>CM021244.1:23299255-24019116 GCA_010577795.1 Isatis tinctoria | reverse complement strand
GATGAGACCAGCGCCACTCTTGTTATTGATTAGGTCTTCGCTTATTTGTGTTTGTCTGTTTGCTGTATTCGGATCGCTCAGATCCTTTAATGTGTTTGCTTCTTTCGTTGAACTTACTAGATTGTTCGATTTTTCGTTTTACGGATATCGTTTCATCATTCAGTTATGTTTGCTTCGACATTGATTGCTTCGGTTTGAGCTTCGAAACCGTAGTATCAGCTTAGATACTATTCGGATTTTAGTTTTGTCACGATCGTTAGACCACTCTTGACTTTGTCCTTCGGCTCCGGACTTGCGTTGTGAAACCGGCATATCATTTTGGATATTGTCTGGATTTTGGTTGAGGTTACCGAATCCTTGCTTGTCTTTGCTGGATCCCTCGGACCTCTTATCCGTTCTACTTTGCATGGTGCGTTGGAGATGCCTTTTTGGGCTTTTTGAACTTAAGAAAACCAGTGTATCGTTGTGGATACTATCTGGGTTTAGGTTTTCGCTGGGATCTCCGGATTCATTCTCGGCCTCGCTGGACCCCTGATCCGTTTTTGTTCCTACTCGGTTATTTGACTTTCTTTCCATGGATCGTCTTTTAACCCTTTCGGTTATGTTGACTTGTTCTTTGCACTTGTGCTTCGTATGCTGCATTGGAGATGCTTTTCCGTGCACTCCGAGCTTTCTGACCAGGGTTCTTGGATTGCGGATGTCTTCTGGGTTTAATGCTTGTTTTCGGTGTCGCGGGGAACTGAGTTCGCTTGAATCCCTCTTTCGACGGAACGCTTTTAAGATCTCGCATCAGAGCCGGTTTGATACCGCGTTCTCAAGATGTCTTAGACCAGCTTTCCATGTCAGGCGCTTTACTGGGTTTGGCGAGTTTACTTCGTGGTTTACACCTCGCACTATTTGCCTATGCTAAGTGTTCTTGAAGATAAACTAATCAGAACATCGTCTTGACGCTTCCCGCATTCCCGATCAGGTTACGCCTTTTGGATGTTAGTCCGGAAATTTGTATAGGGTGCTACTTTTATCCGATGCGGGATGTTTGAAAGAACTATGGTTGAAAAATAAGACTCATGTTGTGCCCAGCAACAGACGTGCTCGTTTGGGAGGTTTTGAATACTTGAGAGATATTTTCGGCATCTCAATCGACGGTAGTCCCGAGATGCTAAGTCCCGATGTTTATCTGGGTTCGTTTTTCGGGGATCATCCAAGTTCTGGACGTGTTATGAGATGTCAAGTCTCAATGTCCGTCACCTCGGATCTTTCTGGATTACTTGTTACTCCGGATGGGTTACGAGATGCTAAGTCCCGATGTTTATCCAGGTTCGTTTCTTTGGGATCGTTCAAGTTTTGGACGTGTTATGAGATGCCAAGTCTCAATGTCCGTCACCTCGGATCTTTCTGGATTGTCTGTTTCCCCGGACAGGTTACGAGATGCTAAGTCCCGATGTTTATCCGGGTTCGTTTCTTTGGGATCGTTCGATTTTTGGACGTGTTATGAGATGCCAAGTCTCAATGTCCGTCACCTCGGATCTTTCTGGATTGTCTGTTTCTCTGGATGGGTTACGAGATGCTAAGTCTCGATTTTCGTCATTTTTTCGTCTTTTATTACTTTTTTTATTTGAAAAAAAAAAACACAAATTTTTCGCCGGCGTCCGGGTTGATATTTTTTGGGAAACCTTACGAGTTCGATGTGTTATGAGATATTAAGCCTCAATGACAGTCATATCGAAAAGTTTCCAAAAATTTGGGAGTATGTATATACGGACCCACTCCCCCCCCTTTTTTATGGAGGGGGCAACTGAACTCGTTTTATAAACGAGCTGCCTACGTACCCTTCGTGAAAAAGGATCAAGTCACCCGTAGTTTCGTTTTTTTTTTTTTTGGTAACGGCTTGAAGACGGTTAATTTTTCGCCATGGAAACGGCCGTTGTGGCTTCGGCGGTTTCTGAGTTCTTTTCTTCGGTAGTTTTCGTTTCTTCTTGATCGGTTTTGGCTTTCGTGCGTGGAACCTCCGTTTTTTCGAATTGCTCAGTTATGCTTATTTTCTTTCCCAACTCGGGGGCTTCATCTTCTTGTTTTCTTTTCGGGTTCTCTCTCTGCGGGATCGTCTGATTCCGGAGCTGGTGTTCTGCCAAAAAACAGATCCGGGATTCTTCCTGATTTCCCCAGACGGTCTTGATTCCGCTTGGCGTCGGGAATTTCAGGCAGAGGTGATAAGTCGACGGGATCGCTCGCATTGAGTTGATCCACGGGGTTCCCATTATCATGTTATAAATCACGGGGTGATTTGCCACCGCGAAATTAACGATCTTCGGGATTCAACCGGCGCGAATTGGGAGCTGGATTGTTCCGTCTCTCATTGTGACTTCGCGAGAGAACCCTGTAAGCGACCTTGGATTGGGTTTTATCATCGACGGATCCACCTTCATCCTTTGGAGCGTCTCCCGAAAAATGACGTCCACCGAAATTCCGGTGTCGATCAGAACCCGGGAGACATCGTGGTCGTTGATGTCCAGTTCCACTACTAACGGGTCGTCATGGGGTTGATCGAGACCTTCGGCGTCTTTTTCATGAAAGGCTATCCGGTCGTCGTTCACGGTGATCGGCTCCCACGGGTTTGACTCTTTGTCTCCTTTTCTCAAGAATGCCTTTTTGGAAGCCACCGTGTCTCGACAGTATTGGGATCCTCCGATGATCATGTGAATCCTCCTTCGATTCGCGCCGGATTCGTCACCGTTTGGTCTTCTTCCCCGCTTGGGCGTTTCTTCGGCGGGCCTCTCCGGACGTTCGTGATTGGGTCGTTCGCCCAGGGCGCCCGCATCTTCTTCGGCCGTTCTGAGACTCTCTAACGTTATCCTGTTTCTGAGTTCTCCAGCCAATAGTTTTGCCGCAAGCCTTCTTCCGATTGTCCTCCAGTTCTCGGTCGAGTGGCCTTTGGCCTTATGATAGGTGCAGAAAGCGTTTTCGTCGTATCCAAGGCGGTTCCACGTATTCCATGATCCTCTGTTGCGCCCATCAGATGATCTCTCCGATTTTATCTGATAGTTATGCGCTCCACCCACATTGCGCCGAGCCTTTGGCGACCAACTTTGTTGATTGGTGCTTTCCGGCCGGGGCCCTCATGTCTTCCTCATAGATTACGAAGTTAGAAGCGCGGACGTACCGACAGCGGGAGCTCCTGTTTGGATAGTCACTGGCGGATTTACGGTGATTTCCTTTCGGAAGGTTGAAGATTTCAGTAAGGATTTCTTTAGGGCGTTTATCGCAGCACCATCGCTTAGGCCGTCAATCCTTGACACAATCATCTTGAACCTTTCGATGAATTCTTGAAGGCTTTCTTCCGGTCCTTGTATCAGCGAGTAGAGATCCGCATCGGATGTTGACTGGCTTATGAACAGCGAGTAGTGCTTCAGGAAGGCCGACGATAACTGTTCGAAATCGTTGATTGAGTCTCTCTCCAGCCGCAAGAACCATGACAGGGTCGCTCCCCTTAGGTGTTCTACGAACAGGAGGCAGAATCCAGTGCCCTTTTCAACGGGTTTGAACTTGGTCCGGTTCATCACGATATGGAAGGCTTTCATGTGGGCTTTTGGATCCGTTATCCCGTCGTAGAAAGGGATTCGGATCTTGTCGGGATACTGGACTCTGACGTTCATGATCTTCGAGGTGAAAGGGATCCTTTGGTCTCCTCCAAGACTCGGTCAATTTCGGGAGCCGAGCTGGTCGCTTTGTGGACCTGCGACCTTACTTCCTTCATTTGGCTTGCCGTGAACTCCAGTCGGGTGCGGAGTTCGTCCATCTCGCTTCTTTTGATAGCGGATCGGTTCGTTCGGTTTGCCCGTTCCGCCTTCTCTTGCTCCCTTACCCAGCGAAGCTCTTTTTCGTCCGCTGTCAGGTCTCTATCCTCGTCGTCGGTCTCGCTTTCTTCTTGACCGGCTCCGTTCGCGGCGTCTTCACCGTCTGTGCCGTTAGTCACCGTCGAGGCTGGCTGTTCGGCGGTCCGCTTAGTAGCGCTTTTTCGATGCAAAGGAGGCGGTGCCGACACTTCTCTCCTCGTTCCGACGGGAGTCTGCTCGTTGGGGTTCTGTCTGCCCGGTGCATCGGCTCGCGGGGTGAAATTAAGGCGTCTTGCTCCGAAAGTCCGGGTGCCACGCGCTAGTTCTTGGTAAGCTGCGGTCGTTCTTTATTGCCTGTTCTGCCGCTCCGCGAGTTCGGCTATCATGATCCTTAACTCACCGATTGCCGAGATGTCCTGGGCTAGACCGGAGGGACCGGTGTTGACTACTTCTGTTATGACCGGGTCTTTGGTCGGCATCCCGAATCTGGTTAGCACGTTGGCGGGGATCCTGGCCGTCCCGATTCTGACTGCTCCGGCTGCGGATGTTCCGGCGGCATTCGTTCCGGTTCCGGCCGCGGATGTACCGACGGCGGGAGCTCCTGTTCCGGCTGCTCCCGTGGTGGCTGCTCCGGCCGGTTGGTTGATGATATTGTCGGTTCTTCTCGCCATCGTCTTCTTTCCGTATCCTCTCGTTCTAAGAGTTAAGAATATTTCTCGTCCCCACAGACGGCGCCAAACTGTGAGAGCCGAAACTCACACTGTCAAAACTTATAATTTATGGAGGCTCGAAAATTCTATTTTAGAAGAACTAAAGGACCGAAAATGTAAAAAGAATATTTTATTGATATTTTTCCGAAAGTACAAGAATAATTAGCAAAAGCTGAAAAGTCTTATATTGCTAAAACTCTTAATACTCGGATTTTGGAATGATCTGAACCTAGTACAAGCATCTATATTTATACTACGAGACCTAGGAGGCTAAAACTCCTTCTGGGAGATGTGAGACATTGTTCCTTCCTTCCAACTCGGGATCAGAACGTGCAAACGTCTTGCCTTGGATCGATTCCGAGCCCGGGACTATGCTCAAAGGAAGGGTGATAGGCGGCTGGCCATGCTCAGGATAAGTCCAGCCGCCATGTCTTGATTGGAGCGTGATGGGCGGCTGAAGCACGCTCGAGATGAGTTCAGCCGCCATGCACTAATTAGAGGATGATGAGCGGCTGAAGCGGGATGCTCGGGACAAGTTCAGCCGCCATGCACTGATTGAAGCATGGTGATGGGCGGCTGAAACAATGCTCGGGATGAGTTCAGCCGCCGTGTCTTGATGCAAAGATGCTGGACGGCTGGAGCATTGCTTGGGAAAAGACTGCTTGACGGAATGCTGGGCAGCTAAAGCATGATGATCGGGATGAGTTCAGCCGCCATGCACTGCTTGATGGGATGCTGGGCGGCTGGAGCATGATGCTCGGGATAAGTTCAGCCGCCATGCACTGCTTGACGGAATGCTGGGCGGCTTGAGCATGATGCTCGGGATGAGTTCAGCCGCCATGCACTGCTTGACGGGATGCTGGGCAGCTGGAGCATGATGCTCGGGATAAGTTCAGCCGCCATGTACTGCTTGACGGAATGTTGGGCGGCTGTAGCATGATGCTCGGGATAAGTTCAGCCGCCATGCACTGCTTGACGGAATGCTGGGCGGCTGGAGCATGATGCTCGGGATAAGTTCAGCCGCCATGCACTGCTTGACGGAATGCTGGGTGGCTGATGTGGGATGCTCGAGCTAAGTTCAGCCGCCATCTACTGCTTGAAGAGACGTTGGGCGGCTGAAGTGTGATGCTCGGGAGGAGTTAAGCCGCCATGTCTTGATGCAAAGATGCTGGGCGACTGGAGCTTGGTTCGGGACAAGTCCAGCCGCCAAGGTTTGGTGAAGAGGCGTGGGCGGTTGGAACTTGGTTCGGGACAAGTCCAGCCGTTCGTTCTTGATCTTGAGTTCTCGTTCTATCAATCTCCGAGGAGAGGATTTTGACCCCAACAACCCATGTTGACCACAAACCATTCAACTCTTTTATCAGCGGTTGTAGAAACACTTCTAGAGACCTTTTTAGATGCTTCGGACCAGGTATTAATATGGTCAAGAATAGAAACTCATGTTGCATGCACAAATCTGGTGGCAGGTTGTATGGCGTAAGAATGACTGGCCATAATGAATATTGTCTCCCAGACATTCCAAATGGACTAAATCCATTTGTGCATAACCCAAGATACATATTCCGACTATTTCTAGCGAACTCGGGATGTACTGAATTAAAATGTCTCCAAGTTTTTGCATATGATAGATGCTTGATCTTCCCATCCATAGGAGTATGTTCGGCATGCCATCTCATCCCTCCAGCAGTCCTCTCAGATTGGTACAATCTTTTCAAACTGTCTGTAATTAGTATGTACCACATCCTTTGGTACGGTACCCTATTACGGCCCCGTCCTTGCGGTTTGAATCGTGGCTTCTTACAGAATCGACACTCTTCTAACTTCTCATCATCTCCAAAGTAGATCATGCAATTGTCAATGCAAACATTTATCATCTCTGAAAGAAGCCCAAGACTATAAACCAATTTCTGAATCTCATAATAAGATTCAGCTGCGACATTGTCTTCTGGCAAAATCTCTTTAGTCAACTCTGCCCATGCATCCATGCAATTTTCAGCTAGATTGAAATCGGTTTTAATATTCATCATCCTAGCTGCTAACGACAATTTAGAGAGACCTTCTCTACACCCATTGTATAATGGTCCATTCGCAGCAGCTAGCATTTCATAAAACTTCTTTGCATCTACGTTAGGTTCTTCTGTGTCAGCAGCTACTAATGCATCAGTTACCATATCATGAACTTTATTATGATCCACCATCGGTTCTTCCTAATGGTAACTATTTTCATTATGCAACTCTGCCCATGCATCCATGCAATTTCATAAAATCTCTTTAGTCAACTCTGCCCATGCATCCATGCAATTTTCAGCTAGATTGAAATCGGTTTTAATATTCATCATCCTAGCTGCTAACGACAATTTAGAGAGACCTTCTCTACACCCATTGTATAATGGTCCATTCGCAGCAGCTAGCATTTCATAAAACTTCTTTGCATCTACGTTAGGTTCTTCTGTGTCAGCAGCTACTAATGCATCAGTTACCATATCATGAACTTTATTATGATCCACCATCGGTTCTTCCTAATGGTAACTATTTTCATTATGCAAATGATGTACCGGTGCATCCTGAAAATTGCTATTACTACTACTACCAGCTTCATTCCCATAAACTACTTCGTGTTGAAACCATATATAGTAATTTGGCGTGAAACCTTTATTTAGTAAATGCTTCCATACATTTTCCCGATTGCATAATTTTGTATTGTTGCATTTCCGGCAAGGACAGAACAACTTACCGCTTTCTTGCGTGAGCGGTGTGGAATCTGCTTGACAGATAAACGTTTGTACCCCGTCCAGAAATTCTTTCGTCACTCTCCCCGTAGCAGCATCTCGATGGTTATACATCCAGCTCCGTAACTCGAAAATACTACCATTTGACATTTTTTTTAGAAGGTTTGGATTTTTTTTTTTGGTGTGTTATGTTTGAAGGAGGACGGCCATATATATAGAGAAATTTTGCTATGATTTTACGACGAAATATAAGTAGGTGTAACTACCATAATACGTTTTTCACCAACATAAGTGTAAGTCCTCGTAAAAACCTCGTTAAATAATTTCGCCGTTAATTCGAAGCAAGATTTACGTGGAAATTACGTGGAATCACGTTTCCTCGTAAATTCGAAGAAACATTTACGAGGAAATTACGTTGAAATTCATTTCCTCGTAAATACGAAGCAACCTTACGTGGAGACAAAATTTCCTCGTAAAAGGCACGTTACTTGACGACCGTTTTACGAGGAAACAGTTTCCATGTTACTTTACGATGAAATTACGTGGAAAGCCTTTCTTCATGTTAAAACCTTGTTAAAGCCACGTAATTTAACGAGGAAATGTTTTCCTCGTTAAATTTCCTCGCTACATACGTTTTTTTTTGTAGTGAATGTTTACTGTCGAGTCTACAAATTTTCAAATGGTCATCGTACTTTGGATCACAAGCAGAGAGATATCGCGGTTTATATCTTGAGAAATGCTCGTTGCTTAAAGACTGCAACAATCTCGTCGAAAGAAGATGATGAAATTCCAAAAACATGAGATGTTAAAGGAGTTAGCTCTTTGTTCTCGAGCTTCAACTACATGCAAACTCATATTTAATTAATTAAGGAATTTCAATCGTATTTTTTTCATTTAAATGATTTGAACTTGCTCCTATAGTCCAGAAACGATCAATTTCTTCAATATTTTAATTATATAGTTTTTCTACTTTTTCAAGTTTTTGTTGCATTCTTGAGATTTTTATTTATCAAAATTCATTTATTTAACGGGAATTTGGCCAAAAAACCCCAACTTTTCATAAATTGCCAAAATAAACACCAACTTTAGACTGGCCAAAAAAACATCGAATTTTTGGTTGACTTTTATTGTAAGTAACAAACTTTGCGTTGACTGGCCAATTTAAACACGCCGTCAACTATTTTAACAGAAAAATAAACAGTTTTAACTTTTTTCGTTATCACACTAAACGACATCGTTTTGTTTAACAAACAACAACATTTTGAAGCAGGGATTCAAACTGAATACCTCTAACACAAAAAAAGTCCCTTGTCATTCTGCCGCAACAACTTTTAATGTACATTAAAACATTTTAATATATAAAACTTCATGTGTGTAAACATATTAAAAGTTTTTACTAATATAAAAACTTAATTGAAATATCCAAAATAAAAATCAAATTCGAAATATAAAATATATATATTTGAGAACATAATTTTAGAGATATTATTTTATAAAATTTGAGAATAACATTTAAAATATATATTTTATATTAGAGATAAAATATATATTTTTGAGAACATAATTTTAGAGATATTATTTTATAAAATTTGAGAATATTATTTAATTCAAAATATAAAATATATCTAAAATTATGTTCTCAAAAATACATATTTTATATTTCGAATTTGATTTTTATTTTGGATATTTTAATTAAGTTTTTATATAATGAAATATTTTATATATTTAAAAAAACTGTATTAGTAAAAACTTTTAATATGTTTACACACAGAAAGTTTTATATATTAAAATGTTTGAATGTACATAAAAAGTTGTTGCGGCAGAATAGCATGGTACTGTTTTGTGTGTTAGAGGTATTCAGTTCGAATCCCGGTTTCAAAATACGTTTGTTTGTCTAAATTGGCCAGTCAACGCAAAGTTTGTTATTTACAATAAAAGTCAACCGAGAGTTCGATGTTTATTTTGGCAATTTATGAAAAATTGGGGTTTTTTTGGCCAAATTCCCTTTATTTAACATAAACATTGTTAGCATCTTCATTAATCATCTTGTGGGTCGAATATATAAAGTCCAAGCCCGATTGCACTTCTATGTGTGTCGGTGTAAGGTTTGTTATTATAATTAAAAAGAACAAGACCTAAAATTAAGAGGAGAAGCGTGAGTTATAAGGCTAAGAGAGAACACAGAGGCAGAGACCTAATTAAGAACAAGCAAAGGCAGAGACGGGATTCACAAAGAGAGAAGAAGAATATTATCGTGTGTGAGAGAGAGGGAGGAAGTTCGAGTCTCCGATCTTTAGGTATATCTGTTTCCTCTTTAGTGTTTTCTCTTGATAAGCTTTATACCGAAAACACAATATTCCGTTGAAGTTGTAGGAGACAGTTCCCATAGGTCGGTGATCAAATTATTGTGTCCTAAATACAAAACACTAAGTCGGATAGAAAAACCCTAACAGTTTGAGAAGATATGCGCAAGATCAGTAGGTTACCCGATGAATATCTGGTTCAGATATTATCGTTTCCTCCTACAAAAGTTGCTGTATCTACTAGCGTTTTATCGAAAAGATGGGAATGTGTTTGGATGTGGTTGCCAAAACTCGAGTTTTGGGAATATGAAAACCCTGGATGCGAAAGGTTACAGCATTTTCTTGACAGAAGTTTACCACTACTAAAGCTCCGGTTCTTGAAAGTTTGCGTTTCAAGTTTAGTTATATGAATTTTAAACCTGAAGATGTGAAACTATGGATTGTAGTTGTAGCGTCTCAATGTGTGCATCACCTGGACATTTGCTATATACCTTATGAGAGAAATCTGAGCATATTACCGAGTAGTTTGTATACCAACAAATCGCTCGTGATCTTGAGACTCAATGGTGGAATTCTCTTGGAAAGTGTTCCTCGTAATGTTTGTCTTCCTTCTTTGAAAACTTTGCAACTTTATAGTATGACATACGCGTGTGAAGAATCTCTTCAACGGCTTCTCTCTATTTGCCCCGTTCTTGAAGATCTACATATAGAATTATCGCATTCTAACAATATGAAAATGTTCACTATCATCGTGCCATCTTTGAAGCGTTTGAAACTTTCTATACCTCATAAATTTGGGGATGTAGCTGGCTTTGTAATAAATACTCCTTCTTTGGAGAATTTCAAACTTATAGATCAAAATTATAAGAGAGACTACTATATAATTGAGAATATGCCTAAGCTAGTTGAGGCATATGTAGATGTTCTCTTCCCTGATTTAAACACTCTTCTAGGTTCAATTACATCAGTCAAACATCTTACATTAAGTCAATGTCTAGGAGGGTTACATAGAGAGGTATATTAGTCGATTTTCATATATTATAATTTGGTTTTCTTCAAATTTCATAGTGTTTTTGTGTTAAATATTTTTTGTTGTTGTTGGCAGGAGGTTGTGTGTGGTGATGGTTTTGTCTTTAATCAGCTTGAACATCTAAAACTTTGTGTATGCTCATGGCATAAGTCGAATCTTCTCAGCCCGCTTCTCAAAGATTCTCCTAACTTACGAGTACTCGAGTTCTTCTGTGTAAGTTTCTTCGACAAACTACTTTTTCTTACTTGATAACGCATATGTAGAAGACAAGCAATGTTCTAAAATATGGTTTTGCAATCATATATATGGTACATATATGATGTATAGTGTGAGAATTTGAACTATTTTTATGCTCTAAAGTACAATCAATGTATATTAATTGCAAATACACCATATAAATTCAATACATATTGTTTCGTTTTCGTTTTTGTTATATACTAGGTAGTAACCCGCGTCTTGCGCGCAATGAGATAATTTTTTAGTTATTTATAATAATTGATGTAAAATAATATTTTAAATCAAAAATTTATAAGTTTGATTTTTTAATTTTGAAAACTTTTAAAAAATATTTATAATACACTTATATAGTAGACGTTATTTCAATTTGATGTATTTATTATTCAAAATCAATCAATTCTCATATATTGTAATATAAAAAGCTTATTCACAAAAAATATAAATATTTATGTATTACTATGTGAAATTATCTAATTCAAATCTGACTCAATGATGATTTGATGATAGATACAATGTTGGATCGAGTTTCCATCTACAGCCAACATTTAAAATGAATTGTTATTTGATATAACTATGCACAATAGAATATGTAAATGACATGAAAAAGATTTTACATGCCTTTTTTATTCTAGGACTTAAATTATATACACTATATATAATATAAATTTTTTAAGTCAATGATTTTAATTATAATTGATTGAATAGAAAATTAAGATATATTATTTATACCAGAATTTATTACTAAATTGATATAAATAGGAGTAAATATAATAGAAATAAATCAGTGGTTACTTATTTAAATATATATTATGGTTACTATATCTAACTAATGAGTAATTGTTTATTACCATATGTTATTATTGACTGGTATATATACAAATAAAATGTTTTGATGCTGATATATTTTAGGAAATAACAAAGAAAATTTTGAATTATTTTTAAGTATAATGAAATTCAGAATAATTCTATGTTATATATTATAAACATCTCTAATATTCATGTTAAATTGATATAAATTAATATTTTTTATTTATATACTGAAATTGCCTTTAACTTGTTTTTTAAGAAAAACATACTATTATTACTATGTCATAGTTTTACTTAATATAATATTAATAAAGTAAAAGTATTTATAAGTTATATGTGAAATATATTGTATTTTATATGTGAAAACAAAAATTACAAATATAGTAAAATTATGTAAATAAATTATTATAAAATGATACAATTTTATTATAATTAATAAATATAAGTTAAATAGAGTAATCATAAAATGAAATAATAAAATATGTTTTTATGTAAAATTTATTTAATAAACATAAATTTAAAAATATTATTTCAAGTATGTAACTACAATCATATATAAAAATCATTGTATGAATTAATAAATGATATTGATTTTAATTAGAGTCAAGGAGATATATCATAATTTATGTTATTTAGTAGTAATAATGAATTAATTAATATAAGTGGTCAAATATATAATGGCATTACATGTAATTTGTCTAGTAAAGTAAGACTTTTTTTATATGATACTTAAGAAGCTCTCTTGTAATGACACCTCCGCATGACATTCTTGTAATAAACACATGATGATGAGGTTAGTCATTAAAAAAGATCATCAAATAATATACTGGGGATATGATGATGTAATAGTCTAGAAAAGTTAAAAATATATAGTAACGCTAGACGGTACTCTAATTTATCTGTTCAATCATCTCAGGGTCATGGTCATGTTGAATTTACTTGCTGCTGGAATGAATCGACTATGGTTCCTGAATGTTCATTGTCGAGCCTACAAACTTTCAAATGGTATTCGTAATATGGAACACAGAAAGAGAGAGATCTCGCGGTTTATATCTTGAAAACCGCTGGTTGCTTAAAGACTGTTGAAATCTGGTCGAGAGCAAGTGAAGTTCAAAAACATGAGATGTTAAAGGAGTTGGCACTTTCTTCTCGAGCTTCAACTACATGCCAACTCATCTTTAAATAAGGATTTGAATCATATGTTATTTTTCTTTTCTTTTAAGTTTCCAGTAATAGGATTTGAACTTCCTTTTTATATCTATATCAAAAAAAAATTTTTCCAAATTTTAATATATTTCCCATTGCATTTTGAGACGTTGTAGACAGAATTATTCTTGATATAAACCATATAAAATCTTATAATCATCTACTATATTAAAGGAGGAGTCCTTTAAGAAAAAAACCAAAGAGACCATGGCATATTATTTTTTGTGCCATTGGTCTCCTTTGTATTTTAAAAAAAAATCATTAAAGAGTAAAATGGTCAGAAAAAACTTGGACAATCACATTTTTAATTCTATATCTTACTAATAAATCGATATTAACCCATTTTAAATAGACCCGACCCAAGAAAACAAAAAAAAAAAACTCGCTGACCCTATTTACTTTAAAAAAATTTGGTTTGAACCTTTCCTAATCCACGTTAACTACCTGTTAAAATATAGAGAATCCAAATCTTTGATGTTCATATATTATGGCTACAGATATGGCGGAGAATATCTAAGTAAGCGAATATGGAAATATGTTATTCATTGACAAATTTTGGAAATCTCTGACTAATTGCATATCCATAACAAAGATATCAATATTTATTGGGTTAATCAAGAATCTTGCCTAATAAGATTATGAATATGATTAAAAATTTTAAAGCAGTTAACAAATCTTCAAATAAAATCCTTGACTATCAATCTTTTCAAACCTACCGTAATCTTTTGAAACACTATAAAACCATTGGCAAAATAGAAAACATAGGTCACAGCAATTTATCTTAAAGCATCATAGAGTTTTTTCAAATAAAAAAAATTGATGCACTTCTTCTCATTCTCTGTCTAAGAGACTTGAAGGTCCTACCTCATGTCCTGCAAACATAGAAGAGGAAAGGTAAGAGTCTATTCTAATCAAACGCTATCACTACTTACATAGTATTTTCTATTATCTAACGATCTACTGCACTAAATCACTGTGACAATGTTAAGATATGATCAGTTCACATGTTCATTATACTTACAGACTAACTAAACTGTTTTAAAATTGCAGGGTCTCATGATACATGCTCATGTAAAAAGGGCAAGGAAAGATGTGGCAAAAAAAGCTACTTATCTTTTTCATAAGCAATTGCAGTTGGTGGGAAAGCATGAAGAAATAAAGGGAAGAGAGCTTTGTTATATTTCAAATTATGTTGTCTTACAATTCTAACTAAGGTTTTATTCAACAGGGTACTATGTCCCTAATCTTTGATAAATTATGTTGTCTTGCAAGCGCACAGAATGTAGAGAACAAAGCTGTATACACAGGCATTAATTTTCTGATGAAAAATCGCACATACCAGAGCTATCTTCCCTGTCTCTTCGATCAGGGCAGTCCAAGCATTAAACTCTTAAGGTGTTAGCTCTTACAATGTCCCATAAGGGCTCCTCTTCTGGTAGAAGAAAATGTAGCCAATGAAATAACAAAATAGGAAAAAATAAGCAAGGAGTTATACTCTCAACCCTTAAAGGCCAATTAAATGGTAACAGTATGTCTACTGAGAAGGAAGAGATTCGAATACCAAAATTTGATAGTTCGACATGTTTGTCTTCGACAAAATCAATAAGCTAAAAGTAAAGACATACTTTGGATTCTAGAAATATCATTTGGCGATATCTAAAATTCTGGGAAGAAGCAAAAATTGAATTGTGAAACTGGAATCCAAACTAGAATTGGCTATATATTCTCAGGAATAAGAGAGGTTTGGGATTTTACCAGAAGTGAGAAAAACCAATTGTTGGTGTGAATAGTAGCGTCTCCGAAGAGAATGCAAGCCAGTCGAATAATCTTTATTGTAAGGAATAAAATCTGAAAAGGGATTGAAATCAATGAACGAAAAAGTAGAATTCGGCGTCGGTTTCTCACTGATTCTTCCAATTCACTTGTGGTGTCTTCCTAATTTGATGATAATTTGACCTTCATCGATCAAATTGATTATCCCCTCCCGATCCAGATGTCATTGGAGAGCGGTGGTGGTGCACGTTGGAGTAAGGATAAAGTAGAAAAAGTAGCCATAGGAGAGAATCAAAGAAAAGAAGAAAATGGTTTTAGGTATTTTTAGGGAAGTGGAAGAAAAGAAGCTACAGAAAAGAAAAGAAAAAAAAAAGAATGGAGGAAACCATTTCACATGTGTAGCTGCAAGGTTCGGAAACTCGCTAGGCGCTAGTCGGGCGTCGGGCGGCTGGTCTGGGCCTAACGAGTTACCGAAAAATCGGGGATTAATCGGGGAGTACGCAGGGATTAGTTTTTAACATATATGTACTTATATATAATTATATGCGTGTAATATTCGAATATACGACATGGCGTAGTGGTTGGCAGCGTTTTGTAAATCGGGTCAAGACGTGGGTTCGAGTACCCACCACGCCAACTATGATTTTTTTTCTTTTTTCTTTAATGAACGGGTAAAGACGAAAGTACCCTCGTCTTCTACCTCTAGAAAATCGATTCTGCAACTCTTAATCTGCCGCTTCATCTTGTTTCAACGCATTTTACACCGATTTCTCTTGCTTTATCCCTTATTTATAGCCAAATATGATAGATCTATCAAATACTTATTGATTTCTAATTAAAAATTGAAAAAAAATTGAATTTTTTTCACAAATCCGATTTTTGGAGCGCACAGGACATAATCGCGGCGGCAAGGTGCCGCCTAGTGCCTCCTCGCCGATTACACGGCCTCCTCGCCCGCGTTTTTGAACACGGGTAAGCTGTTTGATATCAACGTGTATACTTATTTTAAAACGGTGTTGTCCGGCTTACAATTTTGGCACTTTTTTTAATTAAAATTGATAGCGTAATTTGTCTTGCTTAAAAGGACCATCAACTGTTATTTTAATCTCATTTATTTTTTATTATCATATTATTTCCAAAATACATTTATAAACTATTTCAAAAATACACAAAAATAAAAAAAAAATCATTTGATTATTCAATATTGGTTCTGTATCAATAAATTTTAAGATAAAAAAAAAACATTATTTGAACTGAAATTCTTTTTAAACAACTATATATATATAACGACTGACCAAAGTAAAAAAAAGGAGGAACCTAAACTAAACTACCAACTTTAGTGAAATCCAAATCTCATTAACTTACCTCTGTGTGCTTCTTAATCTTAGCAGCATGCTTCCGGCCCTTAAGATGAGACTCGAATACGGCAGGAATATCGCAAATGACACTGCAAATACTGCAAACATATGGTTCAGCTTTATCTTCAATCACTGTACTCTTCTTATTTTTCCCCTTCTTCTTCTTCTTTTTGTTCGTGTCCTCCTCGAGAACTCTCTTTAAAAAAAAAAAAAATCAATCAAAACAGAGAACAAACAAAATATAAGAATATTATGAAATTTTTACCTTTATCTATCATCTCCATTCGAAGGCCTTCCTTGGAAATTACGAAATTTGTATCGTTCTCTATTTTTTTCCACACAAAGAAAATGAGAAGAAAGCGATTAGTGTTTCTAAGACCCCAAAAAAAGAGACAAAGAGAGAGCGAGTCGTTATTTTCTGGAAAAACCCTAATTAAGGCAAAAAGCTAAGAATCAAACACGTTCCAGAAACCAAATTAGCAAGTACATCGAAGATAAAAAATGAAAAACTAACCTGAGCCGGAGGAGCCATAACACAAGGATGATAGAGAGAGTGATGTTGTTGCATCATAGATTGCTGCATCATAGGTTGTTGTTGTTGTTGTTGTTTCAGCCTCGGATTCTGTATATATAAAGTTATCCGGATCTTATGGAGAACACCTAAGGTCTTGAGACGAATCTATTTTGTTGAATATCTTTACCTTATGGCTGAGACGAATCTTCTTGCTGCACGAAAAAGAAGAAAACATTGTATACATAACTCTTTTAAAAAAATAGAGGATTGGAGAAGAAAATTGGGGATCGGAGACTAACGCTTACGCATCAGGAGGAGCGAACTGGGCATGGACGGGAAGAAGAGATCAAGTGCTCGTTTTAGGGATCTGATGCACAGCTTTTTCAGCGACTGTGGTTCAATTGGTTCGACCTCCGTCTTCGGAGCCGGAGGCGTAACCGACGACGAACTTTGAAGAGGTAACGAAGATTTAGAATCTCCCATTGGAGGAGCTAGTCTAAGGATCAGAAGCGACTTTGCAAAGGGAAGGAGATGAAGAGATTAACGAAGGAGACGGATCAAAAGCTTTATTGCCACTTCTCGCTAAAATAAATTCATAATTGCCACCTTTCCTTTTTTCATTTTTTTAACATTTTCTTTTAAATCGAAACTGAATGAAAAGACTAAAACCCCATACTACATACCAATATTTACAAACCCAACCTAGAATATCCATTGATCCAATACCCGATATCCAATACCCGATATCCAATAACCCAATCCTTGAAATTACAATAGTTTAATAAAGATTAAAATTGTAAAAAACTAACAGTTTATTTTTCTCTTTTTTTTTTCCTGCGACATCCTGCGACACATCTTCTTTCTTCTTCTCTTTTTTTTCTTTTTCCTGCGACACATCTTCTTCTTCCTCATCCAAACAAACCAATTCAATTTCTTATCTAACAAACCAATTTATCGCCGTCTCGTCTTCAATCAGTCGATTTGCAGCTGATAATCCTTATCCATCGCTATTTTTCCTCTATTTCTTTCATCCCTTCCCACCTCCGTAGCTTTTTTCTTTTTCCTGCTCGTCGGATCTGGCGATCGCAAGCTTCTGTAAAAAAATTTCCCCTCCTCTTTTTTTTTAATAGGAAATAGGTTAGGTTGGTAATGATAATTTGGGTTCGATATTGTTTTCGATTAAACAATATAAACAATTGATTTGAATTTGATTTGGATATGTTTGTTAAGGTTTTATTAATTACAATGATAATTTGTGTTCTTAGTTATGATTTTTCATTGTTTATTTTAGTTATGGCTCATGTGAAAGACAGGATTGAAAACTATTACAGCTCAAAAGGATTCAAAACTATTGATTCCTCAACAACTTTTGAATCCTTTCTTAGGTTAGATTTCAAAGTTTGTACAAGATTTCAAATAAACTCATTATTAATCTTTGATTCTGAGTTTTATCAAAAAAATTAGAATTTTGATTTCGCAGGGATGTTGTTCACCGTACCCTTGGCTGTGAAGCTTGAGAGTAAAAGAGCTTTCATTTGTTTTAAAGTTTTAGAGATTGATATTTTTTACTTTTCGGTTTTATAGGACCGTGGAGAGTGCTGTAGGAATGATCGATCTTCAACCAAGAGATCATGAGTTGTTGGTTTAGCCGCTGCAGAGTTTGTAGACCCTAGAGAGCATGACAAACCAGTTCAGCAAGTCATCGCTTAGATGGTAGATGGTGGAGTGGACCGGAGTGTGGATTGCATATGAAGCATTCAGAGCATGATTAAGCATTTGAATGCATTCATGAGGTAATGTTTCCTTCATATCCATTCAAACCAAACAGTTCATAATAATCATTATGATTTTGAACCTTCCACATATGACTTGTTACAGGGTTCGGGTGTTGCGGTGCTGGTCGGTGTGCCAAGCAAAGACGATGTCTTCAAAACTCATCCAATAGATTTTCTGAATTGGGGATTTGAACTTATTATGGATTGTATGTATGTGTGTTTGTATGTTTGTTGCTTGTGTTGTATGAACTGTATTTTGCAAGTGCAACAAAATATTTTAGGTACAACTTGAATTATTAGGTACAACCATTAAGTTGAACTGATAAACCAAAGAACAAATAAGTACAACTAGAACAACTAGGTATAATTATAGATAATGTTTTTAAAAAAAAGATCTGGAAAAAATAATAATAATGCTAAAAACGTGCGCCACAAAATTAGTAAAAAGTTTTTTTTTTTAAAAAAGATGTGAATTTTTTTTTGAATTTACCTTGTTTGGTTGAAACTTTAGGTTGGGCCGCCAGAGAGAGATAGAAGAAAAGTGGAGAAAATTGAGTAAAAAGTGAAGAGAGAAAGTGGGATGAAATGAAGAAAAATATGAGAAAAGTATAGGGAAAAGTGAGTTAAAGCGGAGGGGCAAAATGGTCTTTTACATTGATGTACACTATTGTACATACAATTGTTCCTAAATGTCCACTTGGCTTTTCTTCTAAATAGTTGTAATTTTAGGTTTTTGACTATTTGCAGTTGGACCATGAGATCAGATAAAGGGTTTTAGTTGGCAAAACTTGTTTCCCCTAAAGATACATAATTCTAAAGTTTTGGTAATAACATAACCACAAAACATGTAGTTTTGTATTTTTCCATTCATATCTATGTCACTATGCCAACGTCTTCCATATAGTATGAGAGATACTTTGAGTCTAAGTATTCTCATGAACCTATATTTTCATAAAATTTATGTTCCCTCAATTCATTATCCCCTAACATGATTTTCCCACCATTTTTGATATTCTTATACAATTGCATTTACTATTACCATATTTTTTCAATCCAAACTTATCTATATTAGTAACACCAATTGTAAATTTTAATTGAACATAGTTGACCCGATTGTCCGCACAAGTTTACCCGATTATCCAGTCAACTTGACCCGATTGTCCGGACATGTTGACTCGATTGTACATTTTAGTTGGACAACTTAACCCGATTGTATATGATATACACATAGTTGTCCCCAAATATCTACTTGGACATTCGTAGTTGTACATTTCAGGTTTTTGCGTATTTGTAGTTGAACTTTATGAAAGTATATTCTATTCTAGTTGGACACATTATTTTTCAATATTAATGTTCATTTTCGAGGTTTCATATCACAATTTTCCTCACATCATTGTTTTCGCATCTTTTGTTTCATGACCATAGTGATAAGTACAAAATATTCCTTATACTATAAGGAGTACTTTTTGTGAAATCAATATCATGTAACTTGCATAAATGATTTTCTTTTTTAATTTTCCAATTAATTTATTTTAGTAGAAATTAAATTATCTTCACCCATCTTCATTTAAAATTTTCATATATCTTGCATGAAAACAAATATAAAATATAACACAATTATCGATTACAATAATAGTCACAATTATACAATTTGTACCAATTGTACTGATTATAATCGAGTTTTAGATTCTAAATTACCTGAGATTTAACTCGATTCAACAACTATGTTCGATATATTGCCGATGCAAACACCTATTAGTTATATTAAACGTGATTACCAATCAATTTCGCACCCTAATTTTCGTTTCTAAATCCCAGATTTATGATTTTCTTAGATCTATGAAAAATTAAGAAATTATTATCCTATTTCCGAAATAGCAGAGGAGAGAGCAGACGAGCTGAAGCCCGATGGCCGGCTAACGATATGGGCTCGTGTTGTTCAATCGGTGATTTTCTGGTGATCTGATAATGGCATCCTTCAAAAAGGAAGAGGAAGAAGATGAATAATCAAAGTTACAGATGCTCCAGGGTCACTTTTTTTTTGTTTTGCAGGGTCGCGTAATTTTTTTTGGGTGGGGCGCGTTGTTTTTTTATTTATTTTTGATTTTAAAAAATCAGATACTCAATTCATTGGATTCATTTCATTAAGGGTGTTTTGTGAATTTCGTTTAATGAGTGGCAAATAGAATATGTGATGGCATTCAGATTATTTTTTCAGCAAATTGTGGCAATTAAGAATTGCGTTCCGAAAGAGACCAAGAGATTAAAATGTTATCAAAGCGTGAATGCATTTTGAGTTTTTTTTATTGGAAATTAGGCGCTGACGTGGAATTAATTCTGATGTGGCATGCCTCAATGAGCTTGGAGGCAATCCCTTTTATATTAGTGTAGATTACTACTAGAGACCTGCCTGCGCTAGCGCGGGTTGTGTTATTATTTTTTTCCGTTTTATGATTGTTATATTATTATTGTTTTCGTGTAGTTTTTCTAATAATCCCTAAAAATATATAATTTAAAGTAATTAAGTAGAAGATTTGGTGTTGTATGAAGATATAGCTTTGGAACTGTGGGTCATTTGTGTTGATTTGGGAGATAATGAATTTGGTTAGATTAGTTATTTCTTTTTTTTTTTGTGACCTCACCCACTTTTCCTTTTTTTAAGAGAAATTCTCCAAAATAGCACATTTTCATGTTTTCATCTCAAAAATAGTATATCAAAATGAAAATGACAAAAATAACATTCATTAAAGAAGAAAATACTATTATATTCTTACTTCTTATTCATTTCTTCTCAATCTTGTAACACTAAACCCTAAACCCTAAAATCTAAACCCTAATTAGTGATTTGTTAACCAAAATTCATTAGTGTAATACATATTAAAATGATTAAAATGTGTTATTATTGTTATTTTCACCCTAGTCTACTATTTTGGTCACATAAACATGAAAGTGTGCTATTTGAGGGTATTTCTCTTTTTTTTTTAATAAACCCAATTATTTCTTTTATAATTTTTTATTAGTTTTGCTCAAATATAAAGAAAATATTTTGATGAATATTTTTTTCTGGTTATACTGAAAATATAATTACTTTAATATACGATTACTAATTTTTTTTTAAAAATCATCAGGAACTCTTTTATATATGAAAAAATTAACAAAATCTAATTTTGACAAACTTAACATGTCTATATAGAATACATATATTAAAATTTACTGAAGAAACTAACATTTAAAAAGTATATAGTTTTTAATATTTACAAAAACATTTCCTGAAAATCAAATATTTAAAACATTTACCCATTTAAAACATTTACAGTAATCAAATATTGATTGAAATTACGATGAGATGATTTGACACTGATCTTTTAACTGATAATTTTTTATATTACATGATAAACTTTTTTATGACTAAATCATTTAATTTTATCCAAACAATATTGTAAATAGGATTTGACTTCTCTTTCCTTTAAAATACAGTCTCACGTATTATGCTTTTCAAACTCGTATTTGTTTTTCAAGGATATCGTCTGAAATATTTTGTTGTTACTTTTTAGTTTCTAATGTTAGTCTTATCATATAGTATTCAATGAAAATTTATTGCATACATGATAACTAATATAGCGGTTTATGTTGACGTGGGAAAAAATCTGACATCATATTTGGTTTTAAAACTTTGCACCAATTATATAATTGAGTTAATAATGAGACAAAGAAACCTATAAATTATAAGAGTAGTCCAAAAGAGTACCAAAATTTTCGTAAAATGCGAGACCTAATTATTAGTATTATTGGACATTTTGAGGACATCCAATTCTCCATTCTCTCTTTTTGAGCGTATAACCCCCACGACATGTATAAGTTCCTTGTCGCTAAGTCCAACAGAAGCAATATCATTTATCTAAAACCTTATCGAAAGAGCTTTCTCTGTTGCACTTGTCTTTTCTTGTAGTAATCTCTGTTGTTCTAAACATATGTGAAAAATCAAACAAAGTTTTTTGTATCACACACGCATGAAAGTTCATATTGTACATGTTGGTTTTTTCTTATTCCTTTTTCCTCTCTAATACGGCAACACATAAAAAATTAATCATAAAATCAATTGCAATTTTATTGAATCTATTGCATATTTGTAAAACAATTTTTTGATATGATTATTGCCCTTTTCCTCCATCCATTATTGAATCTGTCGGAGAATCTGTTGGAATCCATCATTAGGTTGTTTTTATATCTGATCTAGCTTGCTCTTGGGGACACTATAGGTGTGTGTGCCTCACTATTCTCGAGCTACTGAGCACTTGAAGTGAAGAAAACCATTGTATATAAGTTATAGCCATATCTAATTACGTGTTATAAGTAAAATTCTTCTCGTATTTTCCATTTTCTGCACCTAATGATGAATGGAAAACAAAACCACAGGAACAGAAAATAAAATTTGAGAATCAGAGGCTACAATTTCATAGGATTCAGGATGATAACTACGGAAGGCACATACCCAGAATAACTTCTTGATCCTGAATTTGTTCTCCTGATCGACCTCAATCGTGAACCTCTGCAGAGAAACAAATTAATTACACTTGGGTATGCTAGAAAGGCTAGACCCAATCAAGACTAATAGGACACATTCCCAGACTCCAAGTAGACAGCATAATAAGACACAAAGAGCATACAGTACATGACACAAGATAGGTAATGAAAAGATAGGCATTAAGTGAACCTACCTTCGCCTTTCTTTAACTCCATTCTTGTCATCAGCTCTTCTGTCATCCTCTGGACGATCTCTTGAAGGGTCTGTCTCCTTGCTATTTGTCACCTTCTGTTCAACGCCTCTGTCCTACTCCTACAGTAGTTTGAGGTAAAGCACATGAACCCTAATAATTGCATAAGCTCTGAATAACATGAAAAGAACAAGCGAATGTTAGAAACCAAAGGAACATCTGTAAAGACTGAAACTCTAGCATGAATCAGTTAGTCTTACAATATTCCTCAATATGTCATGCTCGTGATTCTTATGTTCTCTCTCCTTCCTCCTCCCTAATTCATTCACCACCAGATGCTCCTGATCTGCCTTTTTATTGCCTCTTCCTGCCACACACACACAAAAAAAAAAAAAAACATGAGACGACGATAAGAGAAAGTAAATTCATTCATCACCAAATTTTTCAACTTAAAAATGAGTTCCTAAGAATACCTGTATCTTCTTTGTTTCAACTTTCAGCGATTCTAGCATTTCCCTTTGCTATATTCAAGGAAGGCCGAAGTGATTCTCTGCTTTTACAAAACAAATGTCAATTTTAGTCGAAAATACTTTATATATGCATTTCATATGTATTATCTATACTTCTCTGGTATTATTTATATCACACTTATGAAGATTGATTTAGTATAAGCTTGTATCAAAACACCACAATTTAATTTGTCGAATAGATATACCTTCCCGAATAATTTTGGCTGGAAATGATAAGCTTCTTCTCCAGCAACATCAATCAAAACCACACAGCTGCAAAGAAAAACCCAGATAGATATCTCAAATCAGTAAACAATGTCAGATTGCAAATGTTCATATAAAGTAATCGCATGATATTCACAATCTGGTCACCAAACTCGAATCTTACATTCTACTTCGGTATTTAACCAAAATTATATCTTCTAAGACCACTGAAAACACTTTAGCTTAATCATAAGAGAAAATCTTATCCCATCATCTCAGAACACCTGATGAGCAATTGACATTTATTCCTCTTGGGTCGTCCCACTGATTCATTTGTAGTATATACTTGAGAGATCTCATAAACAGTAGCAACATCTCCCCTTACTCCTTTTCTGTTCTTTTTGATTAAACATTTCAGACTTAAGTCATTCTGAAACCAATTTATCAGAGGAGATGAAGAAAAGAAACATGATCTGGAACGACCGAATATTACCTTAAAAGGGAGTAAAAGTGGCCATGGATCTCCACAGAGAAGTTCGGAACCTTGAGGGAGAGAGATCGAGTAAAACGACGGAATGGAACCACTGACACACGTGAGTAGATCTGAGAAGAGAAAGGACCAAGCCGCTTACATCTTACTTGGACTTATAAAATTTAAAAACAACAAAATTCATTAATTAGATCCTACAAATGACCTCCATTTGATAAAACATTACGAACCCAAACTGGAACCAAACTATCAAGATCAAATTGTAAGGATTTACATATTTGTTCTGGCACCGATCGTCTTCTGTTTCCATATTTTTTGATCTTGTATTAACCTACAAACCCATAGTTTAAAGTTGGGAAAAGAATCAAAGCTTTAATAAGAATAAGAATTAGGACCAGCTCAAGTTTCAGGAGACAAAAGGTAAACACGCACACACAAATGAGATATTACACAGAATAGAATTCGAGGAAAAAGCCTCCTCATATTACCTTAACAGAGAGTCAAAATCCTTGTGAAATGATCTGAGTAACACCAATTCTTTTCCCCCAAAGATAATCTTCTCACACGACTGTCGAGATCTGCACAACACGATGATAAGCTTTCTTTTTTTCTCTAAAACAAAAACAAACGGTCACAGAAAAACCCAAAGCAAATTCCTCACTATTATCGAATGGAAAAAAATCAAATCATCACTCGCTGACAATGAAATTGCACAGAAGAAAACCCCAAATCATATAACACTTTCTCAAGCGAGACACAATTAGAAAAAAGCAAAAAAAAAAAGCACAACTATATAATAATACAAGAAAACACGATCTCTGAATAATACTTTCATAGAAAGTAACCAGTAACCCAATGCTCACAAGGAACACCGATTATAAAACGCTTACCGACGACAATCACCAAAAATGGTAAATGCGGCGATAGCAGGTTCCGGGAAATACCCAAAAGAAAACGACAAAACAGTGTTAACAACTTTTTTCAAGATAAAACTTAAAAGAAGAGTCTTCGTCTTATTTATCTTCAATGCTCTTCTTCACTCCTTCTGAATTAGACGAGGCCCAATAAGCGTGACAAGCCCATTCTGAAGCCCACACACTCACACTGCAACAAATCTCTCCCGCCTAAAAAGACCTTGGCCTCAAGGTTTAAAATACGGGAACCTTCGCGCCAAATCAAACAAGTACTCCCATGTGGCCTCATCTTCACTCTAATTAACCCACTTGATCAAAACCATGGAAGCTGCTTTGCCATGTCTCTTCACCACTTTTCTTTCCAACACTTTCTCTGGCAACTTGCTCATCACGTCAAATACAGCGGATGGTAACTCAGTAGAAGTCTGTGCCGTTCCAACCACCAGTTTCAACTGGGAAACATGGAAAACGGGGTGAATAGTAGAAGTTGAAGGTAACTTCAATCTGTAAGCAACAGTCCCACACTGGTCTACTATCTCATATGGTCCAAAATATTTGGGAGCCAACTTCTGGTTAGAGCGTGAGACCACCGACTGCTGTCTGTAAGGTTGTAACTTCACAAAGACCCAATCTCCTATGTTGAAGGATCTGTCCGAGCGTCGGCGATCTGCTACCTGCTTCATACGGTGTTGAGCACGCAGAAGGTGAAACTGAAGCAGTAAAATCATCTTCTCTCGCTCTTCCAAGGTACGAGCAACGACTGCAACTTTTGACTCACCATGTAAGTACGGAAGATGCTGCGGAGGAGGTTGTCCATAGACTGCTTCAAAAGGGGTCATCTGTGTTGCTGCATGGAAGCTGGTGTTGTACCAATATTCCGCTAACGGTAACCACTTGCTCCACATATGTGGCCGATCGCTACACATACAACGAAGGTATGTCTCTAAACAATGGTTCACCACCTCCGTTTGACCGTCGCTTTGAGGGTGGTAAGCACTGGAAAATTTGAGAGCCACGCCTTGCAGACTGAAAAGCTCTTTCCAAAACTCACTCAAGAAGACTGAGTCCCGATCACTGACGATTGTCTGAGGAAGCCCATGCAACTTGAAAACATTGTCTAAGAAGACTTGAGCCACCGAGGAAGCCGAGTACGGGTGGGTGAGGGCCATGAAGTGTGCTGCCTTACTGAGTCTATCCACCACCACGAATATCACAGATTTGCCAAAAGAAGGAGGCAACCCATCTATGAAGTCCATCGAGATGTCTGTCCAAATCGCCGTGGGAATGGGCAAGGGATTGAGTAACCCTGGAGATGACCCCGTATCGTACTTTCACCTCTGGCACACTTCACAACTGCAAATAAAAGCCTGGATGTCCGTAGACATTCCCTTCCAGTAGAACAAACTCTTGACTCGCTGATGCGTTACGTCCCGTCCAGAATGCCCACTACTGCCCGCACAATGCAACCACTCGAGGATCTGTCTGCGGATATTCATATCATTAGGAACCACAATCTTGTTTCAGCGACGCAAGATCTCCTGAGTCTATGAAAACAAGCGGTGAGAAGCCGGGTCTTGTTTGAGTTGAGTAATGAGAGTCTGTAGCTGAGCGTCACCACTGTAAGCAGCTTGAATTCGTTTCAGTAAATCGCATTCTAACACAGTTAAAGCCATATGAAGTATCTCTGCACCTTCCACCCTCGATAAGGCATCTGCAACTGTATTTTCCTTGCCTTGTCGATATTGGATTTCATAATCAAACTCCAAGAGCTTGGGAAGCCATTGCTGCTGAATTGGGGTATTCAATCTTTGCTCCAACAGATACTTCAAACTTCTCTGATCCGTCTTAATCACAAAGTGGCCCATAAGCAAATAATGCCTCCATTTTTGTACCACAAATACTACAGCCAAGAGTTCCTTTTCATAAATCGAGAGGTGTAGTTGTTTACCCTTAAGATGACGGCTGATATAGGCCAACGGATGACTCTCCTGTAACAGAAATGCACCAATACCAGTGCTGCAGGCATCAGTTTCTACAACAAACGGAATATCGAACCATGGCAATGCCAATATAGAGGCATTGCAAAGAGCCTTTTCCAACTTATCTAAGGCCAGATCAGCTTCCGGGGACCAGACAAAGTTGTCCTTCTTAGTCAGCGTAGTCAGGGGATGAGCAATAATTCCAAAGTTTCGAACAAATCTCCAGTAGTAACCGGCAAGCCCCAGAAACCCTCTCAATTGCTTCAAATTATTAGGCACTGGCCAATCACGAACATCACTAACCTTCAGGGGGTCAGTGGAGACGCCCTCCCCTTGGATGTAGTGACCTAAATACTCCACCCGACGAGTGAGGAAGGAACACTTGCTGCGTTTCGCGAACAAGCTATTGGCTCGCATCATGTCAAATACCAATCGGAGATGATGTACATGATCCTGAACAGAAGCGCTGTAGACGAGGATATCGTCAAAGAAAATCAAGACACATTTCCTCAGCAGGGAGCGGAAGACATCATTCATGAGACCTTGGAATGTAGCCGGGGCATTCGTAAGGCCAAAAGGCATTACCAAATACTCATAATGCCCATTATGAGTTTTAAAAGCTGTCTTATGGACATCTGAAGGCTCCATCCTGACTTGATGATATCCGGCTCTTAAGTCGATCTTAGAGTAGACTTGTGAGCCCCCTAACTCGTCCATCAAATCTTCAATCAACGGAATGGGAAAACGATCCTTCAGTGTCAGATTGTTCAAGCCCCTATTATCGACACAGAGCCTTTATGATTCATCCTTCTTTTTGACCAGAACAATTGGCGAAGCATAGGAGCTAGAGCTCGGTTGAATCGTACCTGCCTCAAGTAACTCCTGGTGAGGTCTCATAATAGAGTAAAGTAGGACAAAAGGATTAGCTTAGCGTTGCGTTTGCATCGTCTGACTTGTACTCTAAAATACAGTTATTGAGTTTTCCCTAGCCATCATTGGGGCAAACAATGCAATAGCTTCGGTTAGAGCAAAGCCCAAAATGGCATAACCAAATGATTGTTTAGCCTTACCATTCGGTCAATCTCATTCTTCTGCGAGACTGCATATATGTAGGGTCGCTGATTAACCGGCAGTGCTCCCTCTTTCAATGAAATCTTGTGGTTGTGATTAACCCTGAAAGGAGGTAGCTGAGTAGGCAGAGCAAACACGTCTGCGAACTCCGTCAACAACGTCTTAACAGATGGGGGTAACTAGCTATGCTCAGCTTGTGTTGTCAGAGAAAACAACTCAATAAGCAGTTGTTAGGTAGCTGGTTGTACCCAAATCATCGACAGTTGGATCTCATCCTCCTGACGTTTGTTCCACTGTAATGTTTTCACCTCTCGCATTGCCCCTCTACGAACTCCATGAAGCAACACACGCTGTTAAATGTCGGAAGCTTGAACCGCATGGTTAACTCATGAAAGTCCCAAGTAATAGGACCAAACTGCGACAGCCATTGCACACCAAGTACCATATCACAGCCTCTCAGAGGTAATACCAAAATCTCAGCAGAGAATTCAGTATTTTGGGAACTCCACTTGAAGTCTTCAACCTTGTCCGTAACTGTCACCTTCCTCCCATCTGCCACAGCCAATGGCGCAAAACCAATATCATGTAAGAGACATTTCAGTTTGGCAGCTAGCTTGGGGTCAATAAGATTATGAGTAGAGCCCGAATCGACCAATGCATAAACTACTCGTTTGCCTGCGTTGCCTTTCACTTTCATCGTCTGGCACCCTGCAATCCCCTCAAGAGCATTCACTGAAATACGAGCCACTGGTCCCTCGTCCCCTGAAGAGTCAGAGCACAACTCAACCACAGTATCCTCGTCTCCCTCCTCGACAACTTCCATAGTAAATAATTGTTTTTGTTTGTGGGTTTGGTAATGCTCAGGTGAGTATTTCTCATCACAGTAGTAGCACAACCCTGCTGCTCTTCGGCGACTCATCTCCTCCGGGGATAAGAATTGTTGGGGCTTCACGTGACGAGGCTTATCACGGTGAGTAGAGACCAACGCACGAGACTCAGAGGTGTCAGGTTTTGGACCTTTCAGTTGTGGCAAAGAGGTCTTGTTGGGAACTGCATTAGTCGAGGACTGGCGACCCTTGGACAACGACTGAAACGATGTTGGCGGCTCCAACGCAGACTCATAAAGTTGGCCAAGTTCCAAACACTCCTTCACTGTTTTTGGCTTAAACATACGGACTATCCCTTGAGTCTTAATACTCAACCCAGCCAGATATATACGCACCAAATACTCCTCTGACATAGAGATTTTGGCCCTGAGCTCCTCATACTTACGATTGTAAGTCAAAATAACATCGTTTTCAACCAAGTTTTTAAGTTCTGCAACTGGATCATCCAGTAAATCCTCAAAACGATTTTTGATGAGCTCCTTAGAGACTCGCCAAGTTTTGATGCCAGGGATCGAAACTTCTGCTTGAAACAAAGCGCGATGCCAGTTTGAAGCATCACCATCCAAATGGATCGATATCAACCCCACGATGAGATCATCGGAGTGTTATCCAGCTCAAAGAACTGCTCCACTTTGAACAACCAATCTAACACATTATCACCATCAAAACGAGGAAAGGCAACCTTACCGAGGCATGTTAACGCTGAATAAGTCTTGCCGTGACCCGCACTGTGACCTGAGTTCTCTCCCCTTTCGCGATCGGAGTTGGATCTGGGACCCGATTCAGGTGAAAAAACCCGATCATCCATCTTCTGCAGCGCAGTAAACAGATATAACCTCGCCTGCTTCAGCTCACCTTGTTGGTCCATCATCCAGTGCTCAAATTTTTCAAAACGTGAATCCATACCAGATAAGCGATTGGCGACCTCAGAGAACTGCAAACTCATGTCTTCGTCAGACTCCCGAAACATCGCTTCAGCATCACGGACCGAAGATCTCGTTGCAGACACCATCAACCCAATCTGAGGAAAGACTGGTCCCTGATACCTTTAAAACAAGAAAACACGATCTCTGAATAATACTTTGATAGAAAGTAACCAGCAACCCAATGCTCACAAGGAACACCGATTACAAAACCCTTACCGACTACAATCACCAAAAATGGTAAAGGCGGCGATAGCAGGTTCCGGGAAATACCCAAAAGGAAAACGACAAGAACAATGTTAACAACTTTTTTCAAGATAAAACTTAAAGGAAGAGTCTTCGTCTTATTTATCTTCAATGCTCTTCTTCACTCCTTCTGAATTAGACGAGGCCCAATAAGCGTGACAAGCCCACTCTGAAGCCCACACACTCTTACTGCAACACTATAACAAAACGTTGAATCAAATCTGTTCAAATTCACTCGATAAGACGAAAGGAAAAGAGAAAGAGAAAGTTACCAATTTCCGATCACTCAGCCCCCATTCAATGGCGTTGAATGGAGTGACCAGCTGAGCCGGAGTTCCGGAAGAGGCGGCATCTCGGCAGTCTTTGAAACTCTTCTTAGCCATGTCGCCGTACAATGAAAGTGGCTGAGCTTGAAGAATGAAGAGGTTTGAAGACTGGCTGAGCTTGAAGAGTGAAGAGGTTTGAACACTGGCACGGCATTTATCATGACTGCCCGTGGGAGAGGAAGAGGCAGAATCAGGAAGTTACGGAGTGAGTGTGGGTGTTTAAGAAGTCGGTTTCGAAAAAGTAGTGGAACGATTGAATTCGACGTATTGATGGTCGGAAGAGCCGAGAAACCAGACAGTCGTTGAAGCTAGTGAAGATGATGATGTTGCTTTTCAGGTACTAAAGTGGGCAGATTAGGGTATTCATGACTGGGCCTTTAAGGGTTTAGGCATTTCAAATTTGTTGGCGATTTCTGGGTCTCGCCTCTTTTTTTTTTTTCACTTTAACAAACAATACAAAAATCTTTAAAATGGCAAAGGTTTGAAATTTTTTGATTGGCGGTAGATTAGTTAGCTGGCATGCTTATGTGGACAGCCTCACTGCTCTGGGATTCTATCCTTTTTATATATATGTGATTTTTTACGACCTATTTTTTCATCTAAATTTTTGTTAATAAGAAAATCTCTTTAATAATTGTTGTCATATATGGAGACAAATCAAACTCAACAATAACAGTAACACTGGCAGGGATCATGGTTTATTTCAACATCAACAATTTTGTCTAGCATTTGTATACTTCAACTTTGATAACGTGTCAATTTAAACATAAACTACATTTTTAAAAAGTAAAATTACTTGACCTATTAAATTTATGCTAAAATCAACATTGACCAAAATAGTGTTAGTCAACTATGCTGAGTCAAATGCCACATGTTCATTTTTTTGTTCAGTCATGTATCTAATTTTGCTGATTCAAATGTCACATGTCAAATGCAGTTTCTACGGTTTAGACGAAAAACACGGATTTATAGTTTTTACTGAAAACATGCTTTATGGTTTTGACGAGATAACAAGATTCTGTGGTTTTGGTGAATTAATGCGGTTTAACAAATTTGGCGGAAAATGCGGTTTAGCGATTTAAGTAGGAAAAATACGATTTTGGTTTACCGGAAAAATACGATTTTGATTTTGATTTACAGTTTTGATGATAGAATGCAGTTTTGCAGTTTTGAGGATAAAATGCGTTTATACGGTTTTGACAGTAAAATGGAGTTATGTGGTATTGACGGAAAAATGTATTTTTGCGGTATTGACGAAAAAAAAATTCAGTTTTGTGGATTGGTCTCCAGCCTCGAGGGTTGGAATTAAAGATGTTCTGATGAAGTTCAAAGATATGTCTGGCCTAGATGTGAATGCGGCTAAATAAGAGGTCTTCTTAAGTGGCTACTCCGTTCCGGAAGCTAAGACCTCTTCTGCTCTCCGAGTCAAGATGGGTTCCTTCCCAACGAGGTATCTCGGTTTTCTTTTGAGCTCCTGGAGATTGACTTACTCTGTGCTGCAGCCAGTCATTTAGACAATCACTCGTAAATTGCATTCTTACACTGCAAATTCTGATCCTATGCTGGAAAAGTAAGGCTCATATTGTCAGTCATCTAAGGTAGAGTGAATTTTTGGAGTCAGGTTTACATGGTATCAAAGGCTTTTTTATCAAAAGATCGACTTGCATTGTTCTGCTTTCATGTGGAAGAATGGTGTAGGGTCAGCAAGAGGAGCCAGAGTGGCTTGGAAAGATATTTGTAAATTTGAGAGTGATGATGGATTGGGGATTCGACTGCTAGAGGATTTTGAGGTGGTCTTCAGGCTAAAGCAGTTTTGGAATCTCTTTGCAAATTCAGGATATTGTGGGTTGCTTGGGTTAGACATAACTTTTTCAGTAGGAAGAGTTATTGGGAGACTGAGGATTCGGCCAGATTCTCTAAAGCTATTTTTAGTATGCTGAAAGTTAAGCCTATGATATCAACTTTTCTCAAATGTGAGGTTCGTGATGGCTAGTCCGTCTCTTAGCTTTGTGGGCTTTGCGGGTCCATCCAGACTGTGTATTAGCCTTGGGGCAATGATTTCAGATGCTGCATTTTGAGAGAAACTGGAAGCTGCCTCCAGCTTGTTCAGAAGAAAAGACTCTGCAAATTCATCTCACGTCATCACACCGCCAAGTTTTTGTCGGGGTAAAGACCCTTTCTTATGGGAGCTGCGTTCTGGGAATTTCTCTGGTATCTTCTCCTCCAAAGGAACTTGGTAACAGCTTCATGCTATCTCCCCTGCAGTGCGCTGGGACAAAGTGGTCTAGTTTCATGAAGCAATCCCCTGAGCCTCCTTATCTTGTGGCTTGCCTTTTTGGGTAGGCTGCCAATGAGAGATAGACTTCTGAGATGGACATTGGGTGTCCCGACCAGTTTTTCCTCTATGCTCCACTGAACTGGAGTCGCATGCCCATCTATTCTTTGCTTGTGATTTCTCTGCCACTAATTAGCAGTCTTTTGCCTCCATAATCGATTTTCTTGAGGCCATCTTGGAAATTTTGTTACTGCCTAATAAGTCGCCTCAGACTAAAAACTCGGTCATTCTGAAGCTACTACTACAAGTCTTGATTTACTCTTTATGGCGAGAGCACAATTCTCGGCTCTTCAATGATGCCACAACTTCTGCAGAAATGTTGAAGACTCAGATTGACCACACAATGCGTGATCGTCTTCTCTCTTTCTCGGCCAGGGACAGCAATCATTCTGTAACACTCGTCTCATCCTCACTCGAGAATGGCGTGTCACTTACCACATCTTATACCGCAAATACCTCACATGCTCAATGTCTCATAACTCAAATTACCCGAATGATCAATGTCTAAAATAAAATACGAAGAAAATGAAAAAACTCCCAAAGAGGCACCCGGATCGCCAAAGCATAAACTACTTGTTCGTCTAACCTAAAAAGGAAAGAAAGTGGGGTGAGTAAGAGGGGAGTCACTCAGTGAGGTATGAGATGCTAATCCCAGAAAATACAATTTGATCATAGCACACCGAATACGGGAAACAGACTAAACATGAACAACCACAGTAGCTAAAGTACCCAAAGAACAGCCAATGCCCTACTGTCAGATTCAGTGACCGACGACACTCTCCCTCTAGGAGGACAACATGGAATCAGCGTCCAATGGTGCCGTCTGTAGACGATAATCGATCTCTTAAGCTATTGGACAACATATCGACTAACCACGCAACACCATATCCCACAAACAACAAGCGACTCAAGCACTTGAGTTTGTCTCTGTACCTCCACAATCCTAACGCCTAACCTCTTTAAATAACAAGCATAAGAGAAACAATTATCATTTTAATGCACAAACAATTGGGCTGAAAAATCTATATTCCTAAGTCCAATTTACAAAAAAAAAACGGTCTAGACTCTATCAGAGAAACGGAACACATTTAGTTACTGGATTTCATCTATGGCGCTAGACGGAAAGTACAGTAATCTGCAGAAAATCCCTCACCTTAGCCAAAACGGATGATAACTGCGGATTCTGAACTCCAGATGCTAAAACGGATGCCAAATCTGAAATCAGGGCAAAAAATCGAGTGAGAACGGCATTCCAACGACAAAAAACGGTTAACAGGTACACTGGTCAAAGTCATTAGTCAAGGTCAACGGTTAAACCGGTCAACCCAGTCAAACTGGACCCGACGTGAATCAGACCCAGTCCCGAAAACTCAAACCTATTTAATCAACCTAAAAAGACCTAGACTAAACTAAAACCGAACAAATCTACATAAGGACAAGAATGTCAAGTGAAGGGAAACGATAAACTTACTAAAGGACTCGCGAGAATTTGCCAGAAGCATGCTTGGAAGCTCGCCGAAAACTTCGCAGAACTGGCTGGAAAATTTTTACCAATCACTAGTCGTCAGATGATTCAACAACAACCGATTACTGGACAAAACACTGCTTTGTCTTGGTGGAGAAAAAGAGAAGGGATAAAGCTCTTTATATAGGAAATGAATTTGGATGTGAAAGTTAGAGATTTTTGATGTGAAACTTTTTTATAAACATGATTTTGGGCTTTTTATTCTATTTGCGTCTTAACTGAGCAAAGAAATAATTAAAAAGAGATGGGTTGCTTTAGGGATCTTACACATTCTTCTCTTGATTGTTACTTTTGATGTATTTCTCTTCCGATATAAACAGTTCTAAATATGAGTAAGTGTAAGGGTGAAGGTATATTGCATTTCTTTTATTTTCTAACTTCGTAACTTGCTAACTCTTCGTTTGAAGGGTGATCCATTCGATTATGGCATAATGCATAAGCTGTCTCATCTCGTATAGTAACTGAATTCGCCTACTCCATGCTCTGAAATTTGAAGATTCCACCTACATTTTGATGAACACGGTTCTTCTTGGATCATGTTAAAGAAAATTGTATTTTCTGTGAACCGAATACACCTAAATGTTCTAGTTTAGAATATGAAATATTTTTGGGAGATGCTCTAATGGAAGGAGTAGCACTCACTTTGTCTGTGTGTGTATATTATCATTGGGAGGAGTAAGTCATCCTCTTTTCTACTTGTGACAAAAGGAAAAAATATTTTTTTCTGGAAATAGATTTGTGGGCTTGGGTTTGTATGCGACATGTTTTAACTTGATCTGCTATAGTCACTTTTCGGTCACTTATTTTATTAATAAACTTGAAAACACGGAAAAAAAGAAATCAAAAACAAAAACTCCATAACAGCTTTGGTTAGAGTTGGCATGTGGTTCTGTTAGATACCAAACCCAATCACTGTCCTTTTCATCTTAGCATCTCTCATAATTCCCCCTTTTATTAGCTTCTTCTCTCCCCCAATACCAATCAAAATCTCCATTATTATTATTTTAGACTCAAGCAGACTTGTGGGTTTCAAGCTAATTACAAAGCCTGAAGTAAAAGAGAATGCCGTCGACTAACAATCGCCTCTCTTTCTATTCATCTTCTTCCTTTTCATCTTCATCATCTTCTTCTCAGCTGAGTACTCCAAGGTACTCAGCTTTAACGAGGTCAATCAGTTACAAATGATTGAATTTGGAATTAACTGTGGTTTTATTATTCATCTTGCAGAGCATTTCAAAATAGGTCTTCTCGAGCCATTGCTGTAGGTTCCTATCACTCATTATTCATTTACTACTGATTACTTGATGAATAAGTTAATTTATTTTTTCCAAACTTTTTGGTTTTGCTTTGTTAAAGAAATCTCCTCTCTGGGAGGTCGAGAAGGCCAAATGCAACCTTGGTTTCTCAATGCCTAAGGTCAACTTCACATTTCATGCTTTTATGTACTTTTTGAACGACTTAGTTTTGCTTGGCGATAACTTTATTAGTTTTCCATTACCTTTGATTTCTTGGAATTTTCCAGAACTATGTTATAATATATTTGAAACCTTTTGTAGTTTAATTGTTAGGTCTAATTATGGGCTCTTCATTTTGCAGTTTGAGGACGAACTGAAGGAAGAGATAGCCGAACTTGAGACAGAGATCTTACAGTTAGAGCGACACCTTTTGTGGCTCTATAGAACATCGTTTGGAGATCATTTGCATGTATTATTGTTACAAGATGATTCTTTGCTTCCTCCATCGAAGCCACACACGACCAAATGTCACAATAACACAGTCTCTTATGTGTCTGATACATCTCTCTCGTCGAGCTTCAAACCGTTGTCTGAAACGGTGAATTATTTAACTTGAATATACACATATACAGATCATTTTCAATAGACAATAATATTAATTTATGATTGTGATGATAAGTTTCAGGAAAATATAAAAAGATCAGAGACTAGCCACCCGAGTTTGGGTGATCTCCTTGGTCTAAACACTCTCAGTCCCAATAAACTCTCTGAAGAGATTGTGAGGCTTATTTGTGTGATATACTTCAAACTCTCCGAAAAGGAACAAAGGAGATTGGTTAAGAACTCAAAGAATGAACTCTGTGGAGAAGAACTTGGAGTTGTTATCCATAGACATTACCTAGATGAGGACAATTTAAAGTCTGTAGAGAGCTTGCTTCAGAATTTCAGGTAAGAAAATAAGAAATATTTTCTTTATATATATTTTAAAGTGGCTTACTATCTTTAGAACTGAATAAAATGCAGATCGTTGGTTCAAAAGCTTGAGAAAGTTGATCTGATAAGGATGGCTCGGAAGGAGAAGCTTGCGTTCTGGATCAACATTCATAATGCTCTGGTGATGCACGTAAGAAAATTAGCAATAACAAGCCGACGAACTTATTTTTCAGTAGCATTTGTTAACATTATGATATAGAAGTTGTGTGCTGTTACAGGCGTATATAGTATGCGGAATTGGTGAAGATACAACAAGAACAATGATCTTAAAGGTTTGAGATATATATATGGATCATCTTCTTTAATATATAGGTTGTGTTGTGAGATCGTTGATCATCTTTGATATCATTTACGTTTCACCTGTCTAGGCAGCTTTTAACATAGGTGGGGAGCAGGTAAATGTATACAATGTCCAGAGTTCGATATTGGGTATTCGACCACTCCATTCACCATCAGTAAGTTGATTATGACTTCAATTGTTGTCTACGTTTGCTTGCTCTAGTATGTTCGATATAAAACCATAGTATAATATGTAAGCTTTCAATTGACCACATTTTGTTAAAAAAAAATTAAAATTAATTCTTTGCTCTTCAAACTATATACAAATTAAGAAAAAAGAATTTGTCAACATTTTTTTGTATATGGGTCCCACACCATTCGTTTTTCACTAAAAACTATGTTTTTAGGAATCAATGAAAGAAATATTTTCTCACCGGATTTTATGAGGAACAAATAAAAACAAAATTTTCTAATTTATCTTTTATCCAATTGCTTAAAATTATATTTTGTTCATTTTCTATTCATTTTTTCCATTCATTATGCAGTCAACAATCGAAGATTTAGTATTTTGACTAAAATTCTTTTACCAATTTGAAAATGCTGATGGCTAAAAATGAAATTATTTAACCAGAGTATTGAGAAAGTTCCATATTTTCTATTTAAAAAATAATAATTCTGAAACTATTTTAAAAAACTAATGCATTTCTTTGCGTATAGTCATCTTGAATTCCAAAATGTCCTCGTTTTAAATATAAAATTTAACGTGTGAAATGCGTTTTTATTTGGTCATGATAGCGTTTTAAGACGCTGTTTTCACCGGTTAGGAACTCAAAGACAAGTAGCAGTGGCCACACATATGCGTTGGAGTACGCCGAGCCACTTCTTCCTTTTGCCCTTTCGACTGGAGCATCGACCGATCCAATGGTGTTACACCGACTCAATTCTTTATCCCCCTTTGATCTACTACGAAACCGAGTTAGCCTTTTAAACAAAAAATTGTAATGGTTTTATCAGGTCAGAGTTTATACAGCAGAAGGAATATTTCAAGAACTTAAACAAGCAAGAGAAGTTTTCATCCAGACAAGTGTTGGATTTGAGAAGGAGATAAGGATACTATTGCCAAAGATCATTTACAACTACGCAAAGGATACTTCTATGGACATGGTTGAATTATTCAATACCATATCAGAGTGCCTAACAGAGACACAAAGAACGAAAATGAGAAGGATTGTGGAGAAAAAGCAAGATAGGTGCATTTGTTGGAGTAAGCATGACTCCAACTTCCGTTATATTATCCATCGGGAACTCCTGAGAGCGAGTCTTGGAATCTGACCTCAATCTTTTTGTACCTATAGTTGTCCCATGGTCTTGTTTGCATCTGTTTTTTTTTTAACTTTTTTTTTTAAAAAGGATATTTTTCTTGTTGCTTAATATTGTAAATATAGATGTTTAAAAAGGAAAATTGAGTTGTATGATAGTTTTTGATGGCAAACTTTAAACTCCCTCTTAAGTCTGTCTAAACGAATTCAGTCAGCCTAGACCCGGTTCAGGTGGGACTCAAACCCGGATTCGAAAAGCATTTCCTAGGTATCTTAGGACAAATTATCAAGATAAAAGAGACACAGAGGTCTGGGATTTGGAGACGTAGAAGCTTTCAATGATGCTATGCTAGCAAAGATTAGTTGGAGGATCCACTCAAGACCTGAATGCCTCATTGCGTGTCTGCTTAAGAATAAATGCAGAAAATGAAAGTTAATTAAATATGAAAGTTATAGAGTAAATTATCTATAAAACTGTGTGAATATGAAAGTTAATATTAATATATTAAATGTAACTGTAAAGTTACAAATTTCTATAGTAAATGCAGAAAATATAAGTTTATCGAATGAGTTAAGTAAAAAGAATAAAAAAACAAAGATTACAACTAAAAGCTAATAAACTTAGAGTAATGCATGATAGAAAAGGAAATCTACCTATATATATATGATTGCTAAGTTTTGACAATCATTGAAACAAATTATAAAAACTTGTTTAGTTTAGAGTTTTTAAAGTAATTGCAGATATGCTTCTCTGCAATGAAGATTGTGAATATTACGTTATGCAACCAAATGAGTGATCAGTTTTTAAACGATTCTCTATTTTGTATTACTGAAAAAGAATATTTTGATAATTTAATAAGGTAACAAACGTGATATGATCTTGACCAGCGATCCATGAGATAGAACCTGCTGGACTTGAGATGGAAGCTGCTGGACTTGAGAATGAAGCTGCTGGACTTGAGAATAAAGCTGCTGGACTTGAGACTGAATCTGCTGGACTTGAATCAAGAGGGCCAAAGACTCGTGCACGGACCAATAAGCTCAAAGAGGATGTTCAGACTTTACTCATTCAGATGGGGAACCGGGAAGAAGAAGACCATGCTTATCAAACCACTCTGGTTTTGATTCAAGCCAACTGAGTTAGTGTAAGGGTGGATGATGCATTGTGTGCTCTTTTTCCCTTGTCAAGTTTTTGTCCCACTGGGTTTTACTTGACAAGGTTTTTAACGAGGCCAATGTATCATCTTGTCATTGCCCTTATACTACTCTTGAAGACCAAGGCCACTTACTTATATCTTTCTTATCTTATGGTCGGACCAATTATTTAAATTATGGTTTTGTTCTATTCTATTTGCTTATGTACTACATCAGGCGAGCTAGGGTTCTGTCCTAACTCCCTATAAATACTTTTGTGGCCGCTTTCTATGGATCTATCTAGTTTCTTTTCTTTTAACTCTTTGAAACCTAGATCACGGCAAAACAAAGGATTGTCACTCCCTTTGCGCGGCCATACGCTCCACCGGTAAATCTAAGGCTCTTCCATCGCTTTAGTGTGACCTAACGATCCACTTGATACTTTCCCTATCCAATCTTTCACTCTCATCACTCGTTCACCCATTCGCATCCACTCTCCTACGCTCATACTTCTGCAACCCTTGATTTCCTTGCTTCCAAAGTGTCGAATTCAGGGCTAGAGTCGTTTATGTGGTATCAGAGCCACTTTGGAAGCTAAGTACTCTTGAATCTCTATGTTTGATGCTTTCTATCAGTCAGATTCGTGTAGATCTAAAGAGTTGTCAATCTATTGGTTTGTGACTTTTCATATTCTGATCCAAAAATGAGTGTCATATTGTGCGAATTTTTAAACATTATTGGTGCGTTCGTTTTTCACGATTTCAACTGTTCTGGGAACTAGGTCGAGTCTAGTTTTTAACAAAATTGGTTTCAGGATTTTTGGAGACGGTTTTGATCTGTCGAAATCTGTATTGAAGCGTTTATTTGCAACGATTCTTGAAAGAACTTTGACTGCTCGTGTGTTGCTCTTATCTTTCAGTAACGATGGTATCTGGGGATGAAGAGGAAGAGTCTAGCAACGCTTGGAATAACAAAATTCTCATGAAAGCCCTAACAGCTCAGATCGGCAAGATGATGGATGATCGATTTGCTGCCTATGAAGAAAACAGTCGAACCAGAAACAACCCTAGAGATAATCCATGAGCCGAAGCTAGATTCAATGATGCTGCTTCATATCGGTACTATGGTAGGAGTGATTCCTCTCAAGGGAGTCGTAGAAGGAACAGAGACAACCCCACACAAGAAGAACTCTTGCGACGCAACCTCAAGGGTTTGAAAGTGAACATACCTCCTTTTCATGGCAAGCTGATCCCGATGCATACATTGAGTGGGAAAAGAAGATTTAGCTGGTGTTTAATGTACAAGTATACACAGAGCTCAACCGAATCAAGATAGCTGCTACAGAATTTCATGATTATGCCTTGAGTTGGTGGGATCATCTTGTCACGACAAGAAGAAGAAATCAAGAGTTGCTTGTCTCAACTTGGGAAGAGATGAAAATCCTGATGAGGAAGCGGTTCATTCCTAATCACTATCAAAGAGACTTGCATCAGAAGTTGAGAAAACACACTCAAGGGACTAAATCGGTTGAAGAATATTATCAAGAGATGGAAGTGTTAATGCTTAGAGCAAATTTGGTGGAAGACAATGAAGCCATTATGTCTCGGTTTCTTGGAGGCTTGAACCAAGAAATTCAAGACAAGCTTGAGACTGAACATTATTTGGAGTTGGAAGAGATGTTGCAGAAGGCCATGTTATTTGAGCAACATATAAAAAGGAGGAAAGCATCTCGGTCTAGCTACAATCCGAGTTCATCCTATTCATGGCCAAACTACTCCAAAGATGACAAGAGCACCAACGCCAAAGACTCTACCTCCAAAGATGCTACTTCAAGTGTTCCAGCCAATAATTTTGACAAGAATATTACTCCCAACACAACCAACTACAAAGGAAAGGCTAAGGAGGGTTCCACACGCTCATGAGATGTTAGTTGTTTCAGATGTCATGGAAAAGGCCACTATGCAAGCGAGTGTTCCAACAAGCGTGTGATGATTTTGCTTGAGAATGGCGCTGGAATCTGCTGATGAATTTCCGGACATTGCTAGTGAAGGAGAACAGGAGCTGTTTCCTGTTAAAGGAGACTTGTTAGTGACTAGAAGAACACTAAGTGTACAAAGCAAAACACAGGAGCAAGAGCAGCGTGAGAACTTGTTCCAAACACAGGTGCAATGTGATGGGAAAGGTTTTCAGCCTAATCATAGATGGAGGAAGTTGTACGAATGTAGCCAGTAGTACTATGGTCAAGAAGCTTGGATTGAAAACCACTAAGCATCCATCTCCTTTTCAACTACAATGTCTCAATGACAGTGGTGAGATGACCGTTCAGACATAAGTGGTGGTACCCTTGTCTATTGGTAGCTATGAAGATGAGATATTGTGTGATGTTTTGCCTATGGAGGCTAGCCATATTCTACTTCGATGATCGTGGCAATCAGATAAGAAGGTGATTCACGATGGCTTCTCAAAGCGCCATACGTTTGATTACAAGGGCAAGAAGACTATTTTAGTGCCTTTGACTCCACACGAGGTCTATCTTGACCAAAAGAAGGATACTTCCAAGTCTAAGCGACCCAACTTCTTTGCCAAAGCCAGTGATATCTCTAAGGCCTACAGTTCCAAAAAGGTTATGCTTCTCTTTGTTCATAAAGAATCTATCTCTGGACAAACTCCTTTTGCACCGGTTTTGCCGAGTGGTATGTCTGAGCTCTTGCAGGAATATAGTGATGTTTTCCCTGAAGAAATCCCACAAGGATTGCCTCCAATCAGAGGAATTGAACATCAGATAGATTTTGTCCATGGAGCTACACTTCCCAATCGTCCAGCCTATAGGACTAATCCGGTGGAAACAAAAGAACTTCAAAAGCAAGTTGAGGAGCTAATGGCCAAAGGACACCTCAGAGAGAGCATGAGACCATGCACAGTACCAGTCCTTCTCGTGCCTAAAAAGGATGGTAGCTGGCGCATGTGTGTTGATTGTAGAGCAATCAACAATATCACGGTTAAGTATCGACATCCTATACCTAGGCTAGATGATATGCTTGATGAGTTGAATGGTTCTAGTATGTTTTTCAAGATAGATCTTAAGAGTGGATATCACCAAATTAGGATGAAAGAAGGTGATGAATAGAAGACTGCTTTTAAAACTAAGCATGGGTTGTATGAGTGGTTAGTTATGCCCTTTGGATTGACAAATGCTCCTAGTACATTCATGCGATTGATGAATCATGTGTTGAGGGCTTACATAGGATTGTTTGTGGTTGTCTATTTTGATGATATCCTCATCTATAGCCGGAACTTTGATGAGCATCTTAGGCATATTAGACTTGTGCTAGACACGCTTAGGAAAGAATCATTGTTTGCCAATTTGAAAAAGTGTACGTTCTGCACGGATCATGTAGTTTTTCTAGGCTTTTTTGTGAGTACAGATGGAATCAAGGTTGATGAAGAGAAGATAAAAGTGATACAAGAATGGCCAAGCCCTAAGACCGTGGGAGAAGTGAGGAGTTTTCATGGTCTTGCCGGCTTTTACAGGCGTTTTGTCAAGGATTTCAGCACTCTTGCAGCTCTTTTGACTGAGGTTATCAAGAAGGACATCGGATTCAATTGGGGAGAAGCACAGGAGAACGCATTCCAATGCCTAAAAGAGAAGCTTATCAATGCACCTGTTTTATACTTACCAGATTTTGCTAAGACTTTTGAAATTGAATGTGATGCTTCTGGTGTAGGGATTGGAGCTGTTCTGATGCAAGACAGGAAACCCATTGCGTTCTTCAGTGAGAAATTAGGAGGGGCTACGCTTAACTATCCTACATACGACAAGGAGTTGTATGCTCTTGTCCGAGCTCTCCAGACTTGGCAGCACTACCTATGGCCCAAGGAGTTTGTCATTCACACAGACCAAGAGTCCCTAAAGAATTTGAAAGGCCAGCACAAGCTCAATAAGAGGCACGCAAGGTGGGTGGAATTCATTGAAACATTCCCTTCTGTGATCAAATACAAAAAGGTAAAGACAATGTAGTTGCCGATGCGTTGTCCAGAAGGTACACTCTCATCTCTGCTCTTAGTGCGAGACTTCTAGGCTTTGAACATGTTAAAGAATTTTACTCAGCTGATTCTGATTTTCAAGAGATCTATCAAGCTTGTGAAAGAATTGCTGTGGATGGATACTTTAGACAGGATGGATTTCTATTTTATCCAAAACCGCTTGTGTATTCCTAACTGTTCTTTGCGAGAGTTGCTGACTAGGGAAGCTCATGGTGGAGCTTTGATGGGCCACTTTGGCATAGCAAAAACATTGGAGGTAATGAAGGCTTATTTCCATTGGTCACACATGAAACGAGATGTTGAGAGGATATGTAGCCGATGTTCCATTTGCAAACAAGCTAAGTCTAAGGTTCAACCACGATTTGTATACTCTCCCTATTCCTACTCTTCCCTGGAATGATATATCTATGGATTTTGTGATGGGATTACCTAGGACTAGGACTGGAAAGGACTCTATCTTTGTGGTGGTTGATAGATTTTCGAAAATGGCACACTTTATAGCTTGCAATAAAACTGATGATGCTGTGCATGTGTCTAATCTATTCTTTAAAGAAGTTGTGCGTCTGCATGGAATGCCTAAGTCGATTGTATTTGATAGAGACACTAAGTTCCTTAGTTACTTTTGGAAAACCTTGTGGTCTAAGCTAGGAACCAAGTTTTTGTTCTCTACTACTTGCCATCCGCAGACAGATGGGCAAACTGAAGTAGTTAATAGGACTCTTGGCATTCTTCTGCGTGTTTTGATTAAGAAAAACCTTAAAAGTTGGGAAAAGTGTTTGCCTCATATAGATTTTGCTTATAATCATTCTTTTCACTCTGCTTCTAAGTACTCACCATTTCAGATTGTTTATGGTTTTAATCCGCTATCTCCATTGGACCTAATGCCTTTGCCTTTGAGTGAAAGGTCTAGTGTTGATGGTCAGAAAAAGTCCGAGTTGGTTAAACAGATTCATGAGCAGGCTAAACGCAACTTGGAGGAAAAGACCAGGCTCTATGAAAAGCATGCCAACAAAGGAAGGCGCAAGGTGATATTCGAGGTTGGAGATCAAGTCTGGGTGCAGCTTACGAAAGAACGGTTTCCAGCTGAAAGGAAGTCTAAACTCATGTCCCGAGTTGATGGACCATTCACTGTCACTAGAAGAATCAATGACAATGCCTACCAAGTTGATCTACAAGGTAAGTATGATGTGAGTTCGAGTTTTAATGTTTCTGATCTATCTCCTTTTGTTGCAGATGAAGCAGATTTGAGGACAAATCCTTTTCAAGTTAGGAAGGATGATATGATCTTGACCAGCGATCATGAGATAGAACCTGCTGGAATTGAGATGGAAGCTGCTGGACTTGAGATGGAAGCTGCTGGACTTGAGAATGAAGCTGCTGGACTTGAGATCATAAAGCTGCTGGACTTGAAAATGAAGCTGCTGGACTTGAGACTGAATCTGCTAGACTTGAATCAAGAGGGCCAATGACTCGTGCACGGACCAATAAGCTCAAAGAGGATGTTCAGACTTTACTCATTCAGATGGGGAACCGGGAAGAAGAAGACCATGCTTATCAAACCACTCTGGTTTTGATTCAAGCCAACTGAGTTAGTGTAAGGGTGGATGATGCATTGTGTGCTCTTTTTCCCCTGTCAAGTTTTTGTCCCACTGGGTTTTACTTGACAAGATTTTTTAACGAGGCCAATGTATCATCTTGTCATTGCCCTTATACTACTCTTGAAGACCAAGGCCACTTACTTATATCTTTCTTATCTCATGGTCGGACCAATTATTTAAATTATGCTTTTGTTATATTCTATTTGCTTATGTACTACATCAGGCGAGCTAGGGTTCTGTCCTAACTCCCTATAAATACTTTTGTGGCCGCTTTCTTTGGATCTATCTAGTTTCTTTTCTTTCAACTCTTTGAAACCTAGATCACGGCAAAACAAAGGATTGTCACTCCCTTTGTGTGGCCATACGCTCCACCGGTAATTCTAAGGCTCTTTCATCACTTTAGTGTGACCTAACGATCCACTTGATACTTTCCCTATCCAATATTTCACTCTCATCACTCGTTCACCCATTCGCATCCACTCTCCTACGCTCATACTTCCGTAACCCTTGATTTCATAGCTTCTAAAGTGTCGAATTCAGGGCTAGAGTCATATTAAAACGAAATATAGTGATAAAGAGATAAAGGTGTTGAATGATTGATAATTTCATAGAATATAGAATACATACATTTATACAAAGTAGATGAGAGAGTTAAGGAAACTAGCCTAGATATCTAAGGTAACAACCTAATCACAATCACGTAATTACAGAGAGTATCTTTATATAGTTATATCCTTGATACGCCTCCTCAAGATGGAGGGGCTGAAGTCACTCCAATCTTAGACCGTGTAGCTTGAAACCGAGTACGACGTAGTGGTTTTGTCAATGTATCAGCTAGTTGATCATGTGTTGAACCATGAGCAACCCGTAGAGCCTTAGTTTGGACCAAGTCGCGGATGAAATGATAGTCAAGAGCGAGGTGCTTCATCCGAGAGTGAAAGACAAGGTTCGCGGAGAGATAAGTGGCGCCAATGTTGTCACAATAGAAGACTGGTGCAGTAGGAAGCATGAGACCCATTTCAGTGAGTAAAGAGCACAGCCATTGCACTTCAGTAGCTGTATTAGCAACAGACCGATATTCTGCTTCTGTGGAGGAGCGAGCAACACCAAGTTGTTTACGAGAACACCACAAGATTGGATTGTGACCAACATAAATAATGTAAGCATTGGTGGAGACGAAGTCATCTGTGTCACCAGCCCAATCCGCATCTGAGAAAGAGAAAGCATGAAGACTAAAAGGAGAGTCCTTGTGTAAGAAGATACCATGAGATGAGGTACATGCAAGATAGCGGAGAACTCTCTCTGCTGCCTGCCAATGATCGGTCGTAGGTTGATGCATGAATTCTGATAACTGGTTAACCGCATATGAGATGCCCGGTCGTGTAAACGCCAAGTATTGTAGAGACCCAACAACCGAGCGATACTGGGAACCATTCGTGAGTTTGGTACCCTCATGAAGAGAAAGCTTTGGCGAGACAGGTAGTGGTGTGGGGGAGGGATTCGCATCAGCCATATATTTCTTGACAAGGAGATCATGAATATATTTCCTTTGCATAAGATGAAGACCATTCAATGTACGGATAACTTCGATGCCAAGGAAATAATGTAAGTCAATTGGATCCTTGATTGAAAAACGTTGAGCAAAAGACTGAAGAACCTGGTTAACAAAGCCGGAGTTGCTACCAGTGACTATGATGTCATCCACATATACCAAAACATATGTAAGAGCTGAACCATGAAAGGGTATAAAGAGAGAAGCATCAGCGTCGGAGTTCTTGAACCTGGTATTAAGAAGATGATGTTTAAGTGACAAGTACCAAGAGCGAGGCGCTTACTTGAGACCATAAATGGGCTTGCGAAAGCGACACACATAATCGGGATGATCACAATCAACAAACCCAGGAGGCTGAACCATATAAACCTCTTCAGTGAGTTCCCCTTGAAGAAACGCATTATTCACATCAAGTTGCTTGAGAGGCCTGCCACTTCTAGAACTAAACGAATGATTGTTGTTTTGATGACTGGACTGAAGGTTTCGGAGTAGTCAATACCACATTGTTGAGAAAACCCTATTGCTACAAAACGAGCTTTAAAATGATCAACTTCACCATTAGCAAGATATTTAGTTGTAAAAATCCACTTACAACCTATGACGTTGCAGAGCGGATTTGGAGGCTGGTGATCCCAAGAGTGTTGAGCAATCGGAGCATCATATTCAAGTGACATGGCTTTACGCCATCGTTCATCTTTAAATGCCTGATGGACAGTCTTAGGTTCACAAGTCATGGCAGAGACATGATACGTTAATCTCTGATTCGGTTTTCGAATATTATTTTTGGCTTGAGTTTGCATTTTGTGGGCATTTTGAAGTGGTTGAGTAACAGGATTTTCTGGTTCATTAGGATCAGACGAGGACGATAAGGCAGGGGTGGTTTGAGTTGTTTGAGTTGTTTGGTTGTGCTGGGTCACGGGTTCTGACCCATTTTCGGTGTGAGCAGTAGGCTCAGAAGAGATAGGTGAGGGCTGGGTCACGGTTGGAGACCCATTTTGAGAATGGGCAGTAGGCCGGAGGGAGAAGTAGAAAGAGAGTGAGTTGGAGAGGATGATACCTGAGATTCGGAGGAGGTCGGTAAGATTGGTTGGTGAAGAATCGTGCCAGGGGGTCCATGGTCCATAGACGAAATCGGAATTGATGTCACACAGGGAACATGAGCTGTATGTTCTGGTGAATCAACCAGAGAGACTGAGACATGCTTCTGTGATAACTCAGAAAACGGAAACTCTTGTTCGAGAAACTGAACATGGCCAGATGTGTATATGCGTGCGGTCGGTATATGAAGAGAGTAATAAGCACTTTGTATCGTAGAGTAGCCCAGAAAGACACAGCGAAGAGAGCGATCATCAAGCTTATGATGAGCATAAGGTCGCAGCCATGGGAAGAAAAGACAGCCAAAGACTTTTAACTTGTTATAATTCGGTGTTTGTGCAAAAAGTTTCTGAAATGGAGACTCCATGTTAAACACCGGTGTGGGAAGGCGATTGATAAGATATGTTGCTGTAGCAAACGCAAATGGCCAAAACTCTTTCGGAACCGATACCGTGGAGAGGAGAGTCAAACCGGTTTCGACAATGTGATGATGCTTTCTCTCTGATAACCCATTGTGCTCGGGTGTATGTGGAGGAGAGGTAAGATGAGCGATGCCATTATTCGCCAAGTAACTCCGTAGAGCTATAAACTCCCCGCCATTATCAGAGAAAAGTGTTCCAATTTTAGTTTGAAACTGATTCTCGACAATAACTTTGTACGCCATAAACACCTCTTTAACTTGAGATTTTTGCTTTAAGGGGTAGCATGAGTAGTTGTCAACCAGAACGAGATAATATTTGAAGTTATCGAGTGATGTAATCGGCGATGACCAGACGTCAGTAAAAACATATTGGAGAGGTCGGTTTGAGATAATAGTCGTGGTTGAAAAGGGCAATTTATGGCTCTTATTAAGCAAACAATCTGAACATGATAGACTTTGCAAAGTAATTGTAGAAACTGGAAGGGAAACACGAGAGATAATAGTGTTTAAAATAGGAGGAGACGGATGACCGAGCCGGGAGTGCCATGAGTGAATGGTGGTTTTGGGATTCGTCAAATTAAGGAGAGCTGTTGCATTAGGAGATGCATGACACATCTTTCAATGAAAAATTATGAGATTTAGAGGGAAGAATCATGGAACCCGTATTGGATATGGCAAGGCTGGATCCATCAGCTATCATCAGATCATTACAACCTTGGTATGGTTGATGCAGAGAGAGGTTGTTTAAATCTGAGGTGATATGATGTGTTGCACCCGAGTCAGTAGCCACGGTTGAGGATCATACGGAGACGCAATTGCAACATTAGCACGAGGTTGCCAAGGTCGAAACAGAGATAGTGGTGGTGTGTAGGATCCACTTTCTTGGAACTGTGGACACCTACGTGCACTGTGACCCTGGGTGTAGCAAATCTGACATTTGCCAAGGTAAGGACGTGAAGAACGAGACTCACTTTGATTGGAGTTGCGAGACTGATTCTGAGTGTTGTTATTATAACAGTTATTATGGTTGCTGTTGTCGGAGAAGGAGCGATTGTTGTTGTTGTTGGAATAGCCACAGTTGTTGTTGTTGGAGCGGTACTGAACGTTGTTGGCAGAGAGAGGAAGAATCGTGGAGGTAGCAGCAGCAGCGAGCAACTTAGCTTCATGATTCAACAAACGTTCATGGATCTCTGTAAGACTTGGCGCAACATCACGACCCTCGATCTGAACCACCACGGTCTTATATTCTTCGGGTAAGCCATCAAGAAGAAACTCAGCATGATCTTCATGATCATAAGTTTTGCCAAGATAGCGACTTGGTCGATCTTGGGGATGATACTTTGATAGTATTCATCGATAGTTTTTGTGCCTTTTGTGGTAGATTTAAGTTGAGCCACAAGTTGTTTTATGTGACCACGGCTCGGTTTAGCATAGGTCGCAACAAGCTTCTCCCAGATTTGAGCAGCAGAGGTGGATCGAGAGACTAATAGTTGAATCGAAGGGGAGATAGCACCATTGACAGCACCGTAGATAAGCTTGTCTTTTGTCTGGTCCAGCGAACAAAGTCAGGATTTTCAGTGGTGACATTGTTGATCGTGACGGTTGCATCAGGGATCGTCGCAGATCCGTCGATGTGACTCACAAGTCCATACCCATCATGAAGAGCATTGACTTGGAGACTTCATATGAGGTAATTTGTGCTGGTCAATCTTGTCACACTTTTCATGTTGATGCGAAGAACATTCTTGGAATTGAGAGGAATGGAGTCGTTGGTGTGGGTGTTGGAGGAGGAGACTGGATCAACCATGGCGACTTGATGAGAAAAAAAACAAAAAATTTCTTTAGGGTTTTTAGATTTTGAAGAGCGTATGCTCTGATACCATAAAGGTGTTGAATTATTGATAATTTCATAGAATATAAAATACATACAATTATACACAGTAGATATGAGAGTTAAGGAAACTAGCCTAGATATGTAAGGTAAAAATCTAATCACAATCACGTAATTACGGAAAGTATCTTTATATAGTTATATCTTTGATAAGAGATTCCAGAAAATGGAAGATTATAAAATAATTTTGTATGAATTTCTTAAATTTTTTTTGTTATAACATTTTTTAATATATGTTTTCGGCTTCTCGATCTACCCCTGCTCCGGAGCTAGTTTGGATTTATACATGCAAAAGTACATAGAAAACACAAAATGCCAATTTGCTGGAAAAGGAAAACATAATGACTATTAAATAAAAAACTCAAAAAAGTGTCTAGATGTAATTTTATCTGAATGTAGTTGGATAATATGTCATACAACTGCAAATATATACCGAAAAGGAATTTGAAACAAGTCAGTTAAACACATAGCTGAAAATAACAACAAAGAGTTTAAACTCATACAAACAGTGATTTGTTAGGCATTGTACGTATACTTTATGTGTGTGTATATATATATATATATTTCATATATAACATAAACTAAACACCACACAGATTGTTCTAGCAAGAATCACAAAGAACCAAAGCAAAACTAAACTCTACAAATCAGTAAGAAAACTAGACTAGTCATGCCACGCAAAATCTCCTCTGCCTTCCCTGAAGCTTCGTCCACTTCTTCTGTAATCGATTTCTGCATCCGAACTGCACAGACCCGTCTTGTACTTTCTGCTTGTCTTTGCTTGTCCTTCATTGCCCGGTGTGCTTGATCTCCGCATATGATCTGCGTTCAGATAACACACTCGACATCAAGAGAGACTAAACAGAGAGTCCTTGTCCAAGGTAAATATAACCATTTGCCTTAGACTTTAAATTTCAAAAATGACATTTAGTATTACCATTATACATCTCGAGCGGCTCTTGCAAGTTGCCACTTTTTTGCAGGTCCAAGCTAGCCGCGTCTGAGCCATACGAATTCAGCCTTTCACCTTGTGACGCATCCAAGGTACTACGAGGTCTCAAGGAGTCATCGTTAACATGGGTAATCTCCACATATTGGCTTGTAGTGATGACTTCATCTGCACTGAAACCAAAGGAAGCTCTGTATGCTTCGAGTTCTTCCATATCTTGCTTGGAAATGCGGTGACCATTTCCGCTATTTGGATAAACATCCGACTCCTTCGAGACGCTTAGTCTTCCACCAGTATGAGAAAACGGAGCATCATGGTCAAGATAGTATCGAGCAAACGTGGCAGGACAGAAGAAATTTGAACCTTCAGAGGCCTTTGGAGTAGTGTTTGTCTCAGGTGTCTGCGCATAACTAGAGTCACTCCTTGAACATTTAACTGTTCTTGGAGAAGCCAAAGGATCCCATTGCGGTGAGAACTCACGCTCAGGAAACGAAGAAGATCGAGCATCCCCTCCTGAGATCCTTGAGATTGGAGATCTAAGACTACTTGCAGGACTGCCAGGATACAGTGCGTATGTTGCATGAAGATCGTTTGCAGAAACATAATCACCTTTCTCCGTTTTCTTGAAATCAGCAGCAGATGTCAAGAACCGAGCATAGGGTACATCAGGTGAAGAAGGAGTTGTGAGATGTGCTAACTCAGGAGGAGGTGTCAAAGGAGCAGTAGATGGCTCTGTGGTAAAAGTTGAGAAAACCGGTGGTGAAACCAATTGTGTCTCATGCGCATAAGGTCCTGTTGCAAACATGGCCGATGAAGGACCTCCAGGGGAGTTAGCAGATAAAGAAAGCAAGCAGTTCGGAGACTGGGCTATCGAAGGAGCAGGAGAATGTGAGAAAGAAGCTGGAGACGAAGGTGGAGCAAGCATTGATGTAGCGTGAATACTCATTCCCGTTGCTTGAGTTTGATTTGATTGACCCGTTGCAACATTCCCTTCAGGCATTCGTGAAGCTGGCACAATTCTCCTCTCTCCTTTCTTTGAACCGAAACAAGACAACGCTTTAAAACACCCAACCCATCGCTTCCTCTGTTTTTCACACAGATATACAAAATTGTGAAGCATACTCACATAAGCATGAGCATTCAACAGAAAATTAATTACCAAATTGTGAACCAAAATCATGTATAAATCAGGCTTTAGCATTATAAACTAATCAAGAATCTGAAGAAATGAGTGTGTATAGTTTCTATTACAAGACTCAAGACATAGATATACTCACATAAGCATGAGCATTCAACAGAATAATTAATTACCAAATTGTGAACCTAAATCATGTATAAATTAGGCTTTAGCATGATAAACTAATCAAGATTCTGAAGAAATGAGTGTGTATAGTTTCAATTACAAGACTTAAGGCATAGACATACTCACATAAGCAATAGCATTCAACAGAAGAATTAATTACCAAATTGTGGACCTAAATCATGTATAAATCATGATAAACTAATCAAGATTCTGAAGAAATGAGTGTGTATAGTTTCCATTACAAGACTTAAGAGTTAAGACATAGACATACTCACATAAGCATGAGCATTCAACAGAAGGATTAATTACCAGATTCTGAACCTAAATCATGTATAAATCAGGCTTTAGCATGATAAACTAATCAAGATTCTGGAGCAATGAGTGTGTATAGTTTCTATTACAAGACTTAAGACATAGACTTTCTCCAGGAAGGGACAAAACAACTGTCTACATCAACGATCGGTCCACACAATAACTTCAACGAGGTAAAAACTCGAGGTTAAGATAACTAGAGCTCGAGAATAGATCGTGGAACTAAAACCTTAAATCAAAAGTCTCTTTGAGTGACTAAAAAAAGACAAATTAAGACTAAATTAGAAATTTTAGAATACACAAGTTTCCTTTCCTCGATCTGAGCCAAAATCATCCCAGAAAAATCACAGATTCAAGCTAAAAGGGAAGAGGAAACAGACCCGTTCACGAAGAGGAAGCCTGTTATGACGGTTCGACGTCGCCATTACCATCAACCTCTCGATCTCTGCGTCTTCTTGGTAACGAATTTTCGGGAGGAATGAACTGAGTAGAGATCCAAAGCGACAGAAATCTCGCTTCAAATCTCAGATATGGTTCGTCTAGTTCGAAGCAGTGGCTCGCATTTCAGTGAGAAATCAGGGTTCGAATCAAGCTGGAAAGCAATAAACAAGACTAAGATTCAGCCGCAATCTAGGGTTTTTTTTTTTTTTTTTGTCTGGTGGATTCGAGAAGCGCTGCATCTAGAAGAACAAAGCAGAGGCTGACACCATGTAGATTTTGCTGCTGTGAGGCAAGACAAAAGCAAGTTTTGGAAAGCAAATGACAGTTTGACAAAAAAAAAAAAAAAAAAAAAAGGAAAGCAAATGACAACTTTTACAAATATGTTTTATTTACATTCATAATTAGTTTATTGGGTTAATTGGCTAAATATTATATTTTGAGTATAAATTTATAAAATAACATGTGTAAAAACAAGGGTTATTTAGGTGGATAACACCTTGAAGTAAATTTGAAAAATAACACATATGAATGCAAATTTAGGTATATAACAAAATCATACCGAAAATGACCAATATGCTCTTGTAGTGCACTATAGTTCATTATAGTTCAATATTGTAATGTGGTCGACATAGTTAACTATAATTAACTTATATAATTTAGTTAGTGAACTATATAGTTGAATTAATAACTTGGGTTGTCTGAAGGAGGAGAGATGGAGAGAGTGGAGAAGATGATCGTCTCCGTTGTTTTTCATTTCTTCTTCTTGTTTTTCATTTGAAGAAATTTTTTTTCCCCAGAAAAATTATTTTGTTTCTCGTTCAATTGAATTCATGTAATAACAAATTGCAGATAGATTTATCTAGATTTATCTATATACTATGATCGGATTCAAACATATATTTATATAAGTTGTTATAATTTGGAGAAAAAAACACACAGCTTTTTAATTCGGATGGGGAGAAAATGGCTTAATGGAAGCAATTGGGAAAATAATACATGGGTTCAACGTAAGAACTGGAAAATAATTAATACACGGGTTCATGGATTTTTTGGACTGGGACAGGTTTTTTAATTTGGTTTCTCCGGTATATGTGTTTTGTTGTTCGGTTTATGTTGTAAACCATTAAAACCAGTAATTATGTGGTAATACGTTTCGAACTATTAAACCGTGGGGACATAAGTTTCGAACTATGAAACTATGGAGACGTGGGACGAGGCTTAAACTTTGTGTGGATCTGTTACTATATGATAGTTCCGAGGGGGAAATATGTCGTTTTCCCTAAACTATATAGTTAAGTTAGTGAAGTATATTGTAGTTTATGATTGATATAGTCTAGTAGTGTGTTTGATATAGTTCACTAAACTTTAATATAGTTCACTATCACATTTTTAAGTCACTTTTATAGTTTGTAGATATAGTTCAATATAACATGTTGTCGATATAATTAATTCGTGTATTCAAGTTAGTGAACATATATAGTTAAGTTAATAAACTATACAATTTAATTAGTGAACTATATTATAGCTTATGATTGATATAGCTAAGTAATGTGTTCGATATAGTTCACTATATTTCAATATATTTAGTTTTTATAATTTGTAGATATAATTCACTATAATTCAATCAAATATTGTCGAAGGGTATAATCAGAAATTTACATTGAAATTATGTTAGTTATTTAATTTGCATACTATATCAGTTAGTTATTGAATTTGGATCATCTAAGGGGATGACTGGTTGGGCTGAAGGAGCCATCTTTAGCTTTAATTTTTAGGTACAACCCAACAAATTACCAATCGTGTTTTATCACTTTTTTAAAGCTACAGCCCCTACAGTAAAAAATAGCTGTAGATGTCTTATTTACTAAAGCCATATTTTAAAGGCTGTAGAGAAAAATATGTGTCTGTAGTAAAATCTTTCCTTTTTTTATTATTTTTGTCATTTATTATCTACAGTTACAAAATATACAGCTACATCAAATATATCTACAGACCAAATTGTACAGCAAATAATATACAGTTACAGTCCAACCAATCATCCACTAAGTATTATACCACCTAATTTCTCTTAAAAAAATTTGAAGTAAATAACATAATAAATGAAAAAGTGACGAAAGTACTCTTTAAAATAATTTAGGAAAGAGACAAAAAAAAATGATAATCTCACATAGAATAAATATAAAATATGACATGTGCAATTATCAATCTCAATTTAGTTAACTATTTTTATATTATAGTTAACTATCTGACTATGAATATGATATTTACATAGTTTTTTTTTTTTTTTTGGTCTAAAGATATTTACATAGTTAACTATAGTATTATAATAGTTGATAATATATTTAGCATAATTAACTATTTTTAAAACTATTTAAAGCATTATTAAAATATAGTCAATTATTTTGAGATTATAGTTAACTGTTTTTGAATATGATATGAATGTAGTTAACTATTTGTGAATACTATATGATTATAGTTAACTATAGTATTATAATAGATTATACCTTTGACTATTTCTAAATTCAGTAGATTAGTCATTAGTTTGTTGAATGGTTAACTATAAGTCGTATGATAATTACATATTCCAAAATATAATCAATTATTTTTTAAAATAGAGTAATTAATAGTTAACTATTTATAAATGCAGTATTTTATTAAATATATAATTTATACAAACATCCTAAAAGCTTTTTGGTAACTCTGTTTTTTGTTACACGATGTAAGATGAGGAAACAAAAAACTCAAGAAAAGATATACATCAGAAAAAATCTTTTACAAAATGGGTACAATACAATACATATGACACCACATCATTGATTGAATCAAGTAATCAGTTCTCCAGTTCCTTATCATGGACAAGATCTCTTGCAAATGTGTATTTAACACTATATTCAATAACAAAAATTACAAGCCGAAAAAAGAAGAAGAAGAAAGAGAAGTTGCAGGAGAAAGAGAAGTTACAAGAGAAATTGTAATTACGAGGGACCTGACGGCTACATAGAAGATATAAAATAAAATCTCTGCCATAGAAAAAGAAAGAAGCATGAGTCACTTGCTTATATTAGTTTATGTAATAAGGGTATAAATGATATTATACACCTATATAATGTTAATTTGTTTATTTGCATCTTATATATGTTAGATTTTGAATGATGATGCAAGACATTATTATAGAGCTCAATTTCCCTAGTTTGTTTAGATCCATCATTATTATATACTACAAATGAGAAAAATTGTTTTAAACAATAATGAGAATTTTCTATATTTTATTTTAATTTAAATATTTTAATTTATATTTAATACTAAGTTCATAAATTATTATAATCTAAAAATCTTCAAAACTTCAACTTTTTCCAAAAAATCATAAATTTTTATTAAGTAAAGTAATTTTGGTCACAAAGTTAGTCAACTATATAAGTGTTGACCAATGTTGGGCCTAAAGGTTTAAAATAGTTGGCTGATAAAATTTAAATATTCTTTTTGGTTGATGAGAAAGTTGGTGCTTTATTCAGCCTAAGTTTGAAAGTTGAAGATTTAAATGACAGTTTTCCCAAATTTTTAATATTTACATTTATTTAGTTATGAAAAAAAAGAAATACCCTAAAATAGACCACACTGAAGTTTTGTGACAAAAATAGACTAGTCCGGAAAAGTGGACCAAAATGATTCATTAAATAGGACAAAAGACTAATATACCATTTTTTCAAAACATTAAAAAATTAAATAAACTATGTACTAATCAGCTTGAGCTCATAAATCTTTACGGTTAGGGTTTAGAAGATTTATATATTAATGTTAATATAAAATTAGTGGGGTTCACAAATCTTCAGGGCTTAGGTTTAGATTTTGGGGATTAATATTTATAGTTTAATGTTTAATTTTTGGTCAACTGTATACTAATCAGTTTGGATTCACAAATCCTTGCGATTTAGAATTTATGTTTTAGGGATTAGAGTTTTGGGTTTAGAATTTGCGTGTGTTAGTTGTAGTGAGAAGAATGGATAAAATGTCGATCGTCTTTTTTAATGAAAAATTTAAGTCCATTTTAGCTGTCTAGTCCATTATGGTCCACAAAACATAAAAATGTACTAAATAAGAGATTTGCACTATAAAAAAAGTTAGAAAATAACTCAAAACAGAATAAGTCGTTAAATATAGTAAAAACTTTACAAATTAGTAATATCCAACTATAATATTTAACTAATCTATAAAGGTAGTAATTCAAAATTATCTGAATCTGAATATTAGAACTTAACTGAGAGCTAACATGAATATCTGAATGGACTTAAATTCTTATATACGAAGAACTAGATCCGAGTCCGAACCGAACCGAACTGAAAATTTTTAAATACTCGAAAATATCGAGAATATAAGTATATATTTAGAAAATATTTGTGGAGATGAGAGTGATGGACAATTTTACAAGACCAAAACCAAATATGAATTAAGCAAGAAGAACTCTAGTTAATGATAACTTGACAATGGTTAGATGCTACTTTTGGGACCATAGAGAGAAGCCTCTCTAGTTTTGTCTTCTTGGATATTAGGTTTGGAGGTGTCTTTGCTATAAGGGAGAATTTGCTAAAACTCTAGATTTTCTACCTAAATTAGCAAAACAGCAAAGAGAACAGTCACTTTTAGCAAACAGTATAAGGGTACCGGCAAGAATGATATGTCATGCTATTTTCGGAACTTCGACAAAGACGTGCGGGTGGAAAATTCTTGAAGGATAAATTAACTAAAAAGTGAATGATGTGGGGGAAGAAATAATAAAGAGAAGAATAAATGCATATTTAGAAGAATAAAATGTATCGAGGTAATGAACATATGGAAAGGATGAAAGTAAATAAATGTGTGGTTGTAGTTCATTGTAAGTGAGCTGTGTAATTTAATTATATGAATGACATAAATGTGATACTTTGCAAAATGATAGTAACTTAATGAGATGGTTGGGAAAAAGATAGCAATATTGGGCTTATGCAGGGGCGGACGTACGTTGCGTGCCCATACTCAATTTCAAATTTTCATGATTAGCCATTATATATATATGTAACATTAGATAGTTTAGGTAGTTAAAAATGTTCCAGATTGAATTTATGGACTTGTTCTATGTTTTATGCTCCTGTTATTGTTTTTGTTTTTTCTTGATCAAAACTCCCTTTACATTTTCTATATCTGGCCATATTTCAATTTTTTTCTGGTGTTATTCCATATCTTCAATTTTTTTATCATGATTCTTTTTTTTTTAAACATTGATTTTCATGTTAATATTTTTTTCCATTTCATTATAACATATTAATTTGTACTTGTTAACATATTAAGTTAAATTCATTAAAGTAACTAATTTAATCTATATATAAATTAGTTGAGGCAGTATCTAGTAAACCTAGCCAATTATATGATCTTTTTCAGTATTTAAATATTTTAAGAACAAATTATTTTAAACAAAAACAATTTTATTAAAATCTATATAATCTACTATATTAAAACAGGAGTCTTATATGAAAAAAGACAAAGGGACCATGGCATATTACTTTTTGTGCCATCGGTCTTCTTTGTATTCAAAAAAAATTCATTTAGGGTAAAATGGTCTGAAGAAAATTGGACAATCATGTTTTTAATTTTATAAGAGATCACGATTATATCAATCTCTATTTGTGAACAATCGAGGATCCAGAAAGAAGAATAAAAAATATCAACAACGAATTGGGATCCATGGGAGATTGAACAGGAATGGAGACCGCGGTCTTCATGGGAATTGGAGAGGGAGAAAGGTGAGAAGTCCGCCGTCGTCATCGGAATTACTTTGTCAAGAACAGAGAAACTTTTTCATTTCTCAGATTTTTTCTCTGTACTGCTTTGCGGATAGGTGAGAACCCAGCCATCTTCATCGTTGATATGATCATAATCATATTTGTGTTCCTTGAGAGTTTGGATATTAACAGTGGAGTTAGGGAAGGTGGAAGTCAGAGAAAGGAATCACACGAAAAGAAAAAGCTTTTTCAGGGCAATGATTTCGCCTCGCCAAAGCAACAATGGTAGTGGCCCAGATTTTACACAGGTCAAGGCGTTGATTCGTCCAGGAATGGAGAAGCAAGGCAGCGATCCAAGAGCTCAGCTCCAACACCGATTAAACCCGAAACCTGGTAATGAGAATAACCGTGGGACGCAGCCCTTTCAAAGTCTTGAACGGAAGTTTCGTGGAGGATATAACAAGGCTAGCAAAAGATGAAACAGAAGCAGAGGATGCAGAGATTGCCAGACATCGAGAGGTTAGCAACAGAATTGGAAGGTTGTGCTACAGGAATACTCTTCGTTTGGGTTTCAGTCTGTCGATATGAAATCTGCTAACTCTGTATACAGAAGATAAACACCATCTACGACACAGTCTCACGGTTTTACTGATGTTATATTAACTTGATCATATTGTGTTTTACATGGATTCACTCCCACTTTGGGCATATGTTATTCGTTATACAGGAAAAGGGGAGGACATGCCGTTTGTTTAGTGTTGTTGTTTTCCTTTACTTGAAAGAGTTGTTCCTAAGCCTCAACTTCTCCCCGTCTCAGTCTCTATTTTGGAATCAGGTTACATAGTTTTAGTCGTGAGCGGTTTTATCATAGTAGCCCATCGAGTTTTATAGATCAAAGTGATGGTTGAGATAGCATGTGTGGCTTGGAAGTTTATTTTTGATCTTCTATTTCGTTTATGTTAATGAATACTTGAGGGGTTTTATCATACATATAATCACATTTCTATTTTTGATCTTCTATCTTCGTCTCATATAATGTTTGTAAGGAAGAAACTATCTTATGGGTTCTGTTCATTTTCCTTGCATCTGTCATGAAATGGCTGAATTATTGTCTAAACAATCTGGGCATATCATTTTTCGTATGTTTCTGTCACCACCAGAAAGTAATTGTGGGTTTCTTTAGCTGATTCGTCTTTTGTTGTTTTTGAATCAGGATGGTAGGCATGGTAAAGCGTTGGGAATTGTTCACAAAGATGGTGAGTTATGTTTTGTTCTACATGCATCACTTGCTTCTTCGATCTCATTTGTTTGCTTGAAACTCTTTTGGGGTATCAGAGAAAGAGGAAAGATAGGAGGAAGAGGACGAAGAAGAAGAAGAAGCGTGATTATGACTCAGATACCGAGTCTCAGTCTGGTTCTGATTCCATGTCTGATGAAGAGAGTTCAAGAGATGAGCCTGAAACTGTTGTGAAGGAGATGTTGTTGGAGTTTCCTAACGTTGGCAATGATTTGAAACAGGTAATATGATGTTTCAATGGTTTTGTTGTTATATTACATCTGATGATGTTTATGTTTTGATCATTTTTGCTCTTTTTCTGTAGCTTTTGAAAAGGATAGATGATGGTCAAGCGGTTGATATACAGGGTATCTCGGAGAGTGCTCTGGAGAAGAGGTTGAATAAGCTGTTTCTTTTGAAATTAAAGGAACGTGGAGATAGAGTTTTTTGTTACCACCAGGTGCTTCGAAGAACACTGGTGAAGAAGAAGAAGTTGAGAAAAACCTTGACGACTCTGCCCCGTTAAGAACACTGAAGCAGCTACTACTGTGAATGATGGGGCAAAAAAGGGTTTGGCAGATGAGAACACTCTTGGAGCAGATGATGTTGATGTTGCTGGTCCAAAGAAAAGGTGATTCACGCTTTGAATGATTTTATCTAAAAGTTGTTTTGAGAACAAACATGATGGTGTTGTGATTTGATTGCAGGGTGATTGGTAAGGGATTATTGCGGAATTAATAGAGTATTGGTTGAAGAATTTAAGAGAGGAAACACGAGTTTAGTGAAAGATCATAATGAAGAACAAGGGAGTTTAAGCGAGAGAGAAGTAGTAAGGATTAATGTTTTTCTTAAGTGTATTCAATACAAGGGCGATCACTCTCTTAATATAGAAGAAGAGGAGAGTGATCTAGATCGAGATTTGTAATGAGTACTTTGCAGAATAAACAAATAAAGGTACAGCATGTGCTTCAAGGAAAGCAGATCGAGCACATGGAAGTGAGACAGCATCATGGTGGTCTTTGTGTGATCGGTTGTTCACATGCTCTTCAATCTAACAACCGATCAAGGTAAGTTTCTTCATCCATCACGGTAACTCCCTTCTTACTTTCACCTCTTTTACTTTTCACTTCTTACCTTTTACTTCTTACTTTTACTGCACTTATTTTCACCTTGCGTTTAGCTTTCTCTTTTTAAGGTAGACAGGCTCATGTGATCTTGATGTATTCACGCCTTTGGTTCAACACTCCCCCTCAAGCTTTAGCCAATGATAATGGTAAAGCTTGGAACCGTGAGAGATCACCTCATTAAAAACCTCAGTGTGTAAAACCACATGGGATAAAACCATACCAAGGAAAAGAGTATGACCTTTCACGGTTAGGGAAGTTCAAGCCAAGATTATATCTGTGAGTCCAAGCTTTGAATGAATGAACTCACTGATCTTCTGAGAGGCTGCCTTGGTGAAGATATCTGCTAACTGATCCGAACTCCTTGTGTAGCAAGGTAAGATAACTCCTAGCTGGACTTGTTCTCTTACTTTGTGGCAATCGGCTTCAATGTGTTTAGTCCTCTCATGAAACACTGAATTGGAGGCTATGTGTATTGCGGCTTGATTATCACAATGCATAGTGATTGGCGTTTGTTGATCAATGCCAAAGTCTTTAAGTAGATTCTTCAACCACATTAGCTCAGTAGTCAATCTTCTCATGGCTCTATACTCAGCTTCAGCACTTGAACATGCAACCACCTTTTGTTTCTTGCTCTTCCAAGTCACCAGATTTCCTCCAATGAAAGTGCAATAGCCTGTGGTTGATCTCCTATCTTCTCGGTCACCAGCCCAATCTGCATCACAATAGCCAACAATTTATGTGCTTTGATTGCCTCCCATCCAGATTCCTTGAACACTGGTGTTTCTCAAGTATCTCAGAATGCGATTCACCATATTCCAATGATGAACCTTTGGTGCCTTCATGTGTTGGCTCACCTGATTCACAGAGAAACATAGATCCGGCCTGGTTATAGTTAGATATATTAACTTTCCAACCATCCTTCTATATCGTGTGTCATCTTCATATAGCTCATCTTCAGGCTCCCCTTTACGGTCTACTTTGTAGTCGTCCTCTAAGGGTGTTTTAGCTGGCCTTGTACCTAAGTCTCCTGCTTCATTTAAAAGGTCAAGTGCATATTTTCTTTGGGATAGAAATAAGCCTTCTTCTGACCTACACACTTCAATGCCCAGGAAATATTTCAGTTTTCCTAAGTCTTTAATATCAAACTTTGATTTTAAATAGACCTTAGTTTCACTGATGCCTTCCTTGTCATCCCCTGAGATGATTATGTCATCTACATACACAAGGATGACCACTCTACCTCTTTGGCCGGTTTGCGTGAACAAGGTGTTGTCTGCTTCTGATCTTGTGAAGCCACGATCTAGCAAGACTCTGCTCAGCTTTTGATACCAAGCCCTTGGAGATTGTTTCAAGCCGTAGATGGCTTTTCTTAGTCTTAAGACTTTTCCGGGACTGATACTTTCTTCAATGCCTGGTGGTGGTGTCATGTAGACTTCTTCCTCAAGTTCTCCTTGCAAGAAAGCATTCTTAACGTCCATTTGCCAAAGCTCCCAATCAAGATTCACAGCCAATGATAGAACCACTCTAACCGTGTGCAACTTGGCAACTGGTGCAAAAGTATCCATGTAGTCTTCTCCATAGGTTTGAGTAAAACCTCTTGCTACAAGTCTAGCCTTGTGTCTTTCTATATCACCATTGCTCTTGTATTTGATAGTAAAGACCCATCGTGAGCTCACCGGTTTCTTTCCTTTTGGTAAGATTGCCTCATCCCACGTATGGTTCCTCTTCATAGCTCCCACTTCATCTCCTACTGCATCTCGCCATACATCAAGTTCTATGGCTTCTTCATATGTCTTTGGAACTTCTCCTTGTATTAATGCTCCCATAAAGACTTGATGTTCTCTCGGAAAGTGTGCAAACGAGCAGGTGATTTGAGTTGGATGAGCTACAGCATTGTTATTGTAGTACACTCTAGTGTTGATCCAGTTGGATGGGTCTTTCCGCACACGCTGGCTGCGTCTCAAGACAACTGGCTCTGGTTCAGGAGCCGGCTCTGGTTCAGGTTCCTCGTCAATAATGGGAGCTTCCTCTTGATCATGGCCATTGTCCTCTTGCTGGACCGAAACTGGTTCATGAGTTTCTTCTTGTTCTGGCTCATTCGTAGCCGTGTTACTGTCACTGCCCCCTTCATGATCAACCGGGGTAGCTTCCATCGAGTCAGGTGGAGTATCCTGGGTCTTTGAAGAATGCGCAGGGAGAATTACTCCAAGACGATCCAAGAGTGTCCTCAGATTAGTAGCCCGGTCTGAAGATGTTTGAGACAAGTCTTGGAGATTCTCCCAGTTCTTTTCCTTGTAAAATCCTTCTGTCTCTATGAACTCCACATCACGTGATACAATCACTCTTCTAGTGTCAGGAATATAGCACTTGTAGCCTTTCTGACTTGTGGAGTATCCAATGAATATTCCTTTGCTGCTTTTAGCATCCAACTTGTTTCTTTTGTCTCCTGGAATTAAGACAAAACAAACACATCCAAAGACTCGCAAATGGTCAATAGGTGGTTTAACATGATTAAGGACTTCATATGGAGAGGAATCATTAAGGTTTCGAGTGGGGAGTCGATTAATCAAGTAGCATGCTGATAAAACCGCATCTCCCCAAAACCTTTTTGGTACATTATGATGAAATAGTAAGGCACGAGCCACTTCCATTAGGTGTCTGTTCTTCCTTTCAGCCACCCCATTTTGCTGTGGTGTATACGGACAGCTCGTTTGGTGTGTTATGCCGTGTCTTGCAAGATGCTCCTTAAAAGGATTGCTCATGTACTCTCCCCCGTTATCTGACCTAAAGATTTTGATCTTGGCATTGAAATGATTAGTAACATAACTTTGAAAATTTCTAAATGCTTCAAAGACTCTATCTTTTGATGGGAGAAGAGTTATCCATGTATACTTTGATTTTTCATCAATGAATGTGACAAAGTATTTGTTTTGATCTCTTGATTCACATGGAGAAGTCCAAACATCAGAGTGCACTAAATCAAAGCAATTCTGATATATAGTTGAAGACTTTGGAAATACACTTCTGCTGTGTTTTCCTAGGATACAAGCTTCACACTTATCATTTTGAAATGAAACTGAAGGTAATAGCAAAGTCAATGCACGAGAATGAGGATGTCCCAATCTAGCATGCCAAATGACATTATTCACATAAGCAACATGAGAAATAGAAGATAGATTTGAATGAGGTTTTATATCCTCAAGTAAATAGAGATCATCTTTAGTCAATCCTTTGCCCAACACCTTACTTGTCTCAATATCCTGAAAACACACATCCGTAGGTGAGAATATAGCAAGACAATTTAAGTCTGTTGTCACCCTTTTCACAGATAGCAAGTTGGAGGTGAAGCTAGGCATATAGAACGCTTTAGATTTTTGATCAAATAAGTTCAATTCTCCTATTCCTTTAACTGGAACCTTCGTTCCATTTGCAATCACAACATGTCCTTCAGCAGGTTGTATATTGTCAATCAAATTACTATCACTAATCATGTGATGCGAAGCACCTGAATCTACTATCAAGGGCTTGTTACCATTTGCATGTAAAGATTTTCCTTCATGACTAATGTTTGTGAGCATGTGATTTTTATCAATTTTCTCAAACGCATAAAAGGATCTACCAAGAGTGTTACCGGATTCCTTAATAGCTTTGATGAGAGCATTCAGGTCAGCCTTGGTCACGAACTGAGATGAGGCAGCTAAAGCTGTTCCCTCTCCTTCGTTTAGGCGTGTGGATGATCCTCCTTTTGCTCGGCTATCCGGTTTTCCCTCAGCTTCTTCACTTGCAAAGTTCGCCTTTGCATCCCTCCATTTGTTAGGCTTGAGATGGGGGTGCAAGATCCAGCATTTCTCCTTGACATGTCCTTCTTTCTTGCAGTGTTCGCAATAAATATTTTTTCTGTCTTTGCTTTTGTAAATACCTTTGTTGGCTGTGGCTAACTCCCCTTGATTAGCCGTGACCAGTTCACCTTTTCCTCCAAAGAGTCCTACTGAGCCTTGCTCCTTTTGAATCTTGGAGCAGACTTCTTCAAGACTTGGGAGCTTATCAGCTCGGAGAAGGTGCTTGATGAGGTCATTGTAATTCTGGTTTAAGGTAAACAGCAAAGCGAAGACTTTGTCTTGTTCTCTCCTCTCATTGAGAGTCATTGGATCCAGAGTGCTTGGCCTGAGCATTTCTAGCTCAGCCCATAGTGATCTGAACCTCCCAAAGTGTTTAGTGAACTCCAAATCTTCTTGATGCAAGTCGTTAATAGCTTTCTTGACTTCAAAGACTCGGCTGAGATTGGAGGTATTTCCATACACTTTTTCAAGTGTATCCCATAACTCTTTGGCTGTTTCACAATATGAGTAAGCCTCCAGAGTTTCAGGGTTGAGAGAGCCTTGGAGCAAGGATAAAACCGTTTGGTCTTCTTGAAACCAATCACTCTCTTCAAAGGGAACAATCGTTCCATCTCTAGTGAGCTCTTCTTTGGAAACTTCATTTGTGATATGGTTCCAAAGAAGACGGCTACACAAGGCAGTTCTTGTGGTTCTTGCCCACAGCAGATAGTTAACTCCTTTGAGTGTAACATGGAGAGGTGCTTTCGTTGTAGTTTTTGTTTCTTCCATGGATGAAGTTTCTTTTAGATCGTTGGATAATAACAAGTATCAACGATTGAGTAATTCAAAAATAATACACTTGTTAAGAGCGTTCTCAAGGGTTTGAGCCTAGAGTTTACGAATAACAAGAGTTTGAATATACTCTAGAAACAACAAGAACACAGAAGAACAAAGATAAGAAAGCGTTTTTGCTATGAGCGGTTTGAATAGAGATTATGCGGACTGAATGATGAGAGTTTGAGAGGAGATGAAAGATTAGATACACAGGATAGAACCTGGCTCTGATACCATAAGGGATTATTGCGGAATTAATAGAGTATTGGTTGAAGAATTTAAGAGAGGAAACACGAGTTTAGTGAAAGATCATAATGAAGAACAAGGGAGTTTAAGCGAGAGAGAAGTAGTAAGGATTAATGTTTTTCTTAAGTGTATTCAATACAAGGGCGATCACTCTCTTAATATAGAAGAAGAGGAGAGTGATCTAGATCGAGATTTGTAATGAGTACTTTGCAGAATAAACAAATAAAGGTACAGCATGTGCTTCAAGGAAAGCAGATCGAGCACATGGAAGTGAGACAGCATCATGGTGGTCTTTGTGTGATCGGTTGTTCACATGCTCTTCAATCTAACAACCGATCAAGGTAAGTTTCTTCATCCATCACGGTAACTCCCTTCTTACTTTCACCTCTTTTACTTTTCACTTCTTACCTTTTACTTCTTACTTTTACTGCACTTATTTTCACCTTGCGTTTAGCTTTCTCTTTTTAAGGTAGACAGGCTCATGTGATCTTGATGTATTCACGCCTTTGGTTCAACAATTGGTCCTGCAATGCCATCGGCTGAGCTACTTGCAGCAGCAGCAAAAGATTATTTTATTGGACCTGCTCCACCAACTGTTACAGCTGAAGTTGCATCGTCAAACGAAGCAGAGCGCTTCGAAGAGGTTCTTAGTTTTCCTTTTGGCATTATAATCACTATTATTTCGTTTCTTCTATCGATTCAAGAGGTTCTTAGTATTCGCTAGAGAAGCAACTCATACTCATTTCATAAGCAGGTGACACGGATCATGGAAGCTGAAGCTAATAGTCCATACGATGTTTTAGGAGTGAACCACAATATGGCTGCTGATAACATGAAGAAGAGGTAGGCTATTCCAGCACAGCACACAGGATGATTTCCTTTTGCCACTTTGTCGGCTGACAAAATAGTTTTGCTTAAAAAATGGAAATAATATCTTTTCGAATTGGAAAATCCGTTATATAAGATTTGATAAAAGAATACCTTTTCCAATCCATTATATATAATATAGCTCTTAGCACAAAAGTAATAGGCCTTATAATACTTCCAATAGATTTTTTATTTTTTTAACAGATTTTTTATGGTTTAGTTATATTTTTAGTTAAAAATGGAAAGAATATCTTTTCGAATTGGAAAATCCGTTATATATGATTTGATAAAAGAATACCTTTTTGAATTGGAATATATATACTATAGATTTTATATAGTTTTAAATTTTGAATATGCAGAATATAAGCTTGACAATATAAGGTTTGGTTATTTTTTGATATATTACATGAATTCCTTATGTTTTTGAAGTAATTCTTAAAGGTTTGGTTATTTTTTGGCTTAAAATATCTATATCTTCAGCTTATAATTACTCATATATGTAATCATGATACATTACATGAAAAATATATTTAAAGGTTTTCAGATAAACCCGAGTTGTTATTTTAATTAGTTTTATTTATTTAATTTTATATTTCAATAAATAAGTTTAAAGAACCTTATAAATATAGATATTAATTATATATTTTTAAAAATTTCAAGTTAAAAATATATTCTGTACTAATAATTTGTCTCCAGTAAAAAATTATGGTGTTTGTATTTTTAAACTATAAATTTAGTTGATTAAAATTAATATCTTCTTAGCTTTCAAAGTACATGATTATTTTTGATAAAAAACAAAGTTTTAAATATAAGTGAATTAAATATTTTATTAAATTTTAATCTGAGCTAAAGGCGAATAATATTTTAAAGTTTTTTTGGTTGCGGAGGATATTTCAATCACATTAATGTAATTCATAATTTTTTTCACCAAAAAAAAAAATGTAATTCATAATTTTTTGCCGTTTCTCTTTTTTTTTTTTAAACCACTTTCTTTCGCAATAAAAAAAAACTTTACTTATAATTCCGACCGAAAGTTTCAAGTATAATGTTAATGTTTATGTGTAATGTTATTGATGTCTTCTGATACTTTTATAAATAATATATATATTTATAAAATTATAAATTTATAAATTAATTTCTTTAAATACAAAATTAAATAAAATCCCGCGCTTATGCGCGGATCCGGTTCTAGTTTATTTTAAAGTTCAAATATACGTACAAGAATTTAAAATAACTAGAAATATTTTTAAATAATTTAAAAAATTTCTTTGAATCTCAGATTTAGAATATATTACATAAGTATTATTTAATTAATATTACTATATCAAAAAATATTATTTGTGCCCCAGACAAAATATTTTTCTGCATCCGCCCCTGGACTCTTATGTATTCATGTTTATAATAATATAATATGAAATGACGTTGCATGTAATTAGATGTTTAATGCATATATCATTGAATGTGGTATGTTACATGTAGATGTAGAGTGCGATATGAAACATTTACGTTGATATATTTCTTTCATGTAATTAGAAGTTTAATGCATGTATTATTGCAAGTGGTGTGCAATATGTATATGTAGATTGCGACATGAAACAATTACGCTAATATATTTATGTAACACCCGTCCCCTCGACACTCGAGAACGGCGTGCCACTAACCACGTCACATACGTAAAATACCTCACTCTACAGTGTCTCATATCCCAACTACCTCAATGCTATACATACATGATAAAATACGGAGAAAACGTAAAAATCCCAAAGAAGCACCGTATCGTCAGAGCGTAAAATACTTGTCCATCTCACCTGAAAAACTGGAAAGGGAAGAAGGAGGGGTGAGTAACAGGGGAGTCACTCAGTGAGGTATGAAATGCTAATCACAGAAAACGTAAATCTGACCATAGCACGCCATACATAGGAAATAGACTAAACATGCACAATCACGGTACCTAAAGTAACCAAAGAACAATCAACGGTGTCCTACGGCCAGAGCTCGTGGCCAGTCTTATGGGGTAGTGCCCATACTCACCGCCCGTAGACGATTATCGACCTCCGAAGGTACTGGACAACAGGTCGACTAATCTGCCCAGTACCATCTCCTCAAACAACACGCGAAGTACAGAGATAACGTCTCTGTACCCCCGCAATCCCTAACGACCCACATGGTCAACTAATCCTAGCTCTAGCATGAATAAAATAATCAATTAACAATTTAATGCACAATCAATGGGTTGAATCATCTATTATTCCTAAGTCCGATTTACAAACAATCCTAAAAAGACTCTAGCATAGAAACGGAACACATTTAATACTAATTCCTTTATACGGCGCTTTTTGATGAAAAGTACGATATTCTGCAGAAAGCCCTCACCTTAGCAAAAATAGAGTAAATCTGCTTCCTCTGCACTCCAAATGCTTAAACGGATGCTGAATCTGAAATCAGGACGGAATTTCGAGTGAGAACGGCTTTCGAACGGCGAAAAACGGTTAACGGATCAAACCGGTCAAAGTCAACGGTCAGAAAGTCAACGGTCAACGGTCAACCAGTCAAAGTCAACGGTATGACCAGGTCAAAATCAAACCGGCTCGAACCAGACTAAACCGGATTAAACCGGCTCGAACCAGACTAAACCGGACTCAATTGATTTAAACCAGAAATTGAACCAAACCGAAATCAAATTGAATTAAACCAATCGAACCAGACCAAACCGAAATTGAACCGACCGGTTAAGCCAAACCGGACTCAAACCGGCGGCAGATCGCCGGCGAGTCTCCGGCGACCGACGACGGTGAGGTGCAGCGGTTTCCAGCGACTGGCGACGGCGATCAATCAACTCTCTCTCTCTCCTATTTGTTTTTGGTTTCGGTGGATTGGTGATAAAGAAAGAGGGAAATTATATCAATCAACAAGAAGAAAAGGGGAATGGTGGTAGGGTCTTTTAGTGGATGGTGATGATGGAGGGGTGGTGGGATGTTACAATTTCTCCCTACTAACGAGGAATTCGTCCTCAAATTCTAGTCCTGAGTCAACTGCTCATCAACCTTAAAAAGCTCAGGAAATTCAGACTTCATCTGAGACTCTAAGTCCCAAGTCTCCTCTTGAATGTCGTCTTTCTCCCAACTAACTCTGACCATCAGAATCACTTTCCCCTGAACCACTCTATCTCGGCGCTCTAAGTTTGATACTGGCTGATTAACTATAGACAAATCTCTCCTGATGTCACTAGGTGGCTGCTGAAGGATGAGCTCTGGCTCCCGAACGACTTTCCTCAAAACCGACACGTGAAACACATCGTGAAACCCAGCCAATTCTGCTCATAGCGCTAAGCGGTATGCTACTGCCCCAATCCGCTCGATGATAGGATACAGACCCATATATCTCGGCTTAAGCTTCTTCAGCTTCCGGGTCTCAGAACCTCCCTGAAATGTTCTCATCTTAAGATATACCAGGTTGCCTACCTCAAACTTTAGATCTCTCCGACGCTTATCTGTATAGCTCTTCTGGTGATCATGAGCTTCTTTAAGCCGTCTCTTGAGCATTTCCACTTGCTCAACTGTCTCCTGAACCAATGCTGGTTCTATACCTCGGCGCTCTCCCACCTCTGTCCAACAAAGTGGTGTACGGTACGTTCTACCATAAAGAGCCTCATACGGTGCTATCTCAATGCTCGAGTGAAAACTGTTGTTGTACGCGAACTCGGCCAACGATAGGTACTTAACCCAGCTCCCTTCCCAATCCAAAACACAAGCCCTGGGCATATCCTCGAGTGTCTGAATAGTCCTCTCAGACTGACCATCTGTCTGTGGATAATAAGCCGTACTCATACGGACCTTAGTCCCCAATGCCCTCTGAAAGGCTTGCAAAACGTCGATGTGAATTTCAGATCACGATCCGATACTATACTAACTAGTATCCCATGTGATCTCACAATCTCAGCAATGTAACTATGCGCTAGCTGCTCTGCTCCGTCTATTTTTCTTAATCGCTAAGAAGTGAGCTGGCTTGGTGAGTCGATCAACAATAACCCAGTTAGCATTCTTCCCGCCAACTGTCTCGGTAGTCTGGTGATGAAGTCCATAGTCACCATATCCCATTTCCACTCGGATAGTGGAAGTCTTTGCAGTAAACCACTCGGTACCTGATGCTCTGCCTTAACCAACTGGCAAGTCTGACAACATGACACAAAGGTAGCAACATTCCTCTTCATGCCGGTCTAGTGATAGTATCGCTTAAGATCTCGATACATCTTATTACTTCCAGGATGAATGGAAAACTGAGAATGATGCGCCTGCTGGAGAATATCCTTTGTCAACTGAGTCTCGGTCTCACATACGTCCTCCTGAATTTCGTCTTCCCTCAACAGACTCTTACCATCGAGTCACCTCTCCTAAACTTTGATTTCTTGACGCCACAGAACTGCCACTGGTTGGCTAATCGCAAAATTCTTTTTACTTTGTGACTGTTGGTGAAAACGGCGCTGACTTTATAACTATCTTCCTGAATGCGACACAATTTAACGATGACTTCTCATGTTGTTTTGAATATCCTGAAAAATGATAACCCTTCCGGCTTCTGGGATATGCAATCTCATTCCCAAACCATACAAAAATGATAACCCTTCCGGCTCCTTGGATATGCAATCTCATTCCCAAGCCATACTCAATGCCATGGGAACCGACCCATCCTTAAAGTCACATCATGGTGGTTTAGCTCCATCACTGCTAAGTCTCTGATAAGTTCAACTCCCCTGAGTACAATAAATACAACTCGTTGAATGCTTCAAGCTCCATGTTTAAATCGACTGCCTAACTCTGTTTACTCTTCGGCTCGAACACATCCTGAGTGACCAATACTCGACTATGCTCGACATGCAAAACTATAAGTAGCTCCAATAACCAATCGGGTATAAGCTGCCCACCACAAGCGACAATCGACCAACACAAGTACTAAATCAATGGTTTCCACATAAACGACATACACGAACCACAAACTCAAATCCACAATCTCAAATCCACAACGTCAAAAAGAACAGTCTCAACTATCTCGTGGTCCCAAATAACAATACTCGCGACAATAGTTTGGCGCTTGGGTGGTGGCAGAAACAACCCTGAACTCCCTGCGAACAATCCCTGAAAATGAGATCATGCTAACCACAACTGAACAACTCAGTCTAACTGCTGGTGCTGCAATATAACTGACAAACGACGCATCTACTAACATAGACTGGTAGTAACTTATGACACAATCCAACCATCTGCACGAAAACACTGAACACGCTCTCCCAACATGATGACGCTAGTAACGAGAACAACACGATGGAATCCCGACAGCTGCGACACATTGTTATATCCTAAATAAGTCTTATCAAGCTTGACTGAGCCACATTGAAGAAATATTACTTCTCCTCTATCTCTGCCTCATTAATAAAAAGTCTTCTCAACCAATCGATTGGACTGGTGTAAACCCGTACGACATCACGGTTACAAATATCCACTTGTTGCCGTTTAAGAACCTCCTGAATAAATCCTTATTGGATATGAAACTCCCAGAAAATCTTCAAAGACGACAAAACACTTACTCGTACCCCCTAGTATTCCTAGTGCCTTGAGAAAGGTGCTTAAAAGCATTGGCATTCCTATGCATAGCTTCACGAGGAAAGAACGTCCTGTCGAACTCCCTCTAAAGTGATTGTAGGTTAACTCGTAACAACTGTGACTACTCTCAACAAGTTCCTTTTGCCAGAGAAATGTGTCCTCCCTCAGAAATTGAGTAGCCAAATCCAATTAAAACTCTGTCGTACACTTCTTATGCTCCAAGTTACGGTCAACTTCTTCCTTTAATTGTCTGCGGTGACAGTATCCACTGTCCTTCCAATCTGATCCAAACTGTTGTCCTGCATCTTTCTAATTAGCTTCCTTTACGTGGGTCCCTCTCTGTCTCTGCCAGATATTGGCGGTGGCGGTGGTGGCGGCGGAAGATCAACAACCGAAGGAGCATGCTGCTATCAGCAACTCTCGTGGTAACTCTGAAGCTCCATCCACATTCCTGAATTGCTAAGGGTCGGCTCTGCTCCGTGAGCCTTAACCGATGGTGCACATAGGGGTGACGCTGAGACGGTGGCGGATGCTTACTCTGCTTGAAGGGTGAACTGGTGATCAATCTGTGGTACAACTATCAGATCAGCTTCCTGCGTTGTTATCCGAGCGGCCTTTTATGCAACTGCTGCATGAACTCCTGAGAAACTTACACAACTGTCTCTTGAGCGGTCTGACTGATGACATCCTGATTAATCTGCTAAACACTGATCTCTTCGGCATAACCTGTTGAACAACGAGCTGACAATCTGGCGCCAAACAATGACCTTCCTTGATGGCAACTGAAAACCTGTTTAAACTGAGACTGAATTGAGACAAACTTAGAATAGATTAATACTAGACAGAATGGGTGCTCCTTTGTTTTTTTTTTTTTTTAAATACACAATTCGCGGGAATTTTTTATTTTTTTTTTAACCGCTAAGAACCGAATATGCAATCATGCTTCCTACTACCCGTCTCCCGGGTCAGAACCGGGACGACGATAACCTAGGCTCTGATACCAAATTGTAACACCCGTCCCCTCGACACTCGAGAACGGCGTGCCACTAACCACGTCACATACGTAAAATACCCCACTCTACAGTGTCTCATATCTCAACTACCTCAATGCTATATGTACATGATAAAATACGGAGAAAACGTAAAAATCCCAAAGAAGCACCGTATCGTCAAAGCCTAAAATACTTGTCCATCTCACCTGAAAAACTGGAAAGGGAAGAAATAGGGGTGAGTAACGGGAGAGTCACTCAGTGAGGTATGGAATGCTAATCACAGAAATAGTAAATCTGACCATAGCATGCCATACATAGGAAATAGACTAAACATGCACAATCACGGTACCTAAAGTACCCAAAGAACAATCAACGTTGTCCTACGGCCAGAGCACGTGACCAGTCTTATGGGATAGTGCCCATACTCACCGCCCGTAGACGATTATCGACCTCCGAAGGTACTGGACAACAGGTCGACTAATCTGCCCAGCACCATCTCCTCAAACAACACGCAACGCAAGTACAGAGATAACGTCTCTATACCCCCGCAATCCCTAACGACCCACATGGTCAACTAATCCTAGCTCTAGCATGAATAAAATAATCAATTAACAATTTAATGCACAATCAATGGGTTGAATCATCTATTATTCCTAAGTCCGATTTACAAACAATCCTAAAAAGACTCTAGCATAGAAACGGAACACATTTAATACTAAATCCTATATACGGCGCTTTTTGATGAAAAATACGATATTCTGCAGAAAGTCCTCACCTTAGCAAAAATGGAGTAAATCTGCTTCCTCTGCACTCCAGATGCTTAAACGGATGCTGAATCTGAAATCATGACGAAATTTCGAGTGAGAACGGCTTTCGAACGGCGAAAAACGGTTAACGGATCAAACCGGTCAAAGTCAACGGTCAACAGTAAGAAAGTCAACGGTCAACAGTCAACCCAGTCAAAGTCAACGGTCTGACGAGGTCAAAATCAAACCGCGACTAAACCGGATTAAACCGGATTGAACCAGACTAAACCGGACTCAATTGATTTAAACCAGAAATTGAACCAAACCGAAACCAAATTGAATTAAACCAATCGAACCAGACCAAACCGAAATTGAACCGACCGGTTAAGCCAAACCGGACTCAAACCGGCGGCAGATCGCCGGCGAGTCTCCGACGACCGCCGACGGTGAGGTGCGACGGTTTCCGGCGACCGGCGACGGCGAGTCGCGGCGGTTTCCGGCGACGGGCGACGGCGAGTCGCGGCGGTTTCCGGCGACCGGCGACGGCGAGTCGCGGCGGTTTCCGGCGACGACCGGTGGCGCGTGAAAAACACGCACGGAGCTTCCAACGGCAATTGCGGGCGCGTCCGGCGGCGGTTCGGCATGATCTTGGTGTCTACGGACTTGTCTCGTCGTGCTGAATCCGGTGGTGGCCTTGGAGTTTGGAGAAACGGAACAGTTAGAGAGTTATGCTCGATTAAAGATTCGGCCAATGAAAAGCAAATCGGAAAGCGGTTTTTCCGGTGTACCTGAGTCGCGGATTGGTGAAGGAGAGAGCAACTGTGCTTTCTTTCTCTTCTACTTCTATCTCAAGCTCTCTCTCTCTCAACTCTCTCTCTCTCCTATTTGTTTTTGGTTTCGGTGGATTGGTGATAAAGAAAGGGGGAAATTATATCAATCAAAAAGAAAAAAAGGGGAATGGTGGCAGGGTCTTTTAGTGGATGGTGATGATGGAGGGGTGGTGGGATGTTACAATTTATATTTGTATATTATCACATATGAAATTTAGAATAGTTTGAATCTGCCTAACAAGAACTACCTCTAATACTCAATTTTACTCGAAATCTAACATAGGAGTGTGCATCATCATCATATGAACATCCAAATATCATCCAACATAAAATATATAGAGATCTACTTTGGGGTATACATTGGTATTTTCTAATATGCACGTCTACTCAATTTCATGAGCAGATATGTATTACCAGAGTTAACGCAGTTATGTATCTCCCACCACTCTCCGCAATCACCCAAACCACCTACGGAGTTAACGGCGGTGGTTAACTGTCCGTCTCCTTTAATACCCCTCCCTCCGTCAACGTCTGCCTCGTAGTACATCGTCAGCTTCCCCTTCGTCACTCCATCACAGCACATTAACGGCTCCCAAACCTCCACTTTCACAACCACCGTTTCTTTCACTTGAGGTGCAGCCGTTTCCTCCAATGGACCGACCATTTCTTGCGGTTCGAGATGATCAGATTCGTTTTCAGATTTTGAGGCGGTTAATTCCTCTAACAAGCTACACTCATGAACAACGTCGTCTCCGACAGTGGTGACTCAAATCCTCTAATAGCTGACGACGGCGGCCGTCACGATGGCGATCCTTATCCAGATGTTGTTGACGACAGCGGGAAAGCTTTGGGCATTCGGGTATTCGGTTCGGTTCCAGGTATTTAAGTTCTTATGATTTAGGATCCAATATGTACATATATTTTTTTGGCTCGGTTCTGGTTCGGTTCCTGTCTGTTCTGGTTCGGTCTGGTTCGGTTCCATAATTTTAAGAACAGTAAAATACCCAAAATTTTCGGTTCTCATACGGTTTCGGGTACTTTATACCTTAAATAACAATTTTTACCTGAAGTAAAACCTAAGTACCCGAGTTAGCTTAAGTCCAATACAAAAATCCAAAGAAAATCACAAAGTAAAATTTCAAAAACAAAAATAAAAACAACATAGATCAAGTTCGATAAGCAAACATCCAACAATGAGATAGTATGCTTATATATGTTCGGTTTTTTGGTTCTTGATTTCGGTTCCGGGTAGGAACCGGAACCGAACCGATACTCATGGTTCCTCAACTCAGGATCCAACGGGTACTTTAGGTGGAACCGGAATTGAACCGAACATAATTTTTTCGGTTCTTCGGTTCCTGTTTTTATGCCCAGGGAAAACACTGAAGCTAGCGTACTCGAAAGCCAACACCTCTAATGGAGAATCCAAAGTGGCCATGTTTCTCCCTGATCTATATCTTTCTCTCTCTTTCTAAGCTGATTTGGTTTTCTAGAGAGAGAGAATGATGATATAGGAGGCGGTTGATAAGAGGAGAGAGAGAGATATATTAAAAGTTACACGTAAACGATTTGAATCGCGTGGTCAAAATTCACTCACGTGCACAGTTAATTTTTGGGATTTCTTATGGGCACGTAAAGGCAAAATAGGCCCAAATGGTGGCTAATTACAAAACTTGCTTGGGGGTTGAAATCATCTTGCCATTTTCCTAATTAGGTGTCAAATTATTGACTCTCACCCAATTATCTCTTACTATAAAAGGAATTTTCAGACGTGAAAGAGAGAGAGAGCCAACACAAATAGAAGAAAGATGAGAGACAACCATTTTTAAAGGCATAAGCATTTATTGGTTTCTCAGGTAGAACATAGATGGGTACAAAAGAATGAGTTCATCTCTTATTGAAAGCATTTATAATAAACTTACACTTTTCCAAACAAGTTTTCAGTGGAAGCCTCTTTGGTCCAGTGGTTTGACTAAAGGTTTATTAATGCTTCTACACCAGAAGATCTGAGTTTCAATTACCAGAGAATGCATGGTTTATGCAGATTAAAAATGAGGCAAGTTTACAGGAGATCTTCATTGTGGTGCAGGCAAATCCGTCAAGCATGAATCTTCAGAAGGCAAGTTCAAGTGTAACCGTCAGGCGGAGATCTTCATAAGACGGTAGAATTGTCCTTTGTAAGAGTCATCGCTGTAATAGTTCTCATAATTTGTAATATATAAATCAGTGTTAAAAAAAAAGATTGGTACAAAAGAGTTATATGATGAGTGAAACACTTGTATATACGTATTTATGTCTCTTCTTTAGGTGGATTCTAAGTTTTAGTCTTGGGGAGACCTTTAATGGGTATGAACTCCATAAATTGGGAAAATGGGAAAATAGCTTATTTCAACTTGGACAATTTCAGTCGTGCCTTTTTCTACCTGAACTATAAGAGAGTGCAAATTCCAACCTGAACTAAAGTTTTTTCGTAAAAAACTACCTCAACTATCAAATTTAAGTCAAAATCAACATTGACCGAGATTGTCTTAGTCAACTATGCTGAGCCACGCATATAATTTCAACTAAGTCAGTTGCCACGTGTCATTTTCAGTCAAAACCGCAAAATCTCATTTTTCGCCAAACCGCAAAATTTCGTTTTCTCTCAAAACCAAAAAATCTCGTTTTCCCGCCAAACCGCATAATCTCGTTTTTCTGTCAAACTGCATAATCTCGTTTTTCTGTCAAAACCGCAAAATCTCGATTTCTCGCCAAACCGCGTAATCTCGTTTTTCCGTCAAACCGCATAATCTCGTTTTTTCCATCAAACCGCAAAACCATAAAACCAAACAAGATTATGCGGTTTGCCTGGGAAACGATATTTTGCGGTTTGGCAGAAAACGAGATTTTGCTGTCTTTATGGAGAAGCGAAATTTTGCGATTTTGACGGAAAAATGAGATTTTGCGGTTTTATTGGAGTTTTGCGATTTGACGGAAAAACGAGATTTTGCGGTTTGACGGAAAAACGAGATTTTTCGGTTTGACAGCAAAACGAGATTTTGCGGTTTTTGTGGATAAACGAGATTTTGCGGTTTGGCAACAAAAAAAATCTACGGTTTTGACGGAAAATGACACGTGACAGCTGATTTAGTTGAAATTATACGCGTGGCAGCTGACTCAACATATTGACTAAGACAATTTCGGTCAATGTTGATTTTGGCTTAAATTTGATAATTGAGGTAGTTCTTTTTGAAAAAACTTTAGTTCATGTTGGAATTGGCACTGCTTTTAATTCAGGTAGAAAAAGGCACGACTGAAATTGTTGAGATTGAAATAGGTCATTTTTCCCGTTAACGACCCATTTAAACGCCGTTTAACTATTAAACAACATCGTTTTGATAAATTGGGAAATTGCCAAAAATGCCTGAACTTTTCTAATTTAGCCAGAAAATACGCAGACTTTGTTGGTGGCCGTAAAAATACCCGAACTTTTCTTTTACTTCTAGAAAAACTAAGAAATTTACGATGACCGGAAAAGAAAAAACACCTTTAGCGACCCGTTTAAAATATCGTTAACTTTTAAACGACGATGTTTTGATAAATTGCAAAAAGTTCATATTGAAAAAGTTCTTTTTTTCCTTTTTTAATGATTTTGCTGTTAATGTTAAAATGTAGGAGATACAGCCATTGCGAGGGAATAAGAAACACCTAGAGACGCCGTAATCCAGTTACGGATTGGTAGGAGACGACCAATAACCAAATGGTAGGAGACAATCAACTTGAACCATTCATCTCATGGATGGCTTATTTGCATATATACACGATGTGGGTCCTAGAGAATATCCTATGGCGAGTGGTACCTAAGGTGCAACAATCTGTTGGATCCGGCTCAATACCCTAGTTTGCAGTAACTGCAAGAAAATTAAAGCTGGAAGAGTGACAATAACATTGAAGCTAGATTGTGAAAGAGGAGAATGTCATCACAGTTGGACTAAAAGTCAGATCAAGTGTTTAGGGAGAAGAAGAAAAAAACTCGTTTTTTCTTGCTAAGTCTTTATGGTATTACGTTTTGTATCGTCTCCATTCTTTTGTTTTCTTTGGTGTCATTGTCAAAATACTTCTATCCCAACTAGATTCTTCTTCTTGGTATCAAACTTATTTTAATCAACCATTCACAACTACAACTCGAAAAGCCTGATGAGGACTCACTAAATACACGAAAGATTTTTATATAAAAAGCCAATTACTACTAGTTGGAACATTACATTCAAAGTCACAACTCATAAGAGAGAGAGAGAGAGAGAGAGAGAGAGAGAGAGAGAGAGATGATATGTTGGAAAGGTTACATCATTTAAATGCTCAATCGGGGCTTAGGTGCCATTGTTTGAGGCTTTCGCCAATGGTCAAAGAAAGCTCCCAACAAGAGATAGAGAACAAAAAGCAGGAAGAAGGCTAAGGTCGCATAGAGAAACACTAGAGGGTGTGGTGAGATTATCGCCATTGCTAGCGCATAAGAAACACACAGAGACCCTCCTATCCAAATGAGCCATACAGTAAACAAACTATCAAATGGTATGAGACAAAAGGTGTAGAATAGAACAGAGCAGAAGTCTACGGTGTTGGAAACCCAAAGAAGGATGCAAAAAAGAAAAAAAGAAAAAAGCATGCCTGGTGATCATTCTTATATGCTGCAAGATGCAATGCCGTGTAGTAGTTGAGATACACTTTATTCAGAACATCGATCTCGATCGAGACAGCATCCTTTTGGCTCCTTCTCTGGATCCATCCGGTGAGGACTTGGAGAACTTCAAATCTATCATTCATCACAGCGAGATGCAGAGCATTCCATTCACGCTCACATCTTTGATAGACTCGGGAGAAAGAAGAAGGCACTAGATCTGTTACAAGATCCACCTTTCCTCTTTCCACTAGGGAAAGGAACAGCGTGATGCCATTTCTTCCTTTTATACTAGCAAGGCCGTGATCAAGATAGAGCATCCTAGAGCCAAATTTTCTTTGATCCTTTTCCACAGCGAGATGCATTGGACTGTACCTGCTTGTGTTCAGCTTTCTTGCAAAAGCGGGCTTAAGATTCACCATTTTCAGGGCGAATGGTATGTTCCCAGAAGCTGCAGCTACGTGGAGGGGAGTGTTGATAAATGGCGCAGCATCGAACTTCTCAAGTATGTTTGTATTCTCATCAATAAGAGCATACAATTCAGATGCTTCCAGATTCAGCAGCTTGTTCAAGTCTGGGATCCATTGAAAAAGAGTTTTAGGTAGAAACTCAGTAATAAAGACAAAAGTTAATTTATAAGGCTCACAATACTAAATTAAGATCAATAAAGTAGAGTAGGAGGGAAACACAACTAGGGAGGAAAACCGTAAATGTTTGTTTTCTATTCTAGTTACTCTCAGTTTAGACTTATATATATTCTCTTTAAACAAGTTTGATCACAACAAAAATATACTCGGTTGTGACTTGTAAGCAAAATAGGAGAACAAAGTTTACTCCAAGTTATAATGGGCCCACATTAAAAGGGTATGGTTAGAGGAACAACTCTTTTTCCTATCAAAGAACAAAAGACCTCTAATTATTTCCCCCTTGTAAACTCACCAGTTTTCATACCTTACGTACATAGAAGAAAAGAAAGTGAATGAGACTGTTATATTTACCAAAAAGCAAGAACCATTGAACTTCTCATGGAAGACTTATTTGAATTGAAACTTTACCACTTTACAAATAAACTATACTTGCCTTATCTGCTTCACGTTCTTTATTTCCACATTTGAATTCTCTATATTTCCACATTCAGGCGACTTGCGACTGCATATATGTTTGAAATTCAAATTAGGTTCCACTAGTAAATTAATTTGGATAGAGTTTTTCAGCAACAATACTCACCAAAATTAACGCTTTATGAATCAAGCTAAAACCCTGAATGTGCCTTTTCTGAAATAATCTGCTTGCTTCATTTTGCTTACCAAACTCCGCCCAACAAATCATCCATAATGATCTACTGATGGATTTCTTATTGATTTTAATATTCGATGGGCTTCTTCGAGTAATCTTCCGTTAAGACACATAGTCTGGCTCGGTGCCTTTCCCTTTCATCTTTGAGAATAAATTCAGTGTTTCCACTCCGCTCCGTTAGCTGCAAGAATTAAGAACAATGTGTTATAAGAGACGACATCTCTTTCATTCATTTCGTCCAAAACCTGTTTTACTTCCCTAAAGTTTCCACACCTTACATACATGAAGGTCAATGACCTCTCTCCTGTTTGTGATCACCCATTACCAGATCAGCCATATGCATACAAGGTTTTCGACGGAAATCAACATTCCTCTTAGGCATTATATAAAAAAGTTGCCTTGCCAAACACAAATCGCAGAAATCACAGCATTTTAAACAACATGATTCTTCTGCGTACCTAACTCCTAGCATATATATCTAGAATAACTCTTACAATGCATATTACAAGAGAAATCGTTACCCCAGGATTACTCGGAAACTTGGTTCCACCAAGACGCCATCTCCAAGCAAGACGCAGCAAAGTGTTTATGTTTTCGGAACTGAACTCAGCATAAGCATCACGAAACCAGATATAGAAAGACAAAAGAGATTGATATTATGTATTTTTAACATATTTTGATTTGTTTTTAGTATTCGGTTTGAGTTTTTATTTGCATCTTTCGTTAGTTTTTCGAGTCTTTTCTATTGTTTCGAGTCCTTATACAGATTTTATGGAGTTTGGCGCTTACGGACACGTTCGAGTCAAGTTAAGGTGGAAAAACACGAAGAGAACGACCATTCCCCAAGAGAACGACCATTCCCCTAGAGAACGACCATTCCCATAGAGAACGACCGTTCTTGCTCCCACCTACCCTGCCGACAAGAGTGCAGAACGACCGTTCTATCCAAGAACGATCGTTCCCCGTCTCACCTACTCTACCGAGGAAAAGGCACAAGAACGACCGTTCTCTCCAGAGAACGACCGTTCCCCGACTCACCAACACCCACCTACTTCGATCGACCACTCAGAATGACCGTTCTCCTCCAGAACGGTCGTTCCCCGTCTTACCTACTCCCCTACACCTTGGCCTATATATTGGACTCACTCTTGATGCTTCAAAACACACCATCTTCTTCTCTCACTCTTCTCTAGCTTCTAAACATTGTTTCTCTTCTCTTTTAAGCTTTAAACATTTATGCTTTGATCAAGTTCTTATTAGTTTATTTTCAGCTTTTATTATCTATCTTTATGCTTTGATTAAGTTCTTATAAGTTTATTTTCAGCCTTTATTATCTATCTTTATGCTTTGATTAAGTTCTTATTGAAGTTTATGTTCAGCTTTTGTTATCTATATTTATACTTTGATCAAGTTCTTATTGAAGTTTCTTTTCAGCTTTTGTTATCTATGCAAGCTTTTATGATGAACTCAATAATCTCTTTGTTTTCTTCTTCTTTAATTATGTCTGAGTAGATCTCTTAGTTAGGTTAAGGTTTTTCAAAGGAATTCATGAGCTTTAGGGTTAAACACAAATAGGCTATTCAAATCGATGTCTTCATCCTTGTTGTTCTTAATGCTTGGATCGAATTGATCACTTGATTTTATGATATTGGGTTTAAATTTGACAGCGAGAGTTGCTAGGTTGCTAGAAGAAACTTGAGTGAGAAATTTATTCATTACCTGCGAGAGTAGATGTACTGGAGAATTGTGAACAAATCAAACCTATCCTTAATGCTTGTCTGCGATTTCTAAAACCAATGAGAGTTAGGATTTTAGGTTGTTAGATAAAGCTATTAATGCCACGAGAGTGGATTGATATTATCTTTATGTTTGAGTTCTAGACTTGTGCTTAAATCATTGTCTGAATAGTTGTTTGATCCTTTGCTCTGAATATCCTGCGAAATACCTTGACCTAACGCTTGTTTAAATATTATGTTTACAACCGATTTCGTTTTTATTACTTGCTATTTACGAAACCAAACCATAATTGAATTGTCTTAGCTTTTGATTTAGCTCATTAGATCAAAGCGTGAACTTGGTCTTCGTGGGATCGACCCCTAAGTACTACTTCGTATGCTGTGCACTTGCAGTAGGAAATAGAGTTTAAAACTCGTGTATCAAGTTTTTGGCGCCGTTGCCGGGGAATCAAATTTTCACCTTTGGTTTACGGCTGAATTATTAGACTAAGAACTTTACTGAACTCGTTTTCTTTTCTTCTTTGTTTTTGTGTTTCAGGTGCATGTCCGTCCACAAGGAGCACAAGGAGCAAAAACAACGAGGACCTTCTTTGCTTGACAAACGACGAGCTAGCAAGGAGAGAACAAAAAAACAGAAGACGCAACACACCCATTCAAGAAGCAGAAACGACTGACACCGCCAACTCAGAGATGGCGGACAAGCAGACATCGCAGCTCAGCTGCAACAATTTCAGACAGCCATGGAGCAGCTTCGCTTGCAACAGGAGAGGCAACTCATTGCACAACCTAATTTCGGGGACAAAGATGCTGCTCACGCATACTACCAGGATCGATCTGCGATCGTTACCCCGACCATCCAGAGGCAAGATTACGAAATCAAGCCTCAAATGATTGCCCTCGTGAAGCAACACCTGTTCCACGGTCTGCCTGCTGAGATTCCGATGGATCACATCGAGAACTTCGAAGAGATCTGTAGCACAACCAGCTCCAATGGTGTGCCTCCAGATTTCTTGAAATGCAAGCTTTTCCCCCTTCTCTCTTATGGGAAAAGCATCACGGTGGTTAAAATCTTTACCACCAGACTCTCTATCGACTTGGGCTGATGCGCGAGCAGCCTTCTTGGATAAGTTCTACACAAAATCCAAGACCGCAGCCTTGAGGAACAAGATCTCCTCATTCGAGCAACAGTCTGGCGAATCCTTTAATGAAGCATGGGAGCGGTTTAAGGAGTACAAGCGCGAGTGCCCTCACCATGGGTTTAGTGATGAGCAGCTGCTCAGCACCTTCTATGACGGAGTAGATTGGGACTACAGAAACGCCCTGAATACAGCTAGTAATGGTGACTTCTACACTAAGTCAAAGGAAGGAGCTCTGGAGCTGATCGAGAACCTAGCCGCAAGTTCCAGCAACAAAAATCCGGAGTACGATAGGAAGAAGGTCAACAGCGTGGAGTCCAAGTAAATTGCGGAGCTCGCAGCCAAGGTTAACCTTCTCTTGAAGGGAAACCAGAAATCGGTCCACTTTGTGGATGAGAATGAAGGAACCGGTGATGATCGAAGGGAGGTCAATTATGTGACGGGACAAGGTTTCAGACAGAACCACGGTTTCAACAGCCAAAGCTTCAACACTCATCCGAACCTGTCCTATAGAAGCACCAATGTGGAGAATCCGCATGATCAGGCTTATCCTAAGCAAGGAAATCAGCCACAGATGGGTCTTCAGAAGGACTACTCCAACAACTACCAGGGCAGGCAATTCGTCCCGAACCAGAACCGTTCCCAAGTAGGGGTTCAACCGAGACAGTCTTTTGCAAATCCGCAGCATTCATCTTCAGCAACCGGCTCCCAAGACGAGCTGAAGAACATGATGCAACAACTACTGGCGGGACAGCAAAAAGCCGCGGCTGAGATCAATGCAAAAGTTGACACCATGTATGTGGACCTCAATGGAAAGTACGAAGCTGTGTGGACTCACGTGAAGCAGCTCGATATTCAGTTTTCACAAACCGCTGAATCAGTTAAGAGGACACCAGGGACTCACACAGAGGTGAACTACGTGAATGGAGGCTATGTGGAGAATCAGAGCTTGCAAGCTCCGGCGTCTAACTCTCAAGACGAGCTGAAGTCTCTTATGCATTGGTTCTATTCAACCAACAGAAATCTGCTCATGAGGTCGATGTCAAGGTGGACAGCATGTACAATGATCTCAACAGTAAGTTTGAAGCCGTTTGCACTCACATGAAGAAGCTTGAGATTCAGATTGGTCAAACTGCTGAGGCATCAGAAAATCTTCCAGCAAGGGTTTATATTCCTAAAGTGCCTTACCCAGTTCTACCTAGAGATCAGAGGGAGATTAAGGCAGTCTTTGTAGAAGCAAGGAGTACACCACCAGCATTGAGGGTATTGCCTAAGGTTGAAGATCCTGGAAAGTTCTTGGTCCCATGCTCCATTGCTGGATTTGAATTCAAGGACGTCTTTTGTGATTCTTGTTCTAGCGTTAATCTCATGTCAAAAGCTATTGCAGAGAGGTTGAAAATTTCAGAGGTAAAGCCTAGTCATATGACTCTTCGATTTGCAAACACCTCCTCAACAACATCGTCTGGCAGCATTCACGATCTACCTGTCCGAATTGGGGATTGCCTAGTTCCAACTGATTTTCAGGTTGTTGAGATGCGAGAAGGTTATGGCATGCCCTTACTTCTTGGAAGACCATTCATGGCTACAGTGGGTGCAATCATCGATATGCCGAATAGGCAAGTCTGCTTTTCCAAGATTGACAAAAAGGTCTTCTACAAAGCCCTTCCCATAGGAACCACCACACATGCCTCTTGCATCTCTGCAGTGGATAGCGAGGAAGCACGTGCTCCGATCCCGCAAGCACCTGCTCCACCACTCGGGAAATTTAGGGAGAAGGCAAAAACGCAAGAAAATGTGCCGTACAAAAAGATTACGGGAGGTCCTCAAATGACTTTGATCCCTCAAGGATATGATGGAAACTCGGTTGACTACAAGGTGAAGTGCAAAGGTCATCCTAAACCTTTCTCTAGATTTAGAGCTATTCTTCCATCAGAATTGAAAGAGAAGGGTACTGGTGTTGTGAATGGAATGCTGAGTAAAGTTCTGAACATGAGGATGTCTGATTATGGAGCCTGTTTTGGAGCAAGCTCTCAAGCCGAACCTGATTGATACATGGCACCAAAGTCAAGCTAATGACTTAAACCAAGCGCTTGGTGGGAGGTAACCCACCGGTAAGTGTCTCTATCTTTTAGTTTTTTCTTTTGATATTAATTTTTGGTTTTGGTTTTCGTTGTTTCAGTTTAAAAAAAAAAAATTTATCGAGTCAAAACACTGTGTGAATTTGTTAACTTTTTGGAATTGCAACATGTTCGATGTCATTGCCTTACGACTTCTTAGCATTGTTTGAGGATAGTTTGGAAACGCAGAAAAATCCATAACTTGATTATTTAGTGAATTTCTCAAATCATCTGAACTTAATCGAATTATTGGAACTTAATATGGACTTAATTTATCTCACTTAGGGGGTTGATAATCATGTATTGGATTTTACATTTGGAGTTTTCTTTGCATCATTTCTACTAATCTTTGCTAACTCCAAATGGCTAGACTTATCCTTAGTCTAGTACCACACCCTTACCATTTCCATGTTGAAAACCACTTATTTTCGTTTACTGTCATTGCATTCATGTGCAAAAACTATGGAGTATACGGACCGACTGATATTATGTGTTTTTAACGTATTTTGATTCGTTTTTAGTATTCGGTTTGAGTTTCTATTTACATCTTTCGTTGGTTTTTCGAGTCTTTTCTTTTGTTTTGAGTATTTTACAGATTTTATGGAGTTCCGAAGGAGTTTGGCGTTTACGGACATGTTCGAGTCAAGTTGACGTGGAAAACACGAGGAAAGGACCAACTGAAGAGAACGACCATTCTTGGGACAGAACGACCCAACAGAACGATCGTTCCCTCCAAGGAACGGTCGTTCCCTCATTCACCTACCCTGCCGACAACATCACGAGATCGACCGTTCCGTTCCATGTGGTCGTTCCACACCTCACCAACTTTGCCGACAAAGACACACGGAACGACCGTTCTCTCCTCCGGAACGATCGTTCCCCGACACCGCATCTCACCTACTACGTATCGACCAAGGGGAACGATCGTTCTCCACCTAGAACGACCGTTCCCCGTCTCACCTACTCCCCTCACCTTGGCCTATAAATACAACTCACTCTTGATGTTAAAAATCACACCTTCTTCTTCCTCCTCTCTTCTCTAGCTTCAAAGCATAGTTTCTTCTTTAGTTTTAAGTTTTATGTTTATGCTTTTATCTAGTTCTTGTTAAGTTTCTTTTAAGCTTTAATCTTATGCTTTTAATCTTATGCTTTACTTTCAGTTCTTATCTTTATGCTTAATCAAGTTTTACTTTCAGTCTTTATATTTATGCTTTACTTTTAAATCTTTATATTTATGCTTTACTTTCAGTTATTTATATTTATGCATTACTTAAGTTCTTATTAAGTTATTTTCAACTTTCATTATCTATTCAAGCTTTTATTATGAACTCTATAATCTCTTTGTTTTCTTCTTTAATCATGTCTGAGTAGACCTCTTAGTTAGGTTAAGGTTTGTCAAAGGAATTCATGAGCTTTAGGGTTAAACACAAATAGGCTATTCAAATCAATATCTTCACCCTTGTTGTTCTTAATGCTTAAATCGAATTGATCATTTGATTTTATGATATGAGGTTAATTTAGACAACGACAGTTGCTAGGTTGCTAGAATAAACATTGGTGAGCAATTTAACCATTACCTACGACAATAGATGTAGTGAGAATTGTGAACAAATCGAACCTATCCTTAATGCTTGTTTACGATTTCTAGTACCAACGACAGTTAGGATTTCTAGATCGTTAGACAAAGTTATTGATACCACGACAGTGGATTGATATTATCTTTATGTTTGAGTTCTAGACTTGTGCTTAAACACTGCCTGAATAGTTGTTTGATCCGTCGCTCTGAATCTCCTGCGATATTCCTTGACCTAACGCCTGTTAAAATTATCTTACAACCGACTTCACTTTCATTACTAGTTAATAAAAAAACCAAAAACATATTTGAATTGTCTTAGCTTTTAATTTAGCTCAATATATCAAAGTGTGAAAACTGGTCTTCGTGGGATCGACCCCTAAATACTACTTCGTATGCTGTGCACTTGCAGTAGGAAATAAGGGTTTAAAACTCGTGTATCAAGTTTTTGGCGCCGTTGCCGGGGACCAAATTTTTCGCCTTTGGTTTACGGCTGAATTATCAGACTAAGAACTTTACTAAACTCGTTTTCTTTTCTTCTTTGTTTTTGTGTTTCAGGTGCATGTCACCAAGGAGCACAAGAAGCAGAAACAACGAGGATCTTGTTAGCTTATCAAACGAGGAGTTAGCAAGAGCAGAACGAGAGAACAGGCAGAGACGTAACACACCTGTTCCGGAACCAGAAACAACTGACACCGCCAACTCAGATATGGGCGGACAAGCAGACATCGCAGCTCAGCTGCTACAACTTCAGACAGCCATGGAGCAGCTTCGCATGCAACAGGAGAGGCAACTCATTGCACAACCTGCCTTCGGGGACAAAGATGCGGCCCACACATACTACCAGGATCGATCTGCGATCGTTGCCCCGACCATCCAGAGGCAAGATTACGAGATCAAGGCTCAATTAATCGCCCTCGTGAAGCAACACCTGTTCCACGGTCTGCCTGCTGAGATTCCGATGGATCACATCGAGAACTTCGAAGAGATCTGTAGCACAACCGGCTCCAATGGTGTGCCCCCAGATTTTTTGAAGTGCAAGCTTTTCCCTTTCTCTCTTGCGGGAAAAGCATCACAGTGGTTAAAATCTTTACCACCACGCTCTCTACCGACTTGGGCTGATGCAAGATCAGCCTTCTTGGATAAGTTCTACACGAAATCCAAGACCGCAGCCTTGAGGAACAAGATCTCCTCATTCGAGCAACAGTCCGGCGAGTCCTTTAATGAAGCATGGGAGCGGTTTAAGGAGTACAAGCGCGAGTGCCCTCACCACGGGTTTAGTGACGAGCAGCTGCTCAGCACCTTCTATGACGGAGTAGATTGGGACTACAGAAATGCCCTGAACGCAGCTAGTAATGGTGACTTCTACACTAAGTCAAAGGAAGGAGCCCTGGAGCTGATCGAGAACCTAGCCGCAAGTTCCAGCAACAAAAGCCCGGAGTACGACAGAAAGAAGGTCAACAGTGTGGACTCCATGAAGATTGATGAACTCTCTGCCATGGTTAACCTTTTGCTAAAAAAGAACCAGAAGTCAGTCCACTTTGTGGACGAGAATGGGGAAACACCTATCGCTCAAGCCTACGAGGAAGAAACCGGGAATGATCAGATGGAGGTGAATTATGTGACGGGACAGAGTTTCGGGCAGAACCGCGGTTTCAACAACCAAGGCTTCAACACTCATCCAAACCTGTCCTACAGGAGCACCAATGTGGAGAATCCGCAGGATCAGGTATATCCTAAGCAAGGAGGAAATCAGCCACAGATGGGCTTTCAGAAGAACTACCCCAACAACTACCAGAACCGGCCATTCGTTCCTAATCAGAACCGTTTCCAAGGAGGGAATCAGCCAAGGCAGCCTTTCACGAACTCGCAGCCTTCATCTTCAGCAACCAGCTCCCAAGACGAGCTGAAGAACATGATGCAGCAGATGATGGCGAGTCAACAAAAGGCGGCAGCAGAGATCAACTCCAAAGTTGGCACTATGTATGTTGATCTTAATGGGAAGTATGAGGCTGTACGGACTCACTTGAAGCAGCTTGACACTCAGATTGCACAAACCGCTGAATCAGTTAAGAGGACACAAGGTACTAACGCAGAGGTTAACTATGTGAATGAAGACTATGTGAAGAATCAGAGCTTTCAAGCTCATACGTCTAACGACCAAGATGAGCTGAAGAACATGATGCAACAACTACTGGCGAGTCAGCAAAAGGCAGCATCTGAGATCAATGCTAAGGTTGATACAATGTACGTGGACCTCAATGAAAAATATGAAGCTGTATGGATTCATATGAAGCAGCTCGACGTTCAGATTGCACAGACAGCTGAGGCTATCAAGAGGACACCAGGAACTCTGCCTGGAAGGGCTGAAACACCAAGGAGGGATTTCATCAACGCCATTGAATTGAGAAGCGGAAAGACGCTCCACCATACCGCGACCTCAACTTCAAAATCGGCAAAAGGAAAAGGAGTGGCGATAGAGCACCTGCTCGTTACCCCAGAGCACATGCTCCCCCGAGATGCTCCCACCAAACCCGCAGAAAACCTTCCAGCAAGGGTTTATATTCCTAAGGTGCCCTACCCAGTTCCACCTAGAGATCAGAAGGAGATTAAGGCAGCCTTTGTAGAAGCAAGGAGTACACCACCAGCATTGAGGGTATTGCCTAAAGTTGAAGATCCGGGAAAATTCTTGGTCCCATGCTTGATTGCTGGAATGGAATTCAAGGACGCTCTTTGTGATTCCGGGTCTACTGTTAATCTCATGTCAAAGGCGATTGCAGAGAAGCTGAAAACTTATGAGGTAAAACCTAGCCATATGACTCTTCAATTTGCAAACACCTCCTCAACAACATCGTCTGGCAGCATTCACGATCTACCTGTCCGAATAGGGGATTGCCTAGTTCCAACTGATTTTCAGGTTTTGGAGATGAGAGGAGGTTATGGCACACCCTTACTTCTTGGAAGACCATTCATGGCTACAGTGGGTGCAATCATCGATATGCCGAATAGGCAAGTTTGCTTTTCCAAGATTGACAAGAATGTCTTCTACGAAGCCGTTCCCATAGGAACAACCACACGCTCCTCTTGCATCTCAGCAGTGGATAAAGAGGAAGCACCCGCTCCAATTCCGCAAGCACCTGCTCCACCACCCGGGAAATTTAGGGAGGAGGCAAAAACACAAGAAAATGTGCCGTACAAAAAGATTACGGGAGGTCCTCAAATGACTTTGATCCCTCAAGGATATGATGGAAACTCGGTTGACTACAAGGTCAAGTGCAAAGGTCGTCCTAAACCTTTCTCTACAGTTAGAGCTATTCTTCCATCAGAGTTGAAAGAGAAGGATATTGGTGTTGTGAATGGAATGCTGAGTACGGTTCTAAACATGAGGATGCCTGATTATGGAGCCTGTTTTGGAGCAAGCTCCCAAACCAAACCTGATTGATACATGGCACCAACGTCAAGCTTAGCGACGTAAAACAAGCGCTTTCGTGGGAGGCAACCCACCAGGTAGCATGTAAATATCGTGAAGTTTTTCGTTCTTGTTCTATTTACGTTTCTTGTTTTGTTTGAGATTGTTTTTGCAGGCTTTTATTAAGTATCCGAGAAACCGCTCTGCTGGGAGTGAAGAGATCGATCGTTCCTACCAGGAACGCTCGTTCTACACAGAAGAAGGATAGACAGCAGCACCAATAGCTCCACCAACGACCACTGAGCTTGTGGTTATTTCTATCACCCTTGTTATATCCATTTTTATTTTATGACACTTTTATTTTACGGGTTTCTCTTTCAATTTTGTTTTAAACGGGACGGTTAAAAACAAGTCTGGGGGAGGGATTTATTTGTGTACTAACATTGTGTTTTATTGATGTTTACTTCTTATGTTTTATTTTGGTGTGTTTAGATTTTCAAAAACTAACAAAAAAAAACTAAAAAAAAAAAAAAAAAAAATTTATCGAGTCAAAACAGTGTGTGATTTTGTTAAAACTTTTTGGAATTGCAACATGTTCGATGTCATTGCCTTAAGACTGTTTAGCATTGTTTGAGGATAGTTTGGAAACGCAGAAAAATCCATAACTTGATCATTTAGTGAATTTCTCAAATCATCTGAACTTAATCGAATTATCGGAACTTAATATGGACTTAATTTATCTCACTTAGGGGGTTGATAATCATGTATTGGATTTTACATTTGGAGTTTTCTTTGCATCAATTTTTACCAATCTTTGCTAACTCCAAATGGCTAGACTTATCCTTAGTCTAGTACCACACCCTTACCATTTCCATGTTGAAACCCACTTTTCTTCGTTTACTGTCATTGCATTCATGTGCAAAAACTATGGAGTATACGGACCGACACAACTTTTCTTTAGGATTGTGTCTAGATAGGTGGTCTCTTTCTGATTAAACTCATGGGATGTGTCTAGAAATGTGATCTCTCTCTTTGAACATATTCATTGAAAATTTTCGTTTCAAAAGAGGGTGAACTTTTAAAGGGTAGAAGGTTTTATTCACATTCAAGAAATAAGCTTACATTGTTGATGTTCTTTTGATGCAGATCTTAGAGACTAACCGGTTCCATTCTCCGATATATATAAAAAAAAAGGAAAGAAAAAGAAAGAAAAAAGAAGAATAAAAATTATTTGCATTACAGAAAAGAAAACAGAAGGAACCGGGAAAGTCTAGGTAATATCGTTAAATTCCATAAAATGTTAAAAGAAATTAATCATGTTCTTGATTTGTGACTTGTTAAAAAAGGGTAGAAGGATTAGAGTTAAGGAGAGTTGTGTACCTCCTAATTGGTCTGTGTCTCACGGTGATTTTGCATAATGATTTGCATCTGTTTATACTACTAAAAGAAACCGAAACACTTGAGCCACCAAATACCAACCTTGATACCTAGACCATAACGTGTTAGATATTCCCTTTGTGAGAGTACACGCATTTGATAATGAATGTTAAATATTAAGTTCTGCTTGATCATGAGATTTCATTTATTTGCTACGGTTATGGAGAAGTACAATGAAGTACGGTTTGATCTGAACTTTGCGAATGCGGTTTACGGGCAATTGACTTAGAGTATGGTCCTATAAGTTTTACGAATTTCACACGTTTTTCTAACCTCTCCTCTTTGTAAGATATCTGGTTTTGCTTGGGGACAAGCAAAGGTTTTAGTTGGGGAGAGTTGATATTATGTGTTTTTAACGTATTTTGATTCATTTTTAGTATTCGGTTTGAGTTTCTATTTACATCTTTCGTTGGTTTTTCGAGTCTTTTCTTTTGTTTTGAGTATTTTACAGATTTTATGGAGTTCCGAAGGAGTTTGGCGTTTACGGACATGTTCGAGTCAAGTTGACGTGGAAAACACGAGGAAAGGACCAACTGAAGAGAACGACCATTCTTGGGACAGAACACCCCAACAGAACGATCGTTCCCTCCAAGGAACGGTCGTTCCCTCATTCACCTACCCTGCCGACAACATCACGAGATCGACCGTTCCGTTCCATGTGGTCGTTCCACACCTCACCAACTTTGCCGACAAAGACACACGGAACGACCGTTCTCTCCTCCGGAACGATCGTTCCCCGACACCGCATCTCACCTACTACGTGTCGACCAAGGGGAACGATCGTTCTCCACCTAGAACGACCGTTCCCCGTCTCACCTACTCCCCTCACCTTGGCCTATAAATACAACTCACTCTTGATGTTAAAAATCACACCTTCTTCTTCCTCCTCTCTTCTCTAGCTTCAAAGCATAGTTTCTTCTTTAGTTTTAAGTTTTATGTTTATGCTTTTATCTAGTTCTTGTTAAGTTTCTTTTAAGCTTTAATTTTATGCTTTTAATCTTATGTTTTACTTTCAGTTCTTATCTTTATGCTTAATCAAGTTTTACTTTCAGTCTTTATATTTATGCTTTACTTTTAAATCTTTATATTTATGCTTTACTTTCAGTTATTTATATTTATGCATTACTTAAGTTCTTATTAAGTTATTTTCAACTTTCATTATCTATTCAAGCTTTTATTATGAACTCTATAATCTCTTTGTTTTCTTCTTTAATCATGTCTGAGTAGACCTCTTAGTTAGGTTAAGGTTTGTCAAAGGAATTCATGAGCTTTAGGGTTAAACACAAATAGGCTATTCAAATCAATATCTTCACCCTTGTTGTTCTTAATGCTTAAATCGAATTGATCATTTGATTTTATGATATGAGGTTAATTTAGACAACGACAGTTGCTAGGTTGCTAGAATAAACATTGGTAAGCAATTTAACCATTACCTACGACAGTAGATGTAGTGAGAATTGTGAACAAATCGAACCTATCCTTAATGCTTGTTTACGATTTCTAGTACCAACGACAGTTAGGATTTCTAGATCGTTAGACAAAGTTATTGATACCACGACAGTGGATTGATATTATCTTTATGTTTGAGTTCTAGACTTGTGCTTAAACACTGCCTGAATAGTTGTTTGATCCGTCGCTCTGAATCTCCTGCGATATTCCTTGACCTAACGCCTGTTAAAATTATCTTACAACCGATTTCACTTTCATTACTAGTTAATAAAAAACCAAAAACATATTTGAATTGTCTTAGCTTTTAATTTAGCTCAATATATCAAAGTGTGAAAACTGGTCTTCGTGGGATCGACCCCTAAATACTACTTCGTATGCTGTGCACTTGCAGTAGGAAATAAGGGTTTAAAACTCGTGTATCACCGACACAACTTATCTTTAGGACTGTGTCTAGATAGGTGGTCTCTTTCTGATTAAACTCATGGGATGTGTCTAGAAATGTGATATCTTTTTGAATATATTCATCGAAAATTTTCGTTTCAAAAGAGGATGAACTTTTAATGGGTAGAAGATTGTATTCACATTCAAGAAATAAGCTTACATCGTTGAAATTCTTTTGATGCAGATCTTAGAGACTAACCGGTTCCATTCTCCGATATATATAAAAAAAGAAGAATAAAAATAGCATTATTTGCATTACAGAAAAGAAAACAGAAGGAACCGGGAAAGTCAAGGTAATATCGTTAAATTTCATAACGTTAAAAGAAATCATGTTCTTGTTTGTGACTCGGTCAAATAAGGGTAGAAGGATTAGAGTTAAGGAGAGTTGTGTACCTCCTAATTGGTCCGTGTCTCACTGTGATTTTGCATAATGATTTGCATCCGTTTGTACTGCTAAAAGAAACCGAAACACTTGAGCCACCAAATACCAACCTTGATACCTAGACCATAACGTGTTAGATATTCCCTTTGTGAGAGTACACACATTTGATAATGAATGTTAAATATTAATTTCTGCTTGATCATTAGACTTCACTTATTTACTACGGTTATGGAGAAGTACAATGAAGTACGGTTTGATCTGAACTTTGCGAATGCGGTTTACGGGCAATTGATTTAGAGTATGGTCCTATAAGTTTTACGAGTTTCACACGTTTTTCAAACCTCTCCTCTTTGTAAGATCTCTAGTTTTGCTTTGGGACAAGCAAAGGTTTTAGTTGGGGGGAGTTGATATTATGTATTTTTAACATATTTTGATTTGTTTTTAGTATTCGGTTTGAGTTTTGATTTGCATCTTTCGTTAGTTTTTCGAGTCTTTTCTATTGTTTCGAGTTTTTATACAGATTTTATGGAGTTTGACGCTTACGGACACGTTTGAGTCAAGTTAAGGTGGAAAAACACGAAGAGAACGACCATTCCCCAAGAGAACGACCATTCCCCTAGAGAACGACCATTCCTATAGAGAACGACCGTTCTTGCTCCCACCTACCCTGCCGACAAGAGTGCAGAACGACCGTTCTCTCCAAGAACGATCGTTCCCTGTCTCACCTACTCTACCGAGGAAAAAGCACAAGAACGACCGTTTTCTCCAGAGAACGATCGTTCCCCGATTCACCAACACCCACCTACCTCGATCGACCACTCAGAACGACCGTTCTCCTCCAGAACGGTCGTTCCCCGTTTTACCTACTCCCCTACACCTTGGCCTATATATTGGACTCATTCTTGATGCTTCAAAACACACCATCTTCTTCTCTCACTCTTCTCTAGCTTCTAAACATTGTTTCTCTTCTCTTTTAAGCTTTAAACATTTATGCTTTGATCAAGTTCTTATTAGTTTATTTTCAACTTTTATTATCTATCTTTATGCTTTGATTAAGTTCTTATAAGTTTATTTTCAGCCTCTATTATCTATCTTTATGCTTTGATTAAGTTCTTATTGAAGTTTATGTTCAGCTTTTGTTATCTATATTTATACTTTGATATTATCTTTATGTTTGAGTTCTAGACTTGTGCTTAAATCATTGCCTGAATAGTTGTTTGATCATTTGCTCTGAATCTCCTGCGAAATACCTTGACCTAACGCTTTGTTTAAATATTATTTTTACAACCGATTTCGTTTTTATTATTTGCTATTTACGAAACCAAACCATAATTGAATTGTCTTAACTTTTGATTTAGCTCATTAGATCAAAGTGTGAACTTGGTCTTCGTGGGATCGACCCCTAAGTACTACTTCGTATGCTGTGCACTTGCAGTAGGAAATAAGGTTTAAAACTCGTGTATAAGAGATCTCTAGACACATAAAAAACCGGCATACCAAGACGCAAAATCATTCATACTGCATACTCTACAGGCATACCAGAAATTCACACAGATGCACAATGCTCGTAAGTATGTTTATTCTTCAAAGTTTTGTGCATTTCTTTTGGAAAAGGAGCCATACAATCCTCTTCTTTACATTACATTCCAAGTCACAAAGGACGTTGGTTATATATATCTGCATTCACAAAATCTATCAGTTTCAACAAAGTGGTAAATGTTGCATCAATCCTTCCAAAACCAGCGCTACCTTAGCCTATGAAAACTTCTATCATAAGAAAGATAGGAAAAATCATAAAAAAAGGCCAAGGCTGCGGAGAAAAACAGTATAGGGTGTGATGAGATTACAGCCATTACTAGTGCATAAGAAACGCACAGAGACACCCCTATCCAACCGAACCATAAGGTAAAAAAAATCGTAGTGGTAAGAGACAAAACGTGTAACATATAGCGCAACAGAAGCCGAGAGTGTTAGAAACCCAAAAGTGATGAAAAATGCTTGTTTCATCACTACAACTTTAGGCAATCACTAAGATCAATACATAAAAGTATGAGGGAAACAAAAAGTGACTAACTTGGGCGTTATATGTTGGCTTACATTCCAAGTCACACATCATAAAATAGATGTTATATGTTGGAAAGATTACATCATATGCATTTTTAAAGCCGTCTCTTCTGCCTATAGTAATGGTTGTATCAAACCTTCCAAAACCAGCTCAATCGAGGCTTAGATGTCATTGTTAGATGCTGCCGCCAAGGGCGTAAGAAAAGTTCCAACAAGAGAAAGACAGCAAAAAGCAGGAAGAAGGCGAAGGTTGAGGAGAGAAACAGCCAAATGTGTTGTGAGATAACCGCCATTGCTAGGGCATAAGAAACGCACAAAGACCCTCCTCTCCAACAGAACCATATGGTAAACATACTATCAAGTGGTATGAGACAAAAGGTGTAGAATAGAGCGCAGCAGAAGCCTTAAGTGTTGGAAGCCCAAAGAAGGATGTAGAATATGTTTTTCATCACCACATAACCTGCATTTGCATTCGCATCCTCGGATTGGTGTACAGCTCCGGGAGGCTGGAGGGCAGTCTGATAAGTGGCTGTTATTATCAAAGTGCATACAATCAGGAACACTCCACGAGTTTCTTCTGAAGTCCTAGACCTTAGGCGTCTCATGCCAGTGTTGCAATATGTCCATAAAGTGATTGGTGATTTCACAAAATCAGAACTTGTTTTGGATTTTGGCAAGGAAGCCGCTTCTTTACACCCGATATTTAGAACAACTTGTTCCAGATCCAAGTTCCCACCTGCGGCGGCGCCCTGTCCCTCGGTTCTTAAACCTCCTCCTGCGGTTTGTCCCTGGTTTCTTAAGATATCAAGGAATGTTAAGCCATCACCATTTACTTTGTTTCGAAACACCAACCGACATTCAAGTAACAGTCCAACCCCCTACACAAAACTAACAAAATCATCCTCACCAGATACTCTGAATAATTATCCATATGCTTCTTTTTCCTAGGACCACTTTTGCCCGCTGCTTGCCTTAGCTGCTTCACGTTCTTTCCATTCTCTATATTTCCTCATTCAGGGAACTGCATATATGTTTGAAAGCCAAATTAGGTTCCATTAGTAAATTGGATCGAGTTCATATAGTTTTTCAGTAACATTACTCACCAAATACAACGTTTTTATGAATCAAGCTAAAACCCTGAATGTGCATCCATATCCATGTGCATTTTTCAATATGCTTGGTTTATTTTGCTTACCAACTCAGCTCAACAAATCATCCATACAAGCATAATGCTCTACTGATGGATTTCTTATTGATTCGAAGATTCTCTGGCCTTCTTCAAGTAATCCTGCATGGTTGCAAGATGTCAAGACACCAGTGTAAGTCACATGGTTTGGCTCAATGCCTTCTTCTTTCATCTTTAAGAACAAATTAAGCGTTTCAACTCCGTCTCTAATAGCTGCAAAAGCTGAGATTAATGTATTATAAGAGACAACATCTCTTTCTCTCATTCCTTCAAAAACTCATTTCGCTTCACTCATATTGACACACCTTGCATACATGAAGATCAAAGACCTATCTCCCGAAACACTCAGCTTGATTTGGTTCTTAACAATGTACTTGACAACCCAGTCACCACGTTCTAGATCACCCATATGTCCACACACTGAGAGAACACTAATCATTGTTACTTCATCTGGTTTGGAATCTCCAGAATCAATCATCTCTTTGATAAGTTCAATGGCTAGTTCAGGTTGTTCGTTGTGAGCAAACCCAGCTATCATCGAGTTCCAAGAAACAGCATTTCGTTCAGGCATTGTATCAAAAAGCTCCTTTGCCGAAAACAAATCACTGATTCTACTATATCCCGAAATCATGGCATTCTAAGTGACAAGATTCCTCTGATTACCTAACTCATTGAAAATTCTCCTAGCAGACAGAATATCTCAGCACTTAGCATACATATCAAGCAATGTCGTATTCACAAAGCAATTCAAAGGGACTCTCTTCTCATCAATCAGTTTTACTACTGAATGAGCAAGTGAAAGATCAGGACGGGAAGAACAAGCGGAAATAACACCCATGTTGTCCCATTTGGTCTAACTCCAAGTCTCATCATATCGTTAAACAATCTCAGAGCTTCCTCTGCAGACCCATTTTGAGCATATCCTGAAATCATCGCATTCCATGAAACAACGCTCTTCTCTAGCATCAGATCAAAATACCTCCTTGCATTTTCCAAATCCTCAAGCTTTGCAAAACCAGTAATCATAACCGTCCAAGAAACAACATCAATTTTACTCTCCGACATCATATCAAACAATTTACAAGCTTCTTCCTTGTTTCCCCATTTCCAATACCCAGAAATCATCACATTCCAATCAGAACCCATTCTGTGAGTAATTTGATCGAACACTTTGCGTGCACTCTCCATTGAGTCATGCTTCGCGTACATATCCATAATCACATTCCGTAAATACGGATCCCTAAAAACCCCAAGCTTCTCAACAAGAGCCTGAAACAAGACCCCGGATTTTCCAGCCGATCTGGTCACTACAGGGAAAGAAAAAGTGTCAGGCATAATCCCGCAACGCAACCTTTGTTCGTAGAGACGAAGAGCGTCGTTCGCTAAATCCATCTGCGAAAAGTATCTGAACATCGAATGGACGACGAAGACATCGGGGAATGCCACTGAACAAAAGACGAGCCAGGCGTAGAGAGGTGGCGCACGGAGCCGCGTGCAGCAGTTGATGAGACGCGAAGCCCAATAGCTTTGCCGATGGAGGGAATTGAAGACGACGAGCTGAGCATGGATTTGGTTCAACTGAGGGAATGATAGAGCTTGTGAAGGTATGGCGGCAAGAAATGCAGTGATCTCTCGAGACGTAGCCTCGTAATTGTTTCGTTTTCAGGGGAATATTTTTAAAAATAAAAGTTCAATTGGAGTCAACAGTTTCATCAGATTGCCTTTCAAAATACCGGTCGTGTAAACAACCAAACCAATGTGCTGATTTACTTGCAAAACAAGCAATATACTCGGATTCATATTGCAAACTATTTCAGAATTAAGTTAAAAAAAAGAACTATTTCAGAATTGTCCTGATTTTATGCGAGACTATGTAAACAAGGATCTCGATTATTAATGAAATCTTTTAGCTGAAAAAATTAATAAATAAATAAGTTGAACTTCAATTATTATTGTACTTGATAATCGTTTTCAGATGGGCCTAATTCTGAACTTGATAAGGTCATTCAGGCCCATTATTTGGACAATAGGCACTCTGAAACATCTGTTTATGAAAATTGTTAACACTCTAGAGGAACAGAATTTTGTCGAATTCACCATTCCTCTGCATTCCTCTATTTTTTTCCCATTTAACATAGGCTTCGACTGGTGACCAGTTAAATTTTTTTCCCTTTGTTCGTTGACAAATTTGATAAGGAATAAATTTGTTCATTAATTCCTTCTAAAAATAAGGAATGGTGAGGAATGGAAATGAATTATATGGAATAAATATTCCTTGCAAATGGTAAAAAAATTAGGAATGAAGAGGAATGCAATATTCCCTCTAATTCCTTTCTCTAATTACGGTCACCATTCAGAGCAATAATTTAGCATTTCTCTAAATATTAGTGGGACCCATATAATAAATAAGAACATAGTTTAATTCTTTTGAAAACTGTTACTCTACCAAATAGGAGAGGAAATCACGTACATAGAGGATCACGTAGAGGAAAAGTTGTCAATTCCACTTCTTTTATTTTCTCTATCATGTTCTTCTAGATTTTTTTATTTGCAACCATTTCCACCCTTTGTCTTTTTTTTTTTATATTTATTTTTTCTCCCCTCTTCACATTAGACATTAGTTATGATTACGGCTGGGCAAGTTTCTCGAACCCGAAACCCGAATCTGGTGCCGACCCGGAAAAATCGGTTCGGTAAACGAATGATACTTATGAACCAGATCTAGTGAGTTTCAGATTTATCCGAACCGAACCCGATATCCAAAAGGCTTAACCGAAGTTAATGAGTAATAAGGATACCCGACATAAGATTTTCTCCTCCAAAAAATATTTTTTCCTAAACGATAATTTTGAATCTTTGATCTTCAAGGATTTTGATTAGATCATCAGAAAATTTTGATCTCAAATCCCCCAAATCATGTTGTATACTCAAGATTTTCGGTCTATTCTTAAAAAATAACCGAACCCGAACTGAAACCCGAACCGAATTCGTATTGGATCTGGATTTTTAGCTTACACCCCGAACCGATCCGAACCCCGCATAAACCGAACCTAATCCGACCTAATTTTTTGTAATAACCGAATGGGATCTCTAACTCTAAACCTGAAAAACCTTAAAAGTCTGAATTACCCGAACTGAATGGGACTGGGTTACCCGAATGTCAAACCCTAGTTATGATTGTAAAATTACCCAGAGTCTGCTCCTAATTAGTGTTGGGGTCAAAACCCACTCCTCGGAGATTGACGGACTAAAGAACATAACATTACTGCAAAAGACTTATCCGAACATCAAGAGAGGCCGCCTGATCCTCCTCCAAGCAAGGTCAAGCAGCCGGATTCTCTCCATGGACAGTCCAGGCCGCCGGTTTCTCTCCTTGCACAATCCAGCCAGCCAGTTTCTCTCCATGGACAGTCCAGGCTGCCAGATTCTCTTCATGCACAATCCAGCCAGCCAGTTTCTCTCCATGGACAGTCCAGGCCGCCGGATTCTTGGCTCCATGGACAGGCCGCCGGATTCTCTTCATGCACAAGTCCAGGCCGCCAGATTATTGGCTCCATGGCCAGGCCGCCCAATTCTCTTCATGCACAATCCAGCCAGCCAGTTTCTCTCCATGCACGATCCAGCCAGCCAGTTTCTCTCCATGCACAATCCAGCCAGCCAGTTTCTCTCCACGCACGATCCAGCCAGCCAGTTTTTCTACGAGCACGGCCAGGCCGCACAATTCTCTCTCAGAAATGGCCACACCGCCAATTTCTCCTTATGAGAAATGGGCGTTCTGGACTTCCGAAAGAAACGGGCGGACTGAGCTAGAGAAAAAAACCGGCGGGCTGGATTCCAACAAGAAAGTGGCGGGCTGAGTTTTGAAGAAAGAAACGGGCTGACTGAGTTTATACGAGAAAGTGGCGGGCTGATTTTTGAAGAAAGAAACGGGCGGACTGAGAAAATGGCGGGCTGATTTTTGAAAAAGAAACGGGTGGGCTGAGATCATACGAGAAACGGGCGGACTGAAACTTTATCCGAAGATCCGACCCGAAACCGCTTAGCTCGAAATACTATTCGCATACCGATCAAACCAAAGAAGGAATCCAATCTCAGTAAAGGTCCGAGACTAGGTGAACCGGAGGCATATTGGACCGAGGCGGGCTGCTAAGGACTTGGGCCATGGATCGGGCCCAAACCAATTAAGGTCGGCTGATGGAGAAAGGATCAAAGTCCCACATCGCCCATAAGTATTTTTAACACCTTAGGTCGCCTAGTATATATAGACATGTATGTATTAGGATGAAAAGTATTTAGAATCCGAGTATAAGGGCTTTCGCAATATAAGACGCTAAGCATTTGCGAGTTTTCTTGTACTTTGACAAAAACCACTTAATAAAATCATCTTTTTACAGTTTCGGTCCTCAAGTTCTTATAAGATAGGATTTTCGAACCCCCATTTATATAAGTTTTTGATTGTGTTAGTTTTGACTCTCACAGTTTGGCGCCATCTGTGGGGACGAGAAATATTCTAAATCCCAAGAGCGAGAGGATACGAGAAAGAAGACGATGGCAGCCGATGACGTAACCGGAGACGGAAATGCCCAACCAACCAGAACGGCCGGAGCAGGAGGAGACGCGGCGGCAATAGCGGAGCTCAAGACCATGCTGGCCGCAGTCATCGAAAAACAAGCCCAGCGAGACAAGATGGTGGACGAGGAACTAGCAGCAATCCGGGATGGGAACCGGACCGGAGGAAGCCCCAGGAGGTACCGCCGGACTATCGAAGCAAGGCGTCTCAGATTCACGCCGCATGCAGATGCCCCAGGAGGCCAAAACCAGAACGAGCTAACTCCGGTCGGGCCAAGAGCGAAACCAACCGTACCACCACCGTTGAAGCGAAAAAGCTCCGCAAAGCAAACGACAGACCAGCCGGAATCATCAGTAACCCACAGCGAAAAATAAGGAGCTGACGCAAACGAAACCGACCAAGACATGGACGAGACCGATGAAGAGATAGACCTCACCGAGGAAGAAGAAAACCTACTCTGGGTAAAGTAACGAATGGAAGCCAAAGAACGAGAAAAAACAGGTCGATCCGGCCAAACGTCCCAACCCATTAACCGGAAGAGTGAAATGGAAGAGCTCAGGGCCCAGTTGGACCTCACGAAGAACCAAATGAGAGAAGTACAATCGCAAGTTCACAAGGCGATCAGTGCTGCACCCGAGATCGATCGAGTTCTAGAAGAAACCCGGAAGATCCCGTTTACGTCAAAGATCACGAGCGTGAGACCTTCCGACCCAGGAAAGATCCGAGTCCCATTATACAACGGAATAAAAGATCCGAAGGCTCATATGACAGCTTTCTAGATCACCATGGGAAGAGCCCGTTTCAAGGACGAAGAAAGAGATGCAGGATTCTGCCTACTCTTCGTTGAACACCTTAAGGGAGCAGCTTTGACGTGGTTCTCGTGCTTAGAGAGGGATTCAATCGACAATTTCGACCAGCTGTCCTCAGCCTTCCTAAAGCACTATTCGCTTTTCATAAGCCGTCTAACATCCGACGCTGATCTCTATTCGTTATCCCAAGGACCAAACGAGAGCCTCCGTGACTTCATCGAGAAATTCAAGACAATAGTATCAAAGGTCGACGGTCTGAGCGATAATGCCGCTATCGACGCTCTGAAGAAGTCCCTGTGGATCAACTCCCGTTTCCGGGAGGAAATCAGTTTGCGTCCGCATATGACCATCCAAGAGGCCCTTCACCGCGCTTCCAACTTCGTCATCCATGAAGAAGACATAAAGGCCTTCACTAGAAAAAATCAACCGTCCAAGACGACGGTAAAAATCACGGCACCGGCGAGCGATAGAAGGAGTGGACGGAGCTAGGCAAGTGAAGAGACAAGTACGGGCGGAGCCCACAATTACCAAGTGAGCACCGAATGGTCACCCGAAGAATCCGGACGCGGAAAGGGATCATGGAACACCTGGACTCGGACGGGCTACGACGAGAAAGCGTACTGCACCTTACATAAAACCAAAGGACACTCGACCAAAAATTGCAGGACAATCACGAGAAAACTCACGGCGAAATTTTTGGCGGGAGAACTTGGAGGCGGAGTAACTTTGGAAAGCCTCGGAGCGATAAAAGAAACTGAAGAGGCCCAAGACGATCGCCCCAACGGGAAGCTTCCCCAAAAACCAGCCAAAGAAATGCCTAAACGAGGGAGAAGATCAAACGAGGACGCCCCTGCCGGAAACCGAAGAAGGATCCATATGATCATAAGAGGATCCCAGTACTATCGGGATACGGTCGCATCCATCAAAGCTTTCCTAAGGAGAGGAGACAGAAACCAACCCGCATGCGCCAATCAAGCAAAACAGCGACCTAATCACGTTCAAAGAAAGCGATGCCGAGGGACTGGAATAGCCACACGACGACCCGCTAGTGGTAGAACTCGATATCAACGATTACGATGTGTCCAGAATCTTAATCGACACCGGAAGTTCCGTAGATGTAATATTCCGAGAGACATTGCGGCGAATGAAGATATTATCTTAGTGTTTGAGTTATAGACTTATGCTTAATCACTGCCTGAATAGTTGTTTGATCCGTTGCTCTGAATCTCCTGCGATATTCATTGACCTAACGCTTGTTTAATATAATCTTTACAACCGATTTCGCTTTTATTATTGCTATCTACAAAAAACCAAAAACATATTTGACTTGTCTTAGCTCTTAATTTAGCTCATTAAGTCAAAGTGTGAAAACTGGTCTTCGTGGGATCGACCCCTAAATACTACTTCGTATGCTGTGCACTTGCAGTTGGAAATAAGGGTTTAAAACTCGTGTATCAAGCAGAACTCAATATTTAACATTCATTATCAAATGCGTGTACTCTCACAAAGGGAATATCTAACACGTTATGGTCTAGGTATCAAGGTTGGTATTTGGTGGCTCAAGTGTTTTGATTTCTTTTAGCAGTATAAATGGATGCAAATCATTATGCAAAATCACCGTGAGACACAGACCAATTAGGAGGTACACAACTCTCCTTAACTCTAATCCTTCTACCCTTTTTTAACTGAGTCACAAACAAGAACATGATTTCTTTTAACGTTTCATGAAATTTAAAGATATTACCTTGACGACTTTCCCGGTTCCTTCTGTTTTATTTTTTTTTATTTTTTTCTTTTTCTTTTTTTTTTTTGTTTTTTTTTTTAATTTTTACATATCGGAGAATGGAACCGGTTAGTCTCTAAGATCTGCATCAAAAGAATTTCAACAATGTAAGCTTATTTCTTGAATGTGAATAAAATCTTCTACCCATTAAAAGTTCATTCTCTTTTGAAACGAAAATTTTCGATGAATATATTCAAAAAGAGATCACTTTTCTAGACACATCCCATGAGTTTAATCAGAAAGAGACCACCTATCTAGACACAGTCCTAAAGAAAAGTTGCGTCGGTCCGTATACTCCATAGTTTTTGCACATGAATGCAAATGACAGTAAAGGAAAATAAGTGGGTTTCAACATGGAAATGGTAAGGGTGTGGTACTAGACTAAGGATAAGTCTAGCCATTTGGAGTTAGCAAAGATTGGTAAAAATGATGCAAAGAAACTCCAAATGTAAAATCCAATACATGATTATCAACCCCTAAGTGAGATAATTAAGTCCATATTAAGTTCCGATAATTCGATTAAGTTCAGATGATTTGAGAAAATTCACTAAATGATCAAGTTATGGATTTTTCTGCGTTTCCAAACTATCCTCAAACAATGCTAAGCAGTCGTAAGGCAATGACATCGAACATGTTGCAATTCCAAAAAGTTTAACAAAATCACACACTGTTTTGACTCGATAAAATATATATATTTTTTTTTATAAACACACCAAAATAAAACATAAGAAATAAACATCCATAAAACACACCGTTAGTACACAAATGAATCCCTCCCCCAGACTTGTTTTTAACCGTCCCGGTTAAAACAAAACTAAAAGAGAAACCCATAAAATAAAATAAAAGTGTCATAAAATAAAAATGGATATAACAAGGGTGATAGAAATAACCACAAACTCCGATGGCTATAGAACGACCTTTGTTCAATGGGAACGATCGTTCTTCCTCGTAGCACGACCGTTCTTGTCAGGAACGACCGATCTCTCCAGAAGAGTGGTTTCTCAAATACTTAATAAAAGCCTGCAAAAACAATCTCAAACAAAACAAGAAACGTAAATAAAACAAGAACGAAAAACTGCACGATATATACATGTTACCTGGTGGGTTGCCTCCCACGAAAGCGCTTGTTTTACGTCTCTAAGCTTGACGTTGGTGCCATGTATCAATCAGGTTTGGTTTGAGAGCTTGCTCCAAAACAGGCTCCATAATCAGGCATCCTCATGTTTAGAACCGTACTCAGCATTCCATTCACAACACCAATACCCTTCTCTTTCAACTCTGATGGAAGAATAGCTCTAACTCTAGAGAAAGGTTTAGGATGACCTTTGCACTTCACCTTGTAGTCAACCGAGTTTCCATCATATCCTTGAGGTATCAAAGTCATTTGAGAACCTCCCGTCATCTTTTTGCACTGCATGTTTCCGTGCGTCTTTGTCTTCTCCCTAAATTTCCCGGGTGGTGGAGCAGGTGCTTACGGAATCGGAGTACGTGCTTCCTCTCTATCCACTGCTGAGATGCAAGAGGCGCGTGTGGTTGTTCCTATGGGAACGACTTCGTAGAAGACATTCTTGTCAATCTTGGAAAAGCAGACTTGCCTATTTGGCATATCGATGATTGCACCCACAGTAGCCATGAACGGTCTTCCAAGAAGTAAAGGCATGCCATAACCTTCTCTCATCTCCACAACCTGAAAATCGGTTGGAACTAGGCAATCCCCTATTCGGACAGGTAGATCGTGAATGCTGCCAGACGATGTTGTTGAGGAGGTGTTTGCAAATCGAAGAGTCATATGACTAGGCTTTACCTCAGAAATTTTCAACTTCTTTGCAATTGCCTTTGACATGAGATTCACAGTAGACCCGGAATCATAAAGAGTGTCCTTGAATTCAACTCCAGCAACGGAGCATGGGACCAAGATTTTTCCAGGATCTTCAACCTTAGGCAATACCCTCAATGCTGGTGGTGTACTCCTTGCTTCTACAAAGACTGCCTTAATCTCTTCTTGAGTTATCTTCTTAAAATCAGCTGGCCTCTCTGCACTGATGGGCTCCCTCTGATCTTTAGGTAAAACTGGATAAGGCACTTTAGGAATGTATACCCTTGCTGGAAGATTTTCTGATGCCTCAGAAGTTTGACCAATCTGAATCTCAAGCTTCTTTATGTGAGTGCAAACAGCTTCAAACTTATTGTTGAGATCATTGTACATGTTGTCCACCTTGACATTGACCTCATCAGCAGATCTTTGTTGGTTGAGTAGAACCAAGTGCATAAGAGACTTCAGCTCGTCTTGAGAGTTAGACGCCGAAGCTTGCAAGCTCTGATTCTCCACATGGCCTCCATTCACGTAGTTCACCTCTGCGTGAGTCCCTGATGTCCTCTTAACTGATTCAGCGGTTTGTGCAATCTGAGTGTCAAGCTGCTTCATGTGAGTCCGTACTGCTTCGTACTTCCCATTAAGGTCCACATACATGGTGTCAACTTTTGTATTGATCTCAGCCGCGACTTTTTGCTGTCCCACCAGTAGTTGTTGCATCATGTTCTTCAGCTCGTCTTGGGAGCCGGTTGGTGAAGATGAAGGCTGCGGATTTGTGAAAGGTTGGGGCTGCGAGTTTATTAAGGGCTGCCTTTGTTGATTTCCTCCTTGGAATCGGTTCTGATTTGGGATGAATTGTCTACCCTGGTAGTTGTTGGAGTAGCCTTCCTATAAGCCCATCTGATTCTGTCCTCCTTTCTTAGGGTAAACCTGGTCTTGATGATTCTCCACATTGGTGCTCCTATAGGACAAATTCGGATGGGTATTGAAACCTTGGTTGTTGAAACCGCGGTTCTGTCCGAATCCTTGCCCGTTCACATAATTGACCTCCCTCCGATCATCACCGGTTTCTTCCTCATGAACTTGAGCGAGGACGGACTTTTGGTTCCCCTTAAGGAGAAGGTTAACCTTGGCCGTGAGCTCCGCAATCTGCTTGGACTCCACACTGTTGACCTTCTTTCTGTCGTACTCCGGGCTTTTGTTGCTGGAACTTGCGGCTAGGTTCTCGATCAGCTCCAGAGCTCCTTCCTTTGACTTAGTGTAGAAGTCACCGTTACTAGCTGCATTCAGGGCATTTCTTTAGTCCCAATCTACTCCGTCATAGAAGGTGCTGAGCAGCTGCTCATCACTAAACCCATGGTGTGCCCCCAGATTTTTTGAAGTGCAAGCTTTTCCCTTTCTCTCTTGCGGGAAAAGCATCACAGTGGTTAAAATCTTTACCACCACGCTCTCTACCGACTTGGGCTGATGCAAGATCAGCCTTCTTGGATAAGTTCTACACGAAATCCAAGACCGCAGCAGGGATTCATTTGTGTACTAACGGTGTGTTTTATGGATGTTTATTTCTTATGTTTTATTTTGGTGTGTTTATAAAAAAAAATATATATATATTTTATCGAGTCAAAACAGTGTGTGATTTTGTTAAACTTTTTGGAATTGCAACATGTTCGATGTCATTGCCTTACGACTGCTTAGCATTGTTTGAGGATAGTTTGGAAACGCAGAAAAATCCATAACTTGATCATTTAGTGAATTTTCTCAAATCATCTGAACTTAATCGAATTATCGGAACTTAATATGGACTTAATTTATCTCACTTAGGGGGTTGATAATCATGTATTGGATTTTACATTTGGAGTTTTCTTTGCATCATTTTTACCAATCTTTGCTAACTCCAAATGGCTAGACTTATCATTAGTCTAGTACCACACCCTTACCATTTCCATGTTGAAACCCACTTATTTTCGTTTACTGTCATTTGCATTCATGTGCAAAAACTATGGAGTATACGGACCGACACAACTTTTCTTTAGGACTGTGTCTAGATAGGTGGTCTCTTTCTGATTAAACTCATGGGATGTGTCTAGAAAAGTGATCTCTTTTTGAATATATTCATCGAAAATTTTCGTTTCAAAAGAGAATGAACTTTTAATGGGTAGAAGATTTTATTCACATTCAAGAAATAAGCTTACATTGTTGAAATTCTTTTGATGCAGATCTTAGAGACTAACCGGTTCCATTCTCCGATATGTAAAAATTAAAAAAAAAAAAAGAGAAAGAAAAAGAAAAAGAAAAAAATTAAAAAAAATAAAACAGAAGGAACCGGGAAAGTCGTCAAGGTAATATCTTTAAATTTCATGAAACGTTAAAAGAAATCATGTTCTTGTTTGTGACTCAGTTAAAAAAGGGTAGAAGGATTAGAGTTAAGGAGAGTTGTGTACCTCCTAATTGGTCTGTGTCTCACGGTGATTTTGCATAATGATTTGCATCCGTTTATACTGCTAAAAGAAACCAAAACACTTGAGCCACCAAATACCAACCTTGATACCTAGACCATAACATGTTAGTTATTCCCTTTGTGAGAGTACACGCATTTGATAATGAATGTTAAATATTGAGTTCTGCTTGATACACGAGTTTTAAACCCTTATTTCCAACTGCAAGTGCACAGCATACGAAGTAGTATTTAGGGGTCGATCCCACGAAGACCAGTTTTCACACTTTGACTTAATGAGCTAAATTAAGAGCTAAGACAAGTCAAATATGTTTTTGGTTTTTTGTAGATAGCAATAATAAAAGCGAAATCGGTTGTAAAGATTATATTAAAAAAGCGTTAGGTCAATGAATATCGCAGGAGATTCAGAGCAACGGATCAAAAAACTATTCAGGCAGTGATTAAGCATAAGTCTAGAACTCAAACACTAAGATAATATCAATCCACTCTCGTGGTATCAATATCTTTGTCTATCGACCAGCAACGAAGACCAGTTTTTAGTACCATCTTCTTCCTTCTCTCTTCTCTAGCTTCAAAGCATTGTTCCTTCTTCAGTTTTTAGTTTTTATGTTTATGCTTTTATTAAGTTTTATTTAGTTTCTTTTAAGCTTTATACATTTATGCTTATGCTTTAAGTTTTACTTTCAGTTCCACGAAGACCAGTTTTCCGCGGCAACGGCGCCAAAAACTTGATACACGAGTTTTAAACCCTTATTTCCTACTGCAAGTGCACAGCATACGAAGTAGTATTTAGGGGTCGATCCCACGAAGACCAGTTTCACACTTTGATCTAATGAGCTAAATTAAGAGCTAAGACAATTCAATTATGTTTTTGGTTTTTTGTAGATAGCAAGTAATAAAAGCAAATCGGTTGTAAAGATTATATTAAACAAGCGTTAGGTCAAGGAATATCGTAGGAGATTCAGAGCAACGGATCAAACAACTATTCAGGCAGTGATTAAGCATAAGTCTAGAACTCAAACACTAAGATAATATCAATCCACTCTCGTGGTATCAATATCTTTGTCTATCGACCTAGAATTCCTAACTCTCGCTGGTACTAGAGATCGTAGACAAGCATTAAGGATAGGTTTAATATGTTCACAATTCTCCAATAAATCTACTCTCGCAGGTAATGAATAAATTTCTCACCAATGTTCTTTCTAGCAACCTAGCAACTCTCGCTGTCTAAGTTTAACCCAATATCATAAAATCAAGTGATCAATTCGATCTAAGCATTAAGAACAACAAAGGTGAAGACATTGATTTGATTAGCCTATTTGTGTTTAACCCTAAAGCTCATGAATTCCTTTGACAAACCTCAACCTAACTAAGAGATCTACTCAGACATAATTAAAGAAGAAGATAACAACGAGATTATAAAGTTCATCATAAAAACTTGAATATATAACATAAGCTGGATATAAACTTATAAGAACTTAATTAAAGCATAAGTATAAATATAAGAACTGAAAGTAAAACTTAAAGCATAAGCATAAATGTAAGAACTGAAAGTAAAACTTAAAGCATAAGCATAAATGTATAAAGCTTAAAAGAAACTAAATAAAACTTAATAAAAGCATAAACATAAAAACTAAAAACTGAAGAAGGAGCAATGCTTTGAAGCTAGAGAAGAGAGAAGGAAGAAGATGGTGTGTTTTGAGATTGATGTTGTGAGTCCATTATATAGGCCAAGGTGAAGGGGAGTAGGTGAAGTGGGGAACAGTCGTTCTAGGTGGAGAACGATCGTTCCCAATGGTTGATCCGTAGTAGGTGAGATGTGGAGTCGGGGAACGATCGTTCTGATGTGGAGAACGGTCGTTCCTTAGTTCTTTTGTCGAGGAACGATCGTTTTGATGGGGAGAACGATCGTTCCGTAGTGTTTTTCTCGGCATGGTTGGTGAAGTGTGGAACGGGCACATGGGAGAGAACGATCGATCTTCGGTTTTTGTCGGCAGGGTAGGTGAGTGTGGGAACGGTCGTTCTGGGAAGGAACGGTCGTTCCCTTGCTTGACCAGAACGATCGTTCTTATTCAGAACGGTCGTTCCTTATGTTTGGTCCTTTTCTCGTTTTTCCGTCTTAACTTGACTCGAACATGTCCGTAAACGCCAACTCCTTTGGAACTCCATAGAATCTGTAAAAAGACTCAAATAAAAGAAAAGACTCAAAAAGCTAACGAAAGATGCAAATAAAAGCTCAAACCAAATACTAAAAACGAATCGAAATACGTTAAAAACACATAATATCGAGCGCCGTCCGGATAATCGAGCAGAGACCCACCATACTCGCCAACTTGAGGAAGATGACCGGGATTGACACTCCACTGTGGACCACCGGGCTGAAACAAGTCATGGACTATCCCAACATCAAAATCCTCGGTTTGACGAATATAAGCCGGATCGATCTCGAAGTTCGGGATGTCGCTAAGATTGATCTCAAAGGAATCAGAAGAGTTGGTACCCTCAAGATATCTGGAGGGGTGACCAAACATCTCAAACAAAAAATAATAATAATAAAAAGTTTAAGAGGAAAAAAGAAGAGAGAGAGAGTCTACCTTAAGAAAACTTGAAGGAGAACTTGAATTGTGAAAAATGAAGGAAGAGAAGCTCATTCTTATAGAGAAAAAGACACGGGACCCAATGCAAGCATAGCGGGACCGTACGAACAAAAAAAAAGGGAGAGAAGAAAAAGAAAAGGAAGATCAAACCGCCTTTTCCTATTGCCCAAGGCGCCGGTTTCTTCTGCACACAGCCGACTCACCTCAAGACATACTATCCGAGCTCTCTGTCCATCAATCCCGATAAACGCTCTATGTAAAGCTCCTAACTTCAGCAAGCGGAAGCAATGAGTTGGGGGCTAACTGTTGGGGTCAAAACCCACTCCTCGGAGATTGACGGACTAGAGAACATAACATTACTGCAAAAGACTTATCCGAACATCAAGAGAGGCCGCCCGATCCTCCTCCAAGCAAGGTCAAGCAGCCGGATTCTCTCCATGGACAGTCCAGGCCGCCGGTTTCTCTCCTTGCACAATCCAGCCAGCCAGTTTCTCTCCATGGACAGTCCACGCCGCCGGATTCTCTTCATGCACAATCCAGCCAGCCAGTTTCTCTCCATGGACAGTCCAGGCCGCCGGATTCTTGGCTCCATGGCCAGGCCGCCGGATTCTCTTCATGCACAAGCCCAGGCCGCCAGATTCTCGGCTCCATGGCCAGGCCACCCAATTCTCTTCATGCACAATCCAGCCAGCCAGTTTCTCTCCATGCACGATCCAGCCAGCCAGTTTCTCTCCATGCACAATCCATCCAGCCAGTTTCTCTCCACGCACGATCCAGCCAGCCAGTTTCTCTACGAGCACGGCCAGGCAGCCCAATTCTCTCTCAGGAATGGCCAGACCGCCAGTTTCTCCTTATGAGAAATGGGCGTTCTGGACTTCCCAACGAAACGGACGGACTGAGCTACAGAAAGAAACCGGCGGGCTGGATTCCAACAAGAAAGTGGCGGGCTGAGTTTTGAAGAAAGAAACGGGCTGACTAAGTTTATACGAGAAAGTGGTAGGCTGATTTTTGAAGAAAGAAATGGGCGGACTGAGAAAATGGCGGGCTGATTTTTGAAAAAGGAACGGGCGGACTGAAACTTTATCCGAAGATCCGACCCGAAACCGCTTAGCTCGAAATACTATTCGCATACCGATCGAACCAAAGAAGGGATCCGATCTCAGTAAAGGTCCGAGACTAGGTGAACCGGATGCAAATTGGACCGAGGCTGGACAAAGAGGCGGGCTGCTAAGGACTTGGGCCGTGGATCGGGCCCAAACCAATTAATGTCGGCGGATGGAGAAAGGAGCAAAGTCCCACATCGCCCAGAAGTATTTTTAACGCCTTAGGTCCCCTAGTATATATAGACATGTATGTATTAGGATGAAAGGCACTCAGAATCCGAGTATAAGGGCTTTCGCAATATAAGACGCTAAGCATTTGCGAGTTTTCTTGTACTTTGACAAAAACCACTTAATAAAATCATCTTTTTACAGTTTCGGTCCTCAAGTTCTTATAAGATAGGATTTTCGAACCCCTATTTATATAAGTTTTTGATTGTGTTAGTTTCGACTCTCACAATTAGATTACACAGACAGAAAAAGAAACATTTATGATCTAGCCCGACCAGATTAATCAGTCACTTGTCTTGAGTCCTCCTTAGGTATTGAATAAGGTTGTCTCCACGTATTACTATTGCCTTACAAAAAAAAAAATGATATACTATTATCATATCCAATTGCACATAGAGACAACGTTTACCAATTAATTTAGAAGACTAGTCAAATAACTTGAGACTAGAGTTTGACCCGCGCTTCAAAAATACGGCAATATATTTTTGATAAAATTTTAATTTAATAAAAAAAATTCTGTACTTATTATTTTTAATTTGCTTAATTTTTTATTAATTTTTTCTGATATTTATTTATTTTAAATAATATATTTATTTATTTTAAATAATATATTTAATTATTTTAAATAATATATTTATATAATTGAAATTCTTAGAAGTGTTAACATTTTTCTATTATAGATGTATCATATAATTTACTATATTTTTCATTTTTTTCATTTTTAACTCATTTTACATTGGTATAAAACTTTGCATGTTTGATAATAATCCTACAATAATGTTGGGGTCAAAATCCCCTCCTCGGAGATTGATAGAACGAGAACTCAAGATCAAGATCGAATGGCTGGACTTGTCCTGAACCAAGTTCCAGCCGCCCACCATCTCTTCACCAAACCTTGGCGGCTGGACTTGTCCCGAACCAAGCTCCAGCCGCCCAACATCTTTGCATCAAGACATGGCGGCTGAACTTATCCCGAGCATCACGCTTCAGCCGCACAGCGTCTTCTCAAGCAGTGCATGGCAGCTGAACTTATCCCGAGCATCATGCTTCAGCCGCCCAGCATCCCGTCAAGCAGTGCATGGCGGCTGAACTTATCCCGAGCATCACGCTTCAGCCGCCCAGCATCCCGTCAAGCAGTGCATGGCGGCTGAACTTATCTCGAGCATCATGCTTCAGCCGCCCAGCATCCCGCCAAGCAGTGCATGGCTGCTGAACTTATCCCGAGCATCACGCTTCAGCAGCCCAGCCTCCCGTCAAGCAGTGCATGGCGGCTGAACTCATCCCGAGCATCACGCTTCAGCAGCCCAGCACACTTCAATCAAGACATGGCGGCCGAACTTATCCCGAGCATCACGCTTCAGCCGCCCAGCGTCTTCTCAAGCAGTGCATGGCGGCTGAACTTATCCCGAGCGTCATGCTCCAACCGCCCAGCATCCCGTCAAGCAGTGCATGGCGGCTGAACTCATCCCGAGCATCACGCTTCAGCAGCCCAGCATGCTTCAATCAAGACATGGCGGCTGAACTCATCCCGAGCACGTTTCAGCCACCCATCGTCATTCCTTCAAGCATAATCCCAGGCTCCGATCAATCCAAGGCAAGGCGTCTGCACGTCCTGATCCCGAGTTTTGGCCATCAGCCCACGATCATTGGCCAGCAGCCCACGATCATTGACCAGCAGCCCACGAGCTTTGGCCAGCCGCCCGTGGACCTTAGTCAGCCGCCCATGCATACCAGGCAGGGAGCGGGCGACTGAACATCAACACACGAAGCGCGCGGCTGAAGGTTCAAAGAGAAAAAATGGGCGGTTGTGTCTCGGAAATCGTAGAAATGCTCGGAACACTATTTCATGCGGGAAAACCGTTAAAATACTGTTCGCGCGGGAAAACCGTTAAAATACTATTCACGAAACACTATTCATCCCGAGAAAGAGTTAACCGAAAAATCAATTTACGATTAATCGAGATCGGGCCGGACCAGGATCAGATTACGCAACGGACTGCTGAAGATTTCAGGCCGAGAATCGGCCCCAAAAGACTAGGTCGGCGGCTGGAATGAAGGAACAAAGTCCCACATCGCCCAGAAAGAGTTTTAGCCTCCTAGGTCTCCTAGTATAATTATAGATGCTTGTACAAGGTTCAGATCATCCCAAATCCGAGTATTAAGAGCTTTAGTAATATAACACTTTTCAGCTTTTGCTAATTATTCTTGTACTTTCAGAAAATATCAATAAAAAAATTCTTTACATTTTCAGTCCTTGAGTTCTTTTAAAATATAATTTTCGAGCCCCCATAAATTATAAGTTTTAACAGTGTGAGTTTCGGCTCTCACAAATAAAAAGCATTTTAAAAAAAACATAAATCTCAACCCGTCCATAATATTATCAAATAGCATAAATATTCAGTAATTTATAATATTTAAAACTTATTAAACTAAAATTATTTCTATCTAATTCTAAATTTAAAATAATTTATGTATTAAGTTATTTTATTTACATTTACCACTTGATTTAATTATTTAACTATACTAATGAAATATATATGTATTATGGGATTTCCATTTTCCGTTTTATATATCAAAATTTAATTTAATAATTTAATTTTGTATGTTCACAATTGATAATATTTTTTAAAATTTTTAAGGAAATGAAAGATATGAAAAAATATTTATTTAAGATTATGTTATAATCCCGAACCGTTCAATTGCAACAAATATTAATCATAAACCGCCGACTATATAATCGAATAATATAAATATTGAATAATTTTTTACTATACTTAAATTTTTATTAAATTTAAAATATATCAATCTAATTTTTAATATTGTTAATTTTTATTATAGGAAAATATTCATTTTGAGTTTTAGTTTTATAATATTCATTTTTATAAATATAATATATATATATATATATTTAATCAAATTTTCTTGTATAAGATATTCTTCCATAAAATTTGAAATCGAATATTTTAACATATGTGTAAAAGGAAGTTTTGATTTAAAAAGATATTCTGAGATTTGATTTTGATTTAATTTTGATTTAAATTTTAATTATAATTGACATATTTTATTTGACAAAAATACCCTTAATGAATATTTGAAAAACAACTAAAAGACAATAACATTACATGTAATATATTACAGATCTTAAGATTAGTACATTATTTGTGCTTCTGTTTTAATAGTATAGATTTTTCGAAAGCATACAAAACAATGGCATGTGCATTTCACCCTTAACTGATATATAATAGGACTTAGGATGTCACATGACACCCTTTAAATCTCTATAAAATTATATTTATGTGTAAAAACAGTAAATGATCAGTACTTCTCTTGGGAAGATCTGTGCATTGAACCCCAGAAAATCAGGATTTTAGTCTTTCTTCCACCTCAAATAGTTAATATTTTTTAAGTTGATTAATATTTTGATCCTCTTTAATATAATTTCTGGGTCTACCACTGATAGAGTATTTAGTAAAACACACACACAAACAAACTATGACCACCAAAATTTTTATCATTAGCACATTGACGGACCTAAAAGTTTATTTATTAGAGTCAAATGATATAATTGTGACTATGTAGCTAGGGGTTAACTACTTCATTTTCGTAACTATATTACCACGATTAGAAATGGTATAGTCGTGGCTATATAGCCACAGATCTACGTAATCAGTAGCTAAGTGTATTATTAACTACCGTTAATTCGTAGCTTTATGGTCACTAGCCTGGTTTTTTCTATGCTTACTACTTTTTTATCCGCGCGTAGTCTAAGTATTTTTTTGTTTATATAATAACTTTTAACTCTTCCAAAACACAATAAATTTGGTGAAATTCAACTAACAATAAATGGTTATTTTTTTTCAGATAATCATAAATAATAAAAATATATTTTAAAATTTTAACTAATGTTAAATAATATTTTATTTAGTAAAATTGTAAAGAACCTAGAGTATTAAATGTGATTTTTCTAGTCGATTTGATTCATTTTAGTGTGTAGTAGTGAAGATGGTATAATTATATAGTGCATTGCAATAGATCAAATTTTACTATGTGCAAAAATAAATGTGGATTTGGCGTGTTACAATACTAGAAAGAAATTGAGTCTTCCTCTGACTGGTGGGTAATCAGGCCATTATGACAAATGAAGAACGACACAAACGCCACCTCTCTGCTATGGTGGTGTGTCAGGTTTGTCACAGCGGGATTGAATCTATCCTCCACATCCTCCGTGATTTCCCTGCGATTTATGGTGTATGGATTCTTCTCATCCCAGTCCGAATGAGGCATGCTTTTTTTGCTCAATCGATCTTTGAATGGCTTTTTCGCAACCTCTCCCTGGAAGTTGCAGAGAACACGGATTGGGCCATTACTTTTGCAGTAACAGTCTGGTGGAGCTTGAAATGGAGGTGTGGCAATGTGTTTGGAGATAAGAGATTGTGGCGGGACAGGACCAGATTCATTCAGGAGAAAGTAAGGGAGGTGAAGCATGATTATGCTTCGGAGACAGAGCGACGCTCTGCTAGTCTTACTGCAGAGATCCAGATTAGCTGGCAGTTCCCCTCGGAGGATTGTTTCAAGCTTAATACTAATGGTGCGTCTAGAGAAAATCCGGGCTTGGCGTCTGCTGGTGGTGTTATTGGAGATAGTGAGGGCAACTGGTACAGTGGGTTTGCCTTCAACATCAGGAGGTGCTCTGCGCCGCTGAGTTGTGGGGTGTCTACTATGGTCTTGTTTTCGCATGGGACAGGAAAATATGATGGTTGGAGATTGTGATTGATTCTGAGCTGGTGGTGGGTTTTCTTAAGACGGGGATTTGTGAGACTCATCCGCTGTCGTTCCTAGTACATCTGTGTTATGGCTTCTTATCGAGGGACTGGAGGGTCCGTATCAACCACGTGCATAGGAAGGCTAATCGCATTGCGGATGGATTCATTCTTTTGATTTTGTTTCTGAGTTTGTTGTTTCTTTGTATAAGGATGATTTAGATGGTCGAGCGATTGCTAGACAAGTACGATTGTAGTTGATTTTTCATTTTTAAATAAAACATCAGGGACACTAACCCGGCCACTCAACAAAAAAATAAAATAATTGTGTATAGTTTAAAGTTACTGATTTACTTATATTGATTTTGGTGTACCATATTAGAATTCAAGTATCTCGCTGATGGTCTAGCTAATCTCGCTTTTTCTTTGCCGCTGGGGCTTCATCTCTTTGATTCGATCCCTGCTGTTGTTGAAACAATTTGGAAAGATGATGTTGATGGTCTTACTAGGCCTCGTCGAGTTTGTTTGTAATTTTTATTTATTTTTGAATAAATAACGGGAGAGTTTTTTCTCCTGGTCACGCACCAAAAAAAAAATCAGAATTTAAGTGAACCAAAATTAAAACTTACTGATTTTTTAATGTACAAACCTTTAATAACACATAAATTTAAGTCATATATTTGAGTGTTATTAGACTCCCACTACCAAATCAAAACAATTAAACGATTATGTTCTTACCTCCGTACTGAAAGCATAGCTCTGCAGCGGTGAAGAGAAAGCTGAACATTTGTAGTTAGTGAAAATTGTATACTTATTAGTTGAACCAACCATCATGGGGTTCATAACTTCGAACAGAAAATCTAATTGCTTTACAACATTTAAATCCTAGAATTCTTTATGAAAAATACATTTTGTTTGTTTTCTTACTTTTCCGGTTTTATCTCTTTTTGTTAAGCTCTTAGACTCTTTATCAGTATCTCATCACTGTAACATTAATAATTCAAATATAGTCACATTATTCATGGCCGTGTATTCTTTTATTTTAGTCACTTTAGTTCATTCATAACTTTTTAGTGTGGTAGTTAAGAAAAGTTGTGAAGAAGATAGTTCCAAGCTTTTGGATATGAAGTCATTATGTTGCAATACGAGAACATGAAAAAACGGTTATTGGTAACAATTGTTAGCCATATCATAAAATTTTGTAATGATTTAATTTGACAAATGATTTATTACATATGGTTAGCTTGGACCACTAATACAAAAGATTATCACTCATATCCCTGTGATATTATGTATTTTTAACATATTTTGATTTGTTTTTAGTATTCGGTTTGAGTTTTAATTTGCATCTTTCGTTAGTTTTTCGAGTCTTTTCTATTGTTTCGAGTCTTTATACAGATTTTACGGAGTTTGACGCTTACGGACATGTTCGAGTCAAGTTAAGGTGTAAAAACACGAAGAGAACGACCATTCCCCTAGAGAACGACCATTCCCCAAGAGAACGACCATTCCCCTATAGAATGACCATTCCCATAGAGATCGACCGTTCTTGCTCCCACCTACCCTGCCGACAAGAGTGCAGAACGACCGTTCTCTCCAAGAACGGTCGTTCCCCGTCTCACCTACTCTACCGACGAAAAAGCACAAGAACGACCGTTCTCTCCACAGAACGACCGTTCCCCGACTCACCTACACCAACCTACTTCGCGATCGACCACTCAGAACAACCGTTCTCCTACAGAACGGTTGTTCCCCGTCTCACCTACTCCCCTACACCTTGGCCTATATAATGGACTCACAGCATCAAGCTACAAACACACCATCTTCTTCTCTCAGTCTTCTCTTGCTTCTAAACATTGTTTCTCTTCTCTTTTAAGCTTTAAATATTTATGTTTTGATCAAGTTCTTATTAGTTTCTTTTCATCTTTTGTTATCTTTAAGCTTTAAATATTTATGCTTTGATCAAGTTCTTATTAGTTTCTTTTCATCTTTTGTTATCTTTAAGCTTTAAATATTTATGCTTTGATCAAGTTCTTATTAGTTTCTTTTCAGCTTTTATTATCTATTCAAGCTTTCATGATGAACTCTATAATCTCTTTGTTTTCTTCTTCTTTAATTATGTTTGAGTAGATCTCTTAGTTAGGTTAAAGTTTTTCAAAGTAATTCATGAGCTTTAGGGTTAAACACAAATAGGCTATTCAAATCGATGTCTTCACCCTTGTTGTTCTTAATGCTTGGATCGAATTGATCACTTGCTTTTATGATATTAGGTTTAACTTAGACAGCGAGAGTTGCTAGGTTGCTAGAAGAAACTTGGGTGAGCAATTTATTCATTACCTGCGAGAGTAGATGTATTGGAGAATTGTGAACAAATCAAACCTATCCTTAATGCTTGTCTGCGATTTCTAAAACCAACAAGAGATAGGATTTTAGGTTGTTAGATAAAGTTATTGATGCCACGATGGTGGATTGATATTATCTTTATGTTTGAGTTCTAGACTTGTGCTTAAATCATTGCCTGAATAGTTGTTTGATCATTTGCTCTGAATCTCCTGCGAAATTTTTTGACCTAACGCTTGTTTAATATTATTTTTACAACTGATTTTGCTTTTTATTACTTGCTATTTACGAAACCAAACCCTAATTGAATTGTCTTAGCTTTTAATTTAGCTCATTAGATCAAAGTGTGAACTTGGTCTTCGTGGGATCGACCCATAAGTACTACTTCGTTTGTTGTGCACTTGCAGTAGGAAATAGGGTTTAAAACTCGTGTGTCAAGTTTTTGGCGCCGTCGCCGGGGACCAAATTTTCACCTTTGGTTTACAGCTGAATTATTAGACTAAGAACTTTACTGAACTCGTTTTCTTTTCTTCTTTGTTTTTGTGTTTCAGGTGCATGTCCACAAGGAGCACAAGGAGAAAAAACAGCGAGGACCTTCTTTGCTTGACAAACGACGAGCTAGCAAGGAGAGAACGAAAAAGCAGAAGACGCAACACACCCATTTAAGAAGCAGAAACGACTGACACCGCCAACTCAGAGATGGGCGGACAAGCAGACATCGCAGCTCAGCTGCAACAACTTCAGACAGCTATGGAGCAGCTTCGCTTGCAACAGGAGAGGCAACTCGTTGGTTACCCCGACCATCCAGAGGCAAGATTACGAGATCAAGCCTCAAATGATCGCCCTCGTGAAGCAACACCTGTTCCACTGTCTGCCTGCTGAGATTTCGATGGATCACATCGAGAATTTCGAAGAGATCTGTAGCACAACCAGCTCCAATGGTGTGCCTCCAGATTTCTTGAAGTGCAGGCTTTTCCCCTTCTCTCTTACGAGAAAAGCATCACGGTGGTTACCACCAAGCTCTCTACCGACTTGGTCGGATGCGCGAGCAGCCTTCTTGGATAAGTTCTACACGAAATCCAAGACCACAGCCTTGAGGAACAAGATCTCCTCATTCGAGCAACAGTCCGGCGAATCCTTCAATGAAGCATGAGAGTGGTTTAAGGAGTACAAGCGCGAGTGCCCTCACCATGGGTTTAGTGATGAGCAGCTGCTCAGCACCTTCTATGACGGAGTAGATTGGGACTACAGAAACGCCCTAAATGCAGCTAGTAACGGTGACTTCTACACTAAGTCAAAGGAAGGAGCTCTGGAGCTGATCGAGAACCTAGCCGCAAGTTCCAGCAACAAAAGCCCGGGGTACGACAGGAAGAAGGTCAACAATGTGGACTCCAAGAAGATTGATGAGCTCGCGGCCCTGGTTAACCTTTTGCTAAAAAAGAACCAGAAGTCAGTCCACTTTGTGGACGAGAATGGGGAAGCACCTCTCTCTCAAGTCTATGAGGAAGAAACCGGGAATGATCATATGGAGGTGAATTACGTGACAGGACAAGGTTTCGGACAGAACCGTGGTTTCAACAAACAAGGCTTCAACACTCATCCGAACCTGTCCTATAGGAGCACCAATGTGGAGAATCCACAGGATCAGGTTTATCCTAAGCAAGGAAATCAGCCACAGATGGGTTTTCAGAAGAACTACTCCAACAACTACCAGAACCGGCCATTCGTTCCTAATCAGAACCATTTCCAGGGAGGGAATCAGCCAAAGCAGCCTTTCACAAACTCACAACCCCAGCCTTTCACAAATCCGCAACCTTCATCTTCAGTAACCGGCTCCCAAGACGAGCTGAAGAACATGATGCAGCAGTTGATGGCGAGTCACCAAAAGGCGGCAGCAGAGATCAACTCCAAAGTTGACACTATGTATGTTGATCTTAATGGGAAGTATGAGGCTGTATGGACCCACATGAAGCAACTGGATGTTCAGATTGCACAAACTGCCGAGTCTATAAAAAGAACACCAGGGACTCTGCCTGGAAAATCTGAAGCACCTAGGAAGGAGTTTGTCAACGCCATCGAGCTAAGGAGCGGGAAAACATTGAATTCAGCAACGACTTCCAGATCGGCAAAAGGAAAAGAAGCGTCTTCCGAGCACGTGCTCCCATCCAGCAAGCACCTGCTCCAAGGAAATCAAAGCATTTATGAAAAAGGTAAATCGAGCAACCGCGCAACACACGCTGGAACATCCGCCTCACCTCTCTAGATTCTTGAAGAAGATTCGCCAACCGAGCACCCTGGTCTGTCAACCGAGCACATGCTCAGCCGAGAAACTCCAACAACTTCGGCCAGCAATCCGGAAGCAAGGGTGTACAAACCCAAGGTCCCATACCGTGTACCACCAAAGAAGTCTCGCAAGGACTTAGAGGATGCTAAATGCAGAGAGATGCTCAGAGACCTAACCGTGAAGCTGCCTCTCACGGATGCCGTTCAGATGATACCTGCTCTCAAACGGTATATGAAAACCCTAGTCTCCGGAAAAGTAGCTGAGGAGGAAAACGTGATGGTAGTCTCCAAAGAGTGTAGTGCTGTTCTGCAGAACAAGGTCCTTAAGAAGAGAGGCGATCCTGGCAGATTCGTTTTATCAGTCAAGATCGACCCCATGACATTCGCATGCTCTCCGTGCGATCTCGGTTCCAGTGTCAATCTTATGCCATACTCTGTGGCAAAGCGGTTAGGGTTCACAAAGTTCAAACCCACACGCATCTCATTGGTCTTCGCAAACAGATCAATAAAGCTTCCGGTGGGTATGTTAGAGGATCTTCATGTGCGAATTGGAGACACACTCATCCCAGCTGAGTTTGTGGTTCTAGAGCTTGAAGAAGAACCGAAAGACCCTCTGATTCTCGGCCGACCATTCTTATGCACAGCTGATGCAATAATCGATGTACAGAATGGAGTGATTGACCTTCAGCTAGGCGACATGGTAATGTCATTCGAGATGGATAAATTGTTGAAGAAACCGATGATGGATGGACAGACCTTCACTGTGGAAGGCGTGGATGATGTATATGATGAGGCAGCTGAAGAGCTTCTATGCCCGGATCCTCTTGAAACTGCTCTAACTCTAGCTGAAAGAGAGCATGGTTTCCTGAGCAAGGCTGCTGACAGCTTTGCCAAGATGCTAGATTCCAGCCGAAGAATGGAGCAGATGGTGGCGTACACCAGCCTAGAAGATGAGGACAACTCGGCAGAAACAGACGGAGCACCCGCTCCAATCCCGCGAGCACCTGCTCCGCCACTTGACCTGATAGACAGCCCTTGGAGCGAATTGAAAGCACCCAAACTGGAGCTAAAAACACTTCCAGCCGGGCTCAGGTACGCATTTCTTGGAACGAACTCTACTTACCCGGTAATTGTGAATGCTGATTTGAATAATGTGGAAGTAGCTTTACTTTTATGCGAGCTTAGGAAGTATAGAAAGGCTATAGGGTATTCACTTGATGATATCACTGGCATCTCCCCTGATCTTTGCATGCATAAGATACATCTAGAAAATGAATCGATGAGTTCTATAGAACATCAGAGGAGGTTAAATCCGAATCTGAAAGATGTTGTTAAGAAGGAGATAATGAAACTTCCGGAAGCAGGTGTAATTTATGCTATTTCTGATAGTACTTGGGTTAGTCCAGTTCATGTAGTTCCTAAGAAATGTGGAATCACCGTAATGAAGAATGATAGGAATGAACTGATACCGACTAGGACCATAACCGGCCATAAAATGTGCATAGATTATCGTAAACTGAATGCTGCAACTCGCAAGGATCACTTCCCTTTGACCTTTATTGATCAGATGCTTGAAAGACTTGCTAACCATCCATACTACTGTTTTTTAGATGGTTATTCAGGTTTCTTTCAGATCCCCATCCATCCGGACGACCAGGAGAAAACAACATTCACATGTCCTTATGGCACATTCGCTTACCGGCTCATGCCATTCGGATTGTGCAATGCTCCGACAACTTTCCAGCGATGCATGATGTCCATTTTTACCGACTTGATCGAAGACATAATGGAGGTGTTCATGGATGACTTCTCGGTGTATGGAGACTCTTTCTCTCACTGTTTGTCTAATCTATGCAGGGTACTTCAGCGATGTGAGGAAAAGCACCTAGTTCTAAATTGGGAGAAGTGTCACTTCATGGTCAGGAATGGGATTGTACTTGGGCATAGCATATCAGAAGATGGCATCAAAGTCGATAAAGCTAAGATCGAGGTTATGATGAACCTACAACCACCTACTTCTGTTAAGGGGATCTACAGTTTTATGGGGCATGCAGGCTTCTATCGCAGGTTCATCAAGGATTTTTCAAAGATAGCTAGACCCCTCACGAGGCTGTTGTGCAAGGAGGTGAAATTCGAATTTGATAGCGATTGTCTTGAGGCTTTTCATACGATCAAAGGAGCATTGGTCAGCGCACCCATTGTGCAGCCGCCAGATTGGAGCCTACCTTTCGAGGTTATGACAGATGTTAGCGACTATGCTGTTGGTGCAGTTCTCGGCCAGAGGAAAGACAAGAAGCTCCACGTTATCTACTACGCCAGTCGCACATTAGATGATGCTCAATGCAAGTATGCTACGACAGAAAAGGAGCTTCTAGCCATCGTCTTCGCCTTTGAGAAGTTTCGGTCCTATCTCGTTGGATCAAAGGTTATAGTTCATACTGATCATGCAGCACTCAAGTATCTGCTGACTAAGAAAGACGCTAAGCCGCGGCTACTTAGGTGGATTCTCCTACTTCAAGAATTCGACCTGGAGATCAAAGACAAGAAGTGAATAGATAATGGAGCTGCCGACCATTTATCTAGGATGCGGATTGATGAAGAACTCCCACTCAATGACAGCTTCCCTGAAGAGCAGGTTTACTCGATCGGAGCATTCCAAATCGAGGAAGCACGTGCTCCCACCCAGCGAGCACCTGCTCAGTCCGAATTCTGCAACCAAACCGAAAGCAGCCAACATCCTCAGATTCCTTGGTTTGGTGAGATTGCGAATTACCTAGCTGCTGATCTAGAACCTCACGGTTTTGTGGGCAACAAAAGCAAGAAATTCCTAAAGGATATTCGCCATTACTTCTGGGATGAGCCGTACCTGTACAAGCATTGCCAAGATGGAGTATTCAGACGTTGCGTGGCTGAGGAGGAGATACCGGAGATTCTGTTTCACTGTCATGGCTCTTCCTATGCCGGACACTTCGCTACTTTTAAGACAGTCTCCAAGGTTCTGCAAGCTGGGTATTGGTGGCCAACAATGTTTAAAGATGCTCAGCGCTTTATCTCTAGATGCGATTCATGCTAGCGACAGGGCAACATCAGCAAGCGCAATGAGATGCCACAGAACTTCATTCTCGAAGTGGAGGTCTTTGACGTATGGAGCATTGATTTTATGGGACCATTCACATCTTCTTTCGGGAATGAGTACATACTCGTGGCTGTTGACTATGTGTCTAAATGGGTTGAGGCATTGGCGAGTCCGACGAACTATGCAAGGGTGGTGATCAAGATGTTCAAGTCTATAATTTTCCCTAGGTTTGGTGTTCCGCCAGTTGTCATCAGCGATGGAGGCTCTCACTTCATCAACAAGATCTTCGAGAATCTATTACGCAAGAATGGTGTAAAGCACAAGGTCGCAACGCCTTACCATCCGCAAACAAGTGGGCAAGTTGATATATCTAACCGTGAAATCAAGAGCATACTTCAGAAGACTGTGAGCACAACTCGGAAGGACTGGGCTTCCAAGCTAAACAACGCTCTATGGGCTTACAGGACCACCTACAAAACGCCTCTCGGGACCACTCCTTTCCACCTTGTTTACGGCAAAGCCTGTCACCTCCCCGTTGAGCTCGAATTCAAAGCCGCATGGGCTGTCAAGCTGCTCAACTATGACATTAAGCCGGCTTCAGAACGACGCATGATGCAGCTACACGAGCTTCAGGAGATTAGGCATCTCGCCTATGAGAACTCCAAAATCTACAAGGAACGAGCCAAAGCATACCACGACAAGCGCATCCTGGCTCGTAACTTCGCCCCCAACGACCAGGTTCTACTCTTCAACTCTCGGCTGAAGCTATTTCCTGGGAAGTTGCGATCGAGATGGTCTGGGCCCTTCACCATAAAGGAAGTGCAACCATATGGAGCTGTCGTCTTATTCAACACCAAAGGAGAAGAGTTTGTGGTCAATGGACAGCGATTGAAACCATATCTTGCCGACACACAACTCAGAGACGGGGAAGAAACTCCCTTGACTGAGCCTCCTCAAGCATAATCAACTCTCCACGTCAAGCTTAGCGACGTAAAACAAGCGCTTTCATGGGAGGCAACTCACCAGGTAACATGTAAAGTCCGTGAAGTTTTTCGTTCTTGTTTTGTTTATGTTTCTTGTTTTGTTTGAGATTTTTTGTAGGTCTTTATTAAGTATTTGAGAAACCGCTCTTCTGGGAGTGAAGAGATCGGTCGTTCCTGACAAGAACGGTCGTGCTACGAGGAAGAACGATCGTTCCCATCGAAGAAAGGTCGTTCTGTAGCCATCAGAGCTTGTGGTTATTTCTATCACCCTTGTTATATCCATTTTCATTTTAGAACACTTTTATTCTATTTATGAGTTTGCGGGTTTCCCTTTCTGATTTGTTTTAACCAGGACGGTTAAAAACAAGTCTGGAGGAGGGATTCATTTGTGTACTAACGGTGTGTTTTATGGTTGTTTATTTCTTATGTTTTATTTTGGTGTGTTTAGATTTTCAAAAAAAAAAAAAAATATTTATTGAGTCAAAACACTGTGTGAATTTGTTAACTTTTTGGAATTGCAACATGTTCGATGTCATTGCCTTACGACTGCTTAGCATTGTTTGAGGATAGTTTGGAAACGCAGAAAAATCCATAACTTGATCATTTAGTGAATTTCTCAAATCATCTGAACTTAATTGAATTATTGGAACTTAATATGGACTTAATTTATCTCACTTACGGGGTTGATAATTATGTATTAGATTTTACATTTGGAGTTTTCTTTGCATCATTTCTGCCAATCTTTGCTAACTCCAAATGGCTAGACTTATCCTTAGTCTAGTACCACACGCTTACCATTTCCATGTTGAAAACCACTTATTTTCGTTTACTGTCATTGCATTCATGTGCAAAAACTATGGAGTATACGGACCGACACAACTTTTCTTTAGGACTGTGTCTAGATAGGTGGTCTCTTTCTGATTAAACTCATGGGATGTGTCTAGAAATGTGATCTCTTTTTGAATATATTCATCGAAAATCTACGTTTCAAAAGAGGATGAACTTTTAATGGGTAGAAGATTGTATTCACATTCAAGAAATAAGCTTACATCGTTGAAATTCTTTTGATGCAGATCTTAGAGACTAACCGGTTCCATTCTCCGATATAAAAAAAAGGATAAAAATAGCATTATTTGCATTATAGAAAAGAAAACAGAAGGAACTGGGAAAGTCAAGGTAATATCGTTAAATTTCATAAAACGTTAAAAGAAATCATGTTCTTGTTTGTGACTCAGTCAAATAAGGGTAGAAGGATTAGAGTTAAGGAGAGTTGTGTACCTCCTAATTGGTCCATGTCTCACTGTGATTTTGCATAATAATTTGCATCCGTTTGAACTGCTAGAAGAAACCGAAACACTTGAGCCACCAAATACCAACCTTGATACCTAGACCATAACGTGTTAGATATTCCCTTTGTGAGAGTACACGCATTTGATAATAAATGTTAAATATTGAGTTCTGCTTGATCATTAGATTTCACTTATTTACTACGGTTATGGAGAAGTACATTGAAGTACGGTTTGATCTGAACTTTGCGAATGCGGTTTACGGGCAATTGATTTAGAGTATGGTCCTGTAAGTTTAACAAGTTTCACACCTTTTTTTTTTTTTTTTTAAAAACCTCTTCTCTTTGTAAGATCTCTAGTTTTGTTTGGGGACAAGCAAAGGTCTTTGTTGGGGGGAGTTGATATTATGAATTTTTAACATATTTTGATTTGTTTTTAGTATTCGGTTTGAGTTTTAATTTGCATCTTTTGTTGGTTTTTCTAGTCTTTTCTATTGTTTCGAGTCTTTATACAGATTTTATGGAGTTTGGCGCTTACGGACATGTTCGAGTCATGTTAAGGTGGAAAAACACGAAGAGAACGACCATTCCCCTAGAGAACGACCATTCCCCTATAGAACGACCATTCCCATAGAGATCGACCGTTCTTGCTCCCACCTACCCTGCCGACAAGAGTGCAGAACGACCGTTCTCTCCAAGAACGGTCGTTCCCCGTCTCACCTACTCTACCGACGAAAAAGCACAAGAACGACTGTTCTCTCCACAGAACGACCGTTCCCCGACTCACCTACACCAACCTACTTCGCGATAGACCACTCAGAACAACCGTTCTCCTACAGAACGGTTGTTCCCCGTCTCACCTATTCCCCTACACCTTGGCCTATATAATGGACTCACAGCATCAAGCTACAAACACACCATCTTCTTCTCTCAGTCTTCTCTTGCTTCTAAACATTGTTTCTCTTCTCTTTTAAGCTTTAAATATTTATGTTTTGATCAAGTTCTTATTAGTTTCTTTTAATCTTTTGTTATCTTTAAGCTTTATATATTTATGCTTTGATCAAGTTCTTATTAGTTTCTTTTCATCTTTTGTTATCTTTAAGCTTTAAATATTTATGTTTTGATCAAGTTCTTATTAGTTTCTTTTCAGCTTTTATTATCTATTCAAGCTTTCATGATGAACTCTATAATCTCTTTGTTTTCTTCTTCTTTAATTATGTCTGAGTAGATCTCTTAGTTAGGTTAAGGTTTTTCAATGGAATTCATGAGCTATTCAAACCGATGTCTTCACCCTTGTTGTTCTTAATGCTTGGATCGAATTGATCACTTGATTTTATGATATTAGGTTTAACTTAGACAGCGAGAGTTGCTAGGTTGCTAAAAGAAACTTGGATGAGAAATTTATTCATTACCTGCGAGAGTAGATGTATTGGAGAATTGTGAACAAATCAAACCTATCTTTAATGCTTGTCTGCGATTTCTAAAACCAACAAGAGTTAGGATTTTAGGTTGTTAGATAAAGTTATTGATGCCACGAGAGTGGATTGATATTATCTTTATGTTTGAATTCTAGACTTGTGCTTAAATCATTGCCTGAATAGTTGTTTGACCATTTGATCTGAATCTCCTGCGAAATTCCTTGACCTAACGCTTGTTTAATATTATTTTTACAACCGATTTTGCTTTTTATTACTTGCTATTTACGAAACCAAACCCTAATTGAATTGTCTTAGCTTTTAATTTAGCTCATTAGATCAAAGTGTGAACTTGGTCTTCGTGGGATCAACCCCTAAGTACTACTTCGTTTGTTGTGCACTTGCAGTAGGAAATAGGGTTTAAAACTCGTGTATCACCCTGCGAACATAACATGGATTTATGTAGAATATGCAAAATCCAATAAGGATGCAATTGATCTGATAACCAGGAAAAAGGTAAAACAAAATGCATGTATCTACAGAAAAATGATCATTTATCCATTTTAGAGAATAATTAATAAGTTTTTTTATTATATAGCATGAATTAATTTGTTAGTTTCTAGGAAACTTCACCTAACAAATGAAATTACATACAGATGTGTCAAAATGGGTCTAATGGGTCAACCCAACCCATAACCCAAATGGGTTGAACTTTAATGGATCATGTGTCAACCCAACTAATTTAATAAATAGGTTGGGTTGACCCATGACCCATTAAATTAGATGGGTAAGATGAGTTGATGGTTGACCCATTAACCCATCATCTATTTTTTTTTTTCATATTATTAGAATTTTAAAACATAACTATACAAAACTTAAGAATTAATACATAAATATGATGCATAAATCTGAAAATATGGAATCGCATTTTTTGGCAGGAAAACGCGGAATCGCGTTTTTAGCGGGAAAATGCGGAATTGCGTTTTTTCAGGAAAACGCGGAATCGCGTTTTTGGCGGAAAAACGCGGAATCGCGTTTTTTCGGAAAAACTTGATTCCGCATCTTTGGAGGGAAAACTCGATTCCGCGTTTTTGGCGGGAAAACGCGGTTCCGCATTTTTGACGGGAAAACTCGATTCCGTGTTTTTAGCGGGAAAACGTGATTCCGTTTTTTTTTAGGGAAAATGCGATTCCGTTTTTTTTGGCGGGAAAACACGATGGGAAAATGTCATTCCGGGTTTTTGCGGAAAAACACGATTCAGCGTTTTTGGCGGGAAAACGCGATTCCGCTTTTTTATTTTAATTTAAAAAGTAATTAAAAACTAAACGGTCAGGATTGACCCAACCCAATAGATCCAACCCAATAGACCCAACCCAATAGACCCATTTAACCATTTAACCCATTATCCGTTAGTTAACCATCAACCTGTTAACCCATCAACCTGTTAACCCATTAACCCATTGGGTCAAAAATAAACGGTTCATTTGGGTTAATGGGTCAACTTGGGTTCGGTCAACCCACGACCCATGACCCATTTTGACACCCCTACTTGATATACTGTATGAAATAGATGTAATATAATGCGTTTGTAAATTTATATCTTTGAAATGGATTTAGATCCGAAATATGCAATATGTAGATAAATATATCTTCTTAACATTATCTATGTTTTTTCATTTGTCAAATTGTACTTGAAAATAATTTAAGATGCCAGAGTGGTTTTATTTCACCTAATAGAAAAACAAAACTTTTTACATACTCCGAATATGGACAAAGCCTCCGCTGAAAAAAAAAACTCTGGTGCAAAAAGACCAGACGTTTATGAGCAGTGGCGGAACCAGCTACGTTTTTCACTGGGTCATCTTGATTTTTTTTTTATATGTTATGGGGGTCACATAAGATAACTTGATAATGTTTCACTAAATTTGTTCAAGTAAAAAAAAAAAATCATCAGAATTCATGGGGGTCACATGGTGTATTTATCGAAAACATGTAAAATCATCAGGATTCATGTAAACTTCTGCCGGAAAACAGGGAGATAAGAGATCGAAAACGTAGTAAACTTCTGTCGGATATCCCAAAATTCATCCATCTCCGTACCCATAGATGGCCATTCTTCTTCTTCATCAATGAGTCGCAACAATTGCATACAGTCTGTTTCAAAGTGCATCACCAGTCTACCCTGTTGGATCATTTCCTGCATTGCTCATATTAAACCATCTAACTCCGCATGGAAGGGAGATCGACAATTCGACCTCGTACTTAATCCAACCGAAATGGGTTCCACGCCCCTCATAAGCACAAAGCCAAGCCCCACCAGCTCTGCTCTATGGCCCCATGACACGTCTGTTTGGCACCGAATTGGAGTTGTTCCGCCTCTGGTACAAGTGATGATCGGGCATTTAGGTCTGATTTTCCCTCTTGTGTCTCCGCAGACTCCTCAATTATTTGTGCCAGTCTCTAGCTCTCCGCTTCATGATCTGCGAGTTGGAGAGTATCTATGGGGGAAACATCTCGTGCATTAAAGACTTTTTTCGTTTCTAGCCTTCCAGATGTACCAAATCAGCCAGGGTATGGGAATAAAGCCTCCTGCTGAGCTCCTCCTTCTTTGACCCTCCATAGGAGTGATAAACAATATTTTTTCCTATCAGTTCCTTGTAGTAATAAGGTTATCAATCCAACTTGGGAACAAATCAACACATTTTAGATGCAGATTACTGTTCAATCTAAATGCAATCAGAATTATCAGATATGTAACAACTAACAACCTATCAATGAAAATGGATTAAGAAGGCAAAGAGATAAGAAATCAAAAGGAAATAAGCACAGAACAAATTAGGGGAAGTTCACTAAATTAAAGGCATTAGGCTCATGGATATATGATACAAACTCAGGAACTGAGACTGTCGTAGATGATGGATGGGGAAAGGCTGGCCGTGCGGCTGCTCTCCTTGTTCCCTGATAGAGTTGGACGATGGATAGAAGTGGTTGTGTGGAACCAAACTGCTGGCCGTGCGGCTGCTCTCAGGTTGGTCGGTGGATGATCTGATGAAGGATAGAAGTGATTGACTGTCTCAATCATTGAATGAAGAAGCTATCTGAATCACACAAATAACTTACTCCACAGATTTCTAAAGAACCTAAGTGCTTCTCACACCTAAACTCTAAAGAACAAATTCAAAGACAAACTTCTTTGAAAGAAAACAATACTTTTGTATTAAAACTATGATTCAAGGCGTGCCTTACAATGGGTGATAGTGGTGAGTTTATATAGTGTTCATGTACAAAGATCTAGAGAATTAAAAACATAAGAGAAATCAGCCTTTTGGAGATAATGTGGGAAAATGCTATATGAGGGGGATTTCTTTCCTCCTTTGAATCTTGATAGCTTGGGCAGGTAATGATGATCCTTAGAAGTATTCAGGTTCATGAAATGCTGTCTCAAAACGCAGTTGGTCTTCTTTGGTAGACAATGTAGTGAATGTGATTGAATTTAAATAAGGTAGGTTGCTCCAAATGCTTCTCCGCCTGATCCTGTGTGAATTGGGGCTTCCTAAGGTGTTTTGGAGTGCTTGTAGAAGAGTATTAATGTCTACTGGTCGCCACAGATAATTCTGGATGCTCTTAAACCAAAGTGGTCTAGACATATCCATCAATAGAACCACTTGATCCGGTTTTGGAGAATGGGTGCTAACTTGGGCCTCCGATGGTTTTTTCTTTGTTTCTTGGGCTTCCTGGAACCATGAGAGATCCATTAACAATCTCCAAGTGGTCTGAGGTCGAGATATTGAGTGAGTTGGGCTGTGCATATCGATCTTTGGCCTAGTCGCGAATGGTGGTTGGAATCCGGTTTGCCATCTTGTAAAATCATTAACTTCCAAGTCTGAATCAGGTTTGATGTGAATTCAATTTGCCGTGCTTCCTTTGTTATTTTAAGAATCTAAAACTATTGGATTTGTTGATTAATTCCTTCTGGTTTGGTTAGTACGTCTCTTTTCGTAGTCGCCTTTCTTCATAAGGCTCATTGGTGATCTGCTGAATTGAATATCCAATAACTTCTTCTTGGGGAACTCTTTTTAGATGATTCTTCTTCGTGGTGTCTCCTAGGTGGGTTGAGTGTGTGCTGCAAGTGTTTGTTGACCTGGAACGTTTGGTCTTGACATCCATTTGAGCTGAATTCAGCTTGCTGGTCTTCTTAGCTCTCCTTAGCTTCATATTTTCCACCTCCATGCTTGGCACCGGGTTTGCTGGCTGGGTACTGGTCTTGAGGATTACATCATCCTCTCCCCCATGAAAAGGTTCTGTCCTAAGAACTATTTTTCATGCACCAAAGCAAGTTAGCTTTCATTCTTCTTTGAGAGTTTAAAGTCTTACATTGGTATTGTGGTTGCTTGGTGGTATGAAGTGCATCAGGTGGCTCTCCTTTGAGCAGATAGGATAAGAGCACGCCTCTGCTATTGTCTGGTGTAACACTTTCTCCTTTGGTGGACTCTGCAGTCGTCACCATTTGCACTTTTTGGGCATGAACTTGGCCTAGTAGCAAGTTCTCTTTTGATGAAACTTTCTTATACCAAAAACGACTTTCTGGGCAAGAAACAAGTGAATCATGGGTTATTTATGACAATTTAAACTTGTTGAATCTAATTTCATAGCACTAGTTTTAACAAAGCCATTTTCAACTTGTGAACTTGAACAATTTGTTTCCTCATGCTCCTGTATGCTTAATATATCCTTTAACACAGCTGTAGCATGATGAGGAACGAATTGAGTCAAAGAGAGACTTACCTGTCTAACACTTTCAGTGTTCTTAGCTTGGAATGTTGGTTACTCTTTGAAGCTTTCTTCTCTTCTAGTACTCTGATCAGCCTCGGATTTTAATGTGATAGCTGCAGCTGGTACAACTTCTAGCTCTGGTTTCTTAAATAAGGTCGGTTCTTGCCTGCTTTTTACAAACTCATGTGCCTTGCACTCTATCTATGAATTTGTACCTGAAATTACTCCTGATGGCAAGAACAAGTAATTTGCACCGGATGACATTCCCCCTAATGTAAGGTTTTCTTTCCTCATCTAATTTATTGTCTTTCGGACTTTCAGGGTTACTTTTTAGTGTTCTTAAGTCTAATAATGTGTTTCCTATGTTGGCTTTGTTTGTTTGACAGAGCCCAGACACAACAGAAATGAACAAGTGCAAACTTCTGCATTGGCTGACACATGATGAAGAACCGGTTGCTGAAGGTCATTGGGAGACTCGTGATCCTAACGCTCTGGTGAATGGTCTTCCTCTTGGACCAAATGCCATTAAAGTGTTTGTAGATGAGGTAACGGTACCTAGGATATTTCTTTGGCGGCCAACAGAGAAGCTCTCAAATCTTCGTGATTCTTTGAAGTCGTTTGTAGCATGGCTAGTGACCAGGGTTTTATTCGACGATTTACATACAGAGGCATCAGCTACAGCATCTCCTCGTACGCACTCACCAGTGCTCACTCCATCAGCTCCTGTTAAGAGTTCAAAACCATTTTCACATTCTCCTTCAAGCTCTCAGCAGGTATATGATGGTATAAATGATAAATTTTCAAACACTTACATATTACTTACACTAATCAATATCTTTGAAACGCTATACAGATTGTGAAGGAGGGTCAGAAGTGAAAACTGATGGACATTAACGGTCAGAAAATAGTTGTTGCACAAGGAAGGTGGTCTTCAAACAACCTAGAACAGTTGGTGCATTTTGTTCCCTTGGGCATTAATGCAGTCCGTGTGTAGGTTGATGTAGTGAAGGTGAATGATGCCATGGTCTGGAGGCCTACTTCTGCAATTGAGTGTATGGAGGATGCTATTGGTACCACAATAGCTTGGCCTGAAGACAAAGTTGTCATCGTTTGATGTGTAGTAAGAACCGTATCATCTTTCTACTTTGATTGGTTTAGAACTTAAAATGAACATGTAGTAATTATTGGAACTGTAGACTTGTTTTTCTTCTTTATGAAAGATTCAATATCTATATAAGCAACAATTTATTGTAATTCGAGGAGCTGTTTAATTGAATGGAATAGCAGATAAAATAAGCAATCGTATAAACACTTGCTAGCACAATGTTCAAGCTACGACTCATATATAAATAGCTCAACACCACTGCTACAACACATTATCAAATAGCACAAATGTACAGTTACTAAAACGTAATCAGTGACTAGATATGAGAGCTATTTTAAAAATATATATAGCAACCTAAAAATGTTATTACATAAATTTATATAACACGAGTTATGTGTTATTAATAAATTAGTACAACATAAAAGAACAGCTATTACATAATTTAATATAACACGATTAATGTGTCATTAATCAACGTAATACGGCATAAGAGAATTGCTATTATAATTTATAAGCCACTCTACGATTGCGCCCATCTGTAAACGCTATCGTAATAGGCACCCTATTATAGCGTCTTATATCATAGCATTTATGAAACTGCCATGAAAACCATTTAATAGCGATATCTGTATGCTATGAATACTCATATTTGTTGTAGTTAATGCAATATATCTGACCATGGAATAGTAAGAATAAATTGGTTTATACTTACAATGCTAGCTTCAACATGCTGCACAAGGATTTTGACTGTCTCTCCTTTGTCCATCCTTTTAAGCCCTGTATCAAGACCTTCTGACAAAGACAAGGGCGTGATACTAGAATCGGAATGCAACAAATCAGATTGAACTAGGCTTTCTTCAGGCTCTTCTGGACATATCATACTCAGCATCTCAATATTAAAATCATTAGGAACAGACGTGGGTAGTGGATTACTTACCTGATCAGAACTTGTGCTTAGTTCTCCCTTTGTAGATATCTCGATACATGACTTCTTCATGGAATCTGGTGGTTCCTCTTTGATTAATATCAAGCTGGGGACATGTTCTTCCTTCTCAGGGGCAGGCTGGCATGTTTGTTGCTCCATGTCACGATCTAGACCTGTATCAATTAACTTTGGCATAGAGAAGTGCATTAATCTTGAATTGGAAATATCAAAACTAGATTGTGCTGAACAACCACTTAAGTTAGATGAATTCAATTTTGGTTCAAGTGTTGTAACATTAGCTTCTTGTCTTTCAGGACATGCTGCAGCAAAATGACCTCTCTTATGACATCTATAGAAAATTGGTTCATTTAGTTTCAAAAGAGTAATGGTCTTACTTGGAGGCTTTTCTAGCAGCTTACGATTTTTTGTAGGCTTCATTCTCATTGGTGTGAACTGAAGCTTCTCTGCAAATTCATGGTGCATCCGCGCCTTAAGTTCTCTCCAATCTGGAATTGGCCTTTTGTTGATAGTTGGAGTGCTCTCCTTTAGCCACCATTCATAAGCTGTTTTTGTAAAGGCTGAGACAGCATGTATTAGCTTTTTTTTTCCATCGGGATCTTGTTGGTTTGTAACCACTCCTCCATGTCCCTTTCCCACTGCAAGTATATTTCAGGGTCTTTACTGATTCCTGAAAATACTAGAGGCCTCTTCTTCTTCTTGATTGGTCTGGTGGTTTAGGCTCAACATATTTGGCTTTTGGTGCATCTCCTAGTTCAGTTTTCTTTCTTTTTGGAGGCAGAGTTTGATCCAACTTTATTAGTCGCATTTCTAAATCCTGACATTCTTTGAGGATTAGATCCATCATAGCTTGCAAATCTGCTACTTTCATTTTGTTGGTTCATGAAACATGATCACAAGTGGTTAGTTTTTTTAAAAGTAATATAAATGTAAAACCATGGAAATAAATAAATAACACTCGAAAGTCTACTTATGGTAACTAGTGCTCAAATTCAAATCCTAGTTCTAATGCACACAGTTATTTTTTTTCTAACTATGAAAACAAGGAAATTATGCTAAATGATTACCAATGCCTTTTTTTAATGCAGTTAATGATTTAATGCAAATGATTTAAAGACTCAAACTATATGACAATTCAAGTGAATGCACAGATAATTCAAATCAATAGTGGATGCTTGACAAAACGAATGCACACAAGTGTTATCAATTGAATGCTAGAAATAAAACACAGGTAATATCGATGTAAAGAGAAAGGGTAAGAAAACAAAGGAAAGTTTGACTGAATGGTGGCCGGGTAGACGATCAAATCCTTCTCATCTTCCTCTTTCCTGCACTCCTTAACCTATAACAGAATAAAACAGAATCAATGCTCATTTTTTTAATTTTTTTATTAATGAAATCAAAGAAACAAATGGAAGAAAAATAATGAACAATCTTTTTTTTAATGAAACGAAAACAACAAGATTGAAACAAGCAAACAATTGTTATGGGTCTTTTTTTATGAGAAATAACAGGAACAAATAAACACAAAATAGAACAAGTGATATATATTTTTTTTAATTGAAAGACTGCAATAACAAGAACAAAATGCAGAAAACTAAGAACAACAAAGAAAATGGATAAATGGATAGATAAAACCTGATTTAGGAGCTTTTAAGCTCTGATACCAGATGATACAAACTCAGGAACTAAGATTGTTGTGGATGATGGATGGGGCAAGGCTGGCCGTGCGGCAGCTCTCCTTGTTCCTGGATAGAGATGGACGATGGATAGAAGTGGTTGTGTGGAACCAAACTGCTGGCCATGCGGCTGCTCTCAGGTTGGTCTGTGGATGATCTGATGAAGGATAGAAGCGATTACCTCTCTCGATCAGTGAATGAAGAAGCTATCTGAATCACACAAATAACTCACACCTAAACTCTAAAGAACAAATTCAAAGACAAACTTCATTGAAAGAAAACAATACTTTGTATTAAAACTATGATTCAAGGCGTACCTTACAATGGGTGATAGTGGTGAGCTTATATAGTGCTCATGTACAAAGATCTAGAGAAGTAAAAACAAGAGAGAAATCAGCTTTACATACCTGAAGATTGTTTAAGAGTTTGACCATGAAAAATTTGTGGGCTTTGCATATACCTGCTTAGAACGCCAACAGCATACGCCAAGTCTGGTCTTGTATGGAGCAAGGACCTCATACATCCTATGGATCTTCTGTAAGCTGTTGTGTCTATCTCAAGTTCATCCTCTGCTTTTGAGATGATTATTTTCGACTCCATCGGCGTCTGAGTCGGGTTGCATGATTCCATATTGGTATCAGCAAGAATTCCAAGAGCATAACCTTCTTGTTTGATTTGTATTCCTTCTGCTCCTTGAATTACTTCTATGCCAAGGTAATAGGTTAGTCTACCAAGGTCTGACATCTCAAACTTGTTCGACATATCTTCTTTGAACTGATCAATGATCTTTCGTGATGTTCCAGTTACGAATAAGTAGTTCACACATATCGCAACAATCAGGAACTCCTTTTCGTTCTTCTTAAGATATAGAGAGGGTTCTTTCACGAATCTTCTGAATCCCATCTGTTTCAGAGCGTGATCGAGCTTAACATTCCAAGCTCTAGGGGCTTGACGCAGACCGTATAAATTTTTGTAAAGCCTGTATACTTTGTTCTCTTCTCCTTTCTTTTCAAAGCCTTCAGGTTGGCTTACATAGACTACCTCATTCAAGTCTCCATTGAAGAATGTGGTTTTGACATCAAGATTTTGTATTTCCCAACCTCTTGTCGCTGCAAGGGCTATTAGCAATCATATAGTTTCGATTCGAGCTACTAGTGCAAATGCTTCTTCGAAATATATCCCCTGTTGCAATACATAGCCTTTTGCGACAAGTCTCGCTTTGAACTTACTTACTGAACCGTCTACGTGCCTTTTGATCTTATAAGTCCACTGCAAGCCTATTGGTTTTACTCCATCTGGCTTATCAACGAGCTTATAATTCTTGTTCCTTATGATGGAATCAAGCTCAGCTTTCAATGGCTTCCACCCGTTCTTGCTATCACATTGCTTCAGATATATTCTCTGGTTCTCCTTCTACAGTGAGTAAGAGTTTCTCGCCTTCTAACTCAGCCAGAAGAATGTAGTCGTTGAGGTATTGCGGCTTCCTTACGATGCGTCCATATCTCGTTGTTGTTTGATTTTCTGCTTCCTGATTGTTGTTATCATCATCAATCTCTCCTCCTATTTCTTCGTCTTGGTCTATAGGTTCAGGATCTGGAACTTGATAATCGTTATTGACTTGATTATCATCCTGTTCGATTCCATTCTCTATAATCCCTTTGTACGATAGTTTGAACATTCCTGGTTCTCCATCGCTTTGAGTTCATGATGAAAGCCAATCCCTAGACTTCTTTTTGTCAAACACAACATCCCTGCTTACGATCACCTTTCTTGCAACTGGATCGTAGAGCCTGTAGGCTTTGAAACCCGGTTCTGTTCCAAGATTAATCACAGTTCCTGTCATCCAACTTTGCAAATGAGGTCATGTGATTTTTGCATATGCGACACATCCAAAGACCCTCAACTGCACAATGTTCGGCTTCTTCATCATGAAGCTTTCATATGGAGTTTGTCATTGCAAAGCTTTTGTCAGGACCCTATTAATAAGATATGTAGCATGTCATACTGCTTCTCCCCATATCTCATTCGGGATTTTCATCGCTTTAAGCAAGCTCCTTGTCATCTCCATAAGTGTTCGGTTAATTCTTTCCACGACACTATTTTGCTGTGACGTGTATGGTGCAGTTAAGTGCCTTACTACGCCTTTTTCTTCACAAAACCGATTAAACTCTGTTGAGGTACCTCCTCTATCGGTGCGAGAAGTTTTGATGGATTTTCCGGCTTGTTTCTCCACTGTTTCTTTAAACTTTTCGAACCGATTGAATGCATCACTTTTCTCCCTGAATAGCATTGTCCACATATATCTGGAGAAATCATCAATCAGAACAAATACGTACCGATTATATGTTGGTGTTGGTGGTGATATCGGTCCACAGAGATCTCCGTGAATCAACTCCAATGCTTGAGCTGCAAGGTAAGTCGCTTGAGTCTGAAACGACATTCTAATCTGCTTTCCGGCTAAGCATACTTCGCACACAACTTTTCTCGTGCACGGCTTGTGGCATTCCGACTACCATCTCATTTTTCACAATATTGTTCATGACACCAATACTTACATGGCTTAAACATGCATGCCAGGTCAATGTAGTATCCTCATCTTGTGCATGAAAATACTTGGGAAAATCGATTTCCATTGGTGTTTTGTATAGACAATTTGATGAACGTATTACTCGTACTAAGACTTTTCCACTTGGATCTAGAAGTGTTAAGGCATCTCCCTTCATGTTGACTTCACATCCATTCTCTGTTGCTTGTCCAAGACTTATAATATCGTGTTTGAGATCGGGTATATAGTAGATTTCTTTGAGAGCTTTTCTTTCTCCATTCTTGCTCACAAAGATAATCGAGCCTTTCCAAACAATATTAACATACGATCCATCACCAAACTTGACCTTACCCTTGATATTTTCATCCATACTTGTAAAAAAAATCCTTGTTCCTGGTCATATGGTTACTTGCGCCGTTGTCTAGATACCACATACTGTGAGAGTCGAAACTAACACAATCAAAAACTTATGTAAATGGGGGTTCGAAAATCCTATCTTATAAGAACTCGAGGACCGAAACTGTAAAAAGATGATTTTATTAAGTGGTTTTTGCCAAAGTACAAGAAAACTCGCAAATGCTTAGTGTCTTATATTGCGAAAGCCCTTATACTCGGATTCTGAATCCATCTCAACCTAATATATACATGTCTATATATACTAGGCGACCTAAGGCGTCAAAAGTACTCATAGGCGATGTGGGACTTTGCTCCTTTCTCCATCCGCCGACCTTAGTTGGTTTGGGCTCGATCCACGGCCCAAGTCTTTTGCAGCCCGCCTCTTTGTCCAGCCTCGGTCCAATTTGACTCCGGTTCACCTAGTCTCGACTCTTTACTGAGATCGAATCCCTTCTTTGGTTTGATTGGTATGTGAATAGTATTTCGAGCTAAGCGATTTCGGGTCGGATCTTCGGATAAGGATTCAGTCCGACCGTTCCTCGTCTGATCTCAGCCCGCCCATTTCTTTCTTTCTCTTTTGTTTTTTTTTTTTAAAAAACTTTGCCCGCCGCTTTCTCTGTCCGCCCGTTTCTTTCTTTCAAAAACTCAGCCCGCCATTTTCTCAGTCCGCCCGTTTCTTTCTTCAAAACTCAGTCCGCCACTTTCTCGTGTAAACTCAGTCCGCCTGTTTTCCGTGTGAAGTCAGTCAGCCCGTTTCTCGTTGGAATCCAGCCCGCCGGTTTCTTGCTCATCCCGCCCGTTTCTTTGGGAAGTCCAGACCGCCCATTTCTCATGAGGAGAAACTGGCGGCCTGGGCATTCATGAGGGGGAATTGGGCGGCCTGGCCATGCTTGTGGAGAAACTGGCGATTTGGATTGTTCGCGAGGAGAAACTGGCTGGCTGGATCATGCATAAAGGGAAACTGGCGGCCTGGACTGACCATGGGGAGAAACTGGCGGCCTGGACTGACCATGGGGAGAAACTGGCGGCCTGGACTGACCATGGGGAGAAACTGGCGGCCTGGACTGGCCATGGGGAGAAACTGGCGGCCTGGACTGGCCATGGGGAGAAACTGGCGGCCTGGACTGGCCATGAAGAGAAACTGGCTGGCTGGCCGTGTTCGTAGAGAAACGGGCTGGCTGGATCGTCCATGGAGAGAAACTGGCTGGTTGGCCGTGTTCGTAGAGAAACGGGCTGGCTGGATCATCCATGGAGAGAAACTGGCTGGCTGGCCGTGTTCGTAGAGAAACGGGCTGGCTGGATCGTCCATGGAGAGAAACTGGCTGGTTGGCCGTGTTCGTAGAGAAACGGGCTGGCTGGATCATCCATGGAGAGAAACTGGCTGGCTGGCCGTGTTCGTAGAGAAACGGGCTGGCTGGATCGTCTATGGAGAGAAACTGGCTGGCTGGCCGTGTTCGTAGAGAAACGGGCTGGCTGGATCGTCTATGGAGAGAAACTGGCTGGCTGGCCGTGTTCGTAGAGAAATGGGCTGGCTGGATCAACCATGGAGAGAAGCTGGCTGGCTGGCCGTGTTCGTAGAGAAACGGGCTGGCTGGATCGTCCATGGAGAGAAACTGGCTGGCTGGCCGTGTTCATAGAGAAACGGGCTGGCTGGATCATCCATGGAGAGAAGCTGGCTGGCTGGCCGTGTTCGTAGAGAAACGGGCTGGCTGGATCGTCCATGGAGAGAAACTGACTGGCTGGCCGTGTTCGTAGAGAAACGGGCTGGCTGGATCGTCCATGGAGAATTGGGCGGCCTGGACTTGTGCATGGAGAGAAACTGGCTGGCTGGCCTTTGTGCACAAAGAATCCGGCGGCCTGGTCATGGGCAAGGAATCTGGCTAGCTCGTTTATCCTTAGAATGAACTCGCTTACTGGCCCGATGCTCGGATCGATCTTTAGCGTGCACGTTCGGCTCTTCAGTTCATCAATCCCCGAGGAGTGGGTTTTGACCCCAACACATACTATTGTTAGTGGTATCATAGTTCTTCGGAAATACCTTGTCTTCGTTCCGGAATACTACTTCATGAACGTAAAGAGCGTCTGCTTCTTGGGTTTCATTCAAGTTCGTCTCTTGATTCCCTGCAGCTCTTTCAGGACAGGTTGATGCATAATGACCAGCCTGCTGACACTTCCAACATATTATGTGAGAACGGTCTTTCTTTTGCGGTTTTTGATCTGAGGTTTCTCCTCCTTGGTTTTGGCCGTTAGATCTTCCTCTTCCTCTGCCTCAACCTCTGATGAAGCCTCCTTTATCGCCATTCCCTCTTCCTCTGCCTCAGGAATTGTTATAACCTCCACGGTTATTATTAGATTTTGAGAAGATAAGTTTGTCTTGATCCTCACTTTGAGTTTGCTCACTTATGCGATCGTCATAAGCTTTTATCCTGCCAACTATGTCGTCAAAACTCGTTTTGTTCAAGTCTAAAACTTGCTCGAGAGAAGCTACAATTTGAATGTACTTCTGTCTCGGAAATCTTTTTAAAAACATCTTCAAAATATTTGATTTGTCTCTCCAAGTGCAGAAGATTGTGATGCGATACCTAATATCTTACCGGCGAAGTTATCCATTGTATCGTTGTCACTCATCTTGAGTGTATCTAGCTCCGCCATTAGGGTTTGCAATATTGCTTCTAGAACACGCTCTGCTCCTTGGTGTCGAGCTTTAATAGCTTCCTATAGATCCTTTGCGGAATTCTGCTGTCCGACTCAATATGAGTGATTACGAGATTGATTGAAACAAAAGAGCTATGCCCACAATATTCTTCTTGCGGTCATCATCCCCTTCTTCTATCGTCTCCCACACTTCGCTTATGAGAAGTGTTACTCTCATTTGCATTGTCCAAACTGTATAGTTTGATGTTGTTAACATTGGACATTGAATGGATGGTACTCCCAGATCTTTCGATCGTACTTGTGAGTTATTCTCGTCCCCCATCTTGGTTACGTTAACTCACAGATCGTTGCATCGTTGAATTCTTTCAAACCTGAAGCTCTGATACCATGAAAATCTAAGAACTCAAAAACTTAAAGAAAACTTTTCTTTGTTGATTTAGAAACTCTCTCAAAACTAAATCTCTCTTTCAAGTCTTATGAAACAACTCTCCATATATAACTTCTTATATAGGCCTAAACAACTTCCTAAAGTTATAATGATTATGAACATACAAAACTTATCTAAATCTTATCTAAATCTAGACTCTTAATTGTATTTCCTTATCTCTAAGATAAATTCTTATCTTGAGATATTCCTTTAGTCTTTGGAATTATCAAACAGTAGGTTTTGCTTAGTACTTCATATTCATTTGCAATCACACTGATCTTTGAGCTTAACTGGATGATGGTTTCTCCTTGTCCCATTCTAAGAATCTCCCAATCTTTTATAACATACACAGTCTTGTATGAGTTCGAACTCATTTTCATCAACACCACTAGAAATCGAGTTCAAAGCCTTAACATTAAACTTAGACAATGTTTTTTTTCATCCACGGATAAGATGGTATGGATATAAGGTTCATCCTAAACCGCATTCTAGTCTTGAAGCGAAGGCCACATGCTTGGTTTTGGCCCTTCAATGCCTTCATAGTCTTGGAATGAATAAGGTTATGATGGAACTGGATTCAAAGATCTTCACTTAAGAGATTTATGATCCAACCAAATGGGCAAGACTGAAGGCTTTCACGGATGATGCTCTCTCTTCTAGGTGATTTTTAAAAATATATTTTCATTTCACATGACGAGAGGGTAATAGATGTGCTGATAGAATAATATCTGACATGCCTCATCTTTGGTCTTGTATATATGATCCTATTCTAGATTGTAGCAATCCACCTTGGTTTAGAACACGAGTTGTATTAGAGAAGCCTTGTAATAACTTCAGTATTATTAACGAAATTTGTTTGAATATGCAAAAGAAAACACATATTATAGACGTATATATGATCCGTAAATTTACTAGTAACTATATTTTTTTGTAAACTAGTAAATATTATTAATACTTTTAGGGGTTTACATTTATAAGTTTTGTTTCCCAACCGAAACTGTGAAAATTTAAATGTAAAAAAGTCTAAAACCTTATGTTAAACCGCCAAAAAACTTGAAATAGTGAGTTAACTCCTTGAGATTGGAGGTACACCCAAAGGTCTTACCATATGGAATGTATTCTGAGCATAAGATTGAGGCACCGAGCATCTTTGCTATCTCGAGCCCTAGGAGAAAATCTCCTTTATATAAAAATAATTGATTCCCTGTTTCGTTAGTGTGTCCAAATCCTTTTAAAACTAGGTAATAATTCTTTCCAAATTTCTCCTAATAGTTTTGTGCCACGTCAACTAAAAACGAGACATCATCTAATATATCCCTATAGGATAAAATAAATGCGGAAATATCCCTCACTTGTAAAAAGACAAAATTACCCTTAATGAAGATAATTTTCGGGTGTTAAAGGTTTAATATAATTAAATCGGTAAGGGTTCAACGAAAAATACGGTAGCTCAGTGGTTCCGAGCTCCGCACACCCGCACGCACCCAGGGTTCGAATCCCCCTATGCATAGTAATACTGGTAATACCAGGTAATACCGGCCTCGGGTAATACCGAGTAGGACCAGTAATACTCAGAATACTGGTAATACTAGACGATAAGTTTTCATTTTAAAATAGTTTAAAGGATAGTTTCGTCATTTCATTAAAGCGAGGGATATAAGAGATTAAAGAGGGATATAAGAGATTGTTGTTTATTAATTAGGGACATATGAGATGATTTCTCACTAAAAACTCTTGCCTATTATCCGATTTTATTTTTCTTTGGGTTTGGCTATTTATCGATTGCACATAACGGAGCCCATTATGTGCTATTCTCATACCTTTCATCAAACGGATCAAGAGGCGAAGCCCATTTTCTGGCCCAAAACATAAGTGTACCCTACAGCAGCCCAAATTTTTCTTACCTGAGTACTTCTTCCCACCTGTGAAACTTTCTTCTTCCACTTCCCTCTTCTCATCTCTGCAGTAAACATTACGTTTCTTGCAGTTTCCATTTCAAAGCAAAACTTAAGCACCACCACTCAATTCCGTTGCCCCCATAAATTTTTTATTCAACATGTTATTCTGACTCTTCACTTCTCCCGTCTTAGGCCATATAAACGATGGCGCTGGCCAGAATCTTCCCACACCTTCATTTCACTCTCAAAAATCCAAAGCAATGCCTAAGAAGACTTTGGAATCTTCATCAACAGTTGGGCCATCTCAGATGCCCATTCCGTTCAATGCTATCGAGACAGGTCTCAGTGAAGAGAAGCTTCTGTTCCGTGTAGTCCATTTTTCGGAGGCCCAAAACCCGATTAAAGGGTGTCTGTTAATAGGTCTGGAACTGCTTCTCATCAACGAAAAGGTGTTTACTCTTTCCTCCTCTGAAATCGGGTTTGATCATTTCAATATCGTCAATTTATTTTGTCTCTCTATTATCTTCTATCTCGCCTTATCATTCTCAGAAAGTTACATGATTAAATAAGAACCTGGAAATCATATATGTTTAACGATTATAATAGTTTGAATGATTGGGGGGAGACGGGGTACAGCCACATAGAAACTATGTAAACTGGCTCTGCACACACAAAACCCTCTTACTCTAGCTACACAAAATTCTTTTAACGGGTTTAAACCACACGAAGTTCTTTTTTAATGGTTTTAACCACATAACCGTCTAATCCGTACCTAAACCATATTAAAATCATAGTTAAACCAAATAACGAACGTAAACCGTATTTAAATCGATCATAGACCAAAATCAAACTCTTTAAACCAAATTAAACTTTTAAACCAAATATCAAACCTTTAAACCAGAAAAAAACAAAACCCGCTGAACCAAAAAAAAAAATTTGTTGAACAAAAAAAAACTCAAATCCCCATCCTATTTGTCCCCCTCTCACCTTTCTTCCCCGTGAAAAAGAAAAAAAAATCCTTATTACAGTATCACAAATCTTTCTCTCTCAAAAATCCCCAAATCGATTTTATTCTCTCAAGAAACCTAATCACAACCTGCCTTTGATTCTGGGTTTTGGAAAGCGAAATTGAAACGATGAGGTAAGTTCCTTGTTTCTGAACAGGAATTTCTTTGATTTCAACGATTTCTTCCTTCCTTAATTTCTTTTATGTAAATTGTGTTTTGCTTAGTTGGTTTGTGTTCTTCATTTCCTGGGTTTGCGATGAGGTAAATTGTGCTCACAATTGAGTTTTGATTTAGAACTGTGTTCATCACTTGTTGGGTTCTTCACTTCTAAGTTGCCTAAATTTTTTACAAAATTTTTTGATATCTACGTGTGTGATATATATGCTAATTAGGTCATTGTTTGTTCCATGTAATTGGAATTGATATATGTAGTACATCTCAATTTCTGTGTGTTTCTGTTGATTTGAGAGGATAATATTGGCCTTCCAAAACTGATTTTTTACAAGACTAAATCTTATATATGTATTCATAGCTTTAGCTCTTTAGTCTGGCTTTGTGTGTGTTTCTGCTGCTGTATTTTTGTACTCTTTGGTCAATAATTATTTTTCCTTGTATTGCAGTGATGAAGAATCTGTTAATGATCATAGTGTTGAGCGTATATCAACTGAGATGTCAGGGAAAGCGATGAAGAAGCTACTGATAGATTTCAGTTGGGCTACTTGGAGATTCGATTTCGACCTCATCTTATCTGCTTCTTTAATTTTCATTTCCAAAACCCAGAATCGAAGGGTAAAGTTTGTTTCCAAAAGCGATTTGGTTTTTGTTCGATTTCAAAGTGAACAAACGTAATAGGGATTTTTTTTTCACGGGGAAGAAAGGTGAAAGGGGGACATATAGGTTTGGGGATTTGGGGTTTTTTTTTGTTCAACAAATTTTTTTTTTTGTTCAACAGGTTTTGTTCAGTTTATTAATTGGGTTTTGTTTGTTTTTTGGTTTAAAGGTTTGATTTTTTGGTTTAAAAGTTTAATTTGGTTTAAAGAGTTTGATTTTGGTCTACGATCGATTTAAATATGTAGCTAGAGTCAGAGGGTCAAGTTCTGTGTGTGCAGAGTCAGTTTGCATAGTTTCTGTGTGGCTGTACCCCGTCTCCCCAATGATTGGTGGCTGAAGTTAACCAAACTCATTGTTTCTAATTAATTTAGAAAATCTGCTTGCATTTATATAAGAGAAATACCCTCAAATATCACACTTTCATGTTTTTGTGACAAAAATACCACACCAAGGTGAAAATGACAAAAACAACATTTATTTAATGGTTTAAAGATAATTAAACTAATAAATTTGGGTTCAAAAGTCATAATTAGTGTTTAGATTTTGGGTTCTAGGATTTAGGTTTAAGAGATTAAGAAGAAACATATGAAAATAAATGTATAATAGTCTTTTTTCTCTTCAAGAAATGTCATTTTTGTCATTTTCATCATATTATGCTATTTTGGTCACAAAAACATGAAAATGTGTCATTTTTGAGAATTACCCTTTATATAAAGGACTGAATTTATATAAAGGAGGATATTGAGAACTGAATTTCTATTTCAAAGTTATTTGTTATTGATTTATGTAAATTGTGAGGATTATAAGATGTTATTTGGAGCAGTGAAGCAACGACATCCATAACTTTCACCAAGGTTAGTATCACTTAAAACTTGCTTACTTTTTTTCTCCCATGTTAGAGGTATAAACGACCAGCAATACCCTATTTTTTGCCCCTATGTTGAGTATGCTAAAAATCTAGCTTTTACAGATTACATACAAAAAATGATGTTCATATGATTAACTTGCTACCTTTTAAACTTTAATTACTGCAACAGGCTAAATATTACATTTACTCACATATAAGCAAAGCATGTCGAAGGTTTTTTGGTAGTCAGGTATCATCGTTATACTCTTCATATTTTCCAGTGACTTCTTGGCTGCATTAATCTTGCTTATAGGTTGTTGCTTTCAGTTTCTTGATTCTCCTCTATAATATATATTAAGCGTCTCAGAGTCTTGATTCTCTTTATATGTAAAGACCGAGTATAATTTAGGATCAGAGTTCGTGAACAAAGTGACTGAAGGCAACTGCATGTTTTTGCTTTTGATCTCATGGTTCTCTCATGTGCTATATCAAATGTTCCAAGTATTGATTCTCCTTTTCTGAAGAAATTAAGAAATAGAGTATAAGTTTTGGTTTTGAGTTCTTATACTTATTGATTGCATATCGATAGCATCGTTCAACAACAGGGTTTCTGTTTTTTTTCTTTTCCAGTTTAATTGGTACTGCATTAGTTTTTAATTGCTTCAGCTGAGAGTAGTTGTTTTTGGAAAAACTGTGTTTGATTTTTTAGGACAAGACATTGTTGGGGTCGAAATCCCCTCCTCGAAGATTGACGGAACGAGAAGTCAAGGACGAGATCAAATGGAACTTATCCCGAAACATGGAACGGACGAGCTAAGGCAAACTGCCCACGAACCGTCCGAAACATCAACCGGCGGCTGGGATAAGTGCCAGCCGCCGGGTCTTCATCGTCCACGGCCGGCGGCTGGGATAAGTGCCAGCCGCCGGGTCTTCATCATCCGTCGCCGGCGGCTGGGATAAGTGCCAGCCACCGGGTCTTCATCGTCCGTGGCCGGCGGCTGGGATAAGTGCCAGCCGCCGGGTCTTCATCATCCGTGGCCGGCGGCTGGGATAAGTGCCAGCCGCCGGGTCTTCATCGTCCGTGGCCGACGGCTGGGATAAGTGCCAGCCGCCGGGTCTTCATCGTCCGTGGCCGGCGGCTGGGATAAGTGCCAGCCGCCGGGTCTTCATCGTCCATGGCCGGCGGCTGGGATAAGGCCAGCCGCCGGGTCTTCATCATATGCTCACGATCATTTCTCAAGTCAAGACTCGTTATTCGAACATCGTCCAGTCGACCGATCGTCGAAAATAGCTCATGCCCGGACCGACCCGAAGATCATCCATTTGCATGTTCTGACTCCAAAGACGTCCATAAACATTCCCCGAAAGACCGTGACGAACGACCAGCGTCTGTGGACCAGTCGCTGAAGCACCCGAGCTAAAGGAACCGGCGGCTGGCCATCAATACCGAAATCGGCGGTTGGAAGTTCGAACAAAACACGGGCGGTTCCAATCTCAGAAGTCGTAAAAATGCTCGGAACACTGTTCATGCAGGAAAAACCGTAATAAAGTTAACCAAAAAAATCGAATTAAGCTTAAACCGAGATTCGGATTACTATTCATCGGATTACTATTCATCGGATAACTATTCATCAGGTCACTATTCACCGGCGGGCCGGATTTGGGTCAGAATGGGCGGATGGATCACGGAAGACTCTCGGGCCGAAAATCGGGCCCAAAAAGCTTAGGTCGGTGGCTGGGATGGAAGGACAAAGTCCCACATCGGAAATCTGAAGTCTTAGCCTCCTAGAATTGTCAGTATATATATGTACGCTCATGTGAGGGTTAATCCCATCCCAGATCCGAGTATTAAGAGCTTTAGCAATTTAAAACTATTCAGCTTTTGCTAATTTCCCTTGTACTTTTGGAAAATATCAATAAAAATCTCTCTTTTGCATTTTCGGTCCTTTAGTTCTTTACAAATAGAATTTTCGAGCCCCCACTAAATATAAGTTTTGACAGTGTGAGTTTCGGCTCTCACAGTTTGGCGCCGTCTGTGGGGACGAGAAATATTCTTAACCCTAAGAACGAAAGCGACGATATCACCAACCAACCGGCCGCAGCCGCCACGGGAACGACCGGAACGGGAATTCCAGCCATCGGTACATCGGCGGCCGGGACCGGAGCAACTGCCGCCGGGACATCCGCCGACGGAGCGCTCGGGATAACCGGGACCTCCGCCAGTGCGCTCACCCGATTCGGAATGCCGATCGAGGACCCAATCATCACGAAAACAGCCAACGCCGCCCCAGAGAACGCGGCGATCACCGAGCTGAGGAACATGGTAGCCGAAATCGCAGAACGGCAAAACAGACAAGAAAGAACGGCCACGCAGGAAAGAGAAGCTTCCCAGGAGCTGACGCGTGGCCCCCGGGCTTTCGAAGCGAGACGCCTTATCTTCACCCCCCGAGCGGATCCCACGGGCCGTCAGAATCCCGATGTGCAGACCCCAATCAGAACAAGGAGAGAACCGTCAGCACCACCCCCGCTGAACCGGAAAAGCGCCACTGGACGAACCACTGAACGGCCGACGTCCACGGTGACTAACGGCAGAAACCTGAAAGACACCGCGAACGTAGCCAAAAGCGAAACCGACGACGAAGCTGGAGATCTAAACGCGGATGAGGAAGAGCTCCGATGGATCGAAGAGCAGGAAAAGGCGGAACGAGAGGCCCGAGCTAACCGATCCACTAGCCGAAGGGACGAGTTGGACGAGCTCCGTGCCCGTTTGGAACTCACCGCAAGTCAGATGAAGGAGGTAAGGTCGCAATTCCATAAAGCAACAAGTGCGGCCTCGGAAATTTACCGCGTCTTAGAGGAAACGCAAAAGATCCCTTTCACTTCAAGGATCACAAGCGTTAGACTTTCTGATCCGAGAAAAATCCGAATCCCTTTTTACGACGGGACGACAGATCCAAATGCCCACATGACGGCCTTCCACATCGCTATGGGACGGGCTAGATTCAAACCCGAAGAAAGAGACGCCGGATTCTGCCTCCTCTTCGTGGAGCATTTGAAAGGATCAGCCCTGTCGTGGTTCTCGAGGCTTGAAAGAGACTCGATCGACGGTTTCGACCTATTGTCGGCAGCTTTTCTGAAGCATTACTCACTGTTCATAAGACAGTCAACATCCGACGCGGACCTCTACTCGCTGTCGCAGGAGCCCGAAGAAAGTCTTCGAGATTTCATCGAAAGGTTTAAGATGATTGTCTCGAAGATCGACGGCCTAAGCAACAATGCCGCGATCAACGCCCTGAAGAAGTCCTTGCTGAAGACTTCAAACTTCCGAAAGGAGATTACCGTGAATCCACCGGTAACCATTCAAGATGCTCTCCACCGTGCTTCCAACTTCGTCATCTATGAAGAAGAAATGAGGGTCCCGGCCGGAAAGCACCAATCATCGAAATTGGTCGCCAAAGGCACGGTGCAACCTTCTAACTTTCCAAACGAGAGGAGAAGTAAGCGAACCAGCCGAGATGAGGAACCCAACCCAGGCGGAGAGCATAACTACCAAATAAACACGGAGAGACCGTATGATGAGCGAAACAAAGGACCGTGGAATACTTGGACCCGACCAGGATTCGACGAGAATGCCTTTTGTACCTTCCACAAGACAAAGGGCCACTCAACCGAAAACTGCAGGATTGTCGGAAGAAGGCTCGCGGCAAAGCTATTAGCCGGGGAGCTCGGAAACGGGGTAACCCTCGAGAGTCTCGGAGCTATCGAAGAAGGCGTTGGCGCCCCACACGGATGACCTAACCGGGAACGTCCCAAAAGGCCCGAGGAAGATACCCCCAAACGGGGAAGGAGACTAAACGGAGACGACTCCACATGATCATCGGAGGATCTCAGTATTGCCGAGACACAGTGGCCTCGATAAAGGCGTTCCTGAGAAGAGGAGACAAGGAGTCAAACCCGCGGGAACCGATCACCGAAAACGACGATCAGATCGCCTTCCACGAAAAAGACGCTGAAGGCCTTGACCAACCTCACGACGACCCATTGGTGGTAGAACTAGACATCAACGACCATGACGTCTCCCGGGTCTTGATCGACACCGGAAGTTCGGTGGACGTCATTTTTCAGGAGACACTTCAAAGGATGAAGGTGGATCCGTCAATGATAAAGCCCAATCCGAGGTCACTCACCGGATTCTCTGGCGAAGTCACAATGACGGATGGAACAATCCAGCTCACAGTTCGTGCCGGTGGAATCACGAAAATCGTTAACTTCGCAGTGGCAAACCATCCCGCGATTTATAACGTGATAATGGGAACTCCTTGGATCAACTCAATGCGAGCTATCCCATCAACTTACCATCTCTGCCTGAAGTTCCCGACACCAAACGGGATCTGTTTTCCGGCGGAACACAAGCTCCGGAATCCGACCATCCCACAGAGAGAGAACTCGAAGAGGAAGAATGAAGACGAAGTCCCTAAACTGGGAAAGAAAGTAAGCAGAACCGAACAGTTCGAGAAAACGGAATTTCTGCCCACGGATACAAACCAAGAAGAGACGAAAACTGTCGAGGAAAAGACCTCAGAAACCGTCAAAGCTACAACCGACGATTCCATGACTAAGACTTAACCGTCTTCTTACCACAAAAAAAAAAAAAAACCGAACTACGGGTGACTTGATCCCTTTTCGCGAAGGGTACGTAGGCAGCTCGCTTAAAAAATGAGTTCAGTTGCCCCTCTCCTTAAAAAAGGGGGGGAGTGGGTCCGTATATACATACTTGATATCATCGGTTTTTAACGTATTTTGATTCGTTTTTAGTATTCAGTTTGAGTTTTGATTTGCATCTTTCGTTGGTTTTTCGAGTCTTTTCTTTTGTTTTGAGTCTTTTACAGATTTTATGGAGTTCCGAAGAAGTTTGGCGTTTACGGACATGTTCGAGTCGAGTTGACATGGAAAAAAACGAGGAAATGACCAACCATAGAGAACGACCGTTCTTGGGTCAAACGACCAACTAGAACGAACCGTCCCACTACGGAACGGTCGTTCCGACCTTACCAACCTTGCCGACAAATCTATGGATCGACCGTTCCATCCCATGCAGCCCGTTCCACACTTCACCAACCTTGCCGACAAAACGCGTGAGAACGACCGTTCTATACTCCGGAACGATCGTTCCCCAACACCACATCTCACCAACAACGGATCGACAAAGGGGAACGATCGTTCTCCACCTAGAACGACCGTTCCCCGTCTCACCTACTTCCCCTCACCTTGGCCTATATAAGAGACTCACAACATCACTCTCAAATCACACCTTCTTCTTCCTCCTCTCCTCTCAAGCTTCAAAGCATTGATCTTTCTCTCTTTTAAGCTTTTATTTATGTTTTTATTAAGTTCTTGTTCTTTCTTTTAAGCTTTATATTTATGCTTTAAATTCAGTTCCTAACACTTATATTTATGCTTTAAATTCAGTTCCTAACATTTATATTTACGCTTTAATTTAAGTTCTTATAAGTTATTTTCAGCTTCCATTATCTATTCAAGCTTTTATTATGAACTCTATAACTATGTTGTTATCTTCTTTAATCATGTCTGAGTAGATCTTTTAGTTAGGTTGAGGTTTGTCAAAAGGAATTCATGAGCTTTAGGATTAAACACAAATAGGCTAATATAATCGATGTCTTCACCTTTGTTGTTCTTAATGCTTAAATCGAATTGATCATTTGATTTTATGATATTAGGTTTAACTTAGACAACGACAGTTGCTAGGTTGCTAGAATAAACATTGGTGAGCAATTTAACCATTACCTACGACAGTAGATGTAGTGAGAATTGTGAACATATCAAACCTATCCTTAATGCTTGTCTACGATTTCTAGTGCCAACGACAGTTAGGAATTCTAGGTTGATAGACAAAGTTATTGATACCACGACAGTGGATTGATATTATCTTTATGTTTGAGTTCTAGACTTGTGCTTAAACACTGCCTGAATAGTTGTTTGATCCGTCGCTCTGAATCTCTTGCGATATTCCTTGACCTAACGCTTGTTAATATTATCTTTTCAACCGATCTTACAACCGATTTTATTATTTTCTATTTATAAAAACCAAAAACAAAAACAATCTTGATTCATTTAGCTCGATTAGAATCCTGTACTCTTGGTGTGCCTATTCTTGCTTTCCTCGTGGATCGATAAAATAACATTTGGTTGTTGTTTTCACACCCGAAAATACGCAGCATCAATACTCCCAAATTTTCGCGAAAAAATCAAGAAGATGGACATTGGGACTTAGCAACTCATAACACATCCAAAGTTTGCATAAGTTCCCGAAAACCCCATTCCGACAAACATCGAGACTTAGCATCTCGAAACTTGATCCGGAAACCTCATGGATCCAGAAAAACCCGAGGAAAATGAACATTGAGACTTAGTATCTCATAGCACATCTTCAACTCGAACTTAAAATCAGATAAACACCGAGACTTAGCATCTCGTAACTTATCCGTGACCACCAACCAATCAAGATTTTTCTCCCAAATACATAAGTCCTCTCCAATAAATCGGTATGTTGCTGGCCACAACAAGACTATCTTTTTAAACCATGGTTCTCTCAACATCCCGCAGAGGATAAAATTAGCGCGCTATACAAATTTCCGGATTAACATCCGAAGGGCGTAACCTGCATCCCGCGATCCTGCAGGAAGCGCTCGAGACGATGTTCTGATTAGTTTACTTTCACTAGCGCTTCGCATAGGCAAATAGTGCGAAGCGTAGGACACAAAGTAAACTCTCTAAACCCAGTAAAGCGCCTGACATGGAACACTGGTCAAAGACATCTCGAGAACGCAGTATCAAACCGACTCTGATACGAGATCTTAAAAGCGTTCGGTCGAAAGAGGGATCTGAACAAGCTTGGTCCCCTGCGACAACAAAAGACTGCATTAAACCCAGGAATATTCGCAAATACGAACTGGTCTAAAGTTCGAGTGTCCGGGATAACACTCCAACGCAACATCAATCAGCTCCAAAACGGGCCAGCCGCCTGTCCTCCGCAGAGAGACGGGCCAGCCGCCCTTCGTTCCACAAAGCTACAAATCAACTACAGAACGGGCCAGCCGCCCGTCCTCCGTAGAGAGAAGGGCCAGCCGCCCTTTACTCTACAAAACGGGCCAGCCGCCCGTCCTCCATAGAGAGACGGGCCAGCCGCCCTTCACTCTACAAAATGGGCCAGCCGCCCTCTTGGAAGAGAGACATACCGGCCGCCCATCTTCTCCTTTACCACGACTATAAAAGTGAAGCAAGCAAAGAAGTCTATAACAACTAAAGGCAAAAGCAGATAGATAATAAATCTCCATGAAAGGAGATATAAAAGATCAAGTTCGGTTGACAAAGCAAATACAATAAGAGTCGAAAGACCCGAACACAACGGAAACAGAAAATACAAGGCCAAAGCCTAATCATACTCAACAAGAAGAGTATGAGCTCCGTAGTCCAAAGCCTCAGCATCCGGAGGCTGGCACGGAGAAACGGGAGAGCATACCAAGTAGCTGTCGAGAACGGCAGCAGTCCGATCGTAGGAGCCGGCCCAACCTCCTCCTTTGAGCCGCTCCAACGATGCCTCCAGCTCTCCTTCTTCCTCCTCGACCTTGGACTTCTCGGACTTAATATCCCGTACTAGATCGAGGTTCAAGCTGACCTCAGTCAAGGCAGTCTCGCCATATTTCGCGTGACGAATTGGCGTGAGAGCAGCATTAGCACCCTCGATGCAGAGACGGTACTTCTCCACCAACTCCCAGCGGCTTTGCTTAAGTGCCAGCTCCATCTTCCGCTAAGCCTCCGCGAGCGCCTTCTTGAGCTCCTTCTGCGATCTCTTCTCCGCATTCCGGAGCTCGACTTCCAGGGCCTTGATCTTTTTGTCCTTCTTCCGGGACTCTTTCTCGGAGACTTCCAAGGCAACCTGGGTCGCATGAGCTCGGGTGGTGACCTGAATCAAAGAAAAGCAAATATCAGCAAGGACCAAACTGCGTCAAAACAAATCTAAAGGAAAAAGGAACTACCATCATAAGGCCGGAGGACAGGTCTCCATAAACCGCCGAACGATCGAACAGCACAGCGGGGGCCGGAGCCAGCGCTCCAAAGTAGTCTACGACTTTCACGGACTCAGCTTGATCTCCCCCCGCCGCCTTGCGAGCGTCGAAAAGGAGACCAGGATCAGACGCCTCGACCGTCCGAGCCACTTTCCCCTTCCTCGGACGGTCCGGGCTGTTGGAAGCTCCCTTCCCTTTGTCCGCAACAGCGGCACAAGCAGAACCCTGAGGAGCAGCTACTTGTTCCTCGGGCACGCCATAGAAATCAGGCCCGGGCGGTAAAACAAAACCGGACGCCGGGTCAAACTCAGCCGCCTCTCCGGACGGTCCAGCTTCACGATACTTTTGCTGGCGATACTTCCAAACACCCTCCATGCTGGGGTATGTCGCCATTGGATCAACAAAGTCAGGACCCTTCGGAGGAGCGCGCCCTTCCAAAATTTCTTTTGCGTCCAGAAAGCGGCGCCAGAGATCAGGACACTCCCAATTGATTTTCTTCTTATCAACTTCTTCAACGATATCCTTAAACCCAGAAACTCTAGGAGCAAAGGGATCTCGAACTAAAGAGAGAAGAGAGGAAAAGATGAAAAGTGTGAGAAATGAAGGTATGAAGAATGAAGCAATGGAGTGAGGACTACTTATAGAAAAAATTCACAAAAAGACGAAACACTTACGTGGCAAACTCCACTCGGTCCTAACCGAGCTGTGAGCGGGCTGCGTTTCACGTAGAAAAACTTGTGCCGCGAAGCTTTGCAATGCTGTCGAAGCCCGGTATAGAACCGCTTCACATTCTTCCGAACATTGACCGAGCAGAAGAAATCTGACTTGGAAACCTTCCTTAACGAAAAGAAATTCCGTATAAGATCACCCTCCAACTTGATCCCTCATTCGGCGCAACGGACCACGAGTCCCATCAAAATCCTCACAGCGGATGGGGTAAGTTGAGAGATCGCAACCCCATATAACTCAAGAAATTCGAAGATAGCTCCTGGGATCGGGAACCAGAGGAAATCTTCGTAAAACATCGACTCGTACATGGCGAAATAGCCCTCTGGCGCCTTGTTCATCCTATCCCCATCTTTTGGGATACAGAACTTAATCTTGTCCAAAATCCGGAAGTCGTATCTGAGCTCGGCCAATGAATCCCGATCGCTCAAAGTGGGTCCATGCTTGAATCCCTCGGATATCGATCTGTAACTCGTAGACGGTCCAGGTTTCTTAAACCGCCAAGCAAAAATATCTTCACCCCAATAGGCTTTAGCCTCTCCGGGAGAACGACACTCGGACTTCACGTCCGGATGCACAAAGATAGGCACTTCCGGGTGATCCGATCTAACTTCTTCCCTGGACATGGCCGAGTCGTCACCTGTTTCTGGCCAAACATGATGATGCTCGGAAACGACCAGAGATCGGGACGGCCATTCACGCCATCCGCCGTTGTCCTCAGCATGTTGAGGAGTGTCCGGACACTGCTGGCCCATGTCCTCAGCATGTTGAAGCCTGTTTACGCCGCCCATGTTTTCACACTTTGACTTAATGAGCTAAATTAAGAGCTAAGACAATTCAAATATGTTTTTGGTTTTTGTAGATAGCAATAATAAAAGAGAAATCGGTTGTAATGATTATATTAAACAAGCGTTAAGTCAAGGAATATCGCAGGAGATTCAGAGCAACGGATCAAACAACTATTCAGGCAGTGATTAAGCATAAGTCTAGAACTCAAACATTAAGATAATATCAATCCACTCTCGTGGTATCAATATCTTTGTCTATTGACCTAGAATTCCTAACTCTCGTTGGTACTAGAAATTGTAGACAGGCATTAGGGACAGGTTTAATATGTTCACAATTCTCCAACACATCTACTCTCACAGGTAATGAATAAATTGCTCACCAATGTTCTTTCTAGCAACCTAGCAACTCTCGCTGTCTAAGTTAAACCCAATATCATAAAATCAAGTGATCAATTCGATCTAAGCATTAAGAACAACAAAGGTGAAGACATTGATTTGAATAGCCTATTTGTGTTTAACCCTAAAGCTCATGAATTCCTTTGACAAACCTCAACCTAACTAAGAGATCTACTCAGACATAATTAAAGAAGAAGATAACAACGAGATTATAAAGTTCATCATAAAAACTTGAATAGATAACAAAATCTGGATATAAACTTATAAGAACTTAATTAAAGCATAAATATAAGAACTGAAAGTAAAACTTAAAGCATAAGCATAAATATATAAAGCTTAAAAGAAACTAAATAAAACTTAATAAAAGCATAAACATAAAACTTAAAACTGAAGAGAGAGCAATGCTTTGAAGCTAGAGAAGAGAGAAGGAAGAAGATGGTGTGTTTTGAAGCATCAAGAGTGGGTTCATTATATAGGCCAAGGTGAAGGGGAGTAGGTGAAGTGGGGAACGGTCGTTCTTGGTGTAGAACGATCGTTCCCAATGGTCGATCCGTAGTAGGTGAGATGTGGAAGTCGGGGAACGATCATTCTAGGTGGAGAATGATCGTTCCGTGCATGGTTGTTGGTGAAGTAGGTGAGACGGGGAACGAGCACATGGGAGAGAACGGTCGATCCATACCACATTTGTCGGCAAGGTTGGTGAAGAGGGGCACGATCGTTCTGTAGGGGGAACGATCGTTCTCCATGGTCGTTCCACTCAAACAACGGTCGTTCTCCATGGTCGTTCTCCCTTAGAACGGGCGTTCTCTTCAGTTGGTCTTTTTCTCGTGTTTTCCACATTAACTCGACTCGAACATGTCCGTAAACACCAAACTTCATCGGAACTCCATAAAATCTGTAAAAAGACTCAAAACAAAAGAAAAGACTCGAAAAGCTAGCGAAAGATGCAAATAAAAACTCAAACGAATACTAAAAACGAATCAAAATACGTTAAAAACACATAATATCAACTCCCCCCAACTAAAACCTTTGCTTGTCCCCAAGCAAAACCAGAGATCTTATAAAGAGGAGAGGTTAGAAAAACGTGTGAGACTTGTAAAACTTATAGGACCATACTCTAAATCAATTGCCCGTAAACCGCATTCGCAAGGTTCAGATCAAACCGTACTTCATTGTACTTCTCCATAACCGTAGTAAATAAGTGAAATCTCAAGATCAAGCAGAACTCAATATTTAACATTTATTATCAAATGCGTGTACTCTCACAAAGGGAATATCTAACACGTTATGGTCTAGGTATCAAGGTTGGTATTTGGTGGCTCAAGTCTTTCGGTTTCTTTTAGCAGTAAAAACGGATGCAAATCATTATGCAAAATCACCGTGAGACACAGACCAATCAGGAGGTACACAACTCTCCTTAACTCTAATCCTTCTACCCTTATTTAAAAAAGTCACAAACAAGAACATGATTTCTTTTAACGTTTCATGAAATTTAAAGATATTACCTTGACGACTTTCCCGGTTCCTTCTGTTTTTTTATTATTTTCTTTTTCGTTTTCTTTTTCTTTCTTTTTTTTTTCTTTTTTTTTAAATATATTTTTTTATATCGGAGAATGGAACCGGTTAGTCTCTAAGATCTGCATCAAAAGAATTTCAACAATGTAATCTTATTTCTTGAATGTGAATAAAATCTTCTACCCTTTTAAAAGTTCACCCTCTTTTGAAACGAAAATTTTCAATGAATATATTCAAAGAGAGAGATCACATTTCTAGATACATCCCATGAGTTTAATCAGAAAGAGACCACCTATTCTAGACACAGTCCTAAAGAAAAGTTGTGTCGGTCCGTATACTTCATAGTTTTTGCACATGAATGCAATGACAGTAAACGAAAATAAGTGGGTTTTCAACATGGAAATGGTAAGGGTGTGGTACTAGACTAAGGATAAGTCTAGCCATTTGGAGTTAGCAAAAGATTGGTAAAAATGATGCAAAGAAAACTCCAAATGTAAAATCCAATACATGATTATCAACCCCCTAAGTGAGATAAATTAAGTACATATTAAGTTCCGATAATTCGATTAAGTTCAGATGATTTGAGAAAATTCACTAAATGATCAAGTTATAGATTTTTCTGCGTTTCCAAACTATCCTCAAACAATGCTAAGCAGTCGTAAGGCAATGACATCGAACATGTTGCAATTCCAAAAAGTTTAACAATTTCACACAATATTTTTGACTCGATAAATATATTTTTTTTTTTGAAAATCTAAACACACCGTTAGTACACAAATGAATCCCTCCCCCAGACTTGTTTTTAACCGTCCCGGTTAAAACAAAACTGAAAGAGAAACCCATAAAATAAAATAAAAGTGTCATAAAATAAAAATGGATATAACAAGGGTGATAGAAATAACCACAAACTCCGATGGCTATAGAACGACCTTTGTTCGATGGGAACGATCGTTCTTCCTCGTAGCACGACCGTTCTTGTCAGGAACGACCGATCTCTCCAGAAGAGTGGTTTCTCAAATACTTAATAAAAGCCTGCAAAAACAATCTCAAACAAAACAAGAAACGTAAATAAAACAAGAACGAAAATCTTCACGATATTTACATGTTACCTGGTGGGTTGCCTCCCACGAAAGTGCTTGTTTTACGTCACTAAGCTTGACGTTGGTGCCATGTATCAATCAGGTTTGGTTTGAGAGCTTGCTCCAAAACAGGCTCCATAATCAGGCATCCTCATGTTTAGAACCGTACTCAGCATTCCATTCACAACACCAATACCCTTCTCTTTCAACTCTGATGGAAGAATAGCTCTAACTCTAGAGAAAGGTTTAGGACGACCTTTGCACTTCACCTTGTAGTCAACCGAGTTTCCATCATATCCTTGAGGGATCAAAGTCATTTGAGAACCTCCCGTCATCTTTTTGCACTGCATGTTTCCCTGCGTCTTTGTCTTCTCCCTAAATTTCCCGGGTGGTGGAGCAGGTGCTTGCGGAATCGGAGTACGTGCTTCCTCTCTATCCACTGCTGAGATGCAAGAGGCGCGTGTGGTTGTTCCTATGGGAACGGCTTCGTAGAAGACATTCTTGTCAATCTTGGAAAAGCAGACTTGCCTATTTGGCATATCGATGATTGCACCCACAGTAGTCATGAACGGTCTTCCAAGAAGTAAGGGCATGCCATAACCTTCTCTCATCTCCACAACCTGAAAATCGGTGGGAAATAGGCAATCCCCTATTCGGACAGGTAGATCGTGAATGCTGCCAGACGATGTTGTTGAGGAGGTGTTTGCAAATCGAAGAGTCATATGACTAGGCTTTACCTCAGAAATTTTCAACTTCTCTGCAATTGCCTTTGACATGAGATTCACAGTAGACCCGGAATCACAAAGAGCGTCCTTGAATTCAACTCCAGCAACGGAGCATGGGACCAAGAATTTTCCGGGATCTTCAACTTTAGGCAATACCCTCAATGCTGGTGGTGTACTCCTTGCTTCTACAAAGACTGCTTTAATCTCTTCTTGAGTTATCTTCTTAAAATCAGCTGGTTTCTCTGCACTGACGGGCTCCCTCTGATCTTTAGGTAAAACTGGATAAGGCACCTTAGGAATGTATACCCTTGCTGGAAGATTTTCTGATGCCTCAGCAGTTTGACCAATCTGAATCTCAAGCTTCTTTATGTGAGTGCAAACAGCTTCAAACTTATTGTTGAGATCATTGTACATGCTGTCCACCTTGACATTGACCTCATCAGCAGATTTTTGTTGGTTGAGTAGAACTAAGTGCATAAGAGACTTCAACTCGTCTTGAGAGTTAGACGCCGAAGCTTGCAAGCTCTGATTCTCCACATAGCCTCCATTCACGTAGTTCACCTCTGTGTGAGTCCCTGATGTCCTCTTAACTGATTCAGCGGTTTGTGCAATCTGAGTGTCAAGCTGCTTCATGTGAGTCTGTACTGCTTCGTACTTCCCATTTAGATCCACATACATGGTGTCAACTTTTGTATTGATCTCAGCCGCGGCTTTTTGCTGTCCCGCCAGTAGTTGTTGCATCATGTTCTTCAGCTCGTCTTGGGAGCCGGTTGCTGAAGATGAAGGCTGCGGATTTGTGAAAGGTTGGGGCTGCGAGTTTATTAAGGGCTGCCTTTGTTGATTTCCTCCTTGGAATCAGTTCTGATTTGGAAGAATTGTCTACCCTGGTAGTTGTTGGAGTAGTTCTTCTGAAAACCCATCTGCGACTGATTTCCTTGGTTAGGATAAGTCTGATCCTGCGGATTCTCCACATTGGTGCTTCTATAGGACAGGTTCGGATGAATTTTGAAGCCTTGGTTATTGAAACCGCGGTTCTGTCCGAAACCTTGTCCGTTCACATAATTGACCTCCCTCCGATCATTACTGGTTTCTTCCTCATGGACTTTAGCGATAGGTGCCTCCCCATTCTCGTCCAAAAAATGGACTGACTTCTGGTTCTTTTTTAGAAAAAGGTTAACCATGGCTGTGAGCTCATCAATCTTCTTGGAGTCCACACTGTTGACCTTCTTCCTGTCGTACTCCGGGCTTTTGTTGCTGGAACTTGCGGCTAGGTTCTCGATCAGCTCCAGAGCTCCTTCCTTTGACTTAGTGTAGAAGTCACCGTTACTAGCTGCATTCAGGGCGTTTCTGTAGTCCCAATCTACTCCGTCATAGAAGGTGTTGAGCAACTGCTCATCGCTGAAACCGTGGTGAGGGCACTCACGCTTATACTCTTTGAATCGCTCCCACGCTTCATTGAATGACTCACCGGGATGTTGCTCGAATGAGGAAATCTTGTTCCTCAAGGCTGCGGTCTTGGATTTTGTGTAGAACTTATCCAAGAAGGTTGCTCGCGCATCGGCCCAAGTCGGTAGAGAGCCTGGTGGTAAAGATTTTAACCACCATGATGCTTTTCCCGTAAGAGAGAAGGGAAAAAGCTTGCACTTCAAGAAATCTGGAGGCACACCATTGGAGCCGGTTGTGCTACAGATCTCTTCGAAGTTCTCGATGTGATCCATCGGAATCTCAGCAGGCAGACCGTGGAACAGGTGTTGCTTCACGAGGCCTATCATTTGAGGTTTGATCTCGTAATCTTGCCTTTGGATGGTTGGGGTAACGATCGCAGATCGATCCTGGTAGTATGTGTGAGCCGCATCTTTGTCCCCGAAAGCAGGTTGTGCAACGAGTTGCCTCTCCTGTTGCAAACGAAGCTGCTCCATGGCTGTTTGAAGTTGTTGTAGCTGAGCTGCGATGTCTATTTGTCCGCCCATCTCTGAGTTGGCGGTGTCAGACATTTCTGCTTCTTTAACGGGTGTGTTGCGTCTTTTGTTTCCTCGTTCTATCCTTGCTAGCTCGTCGTTTGTCAAGCTAAGAAGGTCTTTGTTGTTTTTGCTCCTCGTGCTCCTTGTGGACATGCACCTGAAACACAAAAACAAAGAAGAAGAGAAAACGGTTCAGTAAAGTTCTTAGTCTAATAATTCATCCGTAAACCAAAGGTGAATATTTGGTCCCCAGCAACGGCGCCAAAAACTTGATACACGAGTTTTAAACCCTTATTTCCTACTGCAAGTGCACAGCATACGAAGTAGTATTTAGGGGTCGATCCCACGAAGACCAGTTTTCACACTTTGACTTAATGAGCTAAATTAAGAGCTAAGACAATTCAAATATGTTTTTGGTTTTTGTAGATAGCAATAATAAAAGCGAAATCGGTTGTAAAGATTATATTAAACAAGTGTTAGGTCAAGGAATATCGCAGGAGATTCAGAGCAACGGATCAAACAACTATTCAGGCAGTGATTAAGCATAAGTTTAGAACTCAAACACTAAGATAATATCAATCCACTCTCGTGGTATCAATATCGTTGTCTATCGACCTAGAATTCCTAACTCTCGTTGGTACTAGAAATCGTAGACAAGCATTAGGGACAGGTTTAATATGTTCACAATTCTCCAATACACCTACTCTCTCAGGTAATGAATAAATTCCTCACCAATGTTCTTTCTAGCAACCTAGCAACTCTCGCTGTCTAAGTTAAACCCAATATCATAAAATCAAGTGATCAATTCGATCTAAGCATTAAGAACAACAAAGGTGAAGACATTGATTTGAATAGCCTATTTGTGTTTAACCCTAAAGCTCATGAATTCCTTTGACAAACCTCAACCTAACTAAGAGATCTACTCAGACATAATTAAAGAAGAACATAACAACGAGATTATAAAGTTCATCATAAAAACTTGAATAGATAACAAAAGCTGGATATAAACTTATAATAACTTAATTAAAGCATAAATATAAGAACTGAAAGTAAAACTTAAAGCATAAGCATAAATATAAGAACTGAAAGTAAAACTTAAAGCATAAGCATAAATGTATAAAGCTTAAAAGAAACTAAATAAAACTTAATAAAAGCATAAACATAAAACTTAAAACTGAAGAGAGAGCAATGCTTTGAAGCTAGAGAAGAGAGAAGGAAGAAGATGGTGTGTTTTGAAGCATCAAGAGTGGGTTCATTATATAGGCCAAGGTGAAGGGGAGTAGGTGAAGGGGAGTAGGTGAAGTGGGGAACGGTCGTTATTGGTGTAGAACGATCGTTCCCAATGGTCGATCCGTAGTAGATGAGATGTGGAAGTCGGGGAACGATCGTTCTAGGTGGAGAACGATCGTTCCGTGCATGGTTGTTGGTGAAGTAGGTGAGACGGGGAACGAGCACATGGGAGAGAACGGTCGATCCATACCACATTTGTCGGCAAGGTTGGTGAAGAGGGGAACGATCGTTCTGTAGGGGGAACGATCGTTCTCCATGGTCGTTCCACTCAAAGAACGGTCGTTCTCCATGGTCGTTCTCCCTTAGAACGGGCGTTCTCTTCAGTTGGTCCTTTTCTCGTGTTTTCCACATTAACTCGACTCGAACATGTCCGTAAAAGCCAAACTTCATCGGAACTCCATAAAATCTGTAAAAAGACTCAAAACAAAAGAAAAGACTCGAAAAGCTAACGAAAGATGCAAATAAAAACTCAAACCGAATACTAAAAACGAATCAAAATACGTTAAAAACACATAATATCACCCATTGAGGAACATTAGCAAAACCGAGCTCTCCTTGAGCATTGCTAGGACCGGCCGTCCACTGAGGGACACCTTCGGGACCAGACGCCGCTTGTGGAATGGCATTTTCCCCAGCCGCCAACAGATCGTCCACAAGTACCACATCCTGCTCTGCGGACATAAAATCAAACTCAAACTGATCGTTCATGATTGCATCGAAGTTGAGTTCGAAAGGGGAACCTCCTTCACCAGCCATCGCTAAAGAAAAATTTTCAAAGGAGAAACTTGAAGAAGAAAGCTTGAAAAAAGAAGGGAGTGTGAAAAAATGAAAATGAAGCCACTCCTTTGATATAGCAAACATGGCACGAATTTCCATGATGGACTATGCTCTGACAAGACACTAAAGAGAAGCGGACGAATGGATGAACGGAAAAACTCATCGCCTTCCCGTCTCAGTCAATCCCGATAAAACTCTTAGCTCGGAACTCCTTGCTCCAAACCATGGAAGCAAAGAGCTGGGGGGCTAACTGTTGGGGTCGAAATCCCCTCCTCGAAGATTGACGGAACGAGAAGTCAAGGACGAGATCAAATGGAACTTATCCCGAAACATGGAACAGACGAGCTAAGGCAAACTGCCCACGAACCGTCCGAAACATCAACCGGCGGCTGGGATAAGTCCCAGCCGCCGGGTCTTCATTGTCCACGGCCGGCGGCTGGGATAAGTGCCAGCCACCGGGTCTTCAACATCCGTGGCCGGCGGCTGGGATAAGTGCCAGCCGCCGGGTCTTCATCGTCCGTGGCCGGCGGCTGGGATAAGTGACAGCCGCCGGGTCTTCATCATCCGTGGCCGGCGGCTGGGATAAGTGCCAGCCGCAGGGCCTTCATCGTCTGTGGCCGGCGGCTGGGATAAGTGCCAGCCGCCGGGTCTTCATCGTCCGTGGCCGGCGGCTGGGATAAGTGCCAGCCGCCGGGTCTTCATCGTCCGTGGCCGGCGGCTGGGATAAGTGCCAGCCGCCGGGTCTTCATCGTCCGTGGCCGGCGGCTGGGATAAGTGCCAGCCGCCGGGTCTTCATCGTCCATGGACGGCAGCTGGGATAAGGCCAGCCGCCGGGTCTTCATCATATGCTCACGGTCATTTCTCAAGTCAAGACTTGTTATCCGAACATCGTCCAGTCGACCGATCGTCGAAAATAGCTCATGCCCGGACCGACCCGAAGATCATCTATTTGCATGTTCTGACTCCAAAGACATCCATAAACATTCCCCGAAAGACCGTGACGAATGACCAGCCGTCCGTGGACCAGTCGCCGAAGCACCCGAGCTAAAGGAACCGGCGGCTGGCCATCAATACCGAAATCGACGATTGGAAGTTCGAACAAAAGACGGGCGGTTCAAATCTCAGAAGTCGTAAAAACGCTCGGAACACTGTTCACGCGAGAAAAACTGTAATAAAGTTAACCAAAAAAATCGAATTAAGCTTAAACCGAGATTCGGATTACTATTCATCGGATTACTATTAATCGGTTCACTATTCACCGGCGGGCCGGATTTGGGTCAGAATGCGCGGATGGATCACGGAAGACTCTCGGGCCGGAAATCGGGCCCAAAAAGCTTAGGTCGGCTGCTGGGAAGGAAGGACAAAGTCCCACATCGGAAATCTGAAGTCTTATCCTCCTAGGATTGTCAGTATATATATGTACGCTCATGTGAGGGTTAATCCCATCCCAGATCCGAGTATTAGGAGCTTTAGCAATTTAAGACTATTCAGCTTTTGCTAATTTCCCTTGTACTTTCGGAAAATATCAATAAAAATCTCTCTTTTGCATTTTCGGTCATTTAGTTCTTTACAAATAGAATTTTCGAGTCCCCACTAAATATAAGTTTTGACAGTGTGAGTTTCGGCTCTCACAGACATAATGATCTTATATTCTAGAAATGTGTTGGAAGTGTAGTCACAATGTCACATATATATATATATATATATATATATATATATATATATATATATATATATATATATACAGTTGGTATTCTCAGACTTGATATTGACTAAATTTTGCTCTTATGTCTCAGTTTCTTTACCCAGTTAAAGCAAATGACAACATCCATGCTCATAGACCTGGGGGTGAAGATAAGCATACACAAATGTAATCAACTAAAAATCAATTTTTTCTATTTTATTTTTTTGTTTCTTGGTTATTATTCATATGTGTTTGGTCGATTTTACCACCAAACACCACCTCATGATCAGTTTGGGTCTAAGATTTACTGCCAGTGTGTTTATATATAGTATAGTTTATATTTACCCCTGTAAATTCATTTTTTTTTCTAGACTGTGTTGTTATATTGGTGTTAACTTATGAATCCTTTTAATCGTTGTAGAGGAGAAACAAAGACACAAGCAAGTGGGTGTGGAGTACAAAGGCAGTGGTTAAAAGTGACCCATGGTGGAAATTTCTGATGCCAATGGCTGTGGAGTACACATGCAGTAGCAGAAAGTGTAGTTGTGTTTAGTTATTGCAGAAGCAGAGCTAAGGTAAGCCGTCCTACAGTACACATCTCTACAATATTTTTACATTATGTGGTTGGTGTGTTCTCTTATATAATAATGTGAGTGTTGGTCAGTTGTTTTCCTAAATTAAATACAAGTTTTTTTACCATGGAACTGCACTGCAGTATCAATCCTAAACAAATACATTAACTTCATATAATGCATCTACTGATATTTTTTCCCCGTAGAATCTAAGTCTGTAATTTCCATATTTAATTTTTGTTACTTAAATAATTTATCCAAAAATACATATGTTCTACCTATTTAATGGTCCTGATCGTTATTTGAAGATTTTATCGCTTGGTACATCTTAACATCTTATTTTAAAAAATATGTTATAATCCATTGAGGTTCGGATCTCCATAACCGGCCTGTTCACTGTCCAAGACTAGAAGGCCCAAACCGCTTTAGTCTATAGTCGGCCACGAATCCTATTGGACATAGGATTAGTAGAGTTTTTCCTTTTTCATGTAAAGTAATATTTTATTTTCTCTACTTGATATAATCACTATAAATATAGACATTTGGTCTCACATAATAATACATAGAATACAAGTTATTCACAACACGTTATCAGCACAAAAGCTCTGATAAACCTTGAGAACAGCCGTCGGCCCCTAAACCCTATTTCCGCCGCCGCCGCCACCGCCGCCGTCTTCAAATCAAATCCGATCGATCAAAGCTTGAGGTTCTAGTTTCCGAGGTCTTTAGCTCCCGATTCATATTCAGTCAATACAAATCGGTGATCAAAGGTAGAATCAAAACCCTAAAACTCATGAACACAAAAATCGAATTTGAACTTAATATTCGTAAACCCTAAAATCGATTTTGATTGTTCTACTTGCTCGATCTCTTAAGAACTCTAAATCGAATTGAACCTAAGCAAAGATAAAACCCTAAAAATCGGATTTGTTTGTAAAGGATTGATTGATTGCATAAGCTAAATCGAATTTGAACTTATGCATGATAATATCGAACCAAAAATACTATTTGTTAAAATCGCTTGACCTAATTGAACTTGGTTGCATGATCTAATAAAATCGAACATGGTTGATTGGTTAAACCATAATCTCTAATTAAAATCGAATATTGAGAGTATAGATCTTGCATGATAGTTTAAATTTGGAAAATTGCTTGATAGAAAATCGCATGCTTATTAAAATTGGAAAATTGCTAGTTCTTAAAATTAGAAAATTGCTAGTTCTTAAAAATTGGAAAACTGCTAGTTTTAAAATTGAAAAATTGCTAGTTCTTAAAATTGGAAAAATGCTAGTTTTAAAATTGGAAAATTGCTTGTTTAAAATTCATCACCTAGAAATCGCATGCTATGATTAATTGATGATTGATTGATCTTGAAAATTGCTCGAATAATATTGCCTGAAAACCTAGAATTTAAAATAGCATGATATTGTATTAAAATCGGTTGCTTGCATAACATGCATAAAACCTTAAAACTTATAAAAGCCTAAGAAAAACCAATGCATGATTTCACATGGCAAAAGTCAACAATTTGGATTTCGCAGCCCTAAATCTCTGTGGAGATAATTACTTGCAATGGGCGCTAGATGCAAAGATCATCCTGAAATCAAAAGGGCTTGGTGAATGCATCAATGATGCAAATAATGAATCCGAGATGAACAAATATAATGCGATCTTGATTATACGTCATCATCTTGCTGAGAGTCTCAAAGATCAGTACTTGACACTTGAGGATCCTCTAGAATTCTGGAAGGAATTAAAGGCAATCATCAGAAAATGGTGATATTGCCAAAAGCCAAATACGATTGGCTAAACCTAAGGCTCCTGGACTTCAAGTCCGTGGATGAATACAACTCGGCCTTGTTTAAAATAGTTTCAAAATGGAAGCTATGTGGTGAGATTGTGACAGAGAAGGATATGCTTGAAAAGACCTTCTCCACCTTCCACTCAAGCAATGTGTTGTTACAACAAAAATATCGTGAAAAAGGCTTCACGACTTATACAAGTCTGATCTCATGTTTATTGCTCGCGGAGCAAAACAATGAATTGCTGATGAGAAACAGCGAAATGACACCTCCTGGATCAACCCCACTTCCTGAAGCCCATGTGGCCGAAGATACAAAGAAAGAATCCGAGGCAAACCACGTCCAAAGATATCAAAAGGATAATGGCCGAGGACGTGGAAAGAGGCAAGGGCGTGGTCGTAACAATTACCACCCCGATGGTCGAGGAAATGGCCGTGGATATCAAGGAGATTCTAACCGCGGTCAAGGCCGTGGCCATGGACTTGGCCACGGAAACCACTCCGGACATCAGTCCGACCCGACCAAATCAGTTTGCCATCGATGTGGGATGGATAATCATTGGGCCAAGACATATAGGACTCCCAAACATCTTGCAGAACTCTATCAAGAGAGTTTTAAAGGGAAGAATCCTGAGGCCAACATGATCCATCATAATAAAGAAGGAGACTTCGATCATGGGTAAGATGATCCTATGGATTACGAAAAAGATGATCTCATGGAGACTTCTGATTGCCTAAAATAAATCAAATTAGGTACTAAGTTTTTTTTTTTAATGGCTTTCTCGTGTGTTGCTTTCATTTTGGATTAATGTCTTTGGATTTATTTGGCTTTGCACTTAATTAATAATTTATGGCTTTTAAGACATAATTCTTGTTTTGTGAAGAATGAAAGACAACATGGATGAATTCGTGGTGGACAGTGGGTCAAGCCACACGATTTTAAAAGACAATAGATATTTTATAAATATCACACTGAAAAAGACAAACATAAGTACTATAGCAGGAATGACCGGCCTAATAGAAGGCTACGACCATGCAAATGTTTAATTGCCTAAGGGGACGCATCTAGAGATTTCTGATGCATTGTTTTCCCCCAGCTCAAAGCGAAGTCTATTGAGTTTTAAAGACATTCGAATGAATGGTCTCCATGTTGAAACAATGGACAAAGGAAACAAAGAATTCCTTCAAATATTTGAAACCGTCCAAGGTCATAAGAAAGTCCTAGAGACTATATCTGTTATAGATACCGGTTTATATTGTACTAAGATTAGTATGATAAAGCCAATGCCACCATAAACAAAGAGTTTACGGATATATTCACCCTTTGGCACGACCGGCTGGGACATCCCGGGTCGAGTATGATGCAAAAAATAATGATAAATACTTGTGGGCAAGCCTTGAAAGAAATGAGAGTTATCCCAAAGAATCTCACTTGTGCATCATGTTCACAAGGAAAACTCATTGTAAGGCCATCACCAGTAAAAGTGACTAAGGAAACAATAAATTTCCTGGAAAGAATACAAGGAGACATTTGCGGACCAATTCACCCACCTTGTGGGACATTTCGATATTTTATGGTCCTGATTGACGCATCTACAAGATGGTCACATGTATGCTTATTGTCAACTCGAAATTTGGCATTTGCGAGACTCCTTGCACAAATAATACACCTAAGGGCTCACTTTCCAGACTTTCCTTTAAAGACCATACGCATGGATAATGCTGGTGAATTCACTTCCCAAGCGTTTAATGATTATTGTATGTCCATGGGGGTAAGTGTGGAACATTCTGTGGCTCATGTACATACACAAAACGGCTTGGCCGAATCATTTATCAAACGCATACAGCTAATTGCTAGACCATTACTCATGAGGTCAAAGCTTCCGGTTTCAGCTTGGGGACACGCGGTCTTACACGCTGCCGAACTGATTCGAATCAGTCTAGTGACCATTAATATTTCCCATCTAAATTATTAACGGGACAAGAGCCAGACATATCCCATCTTAAGATATTTGGATGAGCAGTCTATGTGCCTATTGCACCACCACAGAGAACTAAGATGGGACCTCAAAGGAGGATGGGGATATATGTTGGATACGATTCTCCCACAATAATAAAGTACATTGAGCCGAACACTGGTGATTTGTTTAAGGCCAGGTACGCGGATTGTCATTTTGACGAATCCGTCTATCCAACATTAGGAGAAGGAAATCGGCTGGTAAAAGAAATTGCATGGAATCAAACATGCTTAACATGGCAAGTTCCTCGGACTCGTGAATGTGATTTAGAAGTCCAAAAGATAATACTTTTTCAAAAGCTAGCTATTCAACTGCCAGATTCCTTTGCTGACCCAAAGAGTCACAAAATCATATATAACAGCCGTGAATGCATATATGTCTAAGAAGGACAAAATCAAGTGGCTACAGAGTCTAAACCACGATTGAAACGTGGAAGACCAATTGGTTCCAAAGATAAGACTCCTCGGAAATTAAAGAAAGGTGCTGAAATTCAGACCGAGGTTGAGGACGTTCCAGACATGAGTGAACCTAAGGTACCGGAAAATGTTGCTTGGGATGCCAAGCTTCATGGTCCTGAAGTTCCTGATAACAATGAGATCTCGATTAATTATGTTATGTCCTGAATCCATTGGAACAGAAAGAATGTTGACATTGATGAAATATTTGCATGCAAGGTAGCACTTGATCTTATGAATGAGGATCTAGAACCCACGTCCATTTCAGAGTGCACTCATCGATCAGATTGGAATAAATGGAAAGAAGCTATAAACGTGGAGTTAAAGTCTTTAAGGAAGAGAGAGGTATTTTGTCCAATAATTCGGACACCTCGTGATGTTATACCAGTTGGACATAAATGGGTTTTTGTGAGAAATAGAAACGAAGAAGGTGAAATCGTTAGGCACAAAGCACAGCTTGTGGCACAAGGATTCTCACAAAGGCCAAGAATCGATTATGAGGAGACATACTCCCCTATGGTGGATGCAACGACTTTTAGATTCCTAAGTCTGGCCATAAGAGAGACATTAGATCTGCGGTTAATGGATGTTGTAACCGTATACTTATATGGTCCACTGGATAACGAGATTTATATGAAAGTCCCAGAGGGGATAGAGCTGAAAGATAAAAGAAGTTCTCGAGACCAGCATTGTATAAAGCTGAATAAATCGCTCTATGGATTGAAACAATCAGGTCGAATGTGGTACAATAGACTAAGTGAGTACTTAGTAAAAGAGGGCTATAAAAACGATCCCATAAGTCCATGCATTTTCATAAAGAAATTAGACAAGGGATTCGTAATCATCGCGGTGTATGTAGACGACTTGAACATCCTAGGAACCTCTGAGGAAATTTCCCAAACGGTTGAATACCTAAAGAAGGATTTTGAAATGAAAGACTTAGGAAAGACTAAGTTCTGTTCGGGAATACAACTTGAGTACATCAATAATGGAATCCTTGTGCATCAATTGGCATATACAGAAAAGGTACTCAAGCAATTTAATATGAACCAGGCTCACCCACTGAGTAGCCCAATGATGGTGAGAAGCCTCGGACTGGACAGAGATCCATTCGTTCCAAAGAAGGACGATGAAAAAGTCATTGGTCCCGAAGTGCCATATCTCAGTGCCATAGGAGCGTTATTGTACTTGGCTAGTCACATTAGGCCGGACATATGCTTTGCCGTGAACCTCCTCTCAAGATTCAGTTCTTGTCCGACCCAAAGGCACTGGAATGGGATCAAACACATACTTCGTTACCTAAGAGGGACAAAGGAGATAGGTCTATTTTTCACTAACCTTAACACAGAAGGATGAGTTGGTTTTGCTGATGCAGGTTACCTTTCGGATCCTCACAACGGTCGATCCCAGACGGGATATGTCTTCACTCACGGTGGAATAGCCATTTCATGGCGATCCATGAACCAAACACTCACGGCCACATTGTCCAATCATGCAGAGATATTGGCGATTCATGAGGCAAGCCGTGAATGTGTTTGGTTGAGATCAATGACTCAACACATTAGACGAGATTGTGGGATGACATAAGGGAAAGAAGAACCGACCATTATGTACAAGGACAATGCCGTATGCATAGCTCAGTTGAAGGATGGATATATAAAAGGAGATCGGACGAAGCACATATTACCAAAGTTTTTTTTCACTCACGACCAACAGAAGGATGGTGAAATTCAAGTGCTCCAAGTCCGCTCAAGTGATAACTCAGCCGACCTCTTCACAAAGTCACTTCCAACCTCTACCCTCAAGAAGCTTATGCATCAGATCGGCATGCGCCGATTGAAGGACCTTCAGTGATGTTCATTTCATGGGGAGTAATACGTTTTGTACTTTTTTTCCTTCACTAAGGTTTTGTCCCACTGGGTTTTTCTTGGTAAGGTTTTAATGAGGCAGCATCCCGAAGTGTATTACCATGATCCCATCATCATCACATCCGGTTATGTCATCCAAGGGGGAATGTTATAATCCATTGAAGTTTGTATCTCCATAACCGGCCCGTTCACTGTCCAAGACCAAAAGGCCCAAACCTCCTTAGTCTATAGTCGGCCACGAATCCTATGTCCAATAGGATTAGTAGAGTTTTTCCTTTTTCATGTATAAGCAATATTTCTTTTTCTCTACTTGATGTAATCACTATAAATATAGACATTTGGTCTCACATAATAATACACAGAATACATGTTATTCATAACAAAATACTCATTGTGAGTCTATCTTATATGTTTAGTTTTTTTGACGAGGTGTATCCATATGGATTCTATTTGGCCACATGAAGAGCGAGAACATATTTAGGTCTTCTGTTGATGATTGTTGATTGGTAATATGGGTCTTCTATTGATGATTGTTGCCAGTTGTGGGACCGTGTCTTGAAGGTAAAACTATTGTCGAATGTCTCTAAATTGTAGAAAACCTAAAAGGGAAAATTATTGTAGTTTGAATTTCATATATAGATGCACTTATGCCTTAATATGGAAAGTTTTGGATATGAGTGAGCCACATTTAATCCATATGATCCAATGACTTAAAATATGTGATTGAAGTCTCTCAAACATGGAAGATTCCGACTAAGGTACAAGTCTAGGACCCTCCTATTTATAAATTAGTAACTTCCAATCCTAGAATGGTATTGGCTTGCCAATTTTCTACTGGCAAAATTTTACTTTATGATTTAATTCTTTATGGGTTGGTTGGAATCATTCAAGAAATCACACATAGGTTTAAATCAGTTTACTTTGGATTCACCTGATTAGAAAACTTAATATCTTCGTCATGTAAACTAATATTCCATTTGGAGTTGCACTCTAGATGGGCTAACTAAGATTGTTTCATAAGTTGTGTCATGTCATGTATCTTTTTTTTAGCCAGAATGCATCAGAAATGCCATTGGGATCTTATCGGTATTTCAATAAGGCTATAATACTTTTAAGTATTGCTTTGATTATTTTTTTTATAAATTGTAAACTTATAAAATAAATTTACAATTTTTTTTTGTTAAATAGGTGACAGCTTTCTCTTGAAGATGGATCAAAATCTTTTATGGTGCTCAAAGGCATCCAAAAAATCAGTTTTGGTGTCGTTATATTTTGTTTTTCTTTTTCATTTTTTTTATTAACCAAAAACGAATGAAAACTCTGTTTTAACACTATGGTTCATTTTATTTACAACTTTACCTATCCAATTTACTTCATATAAACCAAATAGATCAAACCACATTTCTAAACCGGCCATAAAAACTTGTTTTTTCTTTCTTTTTTTTAAACCGGCCATAAAACTTATTTGCTGTAGGCGATGAAGAAATCAAAGATTAAAAAAACGTTGCTTAAAATTTCGAATTTTTTTTGTCACAGATCTATTAGTTATTGATATATATCTATTAGTTATTATAGATTTTTGTTATAATAGGTTACTAGCATGAAAAGTGATGAAAAAACGAAAAAAATCAAACAAAAAAAAACTTAGAGTCGGCGGCTAGTAGGGTTTCTTTGAGGAAGAAGAAGACACATAGTGAATTACATTTTTGCCCTTCTTATTTAAGTTAAAAAAAAAAACTGCATTCATCAGGACTCGAACCCAGGTCCGACATTATAAACCAGAACTTAAAACCACTAGGCCACTTGTTACAATTAGTATATCACAACAATGATTTTATATAATCTAAATATTAGTGAAAGACACACTTTAATTTTACATTTTCAGTAGTTCTTACAACATTTCGTATATAAACTACATTTAACATAATCTCAGACCATAAAATTTTTAAAAAGACTTTTTTAAAAAAAATTCATGTTAGTATGGTGAAGTTTTATAAACAAACCTTTAAAGTATAAGGCATTTCATGCACACATATGATGTTCATCAAACCAATTCCAAAAATTCAACTTCTGTTATCTATTTGAGGTAAAATTCAGATGTTTTAATGCCATATTTGGTATGGAAACATGTTCAGAAATGTAATTTTAATCATTTTACGCAACTTTATTCTTTCAAATGGTACAACTAGAAATATTGGTACAGCTAAAAATATTAGTACAATTATATCGGTTTTATTAGGAATACTAGTATCTTATTATTATATTAAAATTTGTTTCAAAGTTACTAATTAAGAAGATTGTGTCATGTGGCATTTTCTTATTTTAATATTTTGACATGTGTTAAATAGAGAAAAAAATTAATATTATATTTCAAGAAATAAAAAAATTTCTGAAGCAAAAAAGGAATTTTAGAAAAAAAGAAATTTTAATCCCGAAGCAAAAAAGGAATCATGGAAAAAAAAATTGATTCTGAAGTAAAAAAACATAGAAAAATATTTATCATGAAATTTTTTTTTAAAAAAAACTAAAGCAAATAGACATAATAAAATCTCTGAATTAAAAAAAGAAACTATACAAAATATTCATTGTTCAATTAATTTTAAAGATAAATAAAAAATAGACTTATTAATATTTTATTAAAAAGGAAAAAGATTTTAGTATTTCAACCAAAAAATAAATATAATCGATAAAAAGGATAAATTAAGAATAAAATATTACTAAGAAAACTAAAAGAAATAGATATAGTGATATCTCTGAATTAAAAAGGAAATCTCTAAAAACGGAACAAGTAGAACAAGTAAGAGTCCCACTAGTCTAGTTGTACTGATTTTAGTAGTAATACTAGTAATATCGGAACAACTAGGACAACTAATTCGTACTTGTGCTAGTTGTTCTAATATTATTAGTATTACTAGTAAAAGCAGTACAACTAGAGCCCTAGTTGTCTCAGTAGTTATAGTCAGAGTAGTAATAGTTCTAGTTGTACCAATATTTCTAGTTGTACCAATAGTTCTAGTTGTACCAATGTTTCTAATTGTACCAATATTTCTAGTTGTACCAATATTTCTAGCTGTACCAATATTTCTAGTTGTATCATTTGTAAAACTGAAGTTGCGTTAAATGATTAAAATTACATTTATAAACATGTTTCCATACCAAATATGGCATTAAAACATCTGAATTTTACCCCAAATACATAACAGAAGTTGAATTTTTGGAATTGGTGTCATGAACATCATATGTTTGCATGAAATGCCTTATACTTGTAAGGTTTCTTTATAAAACTTCACCATACTAACATGAATTTTTTTTAAAAAGTCTTTTTAAAAATTTTGTGGTCTGAGATTATGTTATATGTAGTTTATATATGAAATGTTGTAAGAACTACTGAAAATATAAAATTAAAGTGTGGTACAACTGATTAAAACTAAAAAATGCCCAAAGTACAACTCTTTACAAAATGGTACAAGTAGAAAACTGGTACTACTAGAAGAAGAATATTTCTAGTACAAGTAGAAAACTGGTACTACTAGAAGAAGAATTTTTTTTTTATTTGTACCAATATTTCTAGTTGTACCAATATTTCAAGTTGTACCAATATTTCAAGTTGTACCAATATCTCAAGTTGTACCAATATCTCTAGTTGTACCAGTTTTCTAGTTGTATTTTTTTGTAAAGAGTTGTACTTTGGGCATTTTTTTGTTTTAATCAGTTGTACCATACTTTAAATTCAATTTTTTAGTTGTACGTAAAACAATTAGTATATAAACTACATTTAACATAATCTCAGACCAGAAAATTTGTAAAAATATTATTTTACTCAGTGGTCATTTTAGTATGGTGAAGTTTTATAAACAAACCTTAAAAGTATAAGGCATTTCATGTAAACATATGATGATCATGAAACCAATTCCAAAAATTCAACTTTTGTCATCTATTTTATGTAAAAGTAAGATGTTTAACGCTCTATTTGGTATGAAAAAATGTATACAAATGTAATTTAAATCAGTTTTTGTAACTTCATCATTTGAAAATGGTACAACTAGTAATAGTGGTACAAGTAGACAAAATAAGTGAATTTAAAACGTGCACAGACAAATTATTAAAAAAAAAATCACGTGCGCCGACTTTAGCGCCGCATGCGCCACCTTTTCCTGTTCTAGTTGTACTAGTTTCGAGTTGTACCATTTTTTAAAGAGTTGAACTTTCTGCATTTTTTAGTTTTAATCAGTTGTACCACACTTTAAATTATTTTTTTCAGTTGTACTTTATACAACTAGTATATAAACTACATTTAACATAATTTCAGACCATAAATTTTGTGAAAACACTTTTTTATTCAGTGGTCATGTTAGTATGGTGTAGTTTTAAAAACAAACTTTAGAAGTATAAGACATTTCATGTAAACATATAATGATCAAACATATAATGATCATGTAACCAATTCTAAAAATTCAGATTTAACGACTTTGCTTGTGGACACATGTCGTTCAAATCTTTATGCACATGCGGCACCAGTATTTTGAAAATATGAATTTTTATAGCATATCTCATATGAAAATATGTTTATAAATTTTATTTTCATCACTACAATAGAAATATTATGATATTCCTGATTCCATAGCACATCATCTCATTCATTCCATAAATAAGATCGTGATGTAACTATTTTCTACAAATGAGTTTATAACTTAATATTTATTTATTATAACTTATTTGAAATGGTAAAATATTTTTTTTCTAGTATATAGATGTATCACATTTTAAATCAGTAATACTTATTTTATCAAGATAGAAAATAATATTTTATATTCAACATAATATATATCCACATGCATGACTACAAAAATAAATATTAATCATTTTTCCCTACAAAATCAGTATTTATTCTAGTTTTACCAATTACATTAGTTTTCCCATTTATAATAATTATCTCTGTTCTTATAGTTGTTCCAGTTATACTAGATATACCAATAGTCCATACACCTTTTAAAAAAAAAAAAAAAACCAATAGTCCATACATATATGATTTACTATGATCTAATCTATAGAATTCATGATTTTGAAATGTAAAACCTTTTAAATTCAGAAAAATAAGTTTCAAATGTACGTATATTTTTGGGTAACTCAAAATTCACCGAATTTAAAAAGAAAACTCATTAAAATCTATAAATTGAAATATTTTAATTGAAATGACCAAATTAAAATTCTAAAATTAAAATCTCTTTTTATATAACAAAAATATCTAAACCTAGAGATATGATAATAAATAATTAAAAGAACAACAAAGGTTGGAATTTGAAATTTGAAATTTATTTAGTTTAGTTCTTTTGTTGACAAAAAAAAAAAGAAATTTGAAATTTATATAAGAAACCATATACCTTTGGATGGGTAAGAAGAAGAAAGAAGAAGAAGAAAGAAGAAGAAGAAAGAAGAAGAAAAAAGAAGAAAAAAGAAGAAGAAAAAAGAAAAGAAGAAAAAAGAAGAAGACATGAAAAAAAAAATCTGGAAAAAAAAGAAGAAGACGTGAAAGAAATCTGGAGGAGAGAGAAGCAAACCCAGATCTTGGTTTAGTGATTTGGGATTTTGGGTGGATAGAATTAAGTAATTGATTTAATTTGGGTAGGTTTGGTTGATTTTCATTAAGGGTAAAAGAGAAATTTCCTTCCCCTCAACACCATGTAGAATTGTTTAACACCATGCTGATTTTATTCTACCTCATTAACACCCAAATAGAATTTGATCCCTTGAAGATAGTCGGAAACTCATTATCGGAGGCGTCGTTGCTTTTCTTGATCTAATGTTGTAACACGTGGAAACAATGTAGCACTTTTAATGCTTTCCTTTCTCTCCAAAGAAACATGTATAGTGGGCTTAAGTTGTGCTTTTTAAAAATCAAGCTGTAAAATGATGTTGATTGGGTTCCCAAAAAGTCATATGTATGCCTTTGGGCTTTCATTGTTAAAATAAAAAAGGGTTAACAGAAAAGGCCACTTGTCATTTTGGAAAACAAATATTGAGACTCTCTGTTGGAGAGATTCTCTCTTCTCTCTCTCGTATCCTTTAGAGAGAATCTGTTTTTTTTTTGTTAATACTTAATAGTTTCCGATCTTCGATCGGATTTCCTTTTCCGGAGTGTCCGGATTTTAAATTTCCACTTGTCGGAATCCTTTCTCCGGGTTGTTCGTTTTTTGTTTTGTTAAATCTTAATCCAGTTGGATTGAGCTTAAGCCATGCCCTTATTGGTTTTATTATCTCCAGTTGCTTGTTTCAATTTTGATTTATCTGCTGCTTTTCTCTCTTGAATTGAGAGTAAATCTCAGTCTTGCCAATATATTGGGCTGTAAAGAGTCGAGTTTCTAATGAAAAGGGAGCTTAAGGTTTTGTTTTAATCTTGTCTGAATTAAGATAGATCTAGAGGAGAGCTTTGCTTTCGAAACTATTCTTGTTCTTTCAAGTTATTTCTGTAATAATTACTGGTAAAATCAAGATTGATCAATCGCTCGGGAGTCTGCAGAAAGGGCATGTGCAGTAACAAGTGGTATCGATGATATGCTGGGCTAAATCTTGTGATTTTGGATTTGGCTTGGTGCTTGTCGCTGGCTGGACAAAAGGGTGGCGACTCTTAATTGTCATAATCTGCATGAAGGACACATAAACAACACGTGTTTCTCACTTCCTTATCTTTTAATTGCTCTATGTGGACTTCAATTGGACTTAATGTTTTATTATCTTGTACTAGATTATGGGTTATCGTATCCACTTGTAACAATTTACCTTTTAATGGGTTAAAAATATAAGAGAATATTACCTTAGAACACACTTTGGCCCAAACAACTTTCAGGAAAACATATTTTGGAGTATGAAGGGACTTTGGACTACCTTTTTACACCAATTATCTTCTTTTTACCATTTCCACAACTCACTTCTTTTTCTTTTTCTTTTTCTTCGGTCTTCTTCTTCTTCTTTTTATTTGTTTAAGAAACAAAAAATAAATTTAGTTAGTATTTTAATTTACAATTTTTGGTTTCTGGATAATATGATAGATATTTATATATAGTTTTATAATTTTTTGATAAAATCGTGTAGACGTAAAAAGTTGACGTACACATACTTGCTGAACAGATACATGTCGATGTACACATACCCACTGAATGGATGCATGTCGACGTACACAGAGATAATTCGTGTGTCACTTGTATGTACATCCTCATTGTTCACCATTAGGCTTTTCCATCCAGCAGCTCGTATGTTCACATATCTACATGTCTGTGGACATCCACGATACTATAATACCCACCGATTAACATCCACTAAAAGCGATGCAGATGACACGTCTACACAAAAACATACCAACATTGTAATGACCTAGCATGCGTATGACCATATAATGTGTGTATTCACATATCTGCATGAACATAACACATAGTTCCATTCCTGTGTTCGTACAATCACGTAATTTCATGTCCTGTGTGTTCAAACATCTACCATATATCTCATTACGCTTTCTCTTTTTGTGCGACAACCATATACTTATATTTGTCCAATCATCCACTCACATGTATGTGTGCATCTTTGCATCAACCAGGTTTCGTTACCACTCATTGTCTTTAAAAATATTTTCATGTTCGTGTACGTACACTCACCTACCTCCATGTCTCTGTATGTCCACAATAAAAAAAGTCACAGACTCCTATGAACGTGGAAAAAATTGCTCACTTCCTAAATTCAACCAATTTTTGTTTTGTAAACTAAACGAATTACTAGCTGTAAGGGCATTATGGATATTAGCCTCTAAAAATGATTCAAGCACCATAAATGTCTTTTTATCAACAACTCTCCTAAAATGTCTTTTTTTTTTGATTAAATATGAAATTTATTTAAATTGGAAAGTTACAATATGTACATATAAAATGTCTTATTTGACAAACCTCTCATAATATATAATATAGGGGTTTCTGCAAAAATATCATTCAAATGAACTTTTTTTGCAACTTAACCATTCATTTACAAACAATGCAAATCAAACCTCCAAGTTACCGTTAATCCACAAAATAACCCTCAGGTCGTGTATATATTTATTAATTTATTAAACTAACTCGTTTTTTTTTGAAAAATATGATAATGTCAAAAACTGATTCAAAAATTTAAACTTATGCAACTACCTTATATACATATATATTCTCGACTAAGTTACCGTATTTTAAAATGAAAACACAAACATAATCTACTAATATGTTTACAACTTTATCAATCACCATTACCATTCTCCTAGAGGAGTTTCATGAACTGAAAAAAAGAAAAAAAAATGACTTAGCTAAAAACGTGAAAGTATTAATCTCTGGATTACTGATCGTGCCATATTAAATTCAATTCAAATTCACACAGAATAGATTCATTGCATCGCTCTGATCATTAATTATCTACAATCTTAACCATAATGAGGATTTATGTTGTAAAATGTTATCTGAATTCAAGTCCTCAACCTTTAAAGATAAAACCGTTTTGTTGTCTATTCCCCTAACTCTGCCACATCCTTTCCCCAGCCTTCCCCTTCCTCCCGTTTCTTCTCCCAAATTCCAAAACAAATATCTTTTGAACCATCAAAATGTTTTGTACCCCTAACCCAATTCTCATTTAACCCCGCTCCTTTTAAAGGGTCCCTCCTTGATAATGAGGATCCTCCCCCTTATTTCTGATGATATCAAACTATTTTTTCAGGAATGTCTGCGGGTTTAACTGCGTCGACAAACACTAGCCTTTTAAACGTTGGTTATATGCCCAGCAGCCTTCTTTTGGAGCTATTTTAGAATCACAAATTAAAGAGATTAATTTGAACCGAATTATGTCTACTATGTGTCAAGGATGGAGTTATACCTCAAATCATGCATCTGATGATAATGGTCGCATCAACGTGATCTGGAAATCTCCTGTTACTGTCAACGTGCTCCACCAGTCCAAGCAAAGCCTGACTTATGAGGTTCAATTGGGTTAGTCTCACAGGTTTATATACACAGCCATTTATGCCTCAAACCATCATGATGAAAGGGTTGACCTTTGTTGGGGTCAAAATCCCCTCCTCGGAGATTGATGGAACGAGAACTCAAGATCGGGATCAAACGGATCACGTCCCGAACATGGCGGCTGAACTTATCCCGAGCATTGCTTCAGCCGCCCATCATGCTTAGATCAGTGCATGGCGGCTGAACTTATCCCGAGCATTGCTTTAGCCGCCCATCATGCTTAGATCAGTGCATGGCGGCTGAACTTATCCCGAGCATTGCTTCAGCCGCCCATCATGCTTAGATCAGTGCATGGCGGCTGAACTTATCCCGAGCATTGCTTCAGCCGCCCATCACCATGCTTAGATCAGTGCATGGCGGCTGAACTTATCCCGAGCATTGTTTCAACTGCCCATCATGCTTAGATCAGTGCATGGCGGCTGAACTCATCCCGAGCATCACGCTTCAGCCACCCATCATCCTTCCTTCGAGCATAATCCCGGGCTCGGATCGGTCCAAGGCAAGATGTCTGTACGTTCTGATCCCGAGTTTTGGCCAGCAGCCCACGATCATTATCCAGCAGCCCACGAGCTTTGGCCAGCCGCCCGTGGTCCTTAGTCAGCCGCCCGTGGTCCTTAGTCAGCCGACCATGCAGACCAGGCAGAGAGCGGGCGGCTGAACATCAACACACGAAACGGGCGGCTGAAGGTTCAAAGAGGAAAAAACGAGCGGCTCGGTCTCGGAAATCGCAGAAATGCTCGGAACATTGTTCACGCGGGAAAACTGTTAAAATACTGTTCACGAAACACTATTCATCCCGAGAAAAGGTTAACCGAAAAATCAATTTACGCTTAATCGAGATCCTGTTTAATATTCACTGTTTACTGTTCAATAGGCACTATTCATCAAAATCGGACCGGACCAGGATCAGACTACGTGACGGACTGCTGAAGATTTAAGGCCGGGAATCGGGCCCAAAAGACTAGGTCGGCGGCTGAAAGGAAGGAACAAAGTCCCGCATCTCCCAGAAAGAGTTTTAGCCTCCTAGGTCTCCTAGTATAAATATAGACGCTTGTACTAGGTTGAGATCATCTCAATTCGAGTATAAGAGTCTCTTGCAATATAAGACACTAAGTTTTTGCAATTTATTCTTGTATTTTCGAAAAATATCAATAAAATCCTCTTTTTGCATTTTCGGTCCTTGAGTTCTTTTAAAATAGAATTTTCGAGCCCCATAAAATATAAGTTTTGACAGTGTGAGTTTCGGCTCTCACAACCTTTGGGTGGAGTTGTTGCACTTATAGCAATCGCTTCTGCTAAGCCAGATTCCATGGTTCGTGGGAGGGGATTACAACCAAATCTTGCATCCAAATGAACACTCCTCTTCGCTCATCAACTCTTTTGATACTCAAATGTGTTTATTTCGGGACAGCCTCCACCTGTTGGGCTTATTCGATCTGCGGTTTCAGGGTCCTCTTTTCACCTAGACAAACAAGAAGATGCCAATCCCATTGCTGAAAAACTCGTCAAATTATTGGTGAAAAATCATTGGGTCTCTACCTTCCCTCAAAGTGTTGCCTGTTTCTTAGCCCCAGATATTTCAGACCATTGTCCTTGTCTCATAGACCTCGCCTTTCAGCTGCCTAAAGCCGGAACAACCCCTTTCCGTTTCTTCAACTACCTAACCAAACACCCGGACTTCCTTACTACGGTGTATGAGAATGATTCAGGCCAGAATCTTTGCCCATAACCTTAGGGAGTTACTTTGGAAGCAAAAACATCTTAAGAGAGCATAAAATCACTAAACAGGGATAATTTTTCAAAACTTCAAGAAAGAGTGAGTGAGGCTTACAGTTTGTTACAATATGTGCAGGTACAGGCCCTCCATTGCCCCTCTCCAGACCTATTTAGTCAGGAAAATTGCTGAAAGATAAATGGGTGTTTCTAAGGACCATAGAGGAGTCTTTCTACAAGCAAAAGTCGCGTATCAACTTGTTAAAAGAAGGAGATCATAATACCTCTTATTTTCACCGCATAGTGCAAGTCTGCACTTCCTTCAACACGATTCGGTTCTTCACGCTTGATTCAGGAGACTAAAATATAAGTTTTGACAGTGTGAGTTTCGGCTCTCACAGTTTGGCGCCGTCTGTGGGGACGAGATATATTCTTAACTCTTAGAACGAGAGGACACGGAAAGAAGATGATGACTGAAGATGCAATGGATTGGAGTTCCGTGTATGGTAGCCGCGGCCAGACGATGACTTTCCGAGAAGGAGAAGTCGCCGAAATAGACCATCCACACAACGGTCTACTCGTAATCAATCTTTCGATCGGAGGGCACGAGATACCAAGAGTCTTAGTCGACACAGGAGGAACGGTGAATGTCATATTCCTTGAAACCCTTCAGAGGATGAACATTGGGACCCAGCATCTCATAACCCATCCAAAACCGTTGACTGGTTTCTCCGGAAAGACGACAATGACAATAGGGACGATCCAACTCCCCGTAAGAGCAAAAGGAGTAGAGAAGGACACGAAATTCTCGGTGATCGATTGCCCACGAATCTGCGACGCAATCGTAGGAATGCCGTGGTTAAACGCAATGAAGGCCATCCCGTTAACTTACCACCTGTGCCTAAAGTTTCCGACCCTAACTAGAGTCGAAACGATCTGGGGACGGCAAAAAGACTCTCGAGCTTGTTTCCTAACGGAACACAGATTGAGGAAGCCGGTAACCGGTCACCAGGCAAAATCCGATAAGGGCAAGGAAGAACGACAGCTTGCGAAATTCGAACAAAAATTACAAATCGAGGAAGCCCGGAAAATGGAAAGAGACCCCCCGTGCGAGCCAGTGATCTCGGTCAACATAGACGAAACGAACCCAGAACGATGTACGGAGATCAAAGCGAACTTGGAAGAACCAATCAAAACGGAGTTAATCACTTTGTTAATGGAGAATGCCGGATCATTCGCATGGGCAGCAGAAGATATGCCTGGGATCGACATTGGCATTACAAGTCATGAACTCAACGTGGACCCAACGTTCAAGCCGGTGAAGCAGAAAAGACGAAAACTCGGACCAGAGCGCTCCCAAGCGGTAAACGATGAGGTAGAGAGATTGTTAAAAGTCGGATCCATCATGGAAGTGAAGTACCCCGACTGGCTAGCCAATCCGGTGGTAGTAAAGAAGAAGAATGGGAAATGGCGAGTTTGCGTCGACTTCACGGACTTAAACAAGGCGTGCCCAAAAGACAGCTTTCCGCTACCGCACATCGATCGATTGGTCGAGGCAACGGCCGGGAACAAGCTGCTATCATTCATGGACGCCTTCTCTGGATACAACCAGATCATGATGAACCCCGATGATTGAGACAAGATCGCATTCATCACAGATCGCGGGATATACATACCAAAGGCCCGTCAACAAAATGTTTGCCGAGCAACTAGGAAGAACAATGGAAGTTTACATCGACGATATGCTGGTCAAGTCTTTGGAGGAAAAAGACCACGTGAAACATTTGCGGGAATGCTTTGAACAACTTAACCGGCATAACATGAAGTTAAACCCGGCAAAGTGTAGATTCGGAGTGGCATCCGGTGAATTCTTCGGATACATGGTGACTCATCGAGGGATAGAAGCAAACCCGAAGCAAATTAATGCCCTAATGGAGATGGCCTCACCAAAAACGAAAAGAGAAATCCAAAGACTGACCGGACGGGTCGCGGTGCTGAACCGTTTTATCTCGAGATCAACGGACAAATGTTTGCCTTTCTACGACACACTCAGAGGAAACAAGAAGTTTCAGTGGACAGAGAAGTGAGAACAGGCGTTCCAAGAACTAAAGAAATACCTAGCAATCCCGCCCATACTTTCAAAGCCGGTCGAAGGAGAACCCTTGTTCCTGTATACGACGGTGTCATCAACGTCAGTAAGCGGAGTGCTGATCAGAGAAGATCGCGATGAGCAAAAGCCGATCTTCTACGTAAGCCAGACCTTGACGAACGCGGAAACTCGATACCCGCTGATGGAGAGAGCGGCCTTGGCAGTAGTGATGTCCGCCCGGAAATTGCGGCCTTATTTCCAATCGCACACGATCATTTTACTCACAGCTTTTCCACTCAGAACGATCCTGCATAGTCCCAGTCAGTCGGGACGGTTGGCAAAATGGGCGGTGGAGTTAAACGAGTATGATATCGAATACTGAAGCAGGACATGCGCGAAATCTCAAGTTCTTGTGGATTTCTTGATCGAACTCCCAACCGTGGGCGTCAGTGAACCAACACCAGACTCTGTTTGGATTCTCCACTCAGACGGATCTTCGTCAAAGCAAGGTTCGAGAGTCGGGGTACGTTTAATGTCACCTACAGGAGAAATCCTGGAACAATCGTTCAGGTTACTCTTTAACGTTTCCAACAACGAAGCGGAGTACGAAACCTTGTTCGCTGGGCTAACACTCGCCCTCGGACTCAAAATCCAGAATCTGCAAGCATTTTGCGATTCCCAGCTGGTGGCAAACCAATTCAGCGGAGACTATGAAGCAAGGGACGATTGGATGGAAGCCTACATCAAAATTGTCCAAGACCTCGTAAAGCGATTCGAGAAGTTCGAGCTTACAAGAATCCTGCGGGGAGAAAACGCCCCGGCCGATGCATTGGTGGCCTTGGCATCGACATCAGCCCCGGGAGAAAGGCGAGTCATTCCCGTCGAATTCATAGAACAACCGAGCATTGATCCACCGCAAGTCGCCAACCTTATACAACTGCCGGAAGGTGAAGACGAAGAAGAACTCGGGAGGAAGAATTAACAACTGGCCCAAGAGAAGATTACAGTTGTGATCGTGAGTGGATGGCTCCGATTCGGGCATACATCATGGACGGAGAAGTCCCGGCAGAAAAATGGGCTGCGCGCAAGCTAAGAACCCAGGCCGCCCGCTTTGTCCTTCTTGACGGAAATGTCTATAATTGGAGGCTATCCGGACCATTAATGATCTGTGTAGAAGGGGCGGAGGCTAGAAGAATCATGGAAGAAATCCATAGTGGATCATGCGGAAATCATTCCGGAGGGAGAGCTCTCACAATTAAAATTAAGCGGCACGGACACTACTGGCCGACTATGATAAAAGATTGCGAGAAGTTTTCCCTCAAGTGCGAGAAATGCCAGAGACACGCACCAATAATCCCCCAACCCGCGGAAGTGCTTTCGTCTATCTCCGCGCCGTACCCATTTATGAGGTGGTCGATGGACATAGTGGGCCGATGCACAACTCGAAGCAGAAAAGATTCTTACTCGTCCTAACGGACTACTTCTCAAAGTGAGCCGAAGCGGACTCCTACGCCAGCATCAAAGACGCCCAAGTGGAGCACTTCGTCTGGAAAAATATCATATGCAGGCATGGAGTCCCTTACGAGATCGTTACCGAAAATGGCTCTCAATTCATTTCCACTCGCTTCGAAGGATTTTGCGAGAAGTGGAAAATACGATTGAGCAAATCAACGCCACGTTATCCGCATGGTTCTTTCAACATCCCGAAGCGGATAAAATAGCGCGCTATACAAATCTCCGGATAACATCTGAAAGGCATAACCTGACATCCCGCGATCCTGCAGGAAGCGTCGAAGACGATGTTCTGTTTTAGCTTATCTTCGGGAGTGCTTCACATAGGCAAATAATGCGAGGTGTAAACCGCGAAATAAGCTCGCTAACCCAGTAAACAAACCGGCTCTGATAAGAGATCTAAAATGCGTTCTGTCGAAAGAGGAATTCAAAGAAACTTAGTTCCCCGCGACACCAAAAACATGCACCAAACCCAAGAAATATCCGCAACGGTACACTGGTCAGAAAGTTCGGAGTGTCGGGAAAAACACTCCAACACGATACACGAAATATTAATCTAACTCGAAACGAAACAAGCACCCGTAAGCTATCTACGAGCAAAACAATGGGTGATGGGCCAGCCGCCCAACATTCCGCAAAAGGGCCAGCCGCCCGTCCTTCTTCGAACGATTGGCCAGCCGCCCAACATTCCGCAAAAGGGCAAGCCGCCCACCCTCCTTCGAGTGATGGGCCAGCCGCCCAACATTCCGAAAAAAGGGTCAGCCACCCATCCTTCTTCAAACGATGGGCCAGCCGCCCAGCATTTCGCGAAAAGGCCAGCCGCCCTCTTTTCTCATCGAAATATGACGAACTATAAAACGTCTGAGATCTTGTGCTAAAGACGACCATGGTACCCGAGATATAAAGCAAAAAGCCATATTCTTATTAAAATCTCAAAAAAAAATCAGCCCAGACCAGGAATCTGGCCGGGTATAACAGAAATCCATAAACGAAAGTCCAAGCAAAAACCGAAAGAAAACTCGAAAAAAGCGGGGCAAAAACAAAAAACAGAAACTACAAATCTGGACCAAACGCCTTAACAACAGCAATATCCAAAATTCTGGGGACCGACTCGTTAGATCCCGCTAGATCAACCACCCCGAGAGAAGTAGGCTCTTCCTCGATCGAGCCTACCTCGGATACCGAAACGTTATCACCTCCAGAAAGCGAAACCAACTGAGAATCAATCTTCCCTCGAACTTGAGTCATCACTTCATCGAACCGAACTTCGGCTCCGTCAAACTCGCCTTTCCACGTGGTCAGTTTCACCTTCTCCTCGTCCAAGCTGGGAGGGTTGATTCTCTGAAGCAACGCGACGAGTTCAAGGTTACTCGTTATCTCAGCCAAATCCACCTCTTGGGACCTCGCTTCGGATAGAGATCCGAAATTTTCCTTCAGCTCGCCCAGGAAAGTGCGAAATTTGGCAACGGAAGCTTTGCGGCCGTCTGCATAAGCCCGCTTTACTTTCGAAAGGCTCGAAGCCTTCGCGCCGGCCAATTGATTCTTCAAAACCTTTAATTCCTTGGCTTGACGCGAATCCTTGGCCTCCAGGCGAGCCTTATAATGCACCGCCTCATCTCTTTCCGCTCGTAGCAAAGCAAGCTGCTTTTCGAGCGACTTGATCTGACACAAACTTGACTCCTCAAGATCACCGAGTTTTCTCCTTACTGATCGAGCGTCTTCCCGAGCCTCCTCGGCATGTTTATGAATTCCACGAACGGTTGATTCATACGAGCTGACGCACTTGTTCACGGAAGACATGAACTACAAACAATAGATGGGATTAGTAATATACAAAAAAGGGGGGAAGGACCCAGAAAAGGAAAGAGTAAAAGGAGCAAACCTTCATCCCACTCAAGGCCATGTCCTCATACTTCTCGAATTCTTCCAAACCATCACAAGAAGGAAACTTGAAACTGGCATCCGTGATCGCCGAGAAACTCCTGGCGGATTGACGACGATTCTTACAAACCGCCTCAGGGGGAAAGCGAATCCGGGTGAGGAAGCCCCCCCCCTCCCCCGTGGACCTTCAGAAGAAGAACGTTTGGCGCCACCATCAGCGGGACAACCGGTCTGTTGTTTACTCAGCACGCCATCTGCTCCGTTAAGACCGCATATGACTCCGCCAGCCGCCATCTGAACCTTAGGCGAACGCCTCGTGATATTCCGTGCCAAAATAACCTTCTTCTTCAATGGAGTAACCACAACGGTCGATAAAGCTAGCTTGTCAGCAGGCCATTCCGACGGAGGAATGGCTAGACCACTGTCCACCATTCCTGGCCCTGAAGGGTGAGCTGCCACCTTATCTTCGGGATTCTTTCCCGACTTATTCGCATCTCCGTTTCCTTTCCCACTTTTCTCCATCTGTTTCCTCTCACCAATGGATAGCCTAACCATGGTAGCAGATTCAAGGAAATACGATTGACTCTCAAAAAATTTATGAGGAAAAAAAGAGGAAAAAGGTGCGCATATATTCAGTCGGATAGTCCAAATCCTAACTCGACTAGGAAAGGGATTTTTCCAAATCCTAACTCGAACGGGAACGGAATTTTTCCAAATCCGGGCCAGCCGCCCACGGATATCGAATGCAAAAAGAAAATTCACCTTTTACAAAAAAAAAAAAAATTTATCAGACGCAGATATTTTCCCGTTCCACCAATCTCGATAAACTCTTAGCTCAAAAACTCGTTGCTTCGGACTACGAAAGCAAAGAGCTGGAGGGCTAACTGTTGGGGTCAAAATCCCCTCCTCGGAGATTGATGGAATGAGAACTCAAGATCGGGATCAAACGGATCACGTCCCGATCATGGCGGCTGAACTTATCCCGAGCATTGCTTCAGCCGCCCATCATGCTTAGATCAGTGCATGGCGGCTGAACTTATCCCGAGCATTGCTTCAGCCGCCCATCATGCTTAGATCAGTGCATGGAGGCTGAACTTATCCCGAGCATTGCTTCAGCCGCCCATCATGCTTAGATCTGTGCATGGCGGCTGAACTTATCCCGAGCATTGCTTCAGCCGCTCATCATGCTTAGATCAGTGCATGGCGGCTGAACTTATCCCGAGCATTGCTTCAGCCGCCCATCATGCTTAGATCAGTGCATGGCGGCTGAACGTATACCGAGCATTGCTTCAGCCGCCCATCACCATGCTTAGATCAGTGCATGGCGGCTGAACTTATCCCGAGCATTGCTTCAGCCGCCCATCATGGTTATATCAGTGCATGGCGGCTGAACTTATCTCGAGCATTGCTTCAGCCGCCCATCATGCTTAGATCAGTGCATGGCGGCTGAACTCATCCCGAGCATCACGCTTCAACCGCCCATCATCCTTCCCTCGAGCATAATCCCGGGCTCGGATCGGTCTAAGGCAAGATGTCTGTACGTTCTGATCCCGAGTATTGGCCAGCAGCCCACAATCATTGTCCAGCAGCCCACGAGCTTTGGCCAGCCATCCGTGGACCTTAGTCAGCCGCCCATGCAGACCAGGCAGAGAGCGGGCGGCTGAACATCAAGACACGAAATGGGCGGCTGAAGGTTCAAAGAGGAAAAAACGGGCGGCTCGGTCTCGTAAATCGTAGAAATGCTCGGAACACTGTTCACACGGGAAAACCGTTAAAATACTGTTCACAAAACCGAGAAATCAATTTACGCTTTAATCGAGATCCGGTTTACTATTCACAGATTACTATTCACAGGGCACTATTCATCAAAATCAGGCCGGACCAGGCTCAGACTACGTGACGGACTGCTGAAGATTTCGGGCCGGGAATCGGACCCAAAAGACTTGGTCGGCAGGTGAAAGAAATGAACAAAGTCCCGCATCGCCCAGAAAGAGTTTTAGCCTCCTAGGTCTCCTTGTATAAATATAGACGTTTGTACTAGGTTGAGATCATCCCAATTCGAGTATAAGAGTCTCTTGCACTATAAGACACTAAGCTTTTGCAATTTATTCTTGTATTTCCGAAAAATATCAATAAAATCATCTTTTTGCATTTTCGGTCCTTGAGTTCTTTTAAAATAGAATTTTCGAGCCCCCATAAAATATAAGTTTTGACAGTGTGAGTTTCGACTCTCACAACGTTTGGGTGGAGTTGTTGAACTTACAGCAATCGCTTCTGCTAAGCCAGATTCCATGGATCGTGGGAGGGGATTACAACCAAATCTTGCATCCAAATGAACACTCCTCTCCGCTCATCAACTTTTTTGATACTCAAATGTGTTTATTTCGGGACAGCCCCCACCAGTTGGGCTTATTCAATCTGCGGTTTCAGAGTCCTCTTTTCACCTGGACAAACAAGAAGATGCCAATCCCATTGCTGAAAAACTCGACAAATTATTGGTGAAAAATCATTGGGTCTCTACCTTCCCTCAAAGTGTTGCCTGTTTCTTAGCGCCAGATATTTCAAACCACTGTCCTTGTCTCATAGACCTCGCCTTTCAACTGCCTAAAGCCGGAACAACCCCTTTCCGTTTCTTCAACTACCTAACCAAACACCCAGACTTCCTTACTACGGTGTATGAGAATTGGATTCAGGCCAGAAGCTTTGCCCATAACCTTAGGGTTCAAAAATTCAAGAAAGAGTGAGTGAAGCTTATAGTTTGTTACAATCTGTGCAGGTACAGGCCCTCCATTGCCCCTCTCCGGACCTATTTCGTCAGGAAAAATTGCTGAAAGATAAGTGGGTGTTTCTGAGGACCATAGGGAGTCTTTCTACAAGCAAAAGTCGCGTATCAACTGGTTAAAAGAAGGTGATCATATTACCTCTTATTTTCACCGCATAGTGCAAGTCCTCACTTCCTTCAACACGATTCGGTTTTTCAGGCTTGATTCAAGAGACTTAATTATGGATGCACTGGAAATGAGCAACCACGCTATCAAACACTTTCAGTCCATTCTAGCCCCTGATTGCATTACCCCTTCAGTATCCACTCCTCAATGGATACAACATCTAACAGGCTACCGTTGCCCAGCCTCTACTCATCATTCTCTGGTCCTTCTCCCGACTCCTTCATATATTGCGGCTACAATGTTCAAGCTGAATGCCAACAAGGCCCCTGGTCTAGATGGGCTGACTTCTGGCTTTTACAAAGGCCCCTGGTCTAGATGGGCTGACTTCTGGCTTTCCCCTACCACCAAAGAAACTCTCCATGGTTAACTGTGAACCTCTAATTAACCAAATCAAAGGCAAAGTTAAACCTGGAGTGCGCGAGTTCTTTCCTTTGCAAGCTGCCTACTTCTTATTAACACGGTCATAGTAGGGATCACGAACTTCTGGTGTTCTTCCTTCATTATCCCCAAGGAGTGTATATGTGCTATCAACTCTATTTGTGGGGCCTCTTTATGGAATGGGAGCACAGAAAGATCTCATTCAGAAAGAGTAAGCTGGGACCAAATCACATATCCTAAGCCCGAAGGGGGTTTGGGGATTCGGAAACTTACCGTGTGGAACTAGGTGTGCATCTTAAAGCTTATATGGTTGCTCTTTTTCCAATCGGGATCCGTCTGGGTAGCGTGGTACAGGGCAGAAATTCTCAATGGCAAGATCAAAAACTTTTGGACTATCAAGCCGAGGCAAAGGAATTCATGGATGACAAATAAATTAATCAAAATGAGAGGGATGGTTTATGATTTGATAAAATTGAAAATAGAAGGTGGAACGACCTGTCGTTTCTGGTCGGATAATTGGTCTCCGTTTGTCAACATTGACTCCTACTTATCAGGCTCAAGCTTCTCAAGAATGGGTATCCCAATCACAGCAACAATTCATGATCTATACTCCAACAATGCCTGGCATCTTCCTCCTGCTCGCTCGGACCTCCAAGTAAATGTTCATGCCTTTCTCTCTTCTGTCACCCTTCTCCTTCATCCTAATTCGTACTCTTGGGAACCAAATGGGGCCTCAGTAAAATCCTACTCCACTCGGGAGATAAACAACTGTCTCGCTCCTCACAATGCAAAAGTCCCCTGGTTAGAAGTGGTGTGGGACAAGGGCGGTATCCCTAAACACAGTTTCTTATCATGTTTATTTGTTTTTAACATATGCCCTACTAGAGACAGATTGTTAGCCTGGGGAGTACCTCTGATCAGACATGCCTCCTGTGTAGCCTACCGGTGGAGTCAAGAGACCATCTCTTCTTCATTTGCAATTATAACTACTCGATTTGGAGCCACATAGCCGCTCGATGTCATCTTATCCCCTCGTGATCATGGAAAACTACAATTGATGCTCTTACTCCTCTCTCGAGAGACAAGATAAAAGGCAAATTAACTATGTTGTGTTGGCAGGCTTCCATTTACTCGATCTGGTGTGAACGAAATCACCGCCTTCACCGCAACACTTTCAAGCCAGCAGAAACTATCCTTCAGCAGATTGACGGTTTTGTGCGGAGTAGAATAGCAACTTTCAGATCATCCGCTCCCACTCGCTTGTCCGCCATGCTGCAGCTTTGGTTTCAATCGCCAATCACTCCCCTTTGACCAACACTCACTCTCGACAACTCCGTCATTGACACTTCAAATTTCGGTTCAAAATTAATCTTTGTTGTAATTCCAATTAATTAACTTTCTCTTTGGGCACCGTAACCCAAAAACATCTTAAGTCTGGGCTGAGCTTCTTACACATTTGTATTCTTCTTATCGTTTTAACATAGAAAACCTTCGATAAAAAAAAAAAAAACCTTTAAAGATAACCCATAAATTTATTCTCTCATTTTGAATGATACATATTTTTGGATCTCCATTATCCTCGAAACCGCCTCCACCACTACCACCAAAGTCAGAGGATTGGAATTTTTTGAACCTTTTCGATTACACTCTATTAGATATTCATGAGTTTTGGTCGATACATATTCTTAAATATATATGTTGGTATTTTAATTATAACTAGATTTAACCCGCGCTTTCGAAGCATGGAAATATATTTTTGATAACATTTTAATTTAACAGAAAATATCTATATTTTTAATTTTCACAATTTTTTATTATTTTATGATATATATTTATTTTAGATAATATATTTATACATTTGAAAATTTTAGATGTGTCAACAGTTTTATTTTTAATATAGATGTAACACATAATTTACTGCATTTTAACCTGTTAGCAAATAATTTATTTAGTTTGCTTTCGTTCTTTTAACCCGTTTTACAATGGTCTAAATATTTTGTATGTTTGATAGTTAACACCGCAATAGACATCATTTCGTTAAAAACATTATTCCCAACCTATTCATCATGTTATCAAATAACATAACTATTGAATAATTTATAATATGCTTATGGAATACATATATTATAGGAGTTATATTTTTGTTTTAAAGATAAAAATTTACTTTAATAACTTGCTTTAGTATTTTCATAATTATTAATGAAATATATATATAAAAAATAGAGAGATTTGGCAAAATATGTCAAAAATGGAACATTTGTCCACATATACCGTTGTTGATTTTTATCAAAACTTGACTTTATTGCCCTTTAAATAAGTCTAATAAATTCAAAAAAAAAATTTACAATCCAGAAAATATAAGAAAAATCAAAACATTATAAAATACACTTATGAGGTTACATTAACATTTTTGTTTTTGAAAATTGATTTTTAAAATAAAATATAATTTTATATTCTACAAACAGTAGAATTCATATTCTACCGTCTACGGACTGGTAGAATATGTTTTCTACTACTTGTTCTATCTTCTACCAATCGTAGAACTGTTTTCCCTATAGTCTACCAATCATAGAATATGCATTCTACTATCTACTCTACGTTATACGATTCAGTCAGACTTGGTAAAATACGTTTTCTACTGTTTCTTGTGTATTCTACGAAGTGTAGAATATATGTTCTACTATTAGCACTATGTTCTATTATCTGTAGAATATAATTTTCAACATTTTATCTATGTTTTACCGCTAGTAGAATACATATTCTACGAGAATCTGATAAAATGTAGGAAATATGGTAACAAAATATTCAATTTATCTTTTAAAATCTTCTTAATTAATTTTTTTTCAACTTCAAAATCTAAAATTATAACAAAATAAATGAATTTAATTTTATTTATTATTGATTTCATAATTACTTTTCTAAAATAAAAAGATTATAAAATATAAATACTTTATTTAATTATTTTAATATCCAACAAAGATTTTCTCTCTCTTTTAAATAAGAGAGTTTTATTAGAAAAATATTAATTTTTATATTTAAACTATAAATTTCTTAATCATATTCTTTTTTAATTTATATAAATAAGTATACAATGGGATTTTGAAAAATTAAAGGTGTGTTGTAAAAAAAGATAGTTTTTATTTATTTTAAGAAGCAATAAAGAGAGAGATAGGAGAATTTTTTTTTGTTCTTTTATTATTGATAAAGAGAAGAGAGAGAAATAAATAAAAAAGAAAAAATAATTTCATTTTCAATTAATAATTTATTTTTAGGGTTATATTTGGATTCAAAAATAATTAAAGTGTAAGAGGACAAACCACACTTCAAAAAAGTGTAAAGGGACAGGGCACTAACCCCGCCATTTATCAAAAAAAAAGTATAGAGGGACAAGTGTTCCATTTTTTGATCTATTTTAGCAAATCTTTCTAAAACATATTTATTTTAGGTTATGTTATAATATAAAAATATCTTAATCTTTCAGTCTTAAAATATATTAAAAGAAATTGTGAATAAATTATTTAAGGTTTGACCATTTTACTATTAATAAAATCTTAAAATTCTATTCGTTTTTAGGTTAGTTTTTGGTTTTTGTTTCTCAAAAACCACTTTTTTAATCATTCAAGCTTTTCCAAAAATAGATTCTCTAATTTATAGGGAAACTAGTTTTTCCATTTTACAAGCAAAAACTGAAAACTGGGTTTTGTAAGTTCTTAGAAAAACTTCCGTAATAAAACTCATATATTTATTTATTTACAATTTTCTTTTTGACTGTTTCTTTATTTTTCAGTATATTGACTTTTTTTTTTTTGCAAGACTATGGGGATGATTGGTTGGGTTGTAGGAGTTATCTTTAGCTTTAATTTTTAGTTACAGCCTTAAAAATTACCAATCGTGTTTTATCTCATTTTTTAAAGCTACAATACAGCAAAAAATGGCTGTAAAAGCCTTATTTACTAAAGCCATATTTTAAAGGCTGTAGAAAAAAATATATGGCTGTAGGAATATCTTTCCTTTTTTATTATTTTTGTCATTTATTATCTGCAGCTACAGAATACACAGCTACAACATATATATCTACAGACCAAATTCTACAACAAATATTATACAGCTACAGTCCAACCAATCATTCAGACAATGTTTATTACATGGTCTCTATTTTAATATTGAGAGTAATAAGTAAACACAGACTATCAATATTTTTTGCTGTAGAAGTAATAAGGATTTTTTAATGACATTATCGTTGAAAACCAAGACGAGAATACTATTTCTGTGTTTAATAATCTCATTATTTTTTTCATAAAATAAATATTTGTTATCAATTGTTGTATTTTTTATTTTTATTACTTTATAAGAAATAATATGCTTTCAGTAGCAAATTTTTATTTTTATTTTATCATTTTTAACCTTATAAACAAAATTAATAGTTCAAATGTAGTCAAAAACCAAAAACTAAATAAATCACCATTCAAGTTTCTTAAAAACTAAAAACTGCAGCAAAATCAAAAACCAAAATTTAAAAAACCAAAATGTAAAATCTAAAAAACCAAAAACCAAAAATCAAAAGCCAAAAACCAAAAACTAAAATCTAAAAAACTATGTAAACGTTCAGGGCCATAATAGATTTGTGTTGGCACAATTGATAATATATATTAGGTATATAAATATATAACGTTCAAATTTGCTTTTTACATTATCAAGTTTTTAAAAAAAAATCTATATACATTTTTATACAAATTACAAAACTTATATATTACTAAGGGTTATATTATGGATTAACCGTGAATTGAAAGGTTGATCTGCATTTTTTGTAAATGAAGGGTTTTTTTTTAACCCCATATTAATATTAGATCGTAAATGGAAAGTAAAGAAAGTTAGTTAGCCATCTCGGTGGCAAAACATGAATATCTTAATCTAAATCAGAATGAAAAGCTTTCTTGGCTAAAACATCTGTCGCTTGATTCTTCTCCCTACATACATAATCGATAGAACATTCCGGTAGTTTAGAGATCCATAATCGGATATCATACACTCGACTTCCAAGCTCCTTATTATTAGCATTGTTGTTCACTACCTCCACAAGTGTTTTGTTATCTGTTTCATAACCAAGTGTTTTGTAAATGAAGGGTTACGTTAAAAAACAAATTCACTTGATGTTATGAACCGTTTGGTTAATGGACTCAATATAGACCGATCCATATAGAGGTTATTAACATAACCGGTCCTTAGTATAATTAGATGTTTTCCTTTATAGACAAGGAATAGGTTTATGGAATATTTCCTTTTCTTGTTATGAGTAGTAAAAGGATAATTACCTTTTCTCTACATGGTGTAACCACTATATAAAGAGACCTTTGGTCCTCATAATAATACACACAGAACATTCAGTTCACAACACGTTATCAGCACGAAAGCTCCTAAACCCTAAAACCCTAGAGACCCTGAGTAGCTGCCGAAACTTTAAAGAGTCATATCTTTCAAACCGTGAGGAACCAGAAGGCGATGTAGATATCAAATCGAAGCCCTCGACGAGACGAATCTACCGGTGAAAACCGCTTATCGATCCGACATCGGACGCGCTCTCACGCACGCATACAGTGCACGATGACCCACCAAATAAACCAAGGAGATCCGATTTCAGCTTGTGTTTTCCGAGGTCATTAGCTCCCGTTTCATTCCAATTCAAATCTAAAAGAAAGAAAAAGGTAAAACCCTAAACTAAGAACAAAGCAAAACCGAATTGGACATTAATGAACTTGAACCCTAAAATCGGTTGCTCCCATGAACTTGCTTGCTCTTATTAAAACCTTGAAACCGAACATTGACCTAAGCTATATCATGAGTTTAAAATCGGTTGTTTGATAAACTTGTTTGATCTTATATTCAAACACACCTTGAAATCGGACTTAAGCTTATGAAACCCTAAAATCGGATTGTTTGAATATTGCCTTGCTTGTTTGCTGAATCGATTTGTGATCTTGATTGCATGTTTAAATTAGTTCATTAGCTTGCTTATTTACCTGCTTTAAAATCGCATGAGAACTTGCTTGCATCTATCACTTAAAATCGAATTTGGACTAGCATAGAAATCGCATGTATCATTGATTGAAATCGGATTGTATGAGTTAGGTTGTTAGAATCTATTTGTGCATGCTTGTTTTGGCCATAGTTGAAATCGTGAAACCCTAGAGAAAAAGCCAGGTTGAAATCGATCATAAACCTAATCCTAATCCAAATAGGAAAACCTTAATCTCTTCCTTTTAGTAAAAAGGAAAGTGTTAAGTATATCATTTTCCCCTTTTGTTTAATTTCCTTTATTGGTTTATCCCTTTAATGAATTGCCTTATGATTAATTTTGCAAAAAGGAAAATTGATTAATATTGCTAATAGCATAATCGGTTGCATGATTTAATTAATTGATTTGCATAATTGATTGAAACCATGAAGTATTAAAATCAGACATGCTATATGCATATATATATAAACCGGCCATTACCACTAAGGTCCGGATTTATTAAAAGCCCCTAACTGAAATTCGTTAAACGTTTTCAGATGGCTGACGTCAATTTTGATGCATATGAAAGAATGGCCAAAGTTAACAACTTTGAATACCCGGTCCTAGATCTCTCAGGAGACGAATTTATGGAATGGTCATTGAGGTACGAGACTTGCTCTACAAGACAGAGGACTCGGAAGATGCATCTACAAAGATAATAATGAACTTGAAAGCCAAAAGCAAAGAGCCATAAACATTATGCGCCGTCATCTCACTGAGGATCTAAGAGATCAGTATGAAGATACTAAAGATCCAGTTGACCTCTGGACAAAGCTTGGTGAAAGATTCTCAATGAAATTATGGCTGACCTCCATGGATGGATGGAGTAGACTCAGCTTCCAGGACTATGAATCCGTGGATGAGTACAATTGTACTCTACTGAGAATCGTACATGGCTTTATGCTATGTGGCGAAGTGATAACACACAGAGATCTTTTAAATAAGACTATATCTACATTCCATCCGAGACAGATAGTGTTATCACGAAAGGCCGAAACTTTCACCAACTATAATGATCTACTATATTACCTCCTTGGTCCACAAAGGACAAAAGAAATTATCAGTAAAGCTGATGACTTCATAAAGAGGCGTAAAGAGATGACAGAACCTCAAACGTGCAATGAGGAAGAATGCTCAGACTGTGAGGGCAGTTCATACGTTGACTAGAAAAATAATTTCCGATTTTATACTTTCATGTTGCTTTCTTGTTTTGATTTGCTTTGGATTCATGTCTTTGGATTTCTATCTATGATTTAATAAAATATTAAGGCTTTAAGACATGATTCTTGTTTTATGAAGTATGGACGTATTCCTTGTGGATAGTGGGTCAAGTCATACGATCTTGAAAGATGAAAGATACTTCATAGACCTTAAACTAAGAAAGGCAATCGTAGAGACTATAGCAGGACAGGCCAGTCTTATAAAAGGCCACGGCCAGGCCGCCGTTCTAATGCCTAAGGGCACACATCTCGAAATTCCAGATGCATTGTTTTCCCCAGACTCAAATCGTAACTTATTGAGCTTTAAAGACATTCGTTTGAATGGATATCATGTGGAAACAATGGGCGAAGGGAAGAAAGAATTTCTCCAAATAACAAAAATCGCCAACGGCCATAAGAAGGTCCACGAGACCATACCTGCTATAGCTACGGGCGTGTACTGTACTAAGTTCAGTATGATAGAGGCCAATGCCACCGTAAACAAAGCCCTTACGGATATGTTCACTCTATGGCACGACCGTCTGGGACATCCCGGGTCGGGAATGATGCGGAAATTGATCCTCAACACGAATGGCCATGCCTTGAAAGAAAGGAAAGTGATCCCTATGAGTCTCACTTGTGCCTCGTGTTTGCAAGGAAAACTGATTGTAAGACCATCACCAGTAAAGGTGACTAAGGAAACGATAAACTTTCTGGAAAGGATTCAAGGAGACATATGCGGACCAATCCACCCACCTTGTGGGACATTCCGATATTTTATGGTCCTCATTGACGCATCTACACGATGGTCACATGTATGCTTATTGTCATCACGGAATATGGCATTTGCAAGACTCCTTGCCCAGATAATCCGCCTAAGAGCGCACTTTCCAGACTTTCCGTTAAAGTCCATCCGTATGGACAACGCGGGAGTGTTTACGTCCAGAGCGTTTGATGACTACTGTATGTCCATGGGGGTAAGTGTTGAGCACTCCGTGGCACATGTACATACACAGAACGGCTTAGCCGAGTCTCTCATCAAACGAATCCAGCTGATTGCTAGACCATTACTCATGAGGTCAAAGCTTCCAGTTTCAGCCTGGGGACACGCTGTCTTACACGCTGCAGACCTAATCCGTATCAGGCCATCTAGTGACCACAGGTTTTCCCCAATGCAATTACTAACGGGTCAAGAGCCAAACATATCCCATCTTAAGACATTTGGATGTTCAGTCTATGTGCCTATTGCTCCACCACAGAGAACTAAGATGGGACCTCAAAGGAGGATGGGGATATACGTTGGATATGATTCACCCACGATCATAAAGTATCTTGAGGCAACTACCGGTGATTTATTTAAGGCCAGATACGCGGATTGTCATTTCGATGAGTCCATTTATCCAACTGTAGGTAGTGAAAACCGGCTGACAAAAGAACTCTCATGGAATCAAACATCCATAAATTGGCAAGATCCTCGAACCCAAGAAAGTGACTTGGAAGTTCAAAAGATTATACATATGCAAAAGCTAGCTATACAATTGCCAGATTCCTTTGCTGACCCGCAGAGAGTTACTAAGTCGTATGTTCCAGCCGTGAACGCACCAATACGCATTGATGTCCAAAGTGGACCGCAAGTGGCTACAGAGTCTAAACCGCGAGTAAAGCGTGGAAGACCAATTGGTTCCAAAGATAAGACTCCTCGGAAATTAAGAAAAGGTGCTGATATTCAGGCCGAGGAGATAACTAATGGACCGGACACTTATGAGCCTAAGGAGCCGCCAAATGATGCTCGGGACGCCGAGCCTCATGGTCCTGAAGTTCCAGATAACAATGAGATCTCAATAAATTATGTTATGTCCGGAATCCAATGGAACAGAAAAGATATCGACGTCGATGATATATTTGCATGCAACGTAGCACTTGAGATTATGAATGAGGATCTAGAACCCACGTCAATAGATGAGTGCACTCAACGATCTGATTGGGCTAAATGGAAAGAAGCCATAAACGTGGAGTTAAACTCTTTAAAGAAGAGAGAGGTTTTTGGTCCCATTATTCGGACACCTCGTGATATAATACCAGTTGGACATAAATGGGTCTTTGTAAGAAAGAGAAACGAACAAGGAGAGATTGTTCGACACAAAGCACGGCTTGTGGCATAAGGATTCTCTCAAAGACCTGGAATCGATTATGAGGAGACATACTCCCCTGTGGTGGATGCAACGACATTCCGATTCCTTATAAGTTTGGCCATAAGAGAAAAGTTAGATCTGCGGTTAATGGATGTTGTCACCGCATACTTATATGGTCCACTGGATAATGAAATCTATATGAGATTGCCAGAGGGTATTGAGCTCAAAGATAAGAAAAGTTCTCGAGAAGAACACTGCATTAGGCTAACCAAATCCCTATACGGACTGAAACAGAGTGGGCGCATGTGGTACAATCGTTTAAGCGAGTACTTGATTAAATCCGGATATAAAAATGATCCCATCAGTCCGTGTATCTTTATAAAGAAGTTTGCAAACGGTGGATTTGTGATTATAGCAGTTTACGTGGATGATTTGAACATCCTCGGTACCTCTGGAGAAATCACCCAAACAGTTGATTTGTTAAAGGCCGAATTTGAAATGAAAGACTTAGGAAAGACTAAGTTCTGTTTGAGAATACAGCTTGAGTACGTCAAAGACGGAATCCTTGTGCATCAAATGGCGTATACTGAAAAAGTACTCAAGAGATTTAATATGGACACAGCTCACCCATTGAGTAGCCCAATGGTCGTAAGGAGCATAAGCCCGGACACAGATCCGTTTGGTCTAATAAGAAAGGATGAAGAAGTCCTTGGTCCCGAAACGCCATATCTAAGTGCCATAGGAGCGTTACTATACTTGGCTAGTCACACTAGACCAGATATTTGTTTTGCCGTGAACCTCCTATCAAGATTTAGTTCTTGTCCAACCCAAAGGCACTGGAACGGGATTAAACATTTACTTCGTTACCTTCAAGGAACGAAAGATATGGGTCTATTTTACACTAACCATAACGACAAAGGTTTATTTGGTTTTGCTGATGCAGGTTATCTATCGGATCCACACAATGGATGATCTCAGACAGGATATGTGTTCACTCACATGGCGATCCATGAAGCAGACACTCACGGCCACATCATCAAATCACGCAGAGATTTTGGCAATTCATGAAGCCAGCCGTGAATGTGTTTGGTTGAGATCGATGACTCAGCACATAAGACGAGATTGTGGGATGACAGATGGAAAGGACGAACCGACCGTACTTCATGAGGACAATGCTGCGTGCATAGCTCAACTGAAGGATGGATACATCAAGGGAGACAGGACGAAGCACATTCTGCCAAAATTTTTTTTCACTCACGATCTCCAGAAGGCTGGAGAAATACAAGTGCTTCAAGTTCGTTCAAGCGACAACTCAGCTGACTTGTTCACCAAGTCGCTCCCAACTTCCACGCTCAAGAAGCTGGTGTATCAGATCGGCATGCGCCGATTAAAGGACTTATAGGGATGTCTAAATCAAGAGGAGTAATACGTGTTGTACTCTTTCCTCACTAAGGTTTTGTCCCACTGGGTTTTTCTTTAGTGAGGTTTTAATGAGGCAGCATCCCCAAGCGTATTACAAAGATCCTTGGTTACATCGGGTTTGGTCATTTCGTCCAAAGGGGAGTGTTATGAACCGTTTGGTTAATGGACTCAATATAGACCGATCCATATAGAGGTTATTAACATAACCGGTCCTTAGTATAATTAGATGTTTTCCTTTATAGACAAGGAATAGGTTTATGGAATATTTCCTTTTCTTGTTATGAGTAGTAAAAGGATAATTACCTTTTCTCTACATGGTGTAACCACTATATAAAGAGACATTTGGTCCTCATAATAATACACACAGAACATTCAGTTCACAAAACACTTGACGGTTTATTTTACAGAAAAACCTATAATATAAGGCCAAAAAAAAAAACTCTCCGTTGGAAAAAAATCAAATATGTCCGTACACGTGTACGGCTAATTTACATTTCTTCATTCTCAACGAAGCCTTCTCATTGGTTGTGTGACGGCACACCAAGCAGTTTAATCGTGTGCTCGCGGGAACACTGTAACACAGTACACCCCTCACAGTATTGGTTTAAAAGTCGGAAAAACGCGTCCACCACGTAACACGTGTCCTACTGACTCCTTTTGTGTACACGTTTCCTTGGCCACAAAGGAATAGACTTAAGACTCAAAACGTCAGTCCTATATAGATAAATCGAAACCTTAGTCGAAACGTAATTTTCTTCTCCAATTTTGTTTTTTGTTTTTTTTTTAAATCTTTTTTGGGTTAAGAATGGCGAAGGAATTAGGGTTCTTTGATTCACTCGTAGATGACGATCTCTTCTTCGATTTCGATCCTTCGATTTTCACTGAAGCTCCTAGTGATGAGGATTTGATCCGGTCTTCACCGGATTCCGGAAATTCGTGGATCGGAGAAATTGAGCAGTTATTGATGACCGATGAAGACAATCATGAGCAGCAGAATGTTCTGGAGTTGGATCAGGAATCGGTTTCTGAGTTTTTAGCGGATATATTCGTAGATTATCCCACAAGCGATTCTGGAAGTCCTGTTGGTTTGGTGACTGATAATGTACCAACCGTCAATTCGCCCGCCGCCGGTTCTAATTCCGACGGATTTGCCACCGGGAAGGGACCAGAAGGCTCCGATGATTCCGAGAAGGAGAAAGCTGATTCCCCGGTTGAGAAGAAGTCGTACGCGTCTAACGATTCTGGAAATGAGAATCAGGATGAAGGCGAGATTGATGGAGACGATGATGCTATGGCCAAGAAAAGAAGAAGGTATATCTGATTCTTTACATGTTTTATAAAGTATATGAATAATAGGTTTAATCGTATTTTTTAAGTTAATAGTCAGGTCTGTGATTTGTATTGATTTTGTTTGCTTTTAGATTTGATAAAAGATTTATGCTTTGAAAACAATAGCTCATAACAATTGTTGCCTGTAAATTTTTGAAACTTGAAACTGTGTTACGCAATATCTCATTGTTTATGTTGTTTAAACATAATTCCAAAAACTCTTTACTCGTGATTTGTAACTGGTATCTTCTTGAAGTACTCTATGAAGAGTTATTGATTATTAGTGATGTGTTTGATCCGTCACAAGGATTTGAAGTTTGTATTTTAGTTACATGTGGATTGTTAAAAGCGGGTTATGCTATATCTCGTTGTTTAAACATACCTGTAAACAAACTTTACTCTTGTGATTTGTCACTAGTAGTTTAAGTAGTGTATGAAGAGTTGACGAGTGATGTGATTGATTCTTCATTTGGATTTGAAGTTTGTATTTTGGCTGCCTTCGGGTTGTTTAAACATACCTGAAAACAACATTTACTCTTGTGATTTGTTACTAGTAGTTGTTGATAATGAGTGATGTGATTGTTCAGGAGAGTAAGAAACAGAGATGCTGCGGTAAGATCAAGGGAGAGGAAGAAGGAATACGTGACGGATCTAGAGAAGAAAAGTAAGTATCTCGAAAGAGAATGCATTAGACTAGGGAGGATGCTCGAGTGTTTCGTTTCGGAGAACCATTCTCTTCGTCTCTGTTTGCAAAAGGGTAGTGGCAATGCTTCCATGATGACAAGGCAGGAGTCTGCTGTGCTCTTGTTGGAATCCCTGCTGTTGGGTTCCCTGCTTTGGTATCTCGGAGACATCATTTGCCAATTCCCTCGTCAGCACCAAACAAAGAGTTGCTTCCTTCCAGTGGAAGCCGAAGAACCAGAAAAGCTGGTTCGAAGCGGGCGAGAGAGTAGCCAAGTATGTAATAACTATTCTGGTAAGAGTCGGAGATGTAAGGGTTCAAGGCCTCGGATGAAACACCAAGTCTTTGTACTTGTGGCGTGAACACCTTGCGCCTCTTACTCTCTCATGCTTTTAACTGTTTCTTTTTGCGCATTTTGGGTCGTAGATGAGTGTGTCTAGTTAGTCTCTTTGTATTTTCCCTGTGACCCTGTCTGTCTAATCTTTGATAAACAAACAGTCAATGTTGGGTTTCTCATGGTTTTGGATGGTTTCTATTTCGACTCGTGATATTTCTTCCTAATAATATTTCTGCCTAATAATATTTCTGCCTACAAGATCCCAAGTGTTATGTTAAGTGATTAGGCATTCGGGTATCTGGTTTGGGGTTCTGGATGTGTGCGTTTAAGTTCTGGTCGGGTTTGGGTATGTAAATTATTGAAAAACTTTTTAAAATAGTTAGTTTTTGGATAAGTTTTGTGAAATTTTGACAATTATTTATAACTAATAATTTTGGATATTTCATTATTTATAACTGATAATTGTATATTTTTAATTATAATTTTGGGTATTTGAATTATTGTATTTTTAAATATAATTAATATTTTTGAAATATAATTATAATATTTTCATATAATTAATTTTAAAAATATATAATTGTAAATTTGATATCTCTGATACCATTCAATTCACTGTTTAGGTTCGGATTCGATTCGAGTAGCTGTTTGAAATTTGGTTCACCAATTGTCTCTCGTTTATTTTAATGTGGTAAAAAGTTTGTGTTTGTTCAAGTTCGTCAACGCAAAATTTTAACCGGCCGGTTAAATCAAGACAAAAACATAAACAAAAATATTCAAGTTTGAGGTGTACTAAACCTTAAGTTTATATCACTCCAGATTGGAAGTTTATATCACTCCAGATTGCGAGGAAAATAATTCGTATTTATTAAGAATGAGAAAACTTTTCTTCTCCAACTATTTGTATGCTTGCTTCATTTGAGGTATGAAACATTAAAGATCAAAACATGTTATATATCTTATTGCATGACCACACAATAAAAAAATATGTAAGAAGATAAAATGTTTTTCTTGAGCTATATATAATAACTAGCATTCTGCCCGCGCTAATGCGCGGATTATCTTCTTTTTTTTTGATTACTAAATTTTCCTTTTTAATGTATAAATTGATATTAGCTTATGATTTATTTTGTAAGGAACCAATTCGCGAGTACAACATATATATTAATATTATTTGTCAAAAAATAAAAATATTGGCCAAATGTGTTACTTTAAAGTTTAACTAAAAATATTAACGAAAACCTTTAACAATTTGTAAAGAAAAATCAACCAATGATAAATAAGAAAAAGAAAACGAAATAGTCAAAAAAATAAAAAGAAGAAAATATTACATGCGGGACAATCCTTAGTAAAATATAATAAAATTATAATATAGCGAGCATCTACATTTGTTTAAATAAAACTATATATAGGATTACAAAATAATTCGCTTTACCTAAATAAAGCATGAAGGTATATGTTTTAGGCTACATTTGGTAACAATGGAGGAACAAAGCTTAACCTTTGAGAGTCTGCTCAAATATGCGACCAACTTTCAGCAATTTCTGAAGCAATCCCAACGTCACTAAAAACTTGTTCTTAAGCAAAGAGTTTATATAACAAACCTCATCAAAAGCTGCACCAATCATTTGAAGACCAACTGGTAGACCCGAAGGACCTCCTTCGACTAAGCCACACGGTAATCCAACCGCAGGAAGTCCCGCGAGATTCACATTGACCTGCAACAGTCTCACACGATGCAAGTTATGTTTTGTGTAATGAAAAAATAGATTAAAAAGAAAAAGAAAAACTTGGACTCGTTTATACCGTCATAATGTCTCCAGCATACATAGCCAATGGATCATTTTTCTTTTCACCAATCTTGTATGTAGCAGATGGAGCTGCTGGGGAGATAAGGATATCGTTTCGATCTAACGCGGCTTTGAAGTCTTTTCGAATCAATGTTCTCACCTATATAACAAAAAGAAAAGAAAAAACATACATTTATCGCTCAATCTCCATTTGATTTCATTTGAAGAATCGTTCACCTGTTGAGCTCGCTTGTAGTATGCATCGTAGTAACCCGCAGAGAGTGCATTAGAATTCTCATTTTCACCTAGAAAACACAAAATTGCATTCGATTATATCAAACTGATGGAGTAAAACTGAAACTTCCATTTATGAGATCGTACCTCCCCGCCAAATCCTTCTCCACGGGAACATTCATACAGCTTATTGAGCTTGTCAGCCATAACTTGATTCCCATATCTTCATTACCATCAAAAGGATTAAAATATTTTTAAGTACAGTTCATATATATACCTGATGCAATAAACATGTGTGAATCAAGTGACAATACCTTGTTTACCTGACACCATCCTAACGTGATAAATTCGAAGATGACTCAGATGAGGCGATCACATAGAAAGCTGGTAGTCCAAGAGAGAACGAAAGAAGAGAGACCTGTGAAAATGGCATCATAAATCGATCTCAGATCTTTTTCTAAATGTATTTTTACACAAAGAAAATACAAAACAAAAAAAATAAACAGCGACACAACACCTTTGTCAATACACAACCCAGTGCTTCTAAGTGAGACGCAGCTTCCTGAGTTGATGATCTAACTCCAGAATCAACACCATCTTCAAGTGTCTCACGAATGAGACCAACTTTCACTCCCTTCAAGGGTTTAGATTCGAAAGAATCCATAGAGAGAAACTGGGATTGGAACTCAGGCATATCCTGAAACAAAGAGAAGATGCGTTTTGTTTCAAAAGAAAAGAATCGTTCTTTCTGTCTCATTACGATGCAGGAAACTAAACACACAAAAACCTGCTCTTACTTGTTTGCTACTCGTGGAGTCAAACCTATCATACCCTGAAATAGCATGAAGAAGCATCCCAGCACCAGCAACCGTAGAGCCAAAACAACCGATCACATCCAACTAAGATGCATAGGCCATAAGTCCAAACCTGGAGACACGCCCGTAAGTTGGCTTAAGACCAACAACACCACATAACGAAGCTGGCCGTCTCACATTTCCACCAGGATCACTCCCAAGTGACACCATACATTGCCTTGCTGCAACAGCTGCTTCTGAACCTCCTGATGAACCTCCCGGTACACATGTCAAGTCTCATGGATTCGCAGTTACTTTTTCACCAAAATCAAACTTAACATCAAATCCCTAAACCATCACAACTTCAGAGGATAATAAAAGGCGAAAGATTTCTTCCCTTTTCAGTTACCTAAGATCAAAACTAAACCTCAAAGCAGAGGAAAGAGAAAAGATTTGTTCTTTTTTCATAAGACGAACCTGAAAGGCAGAAGCTTCAGTTGTGCTTCCCATTCCGAACTCATCCATATTCTTCTTTCCAACACGCTTATTACTCCAGGTTTGTCTCTGGGATAGTAATCCCAAATCCGAGATATCAAAGCTCTTATTTTCCATCCATTTTGCGAAGAATTAAGCTGCGCAATTGGAGTAAACTCCAACATTTTCAGTGTTTAGTATCTGCTTGTAGAAGAAAGAGAGAGAACGAAGCCTTCATTCAACCCAGAGATTTGATTTACATGTCGAAAAACTATTCCCCCACTAATTTAAAGGACTAATACAGTTTTCATGGTGGTGGTGGTGGCTTTTCCAGGATCGTGGTTTTAGCAGTTACAGATAATTAGGGATTTTGTTTAGCGTAGTGGGGGAGGCGACAACTCTTATTTTCTTTTTTGTTTTTTTTTCAGTTTTTTTGTTGAGAGCTCTCATATTTTCGAAAATAATTTTTTTAAAAAAATTAAAAACTAAAACACAAGCCACGTGGCAGAACCTGATTGGCCATATGACTTATGCTTTAGTATATTAAGGATGGGCGAATTAAGCCTGCAATCAAATTCTGCCGCAAAACGTATCAAATATCCATATGATAAAGATATGTAGGAAAGTGGAGTTTTGGCCAAAAGTGGACCATATGAACTTTACTTGCATGAGTTGAGGAGAATATGCCACAAATAATGTATACCCCAGTTGATATGTTGTATTGCAGTAATCTCACATTAGTGATTGAGAGGCTTTATAGAGTAAGAAATGACATGAAAAATGAATACCAATAAAAATATTCATTATGAGACTCCAAAATGACGAATGAGAAACATATATAACTTGTTTTTCAATCATTGGGAGACATTGTTAATCAACCATATCTTATAGACCAAAAATGGGAATATAGAACATAAATGAATGCCATGAAGACCAGAAGAGAACCTTCATGTCTCAAAACGCTTAAAACAGACTTTTAAAAAGTAAGAAGGGCCACGAAAAATGAATACCAGTAAAAAAAATATGTATCATGGGACTCCTAAATAAGGAATGAGAAGCATATATACATTGTTTCTTATTCATTGGGAAAAACCATTAGTCAACCACATCCAATAGACCAAAAACAAGAATCTGGAACTAAAATCAGTGACATGAGTATCAGAAAAGCAACTTCATGTGGCGACACGTGATTGGCCGAATTCGCCACGTGGCGACACGTGATTGGCCGGATTTTTTTTCATTTAAAAAAGAAATTATTAAAAAAAGTTTTTAGAACCCCAAGAGGGGGGTCACTGATGCACATCCTTTGAGTATCATAAAAGCAACTTCATGTCCCCAAACGTTTAAAACAGACTTTTAATGAGTAAGAATGACCATGACAATTAATACCAGTAAAAATATGCATTATAGAACTCTCAAATGAGGAATGAATAGCATATATACCTTGCTTCTCATTCATTGGGAGACACTGTTAATCAACCACATCTAATAGATCTAAAATGGGTATCTATAACTAAAATGGGAATCTGGAACTAAACTGAGTCCCACGAGGATTATAAAAGCAACTTCATGTCGCAAAACGCTCTAAACAGACTTTAGAGAGTAAGAAAGGACATGAAAAATGAATACTAATAAAAATATTCATTATGGGACTCCAAAATGAGGAATGAGAAATATATATAACTTGTTTCTCAATCATTGGAAGACATTGTTAATCAACCACATATTATAGTCTATTAATCAGACATTGTTAACTACTAGGCAACTCGAAAATGAGTTTCACACATATTACTTAGAATAGTAATTAAACTAAAAATTGATTAACCCTCGTGTCCATACGCATGTCTCGTAGCCTTCATAGGGAGTGGGCCCATTTGGTTAAGCTTGTCTTCTTGCACTTGTAACAAAACCCAAGTAGTTATGTACAAATCCTTCTTCTGGCCTAAGCAAATCATAAGATCCAAATGCTCACAAACTTGGGTAATAAAGCTGGCAATGAAAGTCTTGAACTTCTTGGCCCGTGATCAAGTTATTGGTCCTTTGGCATGGTCAGGTTATGAACTCATTCGTCCTTGGTTGCTAATAAGTTGTCCACGGTCTGAGGCTCGGTCCTCTTCTTGGTTGGGTGTCTCATCAAGACCCCGATTGATATATGTCTCAACCAACTCCGTTTTTGGTCCGATCCAAAGCTGATCTAGATCGACTATCTTGCTCTTTTTGGTGGCTTGTTCGAGAGAAATGACTTCCATTTTCTCATTGCTCGACGGGATCTTGAAGATTCACTCCAAGCTCCATGCGTAGCTAGTATGCATCTTCTTGGTCATGGTCTAGACCGTCCATGCTCACCTCATTCAAAATATGAAACTGAATCTGTTTTGTGTTGTTCCCCTCTGCCACTTTTTAATTCCCCCAAATTGATTCTCACATGGTTTTATTTTCTCTTCGATTTTGTTTTCTTCCTATAATGAAATTGAATTCGTGTTTTTTTTTAAAAAAACAAAATCGACTAAAACCAGGCACCATCTGAGTTTGAGCATCACATAGATGCTTTTCTTATTTTTTTAGGAGCCTTCTTCGTAACTTGGGTGCTTTTTTGCTATCTTCTTCTCTGTATAGCTGATTCATATTTTTTTTCACCGACAAGCTGGGACCTCCATGGACGGCCGGTGACCTTTTGCGTTTACATGACGCCTATCAGAAGCAAGTGAGAGATCATCAAGGTCGACAAAGAGTATGCCCATCATAAGTACCTGAGTTTTAAGGATCCCTTTATTCTGCTCGTTTGGCACATTACAAACTGAGCTTCATTCCTATCACATATCTCCATTTTAGGTGTATTTAAAGAAGTTAATTTCTGAATGGAGCTTAACAAGCTGTCCAAACAAGTGTACACACTCAGAATTAGTAGATTATAAATCTAGTTTCTTTTTAAAAATAGTGTTGGTGTTATGAATAATATATGTGATGTCCATTGTAAGCCTATAAGCCCATTATGTTTTACATGATCACCTCTCTCTTGTAATCCTATATAAAGGATCATTCATTTATTGGAATAAGACAACACAAATTTCTCTCTTTCTCTCTTCTGTTTATACCAGTTGGAACCTTTTTCTAAATCTATTGTGTTTTTACTTAGAAGGTGTTATTCGTTTATGTATTTTGATTGATTTATAAATCCATTTTAAAATCATATGTTATTGGTTTTATAATTGACCAATCTTAATTCAAATCATGTGTTACTCAATCATAAATATTTACTAATGGATTTGATTTTAAAATAAATTGGTGGATTTGGAATGATTTTTTGTTAAAAATACAAAGATTTAGATCCGAAGGAAAATCTCCGAATTTATAAATATTAATAAAAATCCACATTTTAGATTTGAAAATCAATAAATTTTAAAAACATACAACCAATACCACTGAATTTTGTTTGGATTTTCAAATCTATTTAAATACATAAACCAATAACCTACTTAACATCTAATAAATTAGGGAAGACGATCTATTTTCCCACGAGAACTATCATATAGCCCCAGATGCGGTCCATAATTATGCCTCGTTCTAGATGTCTCCAGAAGGAAAGCTAAAGATCTATTTATCCCCGAATTAAAAGTTGAAGACTTGTAGCTCCCTGAATCCATAGTTCGAAACCTTTAAACTCATAAAGTCGTGGTTAAGATGGTTTAAGATGGTTTACTGTTTCTAAAATAAGTGTTAACCGAGTTAATACAATTTTAAACCAATTAAAACCCAATGACGACCCGATTACAACCTGATTCGTACATATAACCAAGCTTATATCCTCTAATAGATAAACCCCAAAAAAATCCCAATTCTAAGAACCCTAAAAATTGAGAATCGAGAAAACCCTAAATCGATGGCTGTAGTTTGTCAAGGTGAAGCAGAATTCGACGAAGAAGCAGAGGAACGAGATGAGTTTCAAGTCGAGAAACTTATCGAAGAGTTTGTGGGTGCAGGGCTTTCTACAAGTTGGGAAGTTATTGTGAAGATGTTGAGAACAAATCTACAGAGTCCTTTAACGCCACCATAAACAACGCAAGAGAAAAGCCATTTGTGGCTATGCTAGAGACCGTTAGAAGACTTGCCATGACACGCATCGCTAGAAGAGCTGTTAAATCTCATGGTCATAAAGGTAAAAAAAGTTTAGCATCTGTGTTTGAATATTAATTTGCATTTATGTTTTAATTTTATACTTATATTTCAGGGTTATGTACACCATATGTGGCTAATTTTTTAGCGAAAGAGCATAAGAATGCTAAAAAATGCATAGTGAGAAGGAGCACAAATGGAATGTACGAAGCAAAGCTGAATGATTGCTATCACCGTGTAAGTTTGGAAAATAGGATCTGTACTTGCAGGAAGTGGGATATATGCGGAATTCCTTGCGAGCATGCATATGGAGTTATTTTGACATTGAAGCTTGTACCTGAGAACTATGTTAGTCATTGGTTCTCCACAGCTATGTGGAGGAAGACATATACAGATGGACTTATTCCACAAAGAGGTCTGCGGTTTTGGCCTTCTACACATACTCCGAATGTGCATATACCTCCTGAGCCAGCACAACCAGGCAGAAAAAAGTGAGGAAGGCTGATAAACATAGAAAAAAGGTGTAAACGAGTCTCCAAGCAAGAAGCAACCTAAGAGTAAGAAAAGGACAATGCATTGTGGAATATGTGGTGAGGCTAATCATAATTCAAGGTTTCATAAGAAACAGTCTACACAGGTTCGTATTCATATGGTTTTCATTCTTGTTGATTTGGTTTTATGGTTTTTAATGTCTGGTTTGGTGTTTATTGTAGAGCAATGTAACTCAAGTTGAATCTTTTCAAGGCGTGGTGTTGAGCATTGACTCTTAGAAGCTTTCGTTTATGGTGTAGGACAAGTCAAAGCTTGGACTCTTACAAGCTTTCGTTTTTGGTGTAGGACGGGTCAAAGCTTTTGTTTTTGGTGTCTATTTTGTGGAACTTATATCGGCTATATTTTGTTGTTGTTGGTGACTATCTTTTGAACTTCTGCTTATGATATATGGAATGACCCTTTGTTGTTGTTTCATTTGTCTCAAGTTAATGTTTCTTCTGGGTTTGAATTGAAAAAAACGAATCTAAATGTCACCATAACTTAACATAACATAATTCATTGTCAACATTACAACAGCCATAACCAAGTAGCATAAGTAAGTGAACTCTAAAGCATACACCAATCACCATAACAATTATCTTCATAACAACCATGATCATACATCCAATGACAACAAAAATCATCCACTTTTTCATACTAGATGAAGATTCAGCCAATACACCTTCTACCCTCTCAAATATCTCCTTCTCAAGCTTCATTTGAACCTGCTCAAACGCCATCTTCTCAAAGTTCATCATGGTTGTTGTAGTGGCTTTCTGCTCTTGCTCAAGTCTAGCATATCTGAGTTCCAATGTCTCAATCTCATTTATCATTGCCTCATCAACCCACTTGAATATGTGGTTGTCATTTTTAAGCTACAAAATCAATGACCCATAAGCACAAACATAAATACATTAGAACTAAATCAAAAATTGAAATTACCTTTTGAGCTGCAGCATAATCACACCGATAGTATCGTCGATAAGGGTTATTGTCAGATTTTGATATTAATTCAACCATTCGTGACCCACACCAACACTGCTTAGGCACACCCACAATTTTTCCTCTTGGTCGAAAGCTTGATGATCCATTCGAAACTCCAGATCCATTACTCATGTTAACAACCCAATTTCGACCTAAGAGACGAGAATCATCACGAACAACATATATCAGAATCGGAGTCAAATAGCCTCTCACTCGATTTTGGAGATACAAATCTTTTACATTATGAAATTTAACAAAGAGATTACGAGATTAGAACTTAGCAATATACTTACAAGCAATTTCGAAGATGGGGATGAAGAATAATTGAGTTTGAGAAAAAGTTGCAGAGGGTTTATCGAGGAATTTATTTTCTTCCAGAAATTGGGTATTTGAAGCGGATATCCAAAAGTTGTATCGGGTTAGTTCATTGGTTTAAAATCTTGGTTTATTGGTTTGATTTATGGTTTATATTATAAACCATTTAAATTGGCGCTCGCGTGTTTTGAGATTGTCAACTTTTAATTCGGGGATAAATAGATCTTTAACTTTCCTTCTAGAAACATCTAGAACGAGGCATAATTCTGGGCCGCATCTGGTGCTATACGATAGTTCTCGTGGGGAAATAGATCGTCTTCCCCATAAATTATAAAAACCTCCCTCCATATCATTTACCAATGTAAGTTTTATACCACAACTTGTATTTGATATCAAATTTGTGTGATTACCATCTTTGGGTAATGTTTTTAGTTCGTTTGACTAAAAGTGCTAAAGTAAGCAATATTGGATTCATTCTAATTGTATTTTTGTTGACTTTGTATTAGACTGCTGCTGATGCAACTAAGGTGATTAGGGAACAGAGAAAAACGAAGAACAAGCTACCAAAAAAGAGGCCAAACTTTGCAAAGCTTATGGTTCTATAAAATCCATGTTTAGACATTTTCTTATTTCATCCATGTTTAAATTGTCAAATCTCTAAAAAAACATGATCTTCTGGATAAGCATATCTGATTCAAAATTAAAAAAAAAATCAGTGGAATGACGAAATCCCAGAAATCAAAAACTGCCAAAAAAGATAAAGGCTGACAACTATTGATTGAAGAGACAACCAATGACATTTCATAGACTACACTATCCTGCATCTTTGACAATTTATATAAGAGCATCTACATCAATAAGTTTCTCACACATGGGTTCTAAAAATAATATTATTTAAATCTAACTCTTTTCTTTTTATCAACAAATATAAGTAAACTACTTAAAAAGAATCCGCTAACCAAACAAGGGGTATATGTTGATTCAGTTCCTCCAATTTGGTTTGCTGCATCCTTTTAGTTGGTTTATTAGTTATGTTGTTGACAGAGAAACAAGTGATATAGCGTTAACATAAACGATTTCTAAAATCGGAGCACTTCGTGTCAACCTGTTAGCCTTGGAAACTTTGATCGAGGAACTAACTTAATAGAAAATGTGTCCAAAAGTTGTTTCCATCACTGAAACTATTTCAAATGTGTTGAGAAAAAGGCGACTCTGAAGGAAAATATATTATCTTGATCAAATTCGAGCAATCTTCTGCAAAAACAATCTGATTATACTGGAAAATACATACACTCATAGCCCAAAAAAATGCCTCAAATTCTGCATGTAAAGGGGAAAAATTCCGATGAATTTGTGTCCCTACCATCGGATCAACCAATCCCTCTTTTTTACAATCTAACTCAGTTATTTAATTAATTTTTAATAATGAAAACAATTTTGAACCACTTGAAATTAAACATGTATGATAGAAGTTTCTCTCAAATATCTCAAGACATCTCATTAAAGATATTTTTTTCTTCCTCTCTCCTAAATTTTTACTTCTTTTTTTGAGAAATCCATTGGGTTATCTCCCGATGGAGATGCTCAAAACAAACAACTAATCGATTTAAAATTTGGAAAAGAAATCACCCATGAAACCAGAAAGATTAAAGAGAGTGACAACAATGATCAGTCAAAAGTAACTAATTTGATTCATTGTAAAGTATATCAAAGTATCCTAGAAACTGCATTGCATCAATACTAAATTATCCAAATCGGACCAAGTAGCAAAAAATAGAGTTTAACATCTCATATATATATATATATCACCTACTGATCATCTGTTATTATATCAAAATTCACAACAAAAACAAATTTTAGTACCCACCATTCAAATATCAAATCCCAACCTAATTTTTTTTAGAGAAAGTATATCATAAGCCAAGAAACATCCCTCTTTCCAACAACATAAAAGCCTTAAATTTAACCTTCAGATCACGCGAACATGTAACTATAGTAGTGCTATACTTATCCCAACTAGTTTTCTCACATGTAAAAACCAGCAATGCAATATAAGTAACCTGTGAAACCCAAAAGGGAACTATGATAGAAGCAATCAAGTTCTCGGGATCGCAATGACTTTCTAGGAAGTTAAGACTAGCGTCAAAATTTTGTAATTGAATTTTGTATTGGTAGACACAGATAAACATAGCTCATAGTAACATTATTTTTCTTCATCAGCCAAAGATGATATACATGATAGACTCATATTATATTATATTCTACAAATTGGTTTATTTTTTTCACATATTACCATTTTAAGGATTGAACATACATATCACCTCAACCATAACTGGTAAATGTGTTGCTTTTGGTGTCCTAAGCTATGAATAACGAGAAATGTGGAACACTGATTTATTAAGTTGTAAAAGAATTATAAAATCTTTATTTATCACACATTGATGCCAAAGTTTATATACTGAAGATTCTAGTGTAATTGTATGAGATGCAATGTTCAGTGAGCAAACAAATATATTCTATAAGAAAAAGAGAGAGTTACCAGAAATAGTATTTTTTGAAGTTATGTTTCACAATAAGTGACCTGCTGTGCGTTGGTGACTTTCAGAGGCCGAAATACCAGTTTTACCCTCAACGAAGTGGATGAAGAGTTAGGAATGCCAAAAGTTACGTTCTTGTTTAGTCGTGTCTTTACCTTTTATTGGTAAAGGTGTCTGCTTGTTGGGGGGTCTATGTCATAAAACCTTGGGCAGTGAAACAAACAGATCTCACCTAAATAAACGAGTTGGGTTATTTTGAAGAGGCTGTAAAAAGTGAAAAGGTGGAAAAGCTTTATTTTCATCGACATTTTGTTTTCTTCTCGAAGGTGCGAGCTTTGCAGTCGTCGTTATCTACTTTCCGGTGAGTTTTCGTAACTGTCTCTGGAGGATCTACAGATGGAAGGTATGTGTAGCGATTCGTGGATGTAGTCTGCCGAGTTAAAGTGTCATGCCAAGTAGATCGATTTCACTGTTAATTTTCTGATTTCCTTTAGACTGCGAAATTAGTGATTAGATGAAGTTGCCTTCGAGTTTTTTGAAGTTCTTTTTTCTTCTCGGATTTGTAGGCGACGGTTTTCCGGCCGATGGATGGATAGCCGACTCCCGCAACGTCTCTTCGCTACAAACCGCTTCCCTAGCAAGCGCCTCAATGTGTATTCGAAGATAGAAATGCTTTTAGGTGAGGAAACAAGAGGGAGTAATGGGCAATAGTAGTGGATGAACACTTTGAACGATGTAAATGTCCATGGAGGTGGAATAACAGTTTGAACGATATAGCTGGGGCAACAAAGGATTTAATGGGCAATAGTAGTGGATGAACACGTTGAACGATGTACATGTCCTTGGAAGTGCGTTTGACAACGATTGCATTGTAGTAGTTTAGTTAGTTTGTGGTGAAACGTCTGTATTATGTGAGGTGGAGTAACCCGGTTAGAACATGGGCAGTATGGTTGACCATAGGTAAGTTTGTCGAAGAAAAAAGAACGGCCGTAATTGTGTGTGTTCGAATCGGTATATGGGCTATTGTGGGATGAACGTGGCGACAACGGTTATCGTCAAAATGAATGAATTAATAATAGTAGGGTATGTGGACGACCGTAGTTGTGTAGGAGGTGTACAGAGTGTCTGTTTCGTGTAAGGTAGATTTGACTGGTAAGAACATTGAGGGTGTGGTTGAACATAGTTCGGTTAGTGGAATGCTGTGTGGTCGAAGCTGTACATATTGTAGGATATGAATAGGGTAACGTGTGGACTGCGGCTGACGTATAAATGAATGAATGAAAGTGTCAAGTATGTGTGGACGGCCATTAGATAGTGGATGAACACTTTGAACGATGCAGATGAGGCTACAAGAGGATGTAATGGGCAATAGTAGTAAATGAACACTTTGTACGATCTAAATGTCCATGGAAGTGGTTGAACAATTTGAACGATTTAGGTGAGGCAACAAGAGGAGTAATGGGCAATAGTAGTGGATGAACACTTTGAACGATGTAAATGTAAATGGAAGTGGATGAACAGTTTGAATAGGTAGTTTTCGTGTTCGAGGAGGGAGCAGTGTTGGAGATTGGTCGAACACGGTAACCGGAACGAAAGCCCGGTGGATGAAACTCACCGGAACAGATGAAAAAACCGTGGAAGAAAGGAAATGAGGAGAATGATGGAAGGAGGTTTAGGAAGAACAGAGTGAAGTGAGCGTGTGATAGAGATGATGATGTGTTTGCAGTGATAGGTTGGCGTAGAGAAGAAAGTACATCAGCTCTATTCTCCGAAAAATGTGCACAAAAGAGGGGGGGGAGTGGGAAAGAAGAAATGAATCTCCACTGTCGGATTTGGTGTACACAATGACCGAGTTGATCAAACGATCAATCAAATAAATTGTGTAAACTAGTCAAATCAAGGAGTTTAAAAAAGGTAGTGATTTGAGTGATAAAGGTGAGAAGGTAAAAAGGTGACAGTTATTTGCTTCATTTCGAGATCAGTTCGGACGAGGGGTAAAAAAGGAATTGTACACACACTTTCTAAGGTGAAAGTCACTCATATCCGCTAAGTCACTTTTTCTGTTTCAAGAGTTGTGGAAAGTCACTTAATAGACAATTATCTCATAAAAGGATCTATATCAAACAGATTCAAAAAATATTTCAATATCTCACTAAGTGTTACCAAACTTTAGGAAATCATTGTAACGTTATATATAATTATAATTCCTTCTTCTGCTTTTTAACCACTTCATTTCAAGTTCAACTAACTACAATGGCTTGGAAAACGACAGTTATACCACACAGACCATATTTTATTTCATAAGTGCTTACAAACATTGAGAACATTGTAGTTTGTACTATGGCGATTTGTCAATTTGTGGCACAAGGTATAACAAACATATTATTTGAATTTTTATTCAAAGTAAAAGTAAAATAGTGCACAAAAAGGCCTTATTCTACAAGGCAATCATCAGTTCGTTCCGCAAACAGTATCAACTTAAAGATGCATCTAAAGATGTCACTTCAATTTTAAGTAGTTGAATAATATTGAATTTTATAGGAATTGAATTCTATTTAAATCTATCTTTGAATAACACTCCTTACGAGATTCTCTTTTTCTTATATGTTGATGTAAGATCGGATGGGGTGAGGAATGAAGATTGGTTGTTCAACTCTCTTCTTCAAACCAAGTGATGGAAACGATGGGGAAGTGATGGAATCCGGTTAGTTGGTTGTTCAACTCTCCCTAACTGGATCAATGGATGGATGGATTGAGTATGGATCGATGACGCCACAAGAATCTATGGAAAGGAGGCTTGATAAGTCGGGAACTTGCTTAGGCTGCTTCACAAACGACTAAGACTTGCTAGGGTTTGTACTAAGACAAAAACTTCGGTTTGTTTATTGATATGAGGTAAATGATACACGGCTGCTCTAGAGGCCTTATAAAGGGAGCCGATGCAGCTTTGCCCTTCTTGGGGACTTGGAAACAAATTACAAGAATAAGGAAACTACTAAATGCCGAACATAATGGCAAGAACAAGAAAGGAAAACAAATGATCGGCCAAACAATGCCTTATACTAAAAAGGAAAACTATAAATCGACTAAGAAGAAAAAGGAAAAGAACTTGAATCACACGGAAACAAACGGTTAGTATCATAAAGAGATAATTCAAATAATTCAACCTTACCTTTGTTTGTTGATCGAATCCGTGTGGGCTGGTACGCATCGTTTCACTAAGTGCCTTGGATGCTAAATAAGGTAACTTCTTGATGCATGGGAAGAAGAGGCCAAGTTGAGCTTGTAACATCTTCTTGTTCACTTCTTGGACCGACTTGAATGTAGTAAGCTTCGACTAAAGCCATTGGTCCACTTAGTTCCTTGTCTTGAACCGGTTCTAGCCCTTTGTTGATGTCTTCTTCACTTGGACTCTCGGTGATGCTAAGTGTGTTCAGCTGGTCAGTGATGTTCTCTAGACTTTGGTGCGTGAAGAGACTAGCCACTCCTAAGTTGAAGCTTTCCCTCATGTCTCTTGTTCCGGATCGTGTCCTAGGCGCTAGCTTCATGGTTGGAATGGTGTTGTTGGTTTCTTGGTTCTCATAATCCCCTCCCTCTTGAGAAGATTCTGTCCTCAGAATTGTATCATCTGCATCAAATGGAGATAAGTCAGACACATTAAAGGTAGGGGAAATTTTAAACTCACCTGGCAGATCAATGTGATACGCATTGTCATTAATCTTCTTCAGGACTTTGAATGGGCCATCTCCACGGGGTGAAAGCTTGGACTTCCTTTCATTTGGGAACCGTTCTGTCCTCATGTGTAGCCAAACCCAATCTCCTGGTTCAAATGTCACCTTCTTCCGGTTCTTGTTCATATACTTTTCAGTTTGTTGGTTCTTCTTCTCTATGTTCTCTCGGACCCTTTGATGTATCTTCTTCACGTACTCAGCTTTGGTCTCTCCATCTTGACTAATCATCTGGTCCTTGTGTTCTAAAGGCAACAAGTCTAATGGAGTATTTGGCTTAAACCCATACACAACTTCAAAAGGAGAGAGTTTAGTAGTAGAGTGGGAAACACGGTTATATGCAAACTCAATAAAGGGTAAGCAATCAAGCCAGTTCCTTAAATTTTTACCAACCGTTGCCCTTAAGAGGGTGGAGAGAGTGCGGTTGACAACCTCAGTCTGTCCATCAGTTTGTGGGTGACATGTTGTTGAGAAAAGCAGCTTGGTTCCTAGCTTTCTCCATAGTGTTCTCCAGAAATGACTAAGGAACTTGGTGTCACGATCAGACACAATGGTCCTTGGAATGCCATGATACTTCACTACTTTCTTGAAGAACAAGTCTGCGATTTGTGTGGCATCATTGGTCTTGTTGCATGGTATGAAATGAGCCATTTTTGAAAAGCGATCCACCACAACAAATATTGAATCCTTGTTCCTGATGTTTGGCAAACCTAGTACAAAATCCATGGAAACATCTACCCAAGGCATGTTAGGAATAGGTAATGGAGTGTATAGACCGTGTGGGTGTGACCTGGATTTTGCTTTTAAGCAAACGATGCACTTAGAGCAGAACCGCTCTACATCTCTTTTCAGCCGAGGCCAAAAGAAGTGTTCCACCACAATGCTCAGGGTTTTGTCTACTCCAAAGTGTCCCATGAGGCCTCCTCCGTGGGCTTCTCTTAGTATCAGCTCACGCATGGATCCTTGTGGAATACATATCCTCTTGTCCCTGAAAAGAAATCCATCACGCAAATAAAAGGGACCTATGGCGCCTTTGTTGCATAGCTGGAAGGTGTCCTTGAAGTCGGGATCCTCCTCATATAAGCCTTTGATGTGCTCAAAGCCCATGATCTTTGCTTCCATCGTAGCTATCAAGGCATGTCTTCTTGATAATGCATCAGCTACAATGTTTTCTTTCCCCTTTTTGTACTTAATGACATAAGGGAAGGTCTCCACGAATTGCAACCATCTCGCATGTCTTTTCTTTAGAGTTGTTTGTCCTCTTAAGTACTTAAGAGTCTCATGATCTGTATGAATAACAAACTCTTTAGACAATAAATAGTGTTGCCAAGTTTCAAGAGACCTTACAAGGGCGTATAGCTCCTTATCATAGGTAGGATAGTTTAGTGAAGCTCCATTTAGCTTTTCACTAAAGAATGCCACCGGTTTGCCTCCTTGAGTTAAGACAGCTCCAATTCTTGTTCCTGAAGCATCACACTCAATCTCAAAAGTCTTGTCAAAGTCAGGCAAACATAAAACCGGTGATTGAATCAAACGATCCTTAAGCTTCTGAAAAGCTTGTTCTTGTTCTTCTCCCCATTTGAAGGCAACGTCCTTCTTGATAACTGATGTCAGTGGGGCTGCAATGGTGCTGAAGTCTCGGACAAATCTTCTATAGAAGCTTGCTAGTCCATGGAAGCTTCGCACATGTCCTATTGTTGTTGGTGTTGGCCAGTCGCGGATTGCCTTGATCTTTTCCTCATCCACTTGCAATCCCTGTGAACTAACAACAAAACCTAGGAAAACTACTTGATCAGTGCAGAAGGTACACTTCTTGAGGTTGGCATACAAGCCTTCTTGCCTCAGAGTATCTAACACCTTCTCTAAATGGACCACATGATCCGCCAAACAAGTACTGTAAATAAGAATGTCATCGAAATAAACAACAACAAACTTACAGATGTATGCCCTTAAGACATGGTTCATGAGTCTCATGAATGTACTTGGAGCATTGGTAAGCCCAAATGGCATGACTAGCCATTCGTATAAGCCTCTCTTAGTCTTGAAGGCTGTTTTCCATTCATCACCTTCCTTCATTCTTACTTGGTGATAACCGCTTTTAAGATCAATCTTTGAAAAGATTGTTGCTCCACTCAGCTCATCTAACATATCATCAAGGCGTGGAATGGGATGTCTGTACTTGATGGTGATGTTGTTTATTGCCCTACAGTCAACACACATTCTCCAGGTTCCATCTTTCTTGGGCACCAACAAAACTGGTACGGCACATGGACTTAGGCTCTCACGGATGTAACCCTTGGACATGAGATCTTGCACTTGTTTCTCCAGCTCTTTGGATTCTTCCGGATTCACTCTATATGCTGGCCTGTTAGGTAGTGGTGCTCCAGGTATGAGATCGATCTGATGCTCAATGCCACGAATAGGAGGTAGTCCAGTGGGAATGTCTTCAGGGAACACATCTTGGAATCGTGTGATAAGCTCCTTAATCTCGGTAGGTAGCTCCGAGTCTTCTTGACCTGAAAGCAAGCTCTCCCTAAAGATCATTAGTAGCACCTGTGTCTTATGATCAATAGCCTTAATAACCGAAGTAGGAGTAACAAACAAATTAGTCTTACGAGCCTTGTTAATTTGGTTCATGGACTTTTGCATGTCAAACACCTCCTGTGGGGTTAGTGGTGCTAAGTTTTGCTTGCGGTTGTTGTGGCTGAATGAGTAGAAGTTGGTTTTGCCATAGTGAATGGTATCCTTGTCGAATTGCCAAGGTCTTCCCAAGAGTATATGGCCAGCTTCCATTGGAACCACATCGCATTTGACCTCATCTGTATACTTGCCTATGCTAAAAGGCACCATGACTTGCTCTCCAATCCGCAAGACAGTCTCATCATTAAGCCACTTAAGTCGGTATGGCTTTGGATGCTTTGTTGTCTTGAGACCTAGCTTGTCAACAAGATACTTGCTAGCCACGTTAGTGCAAGAACCACCATCAATGATCAAACTACATACCTTGGATTGGATGTTGCATCTAGTATGGAAGATGTTCTCCCTTTGCATGGTCTCGGGTTCAAACATTGCACTCAAGGCTCTTCTTGTAACCAGTATCTCTCCTATCTCAGGATAATCGGTTACTTCCTCCTCTGAATCAGCTGGTTCCTTCTCTTCTTCATCTTCAGTCTCGTATTCGCCTTGCTCGTTGATCAGCATAACCCTCCGGTTTGGACACTCATTGGCGTAATGCCCCTTTCCCTGACACCTAAAACAAGTAATATCCCTATTTTTCTTAGGTTGAGAACTACTTGCCTCTGGTTTGTTGGATTTGGGAACCTCGGGAGTGTTCTTCTTGAACCGGCTGTCTACTACACTTGCCTTGCCTTTGTCGTAGCTCCTTTGAGTTGATGGAGTCCACGTACTCTTGCCTCGTGTGTTGGATGTAGACTTACGCTTGATGTGCTGCTCTGCTTGTGTTGCGTATTGCATGAGTCCATCAAAGTCTCCATAGTCTTGTCGGTCCACTTTGCAAGCAATGCGGTCATGTAAACCGTCAATGAATTGTGCCATCAGTGTGGCTTCTGAATCTTGGACTTCAAGGCGATTCTTTAGCACTTCAAATTCCTCAAAATACTCCTCCACTGATTTGCTTCCCTGTCTCAATTGACGAAAACGTTTGTGCAAATCTCTATAGTAGTATGATGGAATATACCTCTTCCGGAACATGGCTTTCATGTCATCCCAACTATCAATGGGTGCTCGCCGTGTTCTTCTTCTTTCAGCTACTTCTCTGTCCCACCAAGTGAGAGCATTGCCTGTGAGCTGAGCAGCTGCCAGTGCTACTTTCTTTGCCTCGGAATACTGATAGTAGTCATAGATGTTCTCCATACGTCTATCCCAATCAATGAAGGCATCCGGGTCTACTTTTCCTGCAAAGGTAGGAGGCGTCAGCTTAATATCTTTGCTATCAAAGTTGTTACCTCTTGGACCACGATCATAGTCCTGATCATAGTCTCGTTGTCGGCCTTGACGCCGTTCTTGTTGTCTCCTGTTTCTCCTCGGTTGCTCATCATCACCGTGTGGGTCTCCATCATCTTCTAGGCTGGGCATGTCACTGTCAGTGTCATCATTGGCCCCTTGGTTCCTAGGTTGATGCTGTCGTGGACCTTGTCCATCGTGTGCTTGAGCCTGTGGAAGGAGTTGCTCCATGACGTTCATCCGGTCACTAATGTTCCTTATAGCATCTAGGAGTTGTTGAGCTGTTGGTTGTGGTTGTCCTTGGTTATCTCCCATGGTTTCTCCTGCGCAAGGCAACAAAAGAGATCAAGTGCAAAAAGGAAATGGTACTAATGCAAACGAGAAAAGAAAAGAAAGACAAGATGCACAACTAACAAAAAAAAAAGGAAAGAACTAACTCGGCTAGACTCAAATATGGAAGGACTAATAACTCGACCAAACAACTAAATGGAAAGTGCAAGGATGCAACTCGGTTACCCTAGCTTAGATGGTTTCTGCGGCGGCTTAATCAAGAACAAACAATCAAGTTTGAATACTAGCAACCTAACCAGCAGGATTCGGCTAACAACAAGAGATGCAATGCAAGACTAACAATGATATATGGTTTTTTTTTTTTTTTTTTTAACTTATGGATGCAAACAACGAAAATAACAGATTTTTATGGCTTTTCTTTTTAGATGCGGAAACAACAAGACACGAAACTAACGAACAAAACAAGAACAAAACAAAACAAGAGCAGAAAGGAACGATCTAGGGATAGATATCACCTGATTCAGGAACCTTTCGGCTCTGATACCAAAATGATGTAAGATCGGATGGGGTGAGGAATGAAGATTGGTTGTTCAACTCTCTTCTTCAAACCAAGTGATGGAAACGATGGGGAAGTGATGGAATCCGGTTAGTTGGTTGTTCAACTCTCCCTAACTGGATCAATGGATGGATGGATTGAGTATGGATCGATGACGCCACAAGACTCTATGGAAAGGAGGCTTGATAAGTCGGGAACTTGCTTAGGCTGCTTCACACACGACTAAGACTTGCTAGGGTTTGTACTAAGACAAAAACTCCGGTTTGTTTATTGATATGAGGTAAATGATACACGGCTGCTCTAGAGGCCTTATAAAGGGAGCCGATGCAGCTTTGCCCTTCTTGGGGACTTGGAAACAAATTACAAGAATAAGGAAACTACTAAATGCCGAACATAATGGCAAGAACAAGAAAGGAAAACAAATGATCGGCCAAACAATGCCTTATACTAAAAAGGAAAACTATAAATCGACTAAGAAGAAAAAGGAAAAGAACTTGAATCACACGGAAACAAACGGTTAGTATCATAAAGAGATAATTCAAATAATTCAACCTTACCTTTGTTTGTTGATCGAATCCGTGTGGGCTGGTACGCATCGTTTCACTAAGTGCCTTGGATGCTAAATAAGGTAACTTCTTGATGCATGGGAAGAAGAGGCCAAGTTGAGCTTGTAACATCTTCTTGTTCACTTCTTGGACCGACTTGAATGTAGTAAGCTTCGACTAAAGCCATTGGTCCACTTAGTTCCTTGTCTTGAACCGGTTCTAGCCCTTTGTTGATGTCTTCTTCACTTGGACTCTCGGTGATGCTAAGTGTGTTCAGCTGGTCAGTGATGTTCTCTAGACTTTGGTGCGTGAAGAGACTAGCCACTCCTAAGTTGAAGCTTTCCCTCATGTCTCTTGTTCCGGATCGTGTCCTAGGCGCTAGCTTCATGGTTGGAATGGTGTTGTTGGTTTCTTGGTTCTCATCATATGTTTTCTTAAATATGTTTCTATAATACAAAAAAAATCTATTTAAATTGATCTTTGAATAACAGTCCCTAAGATTTTCTCCTTTTCTTATTTGTTTTTTTTAAATATGTTTCTTTAAATAAAAATAATTTTGTTGAACAAAAAAATATAGAACAGATTTAATGTCATGATGAAGATTTGACCATGTATAAATTTTCATGGAAAGTTTGAAATTTTTAACTTTGTTATTTTACCAAACATTTGTTAATATGAGAAATTTATGGCCACATTTTAACACATTTAAGTTTATATAAGAAATTTGACTATTCCATGTGTGTATATAAGGATATATAAGCATTCACTTCCTTTGTTTTCTAACATTTTCACACCCACACCCCAAATTGTTTTCACAAAATATTCCAACCAAATGGCTCTATCAAAGTTTCAACTAGCAGTCCTTCTCATGGCATGTTTTCTCCTATTTACTGCACAATCAAAAAGTAAATATGTTCTTATAATTCTTCAATATATATATATATATAATATATATATTATAAAACAAAACTCACTCACACATTTTTTTTGTAGTAAGATAGTAAACTAATGATCATCATTGATTTTCTTCTTCTTATTAACAGCTTTCAAGACGAGAGAGTGTAATTTCAGAGGTGCCTGCAACACCGATGACGAGTGCAAAACTCGATGTGCATCGCCTGAGTTCCCACCAGGGACTACTGGTTTATGTGTGGAAAATCATATTGGCACTGGACGTCTTTGCTGTTGTACTGTTGCTTAATTCTTCCGGTAATCTTACATAAAAATGTGGGGTAAAGCTTTGAGTAATGAATAATGTTGAACATTGGTTTATCAAGCATAAAAAATATCTCAATATAGAACCATCTTACAAAAAATTATAATCTATTTTTACACATTGATTACAAATTGAATCACTTGAGACTCGAGAGTGTAATTAAATTGGATGAAATGGTATTGTTGACATACTGTTTGTGCGTTAAATGACCACTAGGAGAAATATAAATTTTATTATAGTTAAAAAAAATTTATGTCAAACAGAAAATTTATTACAAAATATTTCAGTTTTTGTAAACTACTATATTAGTGAATTTAAAGAAACTAGGTAATTATCAGCGCTATACCGCAAGACTTTTTAAAATATTATATTATATTTAATATTATAACTTTATTTTTATGTGCACCTTCTGAATCTTTTCATCAAGTCATGATTCTACGATACAAAAAAACCATCTGATCTTGCTCATCCCAAGCTTCTAATTATTATCCAACTTCTGTTTTAAACCATGAATCTCCAGTTCGTCTTCTTTTAGCAACATAATAAATGTATATACAGAATTAGATCTCATCATTTTGAAAGAATACAATTGTTCCAAACTTCCAATACACATTCAGATACATTTCTCCCTGAGATGCCTCTTAAAAAATTAGCAGGTCTTCAGCATTTCAAGAATTTGTTTAACAAAGGCGATGATTGTTTAAAAGAGCATATAATATTGTGGTTTGGCTCATTGAACCCAAATTGAATACATTAATGTAAATGTTTGTCTCCATAAAGTCAATATTGATCTGGTTTTCTCAGGGTTTCGAGAAATCCATTTGACCTTTTTTCTTAGTTTAATGTGTGATTTACGAGAAATGCCATTGAAATTTAATGAAATGGTAGAATTTCTTTAAGATTAATTTAGACTAAACATATATGTAGACTATAATAGTTTTAATACACTTTGATCACATATGATCATGTAAAGATTAATTACTATAAATAAAAATATATTAATTACATATGTATCCAAACAATTTAAAATAATGGGTCTCACATCTCTAATTAATTAAAACAAAAATAGTAATAAAACAATATATATATATATATATATATATATATATATTATATATATATATATTTGCACATATTTTAACCAACAAAAAATAAAAACGTGGATAAAAAATTAAAACTTAATATGAATAAATTTTCTAAATTTTAAAACGTAAATATTAAAAATTAGGTCATTAAGATTGATGTCTTATAATTTGCGATTTTTCATGGGTTATTATAAGACAGATTACTTTATTTTGATAATAATATATAAAATTATAATTTTAAATTACTATAGGACAGATCAAATGAATGAATTATTTTATATTGACTATAATTCATCATAATTGTATTTATATAAAAAATGTAAATTTTGATTTTGAAAACATTAAATAAATTATCCAATATAAAACATATATCGTTCTACAAACACAATTATTTTGTTAAAAAAGGTTATATAAATATTATTTCAAAAACATAATCACGTGCTAAAGCACTGGTCCGGAGTTAGAGTTATGATACGAGTAAAATACGTTTTTACTAAAATCAACACATCTTAAATTTCAACTTATACAGAGTAAAAATCATAAAACCAAAACAAACTAAAAATATTATTCATCTTTAGAGTGAATTAAAATTTAGCAAACTATATAATACATCTATATATAAAATAAAACTATTAGCACATCTATAACTTTTTCATCTATAAATTTTTTTACCCAAAATGATGTTCAAAATCTCACTCTACACTTATTAATTATTATATTATAATTAAATTATAACACTTTAGTTCTCTTTAGTTATGATATAAATCATTCTGTGCTCAGCGCGGATTAGAGTCTAGTATCTATATTATAATGAGGTAAGCCTCTTTTCCTCTACTGCAGTTCTGTAATGCTGCCACATGTCCTTTTTTTCAAGTTGCAACTTCTTCTTTTAACAAACGTCGTCAAGGTCCATAGTTCGATCATGCGATCTTACATTTTTTTCAACTGCATAGCTTGAAAACGACATAGTTTTTGGAGATTCGGACTCCAAAAAAGGCCTACAACCCTCCCTTTGAATCTGATGGCGGAGAGACATCATCTAATATATCCCTATAGGATAAAATAAATGCTGAAATATCCCTCACTTGTAAGAAGACAAAATTACCCTTAATGAAGATAATTTTCGGGTGTTAAAGGTTAAATATAATTAAATTGGTAAGGGTTCAACGAAAAACACGGTAGCTCAGTGGTTCCGCGCTCCGCACACCCGCACGCACCCATGGTTCGAAACCCCTATGTGTGATAATATCCAGTATTACTGGGTAATACCGAGTGATACTCGGTAATACTATCACTCGGTAATACTGGGTAATACCGAGTAATACTGGTAATACTGGGTAATACCGAGTAATACTTGGTAATACTGGGTAATACCGAGTAACAGTGATACCAGTAGTACGGGTATTACCCAGTATTACTGGGTAATACTAATACTGGGTAATACTGGGTAGTACCGAGTCCCAATAATACCAGTGATACTGGGCGTTGGGTTTTGATTTTAAAATATCTAGAAGGGTAGTTTCGTCCTTTCATTTAAACGAGGGATATAGAAGATTAAAGAGGGATATAGAAGATTTGGCTGCATCATATAGGGACATATGAGGTGATGTCTCGATGGCGGACGCAATCGTCGGCTTCGCTCCTCAGTCTCATCATCTCGAGGGTTTTTAGATCTCCAATGGCGAATCTTATGCACAGGAACCAATCCTGTTTAAAGGCAATCCCGAGGCTCACCCCCAATCTCATACCGCATCAGAAGCCTTGCATCAGCAGCAATGTCGTCGAGTCTGTATCTGTAGAATCCGATCCAGTTCCTCTTACGAATCCTGTGATCACCGTCTCCGGGATTAAACCGGACGAAGCTCTGCGGTTTTACCCGAGTTTCCCAATCGGATACGGGTTCTTTGGTTCATGCTTCGGGTCTAATCAATACGGTGCCATTCGCTGAGGCGGTGGTGGAGGAGAAAGATGAGAAGGAGATCATGATTTACGCTGATAGCGTGAAGAAGAATATGAACAAACACAAGTACAGGAAACTCAGGAAGAAACAAGGAAACAAATCTTAAAGAGGTTCTTTGCTCGATTTCACCTTTTTTTTAAACTCCAAACCATATCACATTTGAATTAGATCGATAAAGTATTGATGAGTCTATTTCTGAATTTCTCCTTACAATTAATAGTTTCCAGGATATAGTTATATTTTGGTAAAGATAGATTCCTCATACCTGCTTCTATAAGTTTTTCATCTAAAGGGGCCGTTTTTCTCAAATTTGCAGAAAATCGTCGGAGCTGGAAATAATACTTCACACCACATCGTCTTCACAAACCTAATTGACTGAGGTTAGTTTCTCCCTAGATTAACTATGTGCATACTAAAACATACCTAGATGGTGCTATTCTCAAAGAAGTGAGTTTCAATAGTTAGAGTTTGATACTGTAGTTTCCGAGTTAGGTTAAGCTAGGGAATTTTTGGTTAACAGAGAAAAATAATAGTTCTTTAACCTGCTGTTTCTATTCACTAACGAATTGAACCCATCTTTCAATGTGCTTTCATTTTTTGTTCACTCAAATTCTAATTTCAGCCCCTTCCCTTGCAACTTCGACATTTTCTTCTGATTTTTTCTTCCTATCACCTGCCTTCTGAATTTGATCATGGTATGGTCAATACACTTATTATAGGATAAAGCTTTGAGTAGACAAACTGATATATTACAATTATCTACTTCGATTTTTCCTACACATTATCATTGCTAAGAAAGAATTGAAATAAAACACTCATATTTCTCCTGAAGAAAATAATCAACAAGAAGGAGTTTGTATGGCTGAGAATAAAAAACAATGCTACTTCCCAACCTGTACTGTTTCACTTGAAGTCTTAATTTTGATAAACGTCGGTTTCTAACAGAAGGTTTTTAATTGAAGAATGCAGGAAACGTCTACATCTGATATGGTAGAAGAAATATCTGTGACAACTGAGGCCATAGTAGTAGATGATGTTGCCCCCGAGAGGAAAATTATCAAAGGCCCAAAAGCTGGACCCAAAGCTTCGAAAGAAGCTATACCAATGTGGAAAGAAGACGGTTTCTCTAGGTAAAGTACTATATGACTGTTTTTCTCTTCCTATGAATGCAAATGGCTCAGTTTGGTTAATAGACACTTCGTTCCTGTGCATTTTCCAGCTTGCACAAGACCAAGACCGATGGACCTTAGCTCAAGATATATTACCACTGCTCTCATGCTCTGCTCCATTTGCAATATATCATCAGTATTTACAGGTATGTCATAAGAAGAAAGCTTTCCCGTATGTTTGATTATAGTATTGCAGAAGAACAAAATCTCAAATTATAAATAATTTTACAGCCTCTAGCGACATGTATGCACAACCTTCACCAAAGGAAGATGGCAATTAATCTGCAGATAACAGAACCGTGGCTATGCGAATTTCAGGTATAATCAAATTCTCAAATATTTCCTCACCATAATCATCTTCGGTCGAGAGGTGTTTATATATTCTTGATGCCTAAAATGCAGGTGCTTCCGTCAAGAACTCACCCTCACATGCAGAAGAGCTGTTCTGCATGCAAAAAAAACATCCAAAATTATATATTGTTATAACACAATCATATTGGACTTTAGTAAACGGCTCATTAACCATCAGGTTAATGTCCATTGGCCCATCAGAGTTTTAACTATATTGTACCATATATTTGTATATAAACTCCTTGATGGAATAAAGAGATTATAGTTTTTTTCAACACGTTATCAGCACGATAGCCCTAGAGACCCTGAGCAGCCGCCGACTTTAAAAACCCTAAAGAAAAAAAAATGCCGAAACTTTTAAGAGTCATATTTTTCAAACCTTGAGGAACCAAAAGGCAATCTATATATCAAATCAAAGTCCTCGACGAGATGAATCTACCGGTGAAAACCGCTTGTCGATCCGACATCGGACGCGCTCTCACGCATGCATACAGTGCACGACGATCTACCAAATAAACCAGATCCGATTTTCTCCTTCTTCAACCAACAGCCTCTCCAGCTTTTGGTGATCAATCCTTGGCGTTTGTAGCGGTTAACTGAGGTCTATTAGATCCCAGTTTCATAAGCCAGCCAAACATCCAAAGGCATAAAAGGTATCATTCAAAACTATAAATCCTAATCAACCGGCTTGTTTTCTATATTCTAAAACCGATCCAAATTGTTAAACCTTAATCGATAACCTAAACCAATGTTTATATATTAGAGCTAAATTTGGAATCTTAGTAATATAGGAATTTTTCAAAAAGTATGAATAAAATAACCAATATGGACACCCTAGTAAACTGGTTAGGTTATAAACCCTAAAGTTTGATATAAAGTTTCCAATATAGGAAAGTTTCCTAAAATAGCAGGTTCTCAAAAAAAAAAAAGTTTTCCCAAAATATCATAAATCCCTTATCTAAATGATCATAGTCTCATACTATTGATTATTTAAATAAAAAGAAATTTTTTTTGTACTATATGTTTCAGATGTCAAACATTCAGAAAGTCGAGTTTGAGGCACTCAATGTCTCCGGGGATAACTACCTCAAATGGGCCCTTGACACCAAGATCTACCTCAACTCAATGATTCTAGGTGAATGCATCAAAGATAATAACACCGCGACTCCAACAAAACGGTACTCGGCGATATTTATTATCCGCCATCACCTCGCTGCGTCTCTCAAGCAACAATACCTCACTCTTGAGGATCCACTCGAACTTTGGGTGGCACTGAAAAAGAGATATGACCATCAGAAAACGGTCATACTGCCCCAAGCCAAGTTCCACTGGAAGAACCTACGGTTCGAAGATTTCAAATCCGTTGATTCTTATAATTCCGAACTCTTTCGGATAGTTTCACTCATGAAACTATGTGGCGAAGAAGTCACTGATAAGGATCTTCTAGAGAAAACATTCTCTACGTTTGGCACCCCTAATGTTGTCCTCCTACAACAATACCGTGCCATGAATCATATAACCTATGAGGATTTGATCTCTTGCTTACTCCTTGCTGAGAAGAACAATCAGCTTCTGATGAGGAACAGTGCCATGAGGCCCACAGGATCAGCTCCATTGCCAGAAGGAGCCAGCAAAGAGTCCAACTTCGTCCAACGTGACAGATCCTCAGATCATGGACGTGGACGTGGAAATGGACATGGGAATCACGGAAAAGGACGCGGAAAACTGAACCAAGATAACCGACCTAACCTCAGTTATGGTCGGGGTATGGGTCGTGGCATCAGCAAACCGACCCACATAGACAATTCATCTAGACCAACTCCTTGTACAAGATGCGGGATGACTAATCATTGGGTCAAGAATTGCCGTACTCCCAAATATCTTGCTGAGCTCTACGAGAAGCACGGGAAAGATAATCATGAGGCTAATCTGGTTCATCAAGTCAATGAAGATGACTCAAAGGCTGATAAGGCTGATGACATGGATTACGAGACCTCCGACCTTCTTGTTTGACCTCAATATCTGAATTCATTTTACATTAGTCCTTGAACATTTATCCTTTAATTTAGGGATTTGTTGTCTTTTATTTTGGATTTTATCTTTAAGACCTTTTTGCCTTTACATCTTAATTTATGGAGTAATATTTTATTTGCATGTGATATTTGCATCATAATTCTTGTTTAATGAAGTTCAATGCAAGACAATATGGATATCATTGTGGATAGTGGATCGAGTCACACCATTCTAAAAGACAAGAATTACTTTATAAATCTAGTCATAAAAACCGCGAACATTAGCACTATAGCGGGTACTTCGAGCCTAATAGAGGGCCATGGCCAAGCTCATGTGTTGTTATCAAACGGTACATATCTAGAAATATCAGATGCCTTATACTCACCCAGTTCTGAGAGAAACCTATTGAGTTTCAAAGACATAAGATGATAGGATCATGGATGGCGCATGGGGCTCAAGTGATCCGGAGGACAGTGGAGACGAGGAGCAGCTCGAATCAGAGCTTGGATCGAGGACTCGCCAACCCGGAGTGGAGGTTACCCGCGGACGACCGTCCGGTACGTCCGATCGTTCGGCCGTGTACCGATTCAACCCGACACGTCCGGATGACCAGCTGCGCCTAACTCCACGACCTGACATCCGAAACACTCGACCCAGACGCGACATTCCCCGACCTGATTATGGAGAGGAACCGAACGAGCGAGCCAGAATTGCCTTAGGATGTTCTGAACTTAGAACCGATCAGGAGCATGACCCGGAGCACGATCGTACCATCATCTCGACTGACCATGCACGTCCTTATCACGACCTGATGGATTTTTCCATCGACCAAGACTTCTCTGACCGCACATGGGGACTTATTGAGCTGATCGAACGCGACTTCTGCACCCGCGTCCCGACTGACCAGCCCGCGGACCATCTTCCGTTCGTGAACTTGACCCGCGTGTGCCCCATGGACCAGTCCGAGTAGGCGAATGGTCACCCTTGACCATGCGTGATCCGAGGAGTCATCTTTGACTCATTTGTTATTTCCTAAGTCTTTTTGACATTTCCAATGTCTTGTTTTTACCACATTCTTTCTAGTTTTCCGCAACTTTATTTCTTTATATTGTAAACCCATTCCAACATTTGAGGGTAATCGATTTTCTTTGTTCTTCCTTTGAGAAGTTTTCCAGAGTTCAGTCTGAACTTATTTCTGTTGCTTGAAGGGTTTTACTTCGGTAACAAATCCCTCTTAAGTCGTTCTTGTGCGTCATATCAAGAGACTTAGAGGCCGGGAACATCTAAGGCCTTCCGCATCCTTAGTGCGACCCTACGATCCATCCACTCATCCGGAAGGAAGCTAGTAGCTATCCGGGTTGAGTCCTATCCCGATCCGTGCTGGAAGCCCATTCCTGGATAGGTTTGTATCACGTGGTATCAGAGCCACTTTCAGCCGGTATCACCAAATTCTATCTTTTCAAATAACCGTTCATCTTCTCATCTTACCATCTTCTTCTTCTCATCAATTTCTTTAGTTCATTTGGTTTCCGGGCTACTCTAGTGTGTTCCGAGTTTGATTGCTTTCTTTTTTTAAAAAAAAAAAAAAAAACGATTTGCATAGGAAGAAAGAGGAGAAAGCCTTTCTTGAGAGCAATACTCAGGAACTGAACCGAGGAGAAATCCAGTTCTGAGTAGTTAAAGCGGCGTGCCAATCTCTTTCTCTCTTCTCTATTCTTTCGGATTTGTTATTGGGGTATCTTTTGGGTTTGACGGATTTAGTTCCTTCTGAACTTTGCAGAAAACTTGAGAGATCACCATAAAATCTGAGATTTGAGTGGGTGAGGAACTAAACACCACGAGAGTGAGAGTTGTTTTAATCTGATCTTGTTTGCTAAGTGTTTTCAGGAACAATGGAGTTCGAAGATGAAGGACGAGCTGAAAACTCGTACGCTGGATTGTCCAACTTTCAAATGAGGGCACTAACGGAACATATGTCTCGTATGATGAATGCAGGCCTCGAACAGATACACACGCGACTGGATACCTTGAAAGGAGAACAATCTCACCAATCCAACCGTGGACCAAGGAGAAACCCGCCGAGAAGGCCAATTAGATCCGAGGAGGAGTATGAGGACGATCACTTTGAGGAAAACCGATCACCTGCTAGGAACCGACGAGGTAACCGGAACCGAGATACATGAGCGGACAACCCATTTGCAACTAGACAAGGCCGTACCGAGGGTGGTGGTCTAGGTAATTTGAAACTCAAAATTCCAACATTCCATGGTAAGAACGATCCTGATGCATACTTGGAATGGGAAAGAAAAGTTGAGTTGATTTTCGATTGTCAAAATTTCTCTGAGTCTAAGAAGGTTAGGTTAGCCGCAGCTGAATTCTCTGGTTATGCTATTAACTGGTATGATCAAGTGATGACCCTCAGGAGGAGAACAGGTGGACAACCAATCGCAACATGGGACGAACTCACTTCTTTGATGAGGAAGCGATTTGTTCCAACTCACTACAGCCGTGATCTACATCAAAAGCTCAGGCGACTGAACCAAGGCACTCGGTCAGTTGAGGACTATTTCCAGGAGATGGAAATCTTGATGATCAAAGTTGACCTTGACGAGACCTTGGAAGCCACCATGGCAAGGTTCATTGGCGGATTGAACCGAGACATTCAAGATCGTATGGAACTTCAGGAATACGACAGCATTGAAGAGATGCTTCACAAGGCCATCTTGATTGAGCAGCAGTCCAAGAGAAAAGGGTACTCCAAGCCCTCGTTCACGCCACAGGCCAAACCATCTCTTCTAGACAAAGGTAAGTCTCCAGTCCAATCTTCTTCCGATTTGAAAACTAACACACCTTCTTCTCGTTTTGACAAACCCAAAGCCATGGACAACACGAGCAGAACCAGGGATATCAGGTGTTTTAAGTGTCATGGAATGGGACACTTTGCCAACAAATGTCCGAACCAACGTGTCATGGTCATCCGCGAGAATGGGGAGATTGAGTCCGAGGATGAAGTTGAGGACACGGGGCCAATTTTTGATGAGGCACCTGAGGAAGAGGAGGACATTGAATACGCAGCCCAAGGCCACCTTTTGGTCACTAGACGTTCTCTGAGTGTGCAGCCAAAGCCTGACGAAAAGGAGCAATGGGAAAACCTGTTCCATTCTCGATGTCTTATCAAGGACAAAGTTTGCAGCCTTATCATCGACGGAGGAAGCTGTACGAACGTGGCCAGTGAGGAACTTGTTCGGAAGCTGGGACTAGAAGTCAAGCCCCATCCGCGCCCATTCAAACTTGAGTGGCTTAATGAGTCCGGGGAACAACATGTGAGTGAACAAGTCTTGGTTCCGTTATCTATTGGGCGATATGAGGATGAGGTCTTGTGCGACATTCTGCCCATGGACGCGAGTCATGTTCTGCTGGGACGACCTTGGCAGTTTGACAAGAGAGCCGTGCATGATGGCTTCACAAATAGGCACTCTTTTGAGCATAAGGGAAAAAAGATTACACTTGCCCCTTTGTCGCCTAAGGAAGTTCATCAAGACCAGGTCCAGCTGAAGAAGAACCGCGAGAAGGACCGAGCCAAAGAGGAGGCAAAACCGAAGAAGAACTTCTACCTCATTACAGGTCAGGTTCGGAAGTCCTTGTTTTCTAATCAATCTCTGATTTTGCTCATTTTCAAGGAAACACTAATGTTGTCTTCTGACATTTCACCGGATGTCCCAAGTGATCTTAAGCACCTTTTGCAGGAATTTGAGGATGTATTCCCTGAAGAGAACCCATCGGGACTTCCACCCATCCGCGGGATAGAACACCAAATCGGCTTCGTTCCCGGAGCTTCTTTACCGAACCGTCCGGCTTACCGAACCAATCCCGTGGAAACAAAGGAGCTTCAGCGACAGGTTGAGGAGCTCATAGAGAAAGGCTACATCCGCGAGAGCATGAGCCCATGTGCCGTGCCCGTCCTGTTGGTACCCAAGAAGGATGGCAGCTGGAGAATGTGCGTGGACTGCCGTGCCATCAACAACATTACGGTAAAGTATCGCCATCCGATTCCTAGGCTTGACGATATGCTTGATGAGTTGTATGGGTCTTGTTTCTTCTCTAAGATAGACCTTAAGAGCGGTTACCATCAGATTAGGATGAAGGAAGGCGACGAGTGGAAAACAGCCTTTAAGACCAAACATGGCTTGTATGAATGGCTTGTCATGCCTTTCGGATTAACCAACGCCCCTAGCACCTTTATGCGTCTTATGAACCATGTGCTTAGGTCCTTCATAGGAGTCTTCCTTGTAGTTTACTTCGATGATATCCTGATCTATAGCAAGAGTTTGGTTGAACATGCTCATCACTTGCGTTTGATCTTAGGCGTCCTTAGAGAAGAAAAGCTTTACGCCAATCTAAAGAAATGCACTTTTGGAACGGATAACCTTGTCTTTTTAGGTTTTGTTGTTAGTGCAGATGGCATCAAAGTGGACGAGGAAAAGGTGAAAGCCATCCGCGAATGGCCAAGTCCCAAAACCGTTGGAGAGGTCCGGAGCTTTCATGGGCTTGCCGGATTCTATAGGAGATTTGTGAGGGACTTCAGCACCATTGTCGCTCCCTTGACCGAGGTGATCAAAAAGGACGTGGGATTCAAGTGGGAGGAAGCTCAAGAAACCGCTTTTCAGACCTTAAAAGAGAAGCTCACCAATGCCCCTCTTTTAGTTTTGCCTGATTTTCTTAAAACTTTTGAAATCGAGTGTGATGCTTCTGGTGTAGGGATTGGAGCTGTTCTAATGCAAGAGAAGAAGCCCATCGCTTACTTTAGCGAGAAGCTTGGAGGAGCCACTTTGAATTACCCCACTTACGACAAAGAGCTGTACGCTTTGGTCCGTGCACTCCAAACGTGGCAACATTATCTTTGGCCCAAGGAGTTTGTTATTCACACCGACCATGAGTCGCTTAAGCATCTTAAGGGCCAGCAGAAGCTCAACAAAAGACATGCTCGTTGGGTAGAGTTCATTGAGACATTTCCGTATGTCATCAAATACAAGCAAGGTAAGGACAATGTTGTGGCCGATGCTTTGTCCCGAAGGTATGTTCTCTTGTCCACCCTTGAAACCAAGTTACTCGGGTTTGAGTTTATGAAAGAGCTGTATGCTGATGATTCCGATTTCAAGGAGCCATTCTCTCAGTGCGCTAGAGCCGCATTCGGTAAGTACTATAAGGTCAATGGATTCTTGTTTCATGATAACCGTTTGTGTGTTCCTCGTTGTTCCCTCAGAGAGATGTTCGTTAGGGAGGCGCATGGTGGTGGGCTCATGGGACACTTTGCAGTCCGGAAAACCCTCAAGAAGTTGCAGGACCACTTCTTTTGGCCGGGCATGCTTAAGGACGTTGAGAGGATCTGCACTCGCTGTACTACTTGCAAACAGGCTAAGTCTAAAGCCCAGCCCCAAGGTTTGTACACTCCTTTGCCCGTACCTTCTCATCCTTGGACCGACATTTCGATGGATTTTGTTTTAGGACTGCCTAGGTCTAGGTCCGGGAAGGATTCGATTTTTGTTGTGGTCGATAGGTTTTCTAAGATGGCACATTTTATCCCTTGCCAAAAATATGATGATGCTGTACATGTTGCTGATCTGTTCTTTAGAGAAATCGTTAGGATGCATGGCATGCCTAGGACGATTGTGTCAGATAGGGATACTAAGTTCCTTAGCTTCTTTTGGAAAACCCTTTGGTTGAAATTAGGAACTAAGCTGTTGTTCTCTACGACTTGCCACCCACAGACTGATGGGCAAACCGAGGTTGTTAATAGAACTTTGTCATCCTTGCTTAGGACTCTCGTGAAAAAGAATCTTAGGACTTGGGAGGAAAGCTTAGCTCATGTGGAATTTGCTTACAATCATGCTATGCATTCTGCGACTAAGCTTTCTCCATTTGAAGTTGTTTACGGATTTAATCCCCTATCTCCACTTGATCTTTTGCCTTTGCCCATGAGTGATAAGGTTCATGTAGATGGAAAGAAAAAGGCGGAGATGGTCAAGCAGATTCATGAGAAAGTCAAAGCCAACATCGAGGCTAAGACTAAGCAGTACGAGAGGACCGCAAACAAGAAAAGGCACCAAGTGATCTTTAACCCGAGAGACTTGGTTTGGATCCATTTGCGAAAGGAGAGATTTCCCGAGGAAAGAAAGTCCAAGCCCATCCCCCGGATTGATGGTCCTTTTGAAGTTGTTCAGCGAATCAACGACAATGCCTACAAACTTGATCTGAAAGGTAAGTATGATATCTCTTCCAGTTTTAATGTTGCTGATTTGAGTCGTTATGTGGCAGATGTATCCGATTCGTGGACGAATCCTTTTCAACAAGGGAGGAATGATAGGATCATCGATGGCGCATGGGGCTCAAGTGATCCGGAGGAGAGTGGAGACGAGGAGCAGCTCGAACCAGAGCTTGGATCGAGGACTCGCCAACCCGGAGTGGAGGTTACCCGCGGACGACCGTCCGGTACGTCCGATCGTTCGGCCGTGTACCGATTCGACCCGACACGTCCGGATGACCAGCTGCGCCTAACTCCACGACCTGACGTCTGAAACACTCGACCCAGACGCGACATTCCCCTACCTGATTATGGAGAGGAACCAAACAAACGAGCCAGAATTGCCTTAGGACGTTCTGAACTTAGAACCGATCAGGAGCATGACCCGGAGCACGACCGTACCATCGTCCCGACTGACCATGCACGTCCTTATCACGACCTATTGGATTTTTCCATCGACCAAGACTTTTCCGACCGCACATGGGGACTTATTGAGATGATTGAACGCGACTTCTGCACCCGCGTCCCGATTGACCAGCCCGCGGACCATCTTCCGTTCGTGAACTGGACCCGCGTGCGCCCCATGGACCAGTCCGAGTAGGCGAATGGTCACCCTTGACCATGCGTGATCCGAGGAGTCATCTTTGACTCATTTGTTATTTCCTAAGTCTTTTTGACATTTCCAATGTCTTGTTTTTACCACATTCTTTCTAGTTTTCCGCAACTTTATTTCTTTATATTGTAAACCCATTCCAACATTTGAGGGTAATCGATTTTCTTTGTTCTTCCTTTGAGAAGTTTTCCAGAGCTCAGTCTGAACTTATTTCTGTTGCTTGAAGGGTTTTACTTCGGTAACAAATCCCTCTTAAGTCGTTCTTGTGCGTCATATCAAGAGACTTAGAGGCCGGAAACATCTAAGGCCTTCCGCATCCTTAATGCGACCCTACGATCCATCCACTCGTCCGGAAGGAAGCTAGTAGCTATACGGGTTGAGTCCTATCCCGATCCGTGCTGGAAGCCCATTCCTGGCTAGGTTTGTATCATAAGATTGAATGGTTTTCATGTCGAAACTCAGGACGAAGGGAACAAAGAGTTTTTACTCATCACTAAAATGATGAATGGCCATAAATAAGTCTTTGAGACAGTACCCACAGTATCTACTGGCATTTACCATGCTAAGGTCAGTATGATTGAGGCTAATATTGCTATCAAAGCATGGTTTTTAGATTACACTATTTGGCATGACCGCCTGGGTCATCCCAGTGCGAACATGATGCGTAAATTAGTTCAAAATTCTAAAGGGCACACCCTTAAAGCAAATGGTATCTTCCCAAAGCACCTCAAGTGCACAGCTTGCTCACAAGGGAAACTGATTACCCGACCTTCACCAGTCAAAGTGTCTAAAGAGACCTTGAACTTTCTGGAAAGAATCCAAGGAGACATATGTGGACCAATTCACACACCTTGTGGGACATTTAGATATTTCATGGTCCTCGTTGACGCATCGACCCGCTGGTCGCATGTCTGTCTACTATCTTCTAGGAACCAAGCTTTTGCTAGGTTATTGGCCCAAATCATCAGATTAAGAGCCCATTTTCCAGACTTCCCATTAAAGACTATACGTCTTGATAATGCAGGTGAATTCACTTCCTAAGCGTTTAACGAATATTGTATGTCCATGGAGGTAAGTGTCGAACACCCCGTTCCACATGTCCATACACAAAATGGATTAGCTGAATCCTTCATTAAACGAATTCAATGGGTTGCTAGACCATTACTAATGAGGTCACAACTCCCGGTCTCAGCTTGGGGACATGCAGTCTTACATGCTGCTGAACTAATATGCATACGGCCATCTAGTGAACACAAATATTCACCATCCCAATTGCTAACGGGTCATGAGCCAGACATCACCCATATTAAAACATTTGGGTGTTCAGTCTATGTACTCATTGCACCACCACAGAGAACTAAAATGGGACCTCAAAGGAGGATGGGAATATATGTTGGTTTTGATTCTCCCACCATCATAAAATATCTCGAGCCAACTACAGGAGATCTGTTTAAGGCCAGATATGCAGATTGCCGATTTGATGAATCGATGTATCCTAGATTAGGTGGAGAGACAGACAAGCTGGTAAAAGAATTTTCATGGAATCAAACATCCATACAATGGCAAGATCCTCGGACTCTAGAATGTGATTCATAGGTCCAAAGAATTATATATTTACAAAAGCTAGCTAATCAATTGCCAGATTCCTTTGCCGACCCGAACAAAGTTACCAAATCGTATATACCAGCTTGTAATGCACCAGTACGAATAGATGTCCCCTCAGGGAAAAGTCAAGTTGCTACAGAGTCTGACGCATGTAAAAAACACGTGGCAGACCACCAGGTCCCAAAGATAAGAATCCCCGGAAATCAAAGAAAGGTGCATTGATTGAAACCGGGATTCAAGAGAACACAGATGCGGCCTCAGCTGATACTTACCCTATTGAACCATCTCAAGAGGTTTGGGACGCCAAATCTCAAGGTTCTGAAGGGATTGATAATAATGAGATCTCAGTCAATTATATCATATCCGGTTTTCTATGGAATAGAAAAGATGTCGACATCAATGAAACTTTTGGATACAAAGTAGCACTTGAGATTGCGCACACGCAAGAGGATCTAGAACCCACGTCTATAATCGAGTGCACTCATATATCAGATTGGCTGAAATGGAAAGAAGCCATAAACGTGGAGTTGAACAGTTTAAAGAAACAGAAAGTGTTCGGTCTGATCTTAAGGACACCATTCGAAGTTAAACCAGTGGGAAACAAATGGGTCTTTGTGCGTAAAAGAAACGAACTCGGCAAATTCGTTAGATACAAGGCATGCCTTGTAGCACAAGGATTCTCACAGAGACCCGAAATTGATTATGAGGAGACTTATTCTCCAGTGGTGGATGCAACTACATTTCGATTCCTCATAAGTCTGGCCATAAGAGAAAACTTAGATTTGCGGTTAATGGATGTTGTAACCGCATATCTTTATGGACCACTGGACAACGAAATCTATATGAAATTACCAGATGGCATTGAACTTAAAGATAAGCATGCATCTCGAGATAAACACTGCATTAGGCTGAACAAATCCTTATATGGACTGAAACAAAGCGGACGTATGTGGTATAACCGTTTAAGCGAATATCTCATCAGAGAAGGATACCAAAACGATCCTATCAGTCCATGCATCTTTATCAAGAAATATCAAAACAAAGGATTCGTAATCATAGCAGTATATGTGGATGACTTGAACATCCTCGGAACATCTGGTGAAATCACCCAAATAGTTGAATGCTTAAAAGCAAAGTTTGAAATGAAAGACCTAGGCAAAACTAAATTCTGTTTGGGGTTACAACTTGAGTACGTCAATGATGAAATCCTTGTGCATCAATTGGCATACAGTGAAAAAGTACTCAAGAGATTCAATATGGATCAGGCCCACCCATTGACCAGCCCAATGGTTGTGAGGAGCCTAGGATTGGATAGTGATCCATTCGGTCCAAAGAATGACGATGAAGAAATTCTCGGTCCTGAAATGCCATACCTCAGTGCCATAAGAGCATTAATGTACTTGGCTACTCACACTAGACCAGACATCTCCTTTGCTGTAAGCCTCTTACCTTGCTTTAGTTCGTGTCCAACTCAAAGGCACTGGAACAGTATTAAGCACATCCTAAGGTACCTTCAAGGTACTAAGGATTTAGGATTATTTTATTCTAACCACAACAAGGATGGCCTAGTCGGTTTTGCTGATGCAGGATATCTATCAGATCCGCACTGTGTCCGGTCTCTAACCGGTTACGTTTTTACGCATGGAGGAACAGCCATATCTTGGAGATCCATGAATTAGCAGACTATCATTGCTACCTCATCCAACCATGCGGAAATTTTGGAAATTCATGAAGCTAGTAGAGAGTGTGTTTGGTTGCGGTCCTTGACTCAGCACATCTGATCAGATTGTGGTATGGACGAAGTTAAGGAGCCTACGGTGATGTATGAAGACAATGCAACTTGTATCGCTCAACTCAAAGATGGCTACATCAAAGGTGATCGGACGAAGCACATTCTGCCCAAATTCTTCTTCACTCATGACCTACAGAAGGCCGGAGAGATCCAAGTGCTCCAAGTCCGTTCAAGCGAAAATTCAGCCGATCTATTCACTAAATCACTGCCGACTTCAACTCTCTGGAAGCTCATTCATCAGATAGGAATGCGTAGACTTAGAGATCTACAGTGATGCTTAAACCAGGGGGAGTAATGCGTGTTGTACTCCTTTTCCTTCACTATGGTTTTTCCCACTGGGTTTTCCTAGTAAGGTTTTAATGAGGCAACGTTCCCCAGCACATTATAGAGATCCCGGGTTTTGTGTCAGGCACGGTTATTTCGTCCAAGGGGGAGTGTTATAACACAATCATATTGGACTTTAGTAACTGGACCATTAACCATCAGGTTAATGTCCATTGGCCCATCAGGGTTTTAGCTATATTGTACTCTTTACCTGTATATAAACTCCTTTATGGAATAAAGAGATTAGAGTTTTTCTCAACATATATATAATTTTTTAAAAGATCTTAAGTGTTTTACCAAAAAAATGGAATTTAGTTGCAGCAAAAATAGCGAATTCGTGTCGACCTATACAATGAATACCAACTTAAAATTTTAGATACAAAATAATTAATAGAAAATATCTGATTAAAAATATGCAGACACACAAAAAATTTCACCTAAAACATCTGTTAAATCATTCTTTTAACATGAACCCCAAGATCTTGATCATCTAAATTAATCACATAATAGAATCATAAAGAGAATTTAATAAATACCTCCATTCATTGTAGAAGTGAAGCCTCCTTTGATCTTTCCTTAGAAGTGAAGCTTCCTTAATGATTTGTAAACTAAAGACAATGAACTCTTAGTTCTTTAGGTAGGAGATAAGGTTTCTCTCCCCTTCCTATAAACCTCTCTCTTTATGTGTTGTTTTTCTTTTCTTGTTGTTGATGAATTGTGATGAAGCAAAACATCTATTTATAGGTGGGGAGAGGACCTTATTCCTCATACATTGATTCAATCTCAACCATCCATCATAGTGGAGATGAACACATTAGTGATAAGTGGGAGGACACCAACAATCCATTAGAAATTTATTGGTTTTCAAATGTCCATTGAAATACCACTATCAATCCCATTAGAAATTTATTGGTTTTCAAATGTCCATTGAAATACCACTAACAATTCCATTAGAAATTTATTGGTTTTCAAATGTCCATTGAAATACCACTAACAATCCCATTAGAAATTTATTGGTTTTCAAATATCCATTATAATTATAATGGTCACCAATTTTATTGGTTTCCAAATGTCCATTATAATTATAATGGTCACCAATTTTATTGGTTGCCAAATGTCCATAAAAAAATATAACTATCCCATTAGAAAACAACTAACTATAAGACCACATTTATGGGAAAGAAAAACTATATTTTTCTTACATATATTTTTTTCTTACATTCTCCCACTTGGTCGTTAGTATAGTTCTTGTACATTTTTCAATTGGAATCATAAGGCCGGCATGATGTTATATTTTCATTTGGTCTTTCATAAGTGTCTTAACTAATCTAGTAATCGATGAGAGTCATGGCGGTCACCCATTATTTTGCAACATGATTCCTTCCATGTACTACTACATCGATTACTTTCATAGCTAGACCATAATCATAAGTAGGAGTTATCGTAATGGTCTCTTTTATGTCTTTTTCTAAAGACTTATTCTGTTATCAATAATTCCAACTAACATATTGTGTGCACACGTTGGAAACAGAATATGTATAAGATGTAAAAGTCATAAGAGAGCTCTTATAAATGTCAAACATAGGCTAATACATAACCAGACAACATAATTAAGTGCTATCCTCCAGACCCATACTTTCAGCATGCTTCATAAATGTCTTTGGAGGTAAAGCTTTCGTAAATATGTCTGCGACCATTAGTTCAGTGCCTATGTGTTCAATGACAAACTTTTCTCTTTTAACATCTTGCTTTAATGATAGATATTTGAGCTCCATATGTTTCGCCCCTTTAGATATCCTATCATGCTTCGAGAAGAAGATTGTGGCTTGATTGTCACAATAAAGAGTTAGGGGTTTGTCAATGAAGTTCAAAACCCCAAACTCTGACACGAAGTTCCGCAACCAAGTTCCTTGGATAGAAGCCTCATAACATGCAACATACTCAGCTTCCATGGTGGATGTATAAATCAAATCTGACTTTTGGCTTTTCCATGATATGGCACCTCCGCAAAGGAAGTACACATAACCGAGAGTACAGTGCCTAGAATCTTCACATCCACCGAAATCTGAGTCTGAAAATCCAACTATATGTGGATGTGTTGATTTTCGATATGTTAGCATGTAGTTTCTTGTTCCCTTTAGATATCTTAAAACTTTCTTCGCAGCTTTCCAATGAGCAAGTCCTGGGTCACTCTGAAATCTACCTAACATCCCGACTGCATGGCTTATATCAGGCCGAGTACAGACTTGTGCATACATCAAACTTCCCACAAGAGATGCATAAGGGAACTTTTGCATTTCATTACGTTCCATTTCATTCTGCGGACATTGTTTTAGGCTAAGTTTATCACCCTTTTGCATAGGAACATTGTTAGAAGAACACATCATCATGCCAAATCTCTCAAGAATTCGATCAATATATGCTTTCTGAGACAATCCTAAAATTCCGAGTGATCTATCATGGAATATTTCAATTCCTATCACATAGGATGCCTCACCTATATCTTTCATATCGAAATTCTTTGAGAGATAACTCTTAGTCTCACATAATAAACCAAGATCACTGCTGGCTAATAGAATGTCATCGACATACAATACCAAAAATATGAACTTACTCCCACTGATCTTGAGGTATATACATGGATCTACAATGTTTTCTTTGAAACCGAATTTCATAATGGTTTCATCAAACTTAAGATACCATTGCCTCGAAGCTTGTTTCAGTCCATATATTGATTTCTTTAGTTTGCAGACCATGTTTTCCTGACCTTCGATTATAAATCCTTCAGGTTGACGCATATAGACTTCTTCTTGCAAGTCTCCATTAAGAAATGCAGTTTTCACATCCATTTGATGTAGCTCAAGATCATACTGAGCTACTAGTGCTAAGATAATTCTGAGAGAGTCTTTTCTAGACACAGGTGAAAAAGTCTCACTATAATCGATGCCTTCCTTCTGATTAAACCCCTTGGCTACAAGTCTAGCTTTATATCGTTCAATATTGCCATTACAATCGAGTTTGGTCTTAAAGATCCATTTACACCCGATTGCTTTGTGTCCTTCAGGCAATGGAACGATGTCCCAAACTTCATTCTTAACCATTGAGTCTATTTCATCTTTACTGGCATCAATCCATTTATCAGAATTAACATCTTTCATAGCTTGTGAAAAAGAAACCGGATCTTTAATATTCCATTCTCCAGATTCTACTTGATAAATCATGTAGTCATCAGAAATAGCAGATCTTCTCGTACGAGTTGATCTTCTTAATGCTGGTTCTTCTTGTACTTCATGATTATCATTGGCGGTACATTCATTATGGAGTGTGTGACCATTCAATGCATTTTCCTCATTGTTTAACGGTTCAACAAGGGAGCATTTCCAACATTCGGAACTAAGGGTAAAGGGATATTTATCCCAATTTCGTGAATGGTCACATCTTGAACTTTATCACTTCCACTAATCTCGCCATTCTCATGGAACGTTGCATTACCGGTTTCTACAATTCTCGTACTATGAGTCGGACAATAAAACCTATATCCTTTAGATTTCTCAGGGTAACCTATAAAGAAACCACTGATCGTTCTGAAATCTAATTTATTTTCATGCGGATTGTATATTCTCACTTCAGCTGGACATCCCCAAACTCGGAGTTGTGACAGACTGGGTTTCCAGCCTTTCCACAGTTCAAAGGGTGTCTTTGGAACTGCTTTGCTTGGAACCCGATTCAAGATATATACTGCAGTACGTAATGCATCCATCCACAAAGATACAGGTAAGTCAGCATGACTCATCATGGATCTTACCATTTCCATGTACGTACGATTACGCCTTTCAGCTACACCATTCTGCCATGGAGAACCAGGCGTTGGGTACTGCGCAACGATTCCTAATTTTTGGAGGAGTTTGGCAAAAGGTCCAGGATGTTGTCCTGTTTCATCATACCTGCCATAAAATTCACCACCTCTATCTGACCTAATGATTTTCACTTTTCTATCTAATTGCCTCTCTACTTTTGTAATGTACATTTGTACAACATCCACAGATTGAGATTTCTCATGCAACAGATATAAATAACAATAACGTGAATAATCATCGATAAAAGTAATAAAATATTTTTCACCTCCAAAAGTTGGAACGTCAAAAGGTCTGCAAATATCTGTATGTACGATTTCAAGAAGCTGTGTACTTCTTGTGGCTCCTTTCTTGGTGTGCTTAGTTTGCTTACCCTTAATGCAATCTATACACGTCTTAATATTGGTAAAATCAAGGTTCGGAATGACTCCATCTTTTACCAATCTTTTGATTCTTTCATGGGAAATGTGTCCCAATCTTTTATGCCACGAGAAATACGAACTATCAGTACATGTTTTATTTTTAAGTGTACATACATTAAGCAAGGAGAGATGTGTTTCATAAGGTTGATCAGCAAGTTTTAGCATATAAAGACCGTCAACTAATATTCCAGAACCAATTCGATTAGAGTTCAGAAATATATTAATACAACCATCTCCTTGGGTAGACTTAAATCCAGCCAAATCAAGTTTGCTTACAGAGACTAAATTACGGGAAATAGATGGAACATAAAGTGTCTGAAATAAATCAAGACAAAATCCACTATCTAAGATGAGACGATAGGTGCCAATAGCCTCAATTGGCGCCTTGTCTCGATTTCCCATCAATAAGTAGTTCTTACTTGACTTTATGTTCTGGATCGTAAGGAATCCCTGTACAGAATTCATTACATGTACATTAGCACCGCTATCAATCCACCAAGATTTCGAAGAAACATGAGTAAGATTAGACTCGAAAAAACTTACGGAACCCATAGGATTACCTTTCTTTTCAAACCATTCTTTTCTTTTAGGGCAATCCTTTTAAAAGTGTCCAACCTTTTTACAAAAGTGGCATCTGTAATCTTTCTTTGCCTTTTTCTTCATATTAACTTGATCAGAATCATTCATTTTGGGTGGTGCTCTTTTATGGCTCGCATGATGCCTTTTTCCAGCTTGAGATCCAGCTTCTTGGACATAATGGGCCACTTTAATACCTTTACGGCCAAGTCTAGCCTCCTCTTGGACTAGTTTATTAGCCAATTCATTAGACGTCCATTTTTCATCTATTACGTTATAATTGATCTGAAATGGTCCGTACTGAGGAGGTAGTGAATTTAGGATAAATTGGACAAGAAATGAATCGTCCACTTTCATTCCTAAATTCTTTAATTTGGCTGAAAGGTTGGTCATCTCTATGCAATGTTCATGCATAGACCTTGTCCCATCATACTTTATGGTTGTAAGATCTGCCATAAGTTTCCCTGCAAGGGATTTGTCTGCAGTCTTAAACTGTTCTTCTACAGATGCAAGATAATCTTTAGCCTTATCTGCATCTGGAAGGGAAGTTTTTATATTGCTAGCTATTTTCATCTTTAAAAACATCATGCTTAATCTGTTTCCTTTTTCCCAAGCTTTATGGATAGCCATTTCTTCCTCAGTACTATCTATACTTAAGGGATTTGGTTCTTCTTCACGAAGCGCCAAATCCATATCTAGTACTCCTAATGTGAACTCAACTTTCTCTTTCCATTCTGAGAAGTTGGTTCCAGTGAGGATTGGAACAGTAGCAACCATAGATGACAAAGTAGCGGGAAATGATGCTGTGATTTAAAGATATAACATGCTTTAATTAGACTTCTAATTTAAACAACACATTAACTTAAATTATTGAATGCATATGACTATGGATTACAGTGCTCCTGTGGGTAGTCACTATAATCGATCATAAGGTCATGCTTTCGGAAACTTTTTATAGAGATATGTATTAGACTAATTAAGTAATCTGTGGATATACTTAATTATCTCATATACAAATACTCTTATAAATTATTGATCATGTATTATGTCACTAGCCTACCTGTGGGTAGCTAATTAATACATAAAACATATCAAAATTTACTTAAATATATTTGTTTTCTTTTACAATTCATTATATGATAAAACCATTTTGGTGATATCAAAATCTTAATTTTGCACATTATGAAAAACCAAGCTTTATTCTTTAAAAAAAATCTCATAAATTTCTTTTGTATATAACTTACTTTCAGAATTCTTACATATATATCTTTCTTGTAAAACTTATGTACAAAATGATTTTTTTTTTTTAATGATAATTTCTTCACAATTTATGAGAAGAACAATCCTTTATGAATTCTGAAAATTTCTACAACTTATGTACATGCAAAAGTTATGTACAAAATGAAAATTAAGCAAAGATTCAAGTTTACCAACATGCTTAACTTTAAGGTTTAATTTTCAGTTATTTAAACCATAAATCTATTACTCTTAATGGATTAATTAGATGTTCATAACCAATTGCTCTGATACCACATGTTAAATCATTCTTTTAACATGAACCCCAAGATCTTGATCATCTAAATTAATCACATAATAGAATCATAAAGAGAATTTAATAAATACCTCCATTCATTGTAGAAGTGAAGCCTCCTTTGATCTTTCCTTAGAAGTGAAGCTTCCTTAATGATTTGTAAACTAAAGACAATGAACTCTTAGTTCTTTAGGTAGGAGATAAGGTTTCTCTCCCCTTCCTATAAACCTCTCTCTTTATGTGTTGTTTTTTCTTTTCTTGTTGTTGATGAATTGTGATGAAGCAAAACATCTATTTATAGGTGGGGAGAGGACTTTATTCCTCATACATTGATTCAATCTCAACCATCCATCATAGTGGAGATGAACACATTAGTGATAAGTGGGAGGACACCAACAATCCATTAGAAATTTATTGGTTTTCAAATGTCCATTGAAATACCACTATCAATCCCATTAGAAATTTATTGGTTTTCAAATGTCCATTGAAATACCACTAACAATTCCATTAGAAATTTATTGATTTTCAAATGTCCATTGAAATACCACTAACAATCCCATTAGAAATTTATTGGTTTTCAAATATCCATTATAATTATAATGGTCACCAATTTTATTGGTTTCCAAATGTCCATTATAATTATAATGGTCACCAATTTTATTGGTTGCCAAATGTCCATAAAAAAATATAACTATCCCATTAGAAAACAACTAACTATAAGACCACATTTATGGGAAAGAAAAACTATATTTTTCTTACATATATTTTTTTCTTACATCATCAACAAAAATAAGATTATAATACAATACATTCTAAAAAAAAATTAAAAATCTTACTAAAGGGGAAGATATATGAAGAGTTAGAAGAGTTTAGAGTAAAAGGAGGGGGGGGGGGGGGGGGGGGGGGGGGGGGGGTGGGGGGTGGAATTGATTCGTTTTTTTTTTTTTTAATTGAGTATAATTTTATAACTTGATCTTTCTTGTACGAGAAATATAAAAACTAAAGCAACTACACCTTTTACATCTTCGATATAAATAGTGATATAAAAAAAAAAATTTAAGCTGTGAAAAAAGAAAAATAAATTTTTTAGTAACTCATATTGTGTGTGTTTGTTTTACGCAAACGTTGGTATTTTCATTTTAATGCACATTTCAGAGAAAGAAACAAAATAAAGAAAAACTAGATCTTGATTAGTTTTTTTTTTAATTGACTATAATTTTATAACTAGATCTTTCTTGTACGAGAAATAAAAACTAAAGCAAATACACCTTTTATATCTTCAATATAATAAGTGATATAAGAAGCAAAATCTAAGCTGTGAAAAAAGAAAAATAAAATTTTTAGTAACTCATATTGTGTGTGTTTGTTTTACGCAAACGTTGGTATTTTCATTTTAATGCACATTTCAGAGAAAGAAACAAAATAAAGAAAATAAATAACATAAAATACGCCATAAAAAATAACATAATGAAGAAAACAAAAATGATGATATTATGAACAAAAATCTTAATTAGAAAAACAAACATATAACTATAAAATGAAGAATTTTAAATAAACAAAGAAGCAAACATTATGCTATATTCTGCTACAAAAAAAAAAATTCTGGAATCCAATGATTTGCTTATGCTATATTTTTCTGTTTAAACATTATGCTATATTCTGCATTAAATTTTTTTAGTCAAAGTAAATATAGAACGTAAAAAATTAACATATAACAAACGGAACACCACTACGTGCATGCGCGGAGTTAGCAGCTCTACTAGTCTATTATATAATGGGGCAGTTTTCTCTCTATCTAATCTATTCACTTAAGCATCTCAATTTTGACATGTGTCATATTTTGCATCTTAATAAATAAATAAATAATAAATATATCTAATTCATTAAAGACATTATTATACATAAAACCCATTTATATTTATATAAAAAACTTAAATAAAATTAATATGTATTAAACTAATGTTATAAATTAGTTAGTTAAAAATAAAGTAAAAACAAAAGATTAATTTACCTAAAAAAATAAAATGGTTATTATAATGTTAAAAGTTAAAAATATATATAAAAATTAAATAAAAAAGTAAATGATACAACCCATGAAAAATATGAGAAGAAACCCTTAAACCAACTATACCAAAAATGAAAATTAATAAACGATTACAAGGATAAACTATATATAATACAATATTATAAAAAATTGTAAACTAAGAACTATTATTATAAACAAAAATTCCAACTTAAAAATCACAAATAAAAAAAGAAATCCAGAAATTACTTTTTTTTTTTGAAGAGCTAAAATGTTTCGTAACAAAAGCAACAATTTCAATATACGAAGCAAAAGCAATGAATTCGATAGATGTCCACCTCTATAAATAATAAATATTTTACGATTTAAGATACAGAAAAATCAAAAAATAATTAATAAAATAAATTTGATTCAGAAAATTCAAAAAACACAAAAAGATTTACTTTAAAGCATCAATAATTAATTCTCAAAAATTTAATGAAATAATACAGTTTATTGTTAATAAAATATATTTTATTCAGAAATACATGTACTCGTAAAGAAGATTCACCTAAAGCATCAACACGTAATAATTAAGAAATCAATGAAATAATACAATACAATGGATCACAAGATGAAGAAAAGTTCTTATTAAGAAAAAAAAACGAATCAGAATTATATTAAAAAAATTAATATATGAAAATTATTAACCACAAAAAAAATGATAAAAAACAGAATTGCATAAACAAAGTAAATAATACAAACAAAAGAACCAACTTAAACTGAGTATAACAACAACAAAAAAACAAAATATACTCGATAATAAGAAAAAACTACATATAATAGAAAACTATATAAAATTTACTATTATAAATAATAATAATACTTACCTAAGAATGACAAATCTGAAAAACATCCAGAAATTAATTTAAAAAGAAAAGAGCTAAGGAAACCCTTAAGCAAAAACAACGGATCGAGATCTTGAAACTAAAAACAACAGATTTAACGACTATTGGATCCATGCCCACCTTTATAAGTATTTTTTTTACATTTGAAATACAAAACCAAACATTCATGGAATAATTAATAACATATATTTAATTCAGAAAAATATATACACCTGCAAAAAAAGATTCATGTCAGGCATCAATTAAGTAATAAAAACAAGAGAAATGACTAGAATTTTATAAAGAATGAAAAAATGAAAATAAGTATTCACCAAATAAATGAAACCATAAAACCAATTATTAATAAAAAATTTATGCCAACAAAAAGTAAAAAAAAAAAAAACTAACGAAAAAGCAAACACACCACTAATAACTTATCTAGGAATATTATACAATCAGGGGACAGTCCAGATACACCACTAAAAAACAGTATATTATCTAAGACTACTCTAGTCTTAAACGAAATAGTTATCGATTCCTTTCCTGCACATGTCCCCGATGGAAGAATGAGTGTTCCGTTCCCCTGCGTAATGAATTCTTGAAGGAGAAAAACTCAGTCACCATCTGCAGATTTAGACTCCATGACCACAGGATCTGTAAAGTGAAAACACACAACCGAATTTTCGAGTAGGTTGAAAAAGAGGAGTCAGTTTTAGCTGAAACAAAAAGACATTGGTTTTAGTCAAAATACTTAATTCGATATAGACCGGAATAAGTAATCTGAAAATTTACCTCTTAGTTATTCAGAAAGATTAGAGAGAGAGAGATGAACTTTTATGTTTGTTATTCAACGAATTAGCTAAGTATAGTGTTTTGAATTTTTGTTGTGAAAGAAAATGATACGTGTCAAAAAATGATGGATGATGTGGAAGGCTGAGAAGAAATTTTTACTCCCTAGTTCAAAAGATCAAAAAGTAAAAAAAAGTATGAATTTTGTTTATTTAAAAATATCAGATTTTATTCATTAAGCTTTTTTAAATTTATGAGATTAAAACAACGTAATAAAAAAAGTTATCAATTAAAATATTTTGATCAATAAAACTTCATAATATTTTTGTTGATGGATAAGTTGAAAGATTTTTGAGCCCAAAATGAATAGTTGAGTTGAGGATTTGTTTGATATATTTCTCAAAATTAAGTTATGCATCTAGTGTTTTGTTTTTGTTTGCCATTCTATTTTCATGATTTTTTTTTATCCTTCTTACCTGCGACCCAAAATACCTATTTAATTTACATGACCATTTATTTTTGATATATTTGGCTTTTAAATTTGTACATTGTATTAAATATTTGATAGACATCATACAATCTTAAATTGTACCAAATCATACCCACACTAAAACAAAAATTATGATTTGTGCTGTTATGATATATATATATTCATGATTCCATACCTTTTTTTTTTCTACGTTGGTTCAAAAGATCTTCTTTAGAATAATCAGATTTTTATTTTATTATACCATTGATTCAAATATATTAGACAGAAAATTAGACATAATAGGAAAAATTAAAAACATATGCATTCACATCCTGTTTGTGAGCCGCATGTCCACTCGCATCCAGGAGGGCATGCAAGTTTTTGTTGATCTACGACAAGCATAGACGCTTCTTGGTGTGTGGCGTGCGAGATGGCCTCTTGCTGCAAGACATTCTCACTAGCTGCTATCCCAATATGTGGATATGTCCTTTCTATAATGTTTAAAATAAAATAAGATAATTGTTATTGATGATATAGAAAAACTTCAATAGATTGGTACATCTATCAGTTTTTTAGATTATAAAAATTAATAAAATTTGACCAATATAAAACTTACCAGAAAAGAGAGCCCATACAGAGAGAAAAATAAGGATGGTTAAAAAATTATTCATTTTCAGGGGAAACTTTGTGATAAAATTGAATAGAAAAAACAATGTTGAGTTTGATAATTTATCACTCTTATGGTTCAATCTATATATATATAGCAGAAAAGTTGAATTCTTTTGATCAATCAGTCAATTTTATAAAATATGGAAAGCTATTAAGTTTAAGTTCATATAATACTTGGATTTCTATTAAGTATAGTTTTCTATGTCCTGGTTAGAATGACTAATTTTTTGTAGTAATTTATTAAATGTACATTTTACATGTTTATACCAACTTCAAGTTAGATTTATCTTTTATTCAAAATTTTTAAAAAATTATTTTTCAGTTAATTTACTAACATAAAAATAGAAAATAATATTTAATCCATTAAGATCTACCATAAAACACAGATTAGAAAGTGATTTTTTTTTTGATTGATATGAAATAAAAAAATTAGAGCTTTAAAAAAAGAAAAATATTTTGTTTAATTTAAATTACTCTTACAAATATGCTCATAAAATAGATAAAATCTATAATAACTTAAAGAAAGATTTTGGGGCCTCCATCCACCTCACATTTTCTATTTTGTTGCCATGTGGTATATTATCAATTTACAACAAATTCTGTAAAAGTCGTACCCAAAACTTAAAGAAGGATTTTGGGGTCTCTGAGGCCATCCAACTCACATTTTCTATTTTGTTACCACGTGGCATATTATAAGTTTACAACAAATTTTGTAAAAATCATACCCAAAACTTTTGACGCGGAAAGGAAAAAACAAAAAAAAATCTACCTGAGATGCCCAAATTTTAAACGAAAAAGGCAAAATTAAAAACCATTTAAGAAGGCACAAATGGGCCCATATCTGTTAGAAAAAAACCCAACAAATCTAACCCATTCGACTTTCCTCTTCCTCTTTACCGAGCTCATTTGATTTTTTTTTTTTCCAAATTGGTCTCTCAGACCATCCACCTCACCTTCTGCAGCTTCCTTCTCGCGGCACCACGTCGGCTTATTTTTTAGCGAAGTTAATACACTTCGTCACCATCACGTCAATTTCAGAAAGTGTCTCTTTTCCTCCTCCTTCCAATCAAAAACCCATCATCTCCCCATCACTTCCACGACTGAGTCAGTTTTAAACCCCATCCATCTCTTTAATATACGTCAAATAATTAACGGATTCAGTTTCGTTCTTTCCATTTATCGATTCCATCATGGTGAGAAGAGAGGTCGGAGAGAAGAATTTTGATTTCTGGGAAAACCCAATTCATATTTTCCCGAGAAAATTTATTTATTCTCCATGGTAAAAAACATTGGTTTCTTTTGCAACTGTTGGTGTTCCAGGGAACGTTAGCAAAGCGTATGAAAACATAATAATATTGAGAACCTTAGAATTATCTACCACTATATCCATTTTTATGTCATTTGGATTTATCATCTGCATTTATGTTTAATTCGTGTTCCTACTCGATCAATTTCTTACCCTTAAGCACGAGATTTTCTGTTGCAGATTAATCTTTGTTGGGATGACATATCAACTTAAAGTTTATGTTGTGCAGATTACTCAGACGAGATATTGATGGCCTGAATATACATCATAATGTTCCCACTGAGACGATCAGACGAGTCATACATTAGCAGTAGTGAGAGATTGCCAAGTTGGTGGAAAGGTGATGGGCACAACATGAGAGATTTTCATTGGATTTGGGATTCTGTACGAGTACAGAAAAAGCGAGGAAGTTGGTTGTTCCACCGATTTTGTCTGTAGGGCTTTTCTTCATTCGGTCTGTTTTTCTTCCTTTCATTTTAAGGTAGACTGCAAAGTATCTGAATTTGAAGCTTCGGATTAGCTAAAAAGCTTTTGGGCAGATGGTCCGACCACTTAGCTTGATCTTTTTTGGCACATAATCTAGACTACGACCTTGTTTCTCTAATTTTGTATCATAAACTGTGTAACAAACACCAGCAATAAGCCTAATTATTTTTAAAGAGGAAAAGATACTTTCATATTCAAAGGGTGGCATGGTTATCATTTTTATAATTTAACAGATTTCATACTAACATTGGTTCTTTATATATCTTTTAGATTCTCTTGCACAAAACTAAGAGATATGTTAGGAAAAGAACACTAAAAATCCAGCCATAACCAAAAACAAAACAGTAGAAATTCAGATTTTTAGCTTTCAGATTTCATATTAATATAAATATTTTGCCAATCATTTAGAACACAAATACAGTGTAGAAAACTGGAAAACATATTCCTTTCCCTGCGTACGAAAGTCTTTGCATTTATAAAATTGGGAAAAAAACTGTAATGCCACAGAAGTTAGGTAATATTACTAGAATCAAACAAATTTTTTTTTATTACTGGCATTTTTTTATACCCAGCGTGCCCTTGTGTTATGTTGTAACAAAAAACGTAATTACAAGAATACCAGGGCCACGTAAGCCAAAAACCGGCTCCACGTAAGAAACCGGTGACGTGTATTAATGAACTCAGCCATAATGTGACACAGCTGAGTTATGTTTACGTTTGGGCTGAGTTAAGGTTACGTTGTGCCTGACTTTACAAACACGGCTGACTTATGAGTATCCGGCCGACTTACGAACATGAACCAGCCGTTAGTCACGACTGACTTATGAGAGATGTCTGACCTATGAGATATGGATTGGCTTTCGAACATAAGCCAGCCGTTAGTGACGACTGAGTTATAGACAATGGCTGACTTACGAACATAAATCACCCGTATTATGCGGCTGGTTTATAAAAGGTCTGCCTGACTTATGGAAATATTGGCTGAGTTGTAGGTAAGAGACGGTTGGGTTATGTTTTCGGGTGGCTGGTTTATGGGATGTAGTCACGGCAGTAGTAAATAAGTCAGCCGTAATAAGGCTGATTTAGTGTTAACCCAACCCAGTTACAGCTGACTTATTTGCGAAAGATTAATTACTGGAATACCATTTCTTTGACGGTTGATTTATCTGACGATACGCCTGGCTAAAAATTTTGTAGCCTATTTACGGCTGATTTATTAACGAAATATTAATTATTGAAATACTATGCACGTTGTGGCAGACTTACATTAGATCCGTTTTGCCATGTCATCATATCCGATTTGCCATGTCATTATTAGAGTGGAATTAGAGTTCTTCATCTGCGTCGATCTTCTTATTATTCTTCTTCGTCGTGCCTTTGATATTTTCATTCAGTTATCAGAGATACTATGGGTCGGGTAATTGTTGTTTCGGGTAACTGGGTTAAGAAAAACAGTTTTGTATTCATCGCCGACGGTAGAGGAAGTAGAGTGGAACATGCCGATGAGAGTACAACACTAGACGAACTTTCAAAGACAATACTAGATGATTACGGATTCAACGAGGCAAGCCATCAGATTCAGCTGAGCTACATGTTCTCCAATAAAGCTTTGAAAATAATGGCGCACGACACTCCACTAGTTTACCTCACCAACACTCGACAGTTGCAACTTTTTTTAAGCCAGAGGGAAACCGAACAGTCACGTCTTTGTGTAGAGATTACAGAGACCGAAGTTACTCTGACTAAAGGAGCGAGCGAGAAGGATAAAAGGTTTTTCAGTTACAGCTCAGAAGTTGAATCTATAGACGAAGATTACGGTGGGAGATATGACGGTTCCAACACAGAGGACAAACGCGAGGACGAAGACAGTGATTGCTTTAGCTACAGCTCAGAGAAGATGAAGTAGGCGAAGAAGATGAAGTAGGCGAAGAAAATGAAATAGTCGACGAAAATGTAGTAGGCGAAGAAGACGAAGAAGATGATGAGTTTGAAAGCCGATTTGATATGTTCGACGACTCGGATGGTGAGTCATCTGAAGATGACAACTTCAGTATATTCGCTGAGTCTCCAACAGAAGATGAAGATTCACCGACCCTACCTCCCAAGAAGAGACCTCATAACTTGTCGGCTAGCGGTTGTAAAGGGTATTCGGAGGTTCAAAGGTTAGATATGTCTTCACTAAATATCTCGGTCTGTCAGCGATTCGAGAGTAAAGCCGATTTGGAGAGACGACTGAAACTTCTTGCGGTGAGGGATCGGTTGGATTTCGAAGTACCCGTATCCGATACGGGTAGACTCGTTGTTCGGTGTTGGGTTGATGGATGTCTCTGGAGAGTTCGTGCTACTACAGTAGGGGATCCCCCAGCATTTTATGTACGTTGCTACGATTCGGTGCATACATGTTCGGTAACAGAGCGTTCTGCTCGATCTCGACAAGCAACATCAGATATTTTGGGAGAGTTGTACAAGGAATTTCTCGGCGACGTTGGTCCGACAGTCCGACCTAAGAGCGTCGGAGTATCTATCACTAAGCACTTTGGTGTAAAAGTAATTGTTGCTGACTTATATGGCTGACTTAATTATTTAGATGCGGTTGACTTATTAACACGATACGGCTAGCTTATTTAACCAAGACGATTAAAATTTATAAACGATACGGCTGACTTTTGGCGTCATGGCTGACTTATTAAACAATACGATCGAATTATAGAAACTTAATGGCTGACTTATAGGTAGTTTACTCGCGGCTGACTTAAGTTCATGACTCGATGACTTATTTGTATCATTTTACTTGTGGACAGATGGATTATTGGAAATCATTTAGAACGCTAAGATCTGCAAGGGAAATGGCTATGGGTACTCCTGAGAGTGGGTTTGAAAACTTGCCTTCTTACTTATACAGGATAAGAAGGGCAAATCCGGGTACAATTACGCGTCTTGAAATCGATGAGTTTGCAAGATTCATGTATGTCTTCCTCGCATTTGGTGCGAGCGTGAACGGCTTTCCTTTCATGCGCAAAGTTGTCGTTGTCGACGGTACGTTTCTTAATGGCAGATACAAAGGGACGCTTCTCACAGCACTAGCTCAGGATGGTAACTTTCAGATTTTTCCAATTGCATTCGGTGTGGTCGACACCGAAAATGATGACTCGTGGCAGTGGTTTTTCACGCAACTAAAAGCCGTGATTCCTGACGATGAAGGTCTTGCGATAATCTCGGATAGGCATAGCTCGATAGGGAAAGCAATTGAGAATGTCTACCCGTTGGCTTCTCGGGGAATTTGCACTTATCACTTATATAAGAACATTTTGACCCGATACAAAGGAAAGGAAGCCTTTCGTCTGGTTAAGAAAGCGGCAAGATGTTTTAGGCTGACTGAATTTAATGGGATATACGAGCAGATTGAAGAGATTCATCCGGCACTTCATGGCTACCTAGAAAGAGCTGATGTCCGGCTGTGGGCGCGTGTTCATTTCCCGGGCGAGAGGTACAATTTGATGACTACGAACATAGCGGTGTCAATGAACAGAGCACTTTCAAATGCTAGAAGTCTTAACACTGTTCGACTACTGGAATCGATACGGGTTATGATGACCAGATGGTTTGCTGAACGAAGAGAGGATGCTAGATCGCAGCTAACAACGCTTTCGCGTGGTGTCGAGAAAATACTATAGGTAAGTCAGCCGTTAATGGTTTCATAGGTCTGCCTTAACATTATTAATAAGTCTGCCTTAACATTATTAATAAGTCAGCCTTAACATTATTTTCCTTTTATTTTTTTAACTGTATTTATCATAGGGTCATGTTGATGACGCCAGACTGTTGACGGTACAAAGGATTGATGATTACAACACCGAAGTTACAAATGGTTCTTCCGGGGAGTGTTTGCGTATTGTGCGTTTGGACGAAAAAACATGCACATGCCGGCGCTTCGAACACGAAAAAATACCATGTGTGCATGCTATCGCAGCTGCTGAGAACAGGGGTGTTTCTTGTATATCCTTGTGCAGTCAGTACTATAACAACGATTATTTGGTGAACGCTTACGCTGGGTCGATCATGCCGGAAGATTCAGCGCTCGAAGTTCCAGATAACGTGGCTAGCCAACCGTACTTTCCCCCGCTTGTTCGCCAACCACCAGGAAGGCCGAAGAAAAGTAGGATGAAAGCTGCTTTAGAAGTTGCGTGTGAGAACAGACGTCCTAGGAAAGAACACACATGTTCTCCTTGTAATCAGAGTGGACATAATGCAAGAACTTGTCCGATGTAGAAGTTTTCTATCGATTATTTGTTTTATGGTTGAGTTATGTACTTTGTTTCCAATTTGACATACTTATTTAATTACGAGACGGCTGGGTTATGTAATTTAGATTATCCGGTTTTATATATTGCGGTTGAGTTATTCAACTACGATACCTCTGATTTATGGATTTTGTTTACGATATGTCTTTAATTATTACACGGCTCGAGATTGTAAACGTAATCACGCCTGTTATGGAAACACGAAAAAACGTCGCGAATTAAAAGTTACTGTCATCATTGGTTTAGTTCCATCATTGGTTTAGTGTCATCTTTGCTACGCGTATGGAGACTGTAAGAGCCTCGAGATTGTAATCATCTCGAGATTATATATTTGTTCACACGCCTAATTTAGGAAAACGAAACGTCACCATACGACTGAGTTATGCGACTACGACACGGATGAGTTATATACTTACTTATTAGACATATTCATCCGCCAAATATAGAAAGAGGAAACGTCGCGATATGGCTGAGTTTAATATACTGTTCCTTTATATGCCTGAGGAAACGTCGTTATAATTTAAATAGACCTCTTCTGTTCCTTTACCGCGTATTCTTCTGTTAAAACAAAAAACCACATGGGTGCATCAAAACTCCTTTCCTTGCCACAAGATTTGCTTGAATCTGTCGTTGTGCGAGTTTCGAAGATATCTACAAAAGATCTCTTCAGTATGAAGATGACTTGCAGAGAACTGAGGGAGCTTTCTCAATTACCTTCTGTCTACGCATCAGTGTATCTTTTCGATTTGAATCCCAACGCATGGACTAACGACGCGGTTTTTATGAAAGAGTGTTACGATCAAGGTAATCCATATGCTGTTTATATGAAAGGATGTCATGACTATTTTTGGTTTGGCAAACAGGAGGATGGGATGGCAAAAATTAGATTGGCCGCATATCAAGGATCTAAGATTGCTCTGTATACGTACGCAATGCTGCGATTTATACTATGGAATGATAGTACTCATCTGCGTATGTTCACTAGAGAGTCTATTAGGTCGATTAGCTCTGATTTCGTCCACCGTCTAAGACTATCTCGCGATCATTGGCAACATTTTATGGAGGAGAAGCTCGTCTCTGAAGCTGATGTGTCCAACATTATATGCACTTGTGACTGTACTCCGTATGATGAACGGTACTCTTGGTACGAAGACGACGCGAAAGGTCCTGACATTTGTTTTCGATGCTTCTGGATGAGAGAAGTAGGGATATTCTTTCAGTTCTTTGGTTTCATAGCTTTCCCTAGCACTAGACGATGGTGATTTGGCTGATTTATGTAATTTACTTATGTAAACGTCATGGTTGAGTTATGGATTAGAATCGTTCTCTTTACCTTCTCTCAAACAAATACGAACTCCGTCGACCAATATGAAAATAGTTAAAATTGATTAAGATACAAACTGAGTTATAAAATTATAAGGCTGAGTTACGAGTTACGAGTTACGATACGGCTGCGTTAACATTTATCAATTACACAAGTTCTCAGTAAAGGAACTTCCCACAAACCCATGCTATTCCTCCAACAAACAATACAGAGATGCACAATTTTTGAATCGTTTTCTTAACCATCTCTCTTACAAGTATGAGCTCCGCCTTTACCTTATCATCGACTCTTTCTTTCATCTCTTCTTCTATCCTCGCAACAATTGTCCTCAATTGTTTCACATCTTCTTCAAGCTTCAAATGATTTGACTGTACCATTTGTGTCTCGTCCAACAATGCTTCGTCGACCCATTTGAAAACATGGTCTTCCAATTTCCTCTACAAGTAATAAATTGAAAGTCCGACTGTCAAATACTTGGACTAAGTTAAAGTTTATAACACTTCACAATGCTAATAATTTACCTGCAAAGCAATCTCACATCTGTAGAATCGTCGACATGGATTGTCAGTAGTTTGAGAAACATACGTCCGAATGTTTCTCCCACACCAACATCGAGTAGGAACTCCTCGCACTGTCCTTCGATTGGTCGATCGTGATGAAGCAGAAGATGAACTGCTCATGACTCCGTTCCCTAAAGAATGAACCCTAACCCCTCTTTCGATTTTGCGATTTTCTACAATCTCGGTTGGATAATCGTTTCAGAGGTTGGTTTAATAAACCGGGTAATTTCGGATTATAATTTAATTCTCTTATAAGGCAATTTCTGTTTTTCAACCAAAAATAATCAAAAATTTGAAAATCAATTTTCGTCACGAGATTCTACACTTTTGGAGATTGTATCCGTCTCGAGTTAAGACTCATTTGTTAAGTAAGTAGAGAAACACGAGACGTCGCTTTCAGAGGCCTAAAGTAAGTAAATGAAACGTCGTGTAACGGCTGATTTATAGTTAAATCAAGGCAGACTTATTTGTTAAGTCAGACTTTGACTAATGTAATTAATTCACTACTGTGTTATAATTGATTAAAGACTATACTTCTGTAACACGCTTTCGGCTGATATGACTTGTGAAGGTGTCAAGATTAGACTTACCACGCCTGATGTGACTGAGTAATAATAGCTATATGACTGAGTTACGGTTGATGTATGACTGAAACAGCTGAGTTATACAGGTTTATATGGCTGAGTTATACAGGTTTATATGGCTGAGTTACGGATGGCTTAGTTATGGTTGACATATGTTTAGTACATGACTGAGTTCTGGTTGATGTAAGACTGATACGACTTAGTTATAAAGATTGCCATGATTGAGTTATCTTACATTCAAAACCCTGAAAACCAAAAGTACAAAGAGGCACTGGTAATAGTAAATTCCAAATATTGAAGTACATTCAAAACCCATAATTATCGGGGCCAAACTCCTCGAACATGTCTTTCAGACCAAGCCAAACTCTTTCTATCATCCATGAAGGCTTCTCGCCACCATGCGCCCATATCCTCTTCAGTGTGCGCATTTGAGCTCGATATAGCGTTCTAGCAACCAGATTGAAATTTGTCCACACTGTCAAATCGTGCATCGGATCCCACGTGTATTTTCGCTACACAAAGAAAAAAAAGTATTACTTCTGCGGCCAAATGTAAGCCGAATAAATTTACGGATGCTTACCGCTAGTATAAGAAACCATTGTTCCTTAAAATGATCGGGAATGAAGCGGTACGTCGGCCACTCATGAACCCAGCCCTCTCGAAGAATGTCTGGGATCGACTGCGCAAGATCGTGTAAGAACCTAAACCAGGTAACACTTGTTTTGTCGACAAGGGGACCCGCACTGGGTTTTAGAACAGGGAGGTTATCCTGATTCTGAGTTAATCATATGCCGTTGAGGGTGGTTCGTAGCTTCGAAGTCCAAGGAGGGAGAATAGACATGATGTATGTGTTTTCAAGAGAGTGGGTTTTCTATATAATTTGTGCTGTGAGAGAGAACACGTAGACGAGAGGGGCTATATATAGAGATGGAAGAGGTGCATGATGATGGGTGACGATTTGTGTTCTCGAGATATACAAAATATCAAAATCGAAAGGTCGCAATGTGAAAATCTCGACTAAAATATCACGCCGTAAAAAATCGAAAGGTCGCAATGTGACGGCTGACTTATTGGACGTTACGGCTGCGTTAAAACATAACTCAGCCAAACCTCAAACATGCCCTGAAATTGAAAATGTAATTGCAAGGCTTAGAAAATTATAATTAAGACCATCTTCTGAATATCAAATGAATATAAATCCACTGAATGTGTATATTTTCTTACAATATAATTTGAGACTCTAAGTTGATCTAGAGATATAGAGTTTAGGTTATAATATATCTTAGGGTTCATGGTTTAATGTATACCATTTACGAAGTATATGATTTAGCGTGTCAACTCAAACAACTTATGGACATTGAATTGAAAACACATTTTAATTGCAAGACAACATATATCTCAAAAGCAATTCTGACTCTGAACTTTTAAATTGATTGAATTAAGTAAACACATTAAGTTGATTTATATTCGTTTGACATTATTAAAATCAGCTTTCTAACAAGTTAAAAAGTCTTAAAACTTAATTCTCAATTCTATGGCATGTTTGAGGTTTGGCGGAGTTACGAAAGCGTTAGTTAAACCAAACGGTTGAGTTATAAAACATATCGAAAGTCAAATAATTATAAACGGAAAGTAGAAGTTCCAATACTAGCCGAGATGACTGCGTTATATACGCGACCTGGTTGAGTTAAACAAACAAAAAACACTGAGTCAAACAACAGCAACACCACTACAAGTTTTTCTAGTCGACGAACTGCTTCATCATATCATTCAGTAGGTCATGTCCGCATTCATCGAGGATCTCGGATCCCATCTTCACCCGTAAACCCTGAATATTCTCATCGTGTATCCCATGAAAGGTTAGACCAAGCGCTAGACACTCGATGAACTTCAATGAATACACCCCGCAGTCGCCAACTTGTCTGTTTTGGGGGACGGTTTTCTCAGATCTCCTTCTGAACCTGAATGTTTCCAACTTTCTGGGGACCTTGTCAGGAATTAACTCGTTCGCCATTGCAGGGAACATTTCCAGCATCGGCCTTAATGACTCTAGCATCTTCATCTCGCTTTCGGGTGTTTGTATGCCAATAATCGGATCGTAGCAATGTATCTTCTCCTCCCTAAGATCCACGTGAAACGCCACCCAATGATCGTTTCCAGTTTGAATCGATCCGTACAAGTGATCAACATCATCAAACCACGTCTTGTTGGTCGGAATGTCTTCTGGCCTCTTGCTGTGTATGAAGTCCGTATAACCACCGCTTGAGAACTTGAACATCTTTGGTTTCAACTTGAACTGTTTATAATCGATACCCAAACTCGATAAGAACCACTGGTCCACAAATCCAATGCGATCTGACCAGAATGGGGTGGGATCCCGCATGGACCTTTTGATGAGAACTCTGATATACGCAGAAATATGCTGTACAAAGAATATAAAGTTAGCCAACAAATTAATATAACTCAGCCATCAACTAATCATAACTCTGCCATGTAAATACTAATAACACAGCCATCGAATTACCACATCTCAGCCTTCTAATAACCGATAACTCAGCCATCAGTTAACTAATAATTCAGTCATAATTAATCACAACTCACTCATAAATACTCACTTCATCAAGCACCCATACAGCTTCCTTATCCGGCCAGTACCTCCTTTCACTGATGAGGACTCTGTAGAATTCAACCTCCCCGTTACTCGTTCCCCATTTAGTTTTCCTGACAATTGAACAGATATCAGTTAAGCCAAATATTGCTAATAGCTGTATCAATAGTAGGCGTAAAAGTCCTTACGCGAATGGCCTTAAAAATTTAATAAGCTTGTCCAATTTTGCCGGGTCGGTAGGTGAGTAAGGATCGTATAATGCCTGGGAAGTTTGGACATTCTTCCGCACACAGGTCGTGACATCGTCTCCAACATACGGAAAATCTTCTCCTGATGGACGATACATTGGGTGCAATGCTAACCCGTCAACAGATAACTGAACAAATCTCGATCGATAACTCCTGATTCTCTCATTTCTAAGCTTGTCGTCCTCCTCCTCATCAGACGACGGTAACACTTCGTTTGCTGCGGCGACAGTCCATGCGGTCACATCTGCAATTTCACAGTCGTCAATTTCAACATGCTTCGTCGGATCAGTCACATCTACTCTTACTCTCCCAGAAGGATGTTTTCGTCGGGTCTGCGTCTTCTTTAGCTGAGGCCCCTGTTTCTTCTTTAGCTCAGCCTCATGCTTCTTCTTTACCTCAGCCATCTGCTTCTTCTTTATCGCAGCCTCCTGCTGCTTCTGCTTCTTTAAATCGGCCGCTTCCTTCCTCTTTAAAGCGGCCGCCTTCTTCTTAGCAGCAGCGTCCTCATCCTCAGGCTCTTTTGTTACCCTCCTGCTGCCGCGTCGTATAGGTAGTTCCTTAGCAGGGGACATGTGAACGAAATCAATGTCCCCACCTGTTTTGTCGTCATCAGCAAACAAACTCTGAAGGGAATGTCCTGAAATCAGACTTGTATTTATTCTAGTAAAGTCGTGATGTCGATATAAGACAATCATATGATATTGGACGGTTATAATGTTTTGCTAGAAGCCGCTTATAACTTATGAGTTATGAACTCATTACCATTATCATATGATCCTATAGGGTCACACACCTAAGCAAACTGGATATTATAAATTGGGTTTTGATCATTAGAGTAATGATCATGATTAACGCATATAAGATATACGTCGATATCGTTTTTCTATGAGGGTGTCGATCGACACTAATAGTGAGTATCGATCGACACCACTCGGGATCGTCTTCTCGATCCTTGACTTTCTGTGAGGGTGTCGATCGACACCAATGGTGGGTGTCGATCGACACCTGTCGGCAACTCCAGCCTATATATATGATATGAGGGCTCGAGTTTGCAAGATAGAAGAAGCCTTTGGCTGCCACAGAAAACTCAGAAAACGAAGAGAAAACTCAAACGCGAATCGTTCGCGAAGGCACTAGCATCCCGTCGTCCAGTTTGTGTGCGTGTGGACTTCTGTAGAGGCGCAGCACTTGAGGCGCTTTCTGATCTCGATTACCTGATCTTCTTCCGCTGCAAATACTAAGGTATGTTCGAGATTTGACATATATTCAACATAGATTCAATTGGCACAAGATCCGTGACTTATGATTGTTGTTAGGGCTGTTTTAATTCGATTAAAACCTGAACGAAATCCTTCAGTGGTATCAGAGCGGTGTGTTTCTATTGAATCTGTTGAAATTTTGTAAGATCCCCTTGTTCAAAATCGTTTTTGACGAAGAACGCCGTTCTGGGTTCTTCGGTGTCGACCGACACCAATCCGTGTCGATCGACACCAATAGGTTTTCTGTAAAAAGGGTGTCGATCGACTTGGTGTCGATCGACATCACTCTCCGGTGACGACCGACACTAATGTAGTGTCGATCGACACCAATCAGGTGGTGACGACCGACACTAATGTAGTGTCGATCGACACCATTCGGTGACGACCGACACTAAGGTAGTGTCGATCGACACCAGTTCAGAACTTGCATTTCTAGCTTGTTTAACTTAAGAATTTTTACAAGTAAAGAACGAGTTAAAAATCTGGAATATATAAGTCATATAAACTAGATTGATGTTCCGTTCCTCAAACCTAATATTAAGCTTTTAATATCTTCCCAATCTTGTCAACTGTCAAGGCTCGTTTCATTGTGTGATGGGTCTGCCAAAGCAGGGTGTCCGCAATTACATGAGTGAGGCAGGTTGTAATCGTTACTATGGACTTAAAAGATTGGTTTGCTTAACTGGGCTATCAAAATAGTTTTGGGCTCAGAGATATAGGATCGGATTTGATATAAGATATTAATCCGAGACAAGAATTATATATGATATAATTAGCAAAGTGTTGCTTACCTAAATAGCTAAAGTTTGGGCGATGGGCCAAAGCTCACTCAAATTTTTGTGAAATATGGATCTTGGATCATTATATTCAACTTGAGGAAAATTGTTTTGAATATAATGCGAGTTTTCTTAATTGTTAAGATTTCTCATCTCTTGAACATCGAAACTAAACTCTCATTTTGTGTTTTTCAACAATGGCTAGCTCCCCTCACAGAAACACATTCTCGCTTCGATCCGTCCTTGAGAAGGACAAGCTTAATGGATCGAACTTCCTTGAATGGTATCGGAACTTGAGAATTGTTCTCAAGCAGGAGAAAAAGGAATATGTCTTTGAGAAGGTTCTCCCTGAGAAACCGAAATCCAATGCCGGACACGCTGAAAGGAATGCTTGGGAGAAGCATTCCAATGATGAGGTCGATGTGAGTTGTCTCATGCTGGCTACCATGAACTCGGACTTGCAGAAGCAATACGAGAACGTGGCGTCACCTGTTGAGATGATCACTAGCCTGAAAGGGATGTTTCAGGAGCAAGCACGAACTGAGAGATACCAGACGGTTAAGTCTCTCATTGAGTGCAAGCTACCAAAGGATGGTCCAGTTAGCCCACATGTCATTAAGATGATGGGTTATATTGATAACTTGGCAAAACTGGATTGTTCCCTTAGCCAAGAGTTGGCTACGGACATCATTCTGCAGTCGTTGCCGTCGACCTTTGATCAGTTTATCATGAACTATAACATGAACAACATGACAAAGACTTTGACGGAACTGAATGGCATGCTCAAGACAGCTGAGCCAAACATCAAGAAGGGCACCCCTAATGTACTTATGGTGCAAGGGGGTAAAAAGTTTAAGAAACATGCTAAGGGTAAAGGAAAAGCTAAGGCATTCCCGATTGAGAATCAGGATAAGCCTGAGACTTCTTCCAAACCCAAACGCGGCCCTACTGATGCTGATAAATGCCATTACTGCAATAAGTCTGGGCATTGGAAGAGAAATTGCAAAGAGTATCTGGGAGATCTAAAGAACTCGAAGAAGACGTATGAGACGACTTCTTCAGGTATCTATGTTATAGAAGTAAATGTTACTACTTCAGGTTCTAAGTCTTGGGTATTAGATACCGGCTGTGGCGCTCATATTTGTACAAATATGCAGGGTCTAAGCAACAGTAGAACGCTGGAGAAGGGACAAGTGGACCTGCGCGTTGGGAATGGAGCAAGAGTTGCTGCATTGGCCGTAGGAACTTATCATTTGTCTTTACCGTCAGGCTTGGTTTTAGAATTGAATAATTGCTACTATGTACCTGCTATAAGCAGAAACATCATTTCTATTTCTGTTTTGGATTTAGAAGACTTTCATTTTTCGATTAAAAACAAGTGTTGTTCTTTTGATCGTAATGAAATGTTTTATGGTAGCGCTCCATTAGAGAATGGACTTTATATTCTTAACCAATCTTTGCCTGTCTATAACATAAGTACTAAACGGTTAAGAACCAATGACTCGAACCCTACGTTTCTCTGGCATTGTCGTTTGGGCCACATCAATGAGAAAAGGATTCAAAAGCTTCATAATGATGGACTTTTGGACTCATTTGATTTTGAATCATTTGAGAAGTGTGAATCCTGCTTATTGGGCAAAATGACAAAGGCCCCTTTCAACAATTTAATGAAAGGGCCGGTGACCTATTGGACTAATACATACCGATGTATGTGGTCCAATGAGTATTAGTGCTAGAGGAAATTTCAGTACTTCATCACGTTTACTGATGACTTCAGTAGATTTGGTTATGTCTATTTAATGAGACATAAATCGGAATCCTTTGAAAAGTTCAAGGAGTTCCAAAATGAAGTACAGAACCAACTTGGCAAAAGTATCAAAGCTCTTCGATCAGATCGTGGAGGTGAGTACTTAAGCCAAGAGTTCAGTGATCATCTGAGTAACTGTGGAATTGTTTCACAACTCACTCCTCCTGGAACACCTCAGTGGAATGGTGTGTCTGAAAGGAGGAATCGGACTTTATTGGATATGGTTCGATCGATGATGAGTCAAGTAGATCTTCCATTATCCTTTTGGGGATATGCTCTAGAAACGTCTGCGTTTACGCTAAACATAGTTCAATCAAAATCAGTCGAGAAGACGCCATATGAGATGTGGACTGGAAAAGTTCCAAGTTTGTCTTTTCTAAAAATTTGGGGTTGTGAAGCTTATGTCAAGCGGTTGATATCTGATAAGCTTGAACCCAAATCTGATAAGTGCTACTTCGTTGGTTATCCTAAGGAAACCAAGGCTTACTACTTTTACAACCGTTCTGAGAACAAAGTGTTTGTTGCTAAGAACTGTGTTTTTCTTGAGAAAGAATTTCTTTCCAAGAAGAACAGTGGGAGTAAAGTACAACTCGAAGAAGTTCGAGAATCACAGGAGCCTGCTCAACCTGTCGAGGAAGAGCAGCGACTGGATCTACAAAGAGTTGTAGAGTCCGAACCTGTGATGCCAGAAGTTCGCAGATCCGAAAGGATTCGTCACGAGCCCGAGAGATATGGATTTCTTGTGACTAATTGTCATGATCTCTTGATCATTGACAGTGACGAACCTGCGACTTTCGAAGAAGCAATGATGGGCCCTGACTCCGAAAAGTGGTTTAAAGCCGCTGAATCCGAAATCGGTTCCATGTCACAAAACCAAGTATGGACTTTGGGTGATTTACCTGATGGTGTAAAAGCCATTGAGTGTAAATGGGTCTTCAAGAAGAAGATCGATGTGGATGGAAACGTTCAGATTTACAAAGCTAGGTTGGTGGCAAAAGGTTTCAAACAAGTTCAAGGTGTTGACTATGATGAAACCTATTCCCCAGTCGCTATGCTTAAATCTATTCGGATTCTCCTAGCAACAGCCGCTCATTATGATTATGAGATTTGGCAAATGGATGTGAAAACAGCTTTCCTTAACGGGATTCTGGAGGAGGATGTGTACATGACACAACCTCCGGGTTCATTGATCCTAACGCTGCTGGGAAAGTATGCAAGCTTCATAAATCCATTTATGGATTGAAGCAAGCATCTCGGAGTTGGAACCTACGTTTTGATGAAGCAGTTAAAAAGTTTAACTTCATCAGAAACGAAGAGGAACCTTGTGTTTACAAAAAGACTAGTGGGAGCGCAGTTGCATTTCTCGTATTGTATGTAGACGACATACTTCTCATAGGAGATGATATTCCGTTACTTCAGTCAGTAAAGGACTGGCTCGAAAGTTGTTTCTCGATGAAAGACATGGGTGAAGCCGCCTATATTCTTGGAATAAGGATCTATAGAGATAGATCAAAGAGGCTGATTGGACTGTGCCAGGACACTTATATCGATAAGGTTCTACACAGGTTCAACATGCATGATTCCAAGAAGGGCTTGCTTCCGATGTCTCATGGCATTACTCTCAGCAAGAAGCAGAGTCCTTCGACACCTGCTGAGCGAGAGCGCATGAGTAGGATTCCTTTTGCTTCTGCAGTAGGATCTATTATGTATGCCATGCTTTGTACTCGTCCAGATGTTGCTTGTGCTTTAAGCATGACGAGTCGATACCAATCAGATCCCGGTGAGAGTCACTGGACTGCCGTCAAGACAATCCTGAAGTATTTGAGAAATACCAAGGATAAGTTCTTAGTGTACGGAGGAAGTGATGAGCTTGTAGTGAGTGGTTATACGGACGCCAGCTTTCAGACAGATAGAGACGATTTCCGATCTCAGTCTGGTTACGTCTTCTGTCTGAATGGAGGTGCAGTTAGTTGGAAGAGTTCCAAGCAGAGCACCGTGGCGCACTCAACGACCGAGGCTGAATACATCGCTGCTTCTGAAGCGGCGAAGGAAGCTGTTTGGATTAGGAAGTTCATTACTGAGCTTGGTGTGATTCCTAGCATTTCTGAGCCTGTGGCATTGTTTTGTGACAACAATGGAGCCATAGCTCAGGCTAAGGAGCCCAGATCACATCAGAAATCCAAACACATTGAGAGGAGATATCATCTGATTCGTGATATCATTGAGAGAGGTGACGTCAAGATCAGCAGAGTTCCGACAGACGAGAACGTTGCTGACCCGTTGACTAAGCCACTCCCACGACCGAAGCATGAGAGTCATGCAGCTGCTATAGGCATTAGATTCCTTAAGCAGTAATCTTGTTTTAGTGGGAGTTATCATATTTATATTTTGATGTTCATGTAAACATACATTTGGTTATGTTTTATTTAATGAAATTGTTTCAGTATTATTTAATGGTGTTATTAAAATAATTGTCCAAAAGTAATTTATGGCATTCTTATAGATCATCAAATACGTGATTTGATCATGAGACTCTATAAGTGATAGATGACATAAATTATTTGTGTCCATAGTCGAGGTTATCAAAGTTGGACATTGATAACCGCGCGAGACTAGTATGTGAGGTGACTGATGACTAAGTTTCATGGAGTCATTAATAGGAGTATTAAAGTCAATCACATAGATATGTGTTAGAGAACACATGATCGGACATGACCCGCTAATGAGAACTCTACAAGATTGTTATATGAGTGTCATAAGAGTTTCTCATTACGACTATAGAGTATAGTCCTTTGACCTGAGTTCATCAGGTTTTCTTACATATGAATTGGTATGCTTTGACTCTGTCAAACGTCAGCCGTAACTGGTGGCTATAAAGGCATTGATTGGGCATATTATGAAGTATATAAGGATCAGGGATGGAAAAAGATGGAATTTGTCCCTCCCATATAACGGGAGATAAATATCTCAGGGCCTATCGAAGATTTGATACTGGAAATGCGTGGCCGCGCTCAAACGGATTGAATGTCAATCGTTTGTCTTTTATCAGTATAAATCGGAGTTCGATAAACATGGTTTGGTTGATTAAGGATGACACGAGTTCTTGCCTTATGCCAGATCGAGATATAGAGACAAAGAGATTATGGGAATATTTGATTCCAGTACAAGTGGGAGATTGAAGGGAATGTCCTGAAATCAGACTTGTAGTTACTCTAGTAGAGTCGTGATGTCGAGATAAGACAATCATATGATATTGGACGGTTATAATGTTTTGCTAGAAGCCGCTTATAACTTATGAGTTATGAACTCATTACCATTATCATATGATCCTATTGGGTCACACACCTAAGCAAACTGGATAATATAAATTGGGTTTTGATCATTAGAGTAATGATCATGATCAACGTATATAAGATATACGTCGATATCGAATTTCTGTGAGGGTGTCGATCGACATTAATAGTGGTTGTCGATCGACACCACTCGGGATCGTCTTCTCGATCCTTGACTTTCTGTGAGGGTGTCGATCGACACCAATGGTGGGTGTCGATCGACACCTGTCGGCAACTCCAGCCTATATATATGATATGAGGGCTCGAGTTTGCAAGATAGAAGAAGCCTTTGGCTGCCACAGAAAACTCAGAAAACGAAGAGAAAACTCAAACGCAAATCGTTCGCGAAGGCACTAGTATCCCGTCGTCCAGTTTGTGTGCGTGTGGACTTCTGTAGAGGCGCAGCACTTGAGGCGCTTTCTGATCTCGATTACCTGATCTTCTTCCGCTGCAAATACTAAGGTATGTTCGAGATTTGACATATATTCAACATAGATTCAATTGGCACAAGATCCGTGACTTAGGATTGTTGTTAGGGCTGTTTTAATTCGATTAAAACCTGAACGAAATCCTTCAAACTCTTCCTCGGAACTTCTTCTCTCCGTACTTTCGGCCCGAGGCCTTTCCCTCCTTTCCCTTTGGCCCTCGCAAGCTCCGGACCAAGGGTCTTCGCAAAATCGTCCTCATGGGTCTTTTTCGCCCCCAAAACATTATCAGGGGTCTTTCTCGCCACCGAATCATTACCAACGGTCTTCGGCAGCTCCTAATAGATGGTCTTTTTCGCCCCCGAAAAATTATCAGGGGTCTTAGATAGCGTCCGACTGGTAACGGACTTCTGCGGTGGGAAGTTATGCGGTGAGGGACCAGGGACAAAGTTTTCGACACTTTCCAGACCTTTCAGATGCTCTTCCACTGCAGCATTGACTTTATCGAAGATGTTCCTCTCGATATGTTTAATTTTCCGGGTTAAGTCTTGGAAGCTGGAATCGTACGCGCTGAACCGCGTGTCAAGCTTCTCAAGCTTAGCATCCTGGCTATCAAACTTGGCGGAAATTTTGTCCAGAGTTGCGATTATGGCACCAATAGCCGCATCCTTTCCCTTTGCATCCTCGTTTTTCTCTTTCTTATTCTCTTCTGCATCAGCAGTTTCCCCGTCATTTTGCTTCCTGCATATCTTCTGCTTCTTTGTCGGTGGCTCACACTCTGACACAGTAGCTGACTTGCTTTTCTTCTTCTCGTTCCTCTGCACATCCCACTGGTACCCTCCAACATAACTATCATCATGTATGTCTGTTACCAAGTTAACAACTCGTCGGTCATCTTCTTCACATGGCCAATGGGGAAACATATCTTCTAGAGACTCCTTCATAACCAAATGCCTCACGCGCACCTACAACAACAACATATAACTCAGCCTTAAATGGAAACTAACTCAACTCATAACTGAACAATTAAATCATAACCCGGCCGTCAAGCACAAAATAACACAGCCATCATGTAAATAATAACTCGTGTGTCAAAATACTAATAACCGAGCAATCAAATAATAATAACACAGCCATAAAGTAAACAACAACACAAACAGCAAACAAATCATAACTCAGCCTGAAATCTTACCTGGCCATGCTTTTCAATCTCCTCTGCCATGACATTTTCAAAACTTGTACGTGTCCGCGTTCCTGCCCATCGTAAAAGCGGAACTTCTTGCGCATCGACTAATTTGCCGAAACGCTCTTGAAAGCAAGCGATAGATTCATACGCCCAAGCCATTAATGCGTAACTCAGGCCGGATATACAGTATGACCCTCCTTGCGGATGCAACGTCTTGATAGAGTCAACGAGAACTTCAAATGCAATCCGACCCCATGGATAATTCATCATGGCGTCATCATCGAATACTCTTTTTGCACTTTCAAAAGGAATCCTTGAGTTATGATGCAAAGCATACAGTCCCATGGCTTGAAGAGCTAGCAGACCTAACCATTTACGCTTCTCTGGGCTCCAGGACCGACATTCTTCTAGTGCTGCCCTCAGTTCATCTATCTTGGGTCCCACCCCATAATGCACTTTCAACTCCTCCCAGAACGCTCTGCATTGCTCAGGTTCAAACTTTTCTGTTGGGACCGGATCTGTGTTTAGCCCAGTGATCTCTCCAAATTCGTGTAAGCTGAACCTGATAGGTTCACCACCAACGAGGCTCCATATCTCCTTCTTGTGTATTTGCAGTTGTCTGCATAGTAGATAGTGTACAGTCCTACCGGACCAGTTGCTTTTGCCATCAGCTAGTTTAGCAATTATTCCAACCGGAGATTTCTTCAATTCGGGCCACACATCATGACCTATTTTCTCTCTTACTTTCATGAGTTCTCCCAAAGAACAAGTGTGATTTATGTCTTTGTTATCTAAATTGGAAGCACCTTCAGGGTAGAGTCTTCGCGGGTAATCAGGTGCTATCTGTTCCATCTGATCATAAAGAGCATATATTACTCAGCCGCAATTTAAATATAACCAAGCCGCAACATAATATGTAGCTCATACGCATTATAACATAACCCAGCCACAACATAATATGTAGTTCATACGCATTATAACATTACCCAGCCACAACATAATATGTACCTCAATCATAACTTAAACATAAATCAGTCAACTCAACCGCAATAGAACCCTTAATCAGCCACAACATAAATCTACAGCAACACAGAACTCGTCCACAGCATAACTCGGCCGCATTATCAAACCCTAACTCATGCACACCATAACTCGATCGCAATACAAAACCCTAACTCAGCCACGAAATAGCGTATAGCTTTAATGCAATAGAAAACCTAACTAAGACCCAATATACTGGAGAAGGATTTTACCGGCGAGTTCGGAGATGACGATTCCGACAGAAGAGGATTTCAGCGAAGACGATTTTTGGGGGAATGAAAGACGAACGATTTCACGGCTGTCGCTAAAGATACAGAGTGCGGCGACGGACGATTCCCCAGAAGATACTTCGGAGAAGATGATTTCGAAGTTAGACAAAAACCGGAATCTAGAGCGAGAGAGTTTTCTCGACAAAGCACTAGACAGTTTTGTCTGATTTTTTTTTTCTTTTATGGGATGGGAAACTCAACCGTTGCCTCATTTCTCATAAAAAAAATATGACGTGGTTTTGAAATTAGTGACATGACTTTTTTTAATTAAAACCAATCACTACAAAAAAAATTAATCAAGTGTGTTTTTCGTCATTTCCTGGGGTAATGGCAAAAAGTCAGTAATTTTTGAAACATTTGTTGTATTCTAGTAATAAGTGGTAAAATTGGTGGTATTTGAGCAATTGTTCCTATAAAATTAAGATGACAAGTTATCTAAGTATAATATTCGTGGTGTATATGGACTTTTTCTTGCTAATATATTCATAGATGAGTTATTAATGGTGTGCTAATATCCTTTTGCGTGGATATTCATAAGTCATAACACATGGTTTGAAAGTTGAACACTAAATCTATACACACCAAGTCAACAATGTTCAAACAATCGGTATAGTCTTCGCTTAGGCGCTTAAACATACATATCCGAAATGATTTTCTAAAATTGTTGAGTTAAATCAAAAATTCTGTCTTAACGGTCCGTTTTAACCAAAATTAAACAAAATCGCTCAAATTTCAGTTTAATATACAGTTAGAATATTTAAATACGGAAAATCGCGGAGTTATATAATGAATGTAGATATCTTTATGAGAAAATAAATTTAGTTTTTATTTATAATTTACACTTTTAAGTTGATTTTTTAATATTTTATTTAGAAATATGTAATATGAAATGTATAAAATCTAAATATATAGTAAAACTGTGTACTTTTTTTGTACGCCTAGTGTCATATTTACTACAACATAACTCAGCTGGGCTTAAGTTCGGCCATACGAAATCATCCAGTTTGGGCTTAAGCTGGTCAAGCCCAAGACACATCAACGTCTACTTAAGCTGATGAAGATCCGATCGTCTTCAACCTCGCGATAGAGAGAGAACAAGATTAGCGAATACAATAGAGAAAGATTCTTAAGAGAGAAGAGATCTGAGAGAGTTCTTGTTACCCATTTTTGCTCTCTTCAATTCTTCTGTAAGTTGGGTTTCTTCTCGTGGTTAGATTCGCTTAAGGGGTTCTCGGTGTAATCTCCATTGAAACGCTACCTTTGTGTAGTGTATGTATCTTTCTCCTATACTGGACTTTGGGTGGACAGACGCCCACGAGACGTAGCAACCTGAGTGGTTGTGAACTCGTTAAAACTTCGGGTGTTCCTTACTTTCTTGCACTACAAAAAAATGAATTCTCAAAACTTCTGACACTCCATCCCCGCAGGGGCGGAGAACCCTCTTCTCGTATCTCAGTAGCTAAGAGTTCTCATGGGATGAGAGACAGAGAGGAATGAGGGAAATAGTGGATATCAATGACCAGTTCAACATCAACCGAAGAAGACGATTCATCAACAAGTGATATCAGAGCCTCCAGGTTTAGGGGTGTTTCGATTGAAAGAGAAGGGTAAGAGGAACTTATCTGTACTTCAGAAAGCGTTGAAAGGATCGCATTGCAATCTTTAGGAATCATGTCTGGTGTCAAGATCAAACCCACCCACGGAAGATTCAAGATAGATAAGTTCGACGGCAAAGGTGATTTAAGTATGTGGAAGTACAAACTCCTTGGTCAGTTGGAGATTCAAGGACTCGCAGAGGTTCTTGATGAATGAGCAACCCTGTACAAAGATTCAGCCAAGTTAGGGAAGGAGAAGAACCGGAGTTTGATCCTATGAAAGTCGCAATGGACACAAGGGTCAAGAATCTGCTTGGTACATGTCTTACCGATCTAATAATAAGAAAGGTGATGCATGAGACGACTGCTTATGGCATGTGGAAGGCACTTGAGCAGGACTATCAAACTAAGTCCTTGCCAAATCGTATATTCCTCAAACAAAAATTCACAAGCTACAAAATGGAGGAAGACAAAAGCATCGAAGAGAACATGGATTTTTTTCTGAAGTTTGTAGCAGATCTTGCGAGCCTTAACATCAACATAAGCGATGAGGACCAGGCGATACAGATCCTCAGTAGTCTACCACCTTTGTATGAACCTCTGGTCCATATTCTCAAATATGGTTCGGGTAAAGAGACCTTGAGAGTCAGAAATGTCACAAACTCAGCTTAGGAAAAGGAGGCAGAAGGGTCTCTTGAACAAGTCACGTAAACAAGATGAAAGTTTGTACGTTGAGGAAAGAGGAAGATCAAGGGATTGATCCGGTAAAGGTAAGAATCGAAAGGATAGGTCTAGGTCCAAGTCAAAGGACATATCAATCCAAAGCTTAGGTTCAACAAGAACAACAAATGCGGATGAGATGACCACTGGAAGAGAGACTGGCCTCAAAAGAACAACAACAAGCAAATGTATTCAGCTAACCTAGCCGAGGAGCCAAGGCAACCACTGGTGTTAACCGCCCGTGATCAGAAACCTAAGGGAGATTGTATTCTAGACTCGGGCTGTACATTTCATATTACACCTGACAAAAAATTTCTGTTTGATTTTAGGGACCTAAATGAAGGAGGAAACTACTCATGGCGAACAATGCACTCACATAAGTGAGGTACATTCCTTCAATTAGTAGAAATCTAATATCGTTTAGTATGCTTGAAAAGTCAGGTTGCAACTATGAGGGCAAGGGTTTCATGGTCACATTCAACAAGAAGGGCCAGAAAGTACTCTCAGGGAAGTATCAAGATGGGCTACAGTACCTATAAGGAACAGTGGCTAAAGGACATGTGAATGTGGCAAAGGCTGATCTTAACATGATTGAGGTTTGGCATACAAGATTAGGACACATGAGCATTAGGAATATGAATGCTTTTGTCAAGCAAGGATACTTATTACTAAAGGCAAGTGATAAGCTCGGGTTCTGTGAAAGTTGTGTGTTGGGAAAATCCCACAAGCAAAGGTTCCCATCAGCAAAACACACGACTAAAGGCATCATAGACTACGTTCACTCAGATCTCTGGGATCCCCATCTACCCCAGGAAGTTTAGGAGGGGGCAAGTACTTCATTAGTTACATTGATGACTTCTCGAAGAAAGTCTGGGTGTATTTTCTAAAGTTTAAGGATGAAGCGTTTGATAAATTCAAAGAATGGAAACAGTTTGTTGAAAATCAAACTGGGAAAAAGATCAAGTGTTTAAGAATAGACAACGGCCTAGAGTTCTGTAATGCAAGGTTTGAGGATCTATGCAAAGAATCAGGAGTTAAACGACACTGAACGTACACCTACACCCCACAACAGAATGGAGTTTCAGAAAGAATGAATCGCAAAATCATGGATAAGGTTAGGTGCATGTTGGCTGAGGTAGGTTTGGGACAAGAATTCTGGACAGAGGCGACATCAACATCAGTTTATTTGATAAACATGACACCAAACTCTACAATTGAGTTTAGACTACCAGAGGAAGTGTGGTCAGGCACTAGTCCCAATTTATCTCAACTCGGGAGGTTCGGGTGCTCAGCTAATGTTCACATGATACATGATAAGACAAGCACTAGAGCTGTGAAAGGATTTTTTATGGGTTACCCCTTTGGTGTTAAAGGGTATCGTGTGTGGCTCTCAGAAGAAGGGAAATCCACTACTAGTAGGAACGTGGGGTTCCATGAAGAATAAGTGTACAAAGACACTCTAAAGGATTCAGCTAGCACTGAGAAAGTATTAGAAGAGGTCAAGGGAAAACTCAAGAAGAGCAGTAGGAGGGTGGCGTTCAAAACCGATTTGATTCAAGGTCCTACAAGCAGCAACTATGAGCATGGAGAATCTTCAGATCAAGGTGGAATTGAATCGGCAGAAGGAATTTCAAGTGATTTGGAAGCTGACCAAGTTCTAGAATCGGACGATGAGTTTTCAGAAGGAAATGCAAATACCCAAGCTTTAGATGAGTATATGCTAGCAAGAGACAGGACTCGAAGGCAAAATGTTAGACCCCCTTCTAGATACGAGGACACAATTTGGTGGCCTATGCTCTATCAGTTGCAGATGATATAGAGGTTGATGAGACTAAGTTCTATGCAGAAGCTATGAGGTGCAGGAAACGTAAGTTCTGGAATAATGCTGCAAATGAAGAGATGTCATCACTCAAGAAGAATGGGGTTTTGATTGATAGACCCGAAAATCAATATTTAGTAGGGTGCAGATGGTTATTCAAATTGAAGCCAGGAATCCCAGGAGTTGAGAAACAACACTACAAGGCAAGACTAGTGGCTAAAGGTTTTTCACAGAAGGAAGGATTTGACTACAACGAGGTGTTTTCTCCAGTAGTCAAACACGTCTTTATAAGACTCATGCTATCTATGGTAGTCAACAAGGACTATGAGCTAGAACAGATGGATGTTAAAACAGTGTTTCTTCATGGAACTTTGGAAGAGAGAATTCTAATGGAACAACCGGAAGGGTTCATAAGGAAAGGGGATGAAAATAAAGTTTGTCTCCTAAAGAAATCGCTCTACGGTTTGAAACAGTCACCTAGGCAGTGGAAACTAAGGTTTGATGAGTTCATGAAGAAGGAATAGTTCATAAGGAGCAGTTTTGACTCATGTATATATCTAAGGGATGTTCATACTGACAAAGAGATATACCTACTGCTCTATGTGGACGATATGTTGATTTTATTAGGAAATAAAAGGGTCATAAAGTAATTAAAGGACAGTCTATGTCATGAATGCGAGATGAAAGATCTTGGTCAAGCTTCAAGCATTTTGGGTATGGACATTACTCGATATCGTGAAAAAGGAATTTTGACTCTATCTCAAAGTAAATACTTAGAGAAGGTTTTGAAAACATTTGGAATGTTTGAGTCTAATCATGTAGTTACTCCTACGGCTTCTCATTTTAAGCTTAAGAGTTTAACTAAAAAGGAGGCTATTGAAGAGGCAGAACACATGAGGAATGTTCTTTATGCTAGTGCAGTTGGAAGCTTGATGTATGTTATGGTTGGTTCAAGACCTGACTTAGGTTTTTCGGTTGGCTTAATCAATTGAATCATGAGTAATCCTGGCAGAGAGAATTGGGAAGCCGTTAAATGTGTTCTGAGATATGTGCTGGGTTACACAATCAATTTCTAAATTTTACTAAGTGTTCAGAATTCAAAGTTGAGGGATTTTCTGATTCAGACTATGCTACAGATTTGGATAAGCGAAGATCAGTGTCAGGGATTGTGGTTCAAGTAGGTGGGGAATCTGTTTCGTGGAAGTCATGTCTTCAGTCAGTTGTGGCTCTTTCAACTACCGAAGCGGAGTATATGGATCTCACATTTGCAGTGAATGAAGCCTTATGGTTAATAAGGTTTTTCACCGAGTTAGGTATACCTCAAAACAGTGTTTTAATTCATTGTGACTCACAAAGTGCTATTGCCTTAGCTAAAAATGCAGTGCATCATGAACGGACAAAGCATATGGACACCCAATATCACTTCATACGAGACATGGTGGCTACGGGTGATGTAGTCCTATCCAAGATTCATACATCCAAAAACCCAGCGGATTTTTGACTAAAACGGTACCTGGTTCGAAGTTCCAATTGTGCCGAGAAGTGTTGAAAGTCCTCTTAGCTGAGTCTCGACTCCAGATAACCCCGTGTTGTATCACCTTGCATGAAACAAAGTATAAACATGGTTAATATTTTTTTATTATGCATTATAATATTTGGTATTTGATTTGTATAGATTTTTATGATTTTCAGATATGTTTTCTTTAGCATTTTTGATCATATTCATTGCATATAGGCATGTTTAGGTTGCATTTGTGTGAGCATTGTCTTTGGCAGATATTGAAGCAACCTTGGAGGTGACTTGGTGCTGTTTGGAGCTGAAATGAGCAAGAAAACATGGAAGACTGAACAAAGAGAGCATGGCAGCCAAGCCTGGCGGTTCATTTTCACCGCCACAAGAAGAGCCTCAAAACCCGAGTTTTTCTGTAAACCTGGCGGTTGAAGCACCTGGCGGGTGAGCATAGCGGCCATTATCCACCCGTCACATTACCCAGAAACACTTTAGACTTTTTTTATTGGGTTGACACAGGTATGTTTGGTTAACCCATGTTTATCTCTTTTTCCTATAAATAGGCTAAAAACCTAATTATGGAACATCCCTTTATCTCTTGTGCAAACCTAAAAGCCTTTGAGTAATCTTTCCAAATCTTCTTCATTTCTTTTGTTAATCTTTCTTTCCTTTTTGTTTAATCTTTCTAATCTTGTGATTATGCACCTATATATTATGAGTTTGTGTGTTTTCACCATGATTAGTGAGTAATTGTTATAAATCGATTAGTGATGGACTCCATAACCGGCCTAATATAACCAAGACTAAGTCGGCCCATACTTAGAGTTTTCCTATTCCTTGTTGTCCAAGGTTTACCTTTTTTTGTTTATGTAATATTTCCTGTATTCCTTCATATAAACCACTATATATATGGACTATTGGTCATTCATTAATAGACACAGAAACATTCAGTTTCATAACACGTTATCAGCACGATTGTTCTAAAACCCTGAGCTCACGAAACCCTAGCCGCCGCCGCCCTAACCGCCGCCGCCGTGAAAACATATCCAATCCAGCTCGTGGTCAGCCTGTTTTCCGAGGTCTTTTAGCTCCCGGTTCATAACCAGTTAACCCTTTTGGAGGTTAAAGGTAATATGTAAAACTCTAAAATCGAACCCTAAAACCCTAAAGCCTAGTATGCGATAGGAGATTGATCTCCTAAACCCTAGTCACGATTTAAAGCATTGAATCATATATTGTTTTGCTTGTTTAAATTACTTGATTGATCACCTAAAACTAAAACCCCAAAATCGTGACTACTAAAATCTAAAGCCATGAATCCGGTTGTTTGCTTTATGAATTAGGATTGTTAACTTTTTTCTCATTGTTGCATGCATCAAATCTAGAACTAAAACCTGAAAGAAAAGAAAGAAATCGAAAATTGCAAACCCTAATCCTATCCCGAATAGGAAAATCTAGTCTTTCCTTTCTTAGAAAAAGGAAACTCTGAAAAAATCATAATCCTTGCATGATCTTTTCCTTTTATTATTTGTCCTAGATCATACTTGCCTAGGATTGATTTTTGTGCATAGAAAATCACATGATTATTTGATAAAACCGAAGGCATGATTAATTGTTAAATCGCATGATAGCTTGTTACTTGCATCTACTTATTAATCGCATGATAGCTTAGACTTTGATAGATTCATTGTATATTGATTCTTAAAACCCTAATTCGAATTTGAATCCTAAAGGGCATTGAAAACCCTAATTACCATATTGATTAAATTCAAATTTTTATTTTGAGGTTTATGAATGATTAGTACTTGATTGATTATTGCATGAGAGCTAAGATGATATTTTCTCTTGATGCATTCATAAAATGAAACCCTGAATATATTAAGGACCGTGTGACATTGTTCATTCTTTGAATAATATTTTAGATGTATTCACATATAGATTACTTGATGCATTATTGAATTCAATTTGCTAAGGTTGTCGCATCATCATAGCCGTGTGGCTCAGGCATATAATTAAGCTGTGTGGCTTATGCACATTATCTCATTTTGATACATATAGACCTAGCATTGCAAGAAATGGTCGAATGCCTTGAAATCATATGCATTGTTTGCATGAATCCTAAATTTTTGAATTGATTGATAATGTGATTCAGATGTCGAGATTCAAACCCTCAGATTATTCTGCCCTAAATCTCTCTGGAGATAATTTTCTAGAATGGGTAATGAATACTAGAGTTGCTCTGAAATCTAGAGGACTCGGGAGATGTATCATTGATGGCAATAATGAAATTAAAATCCAAAAACATAGAGCCATAACAATTATGCGCTATCATCTCACTGAGGAACTGAGAAATCAGTACCTAAATATTGAGGATCGCTTTGACCTTTGGACAAAGTTAAATGAAAGATACTCAATGGTATTATGGCGAAAGTCCATGAAAGAATGGAGGATCCTCAATTTCCAGGATTTTGAATCTGTGGACGAATATAAATCTGCTCTAATGAAAATCACATATGGTCTTGAACTATGTGGTGAAGTGGTAACACATGAGGACTTACTATATAAGACCCACTCCACATTCCATCCAGAGGATTTGTTGTTATCACATAAGGTCAAAAGTTTCACCAACTATAATGACCTATTGTCATACCTTTTGGAAACTGAGCAAAAGAAAGCAGAAAGTTAGAGATACTATCAACAGGTTTGAGAAATTGCAGAAAAGAAACATTGAGCAACGTAACAGCGAGATGAGACCTCATAAAGCAAATGATGCTAATAATAATGAGGAAGTCGTGTGGAAACACATGGACTGAGAGGCCGGCTTATACATTGACTAAAGAAATGGGATCTCGACATTCTGATTTTATGTTTCATGCTTTGCTTTGACATCTTAAAACTACTTTGAGTTTATTTTATTGCTATTATCTTGTTTAATTCTTGCTTGATAATATGAATGTTTTATTGCTTATATAAACAGTAATATGAGTTCAAAAATACAAGTATAAAATCTCGACCAAAAGGCATTGCCAAAAGGGCCTGAATTTCTCACCCATACAAAGTCCATTGAGTTATAAGAATGGTTTCCAAATAGAAACAATGGACAAAAGGAAATAAAAGTTCCTTAAAATCGCCTAAGGCATTAAAAGAAAATGGTCGAGACTATACTTGCATTCTCTATTGATCTAGACTATGCCAAATATCAGTATGAAAAGCCATGGTAACCACAATTCGTATACCCCACGAAATTTGCACTATATGGCATGACTGGACTAGCCATCCAAGTCCAAAACTTGATGCAAAGATTGATCATGAAAAGGCACAAAGAGTTATCCCATAGAATCTCACGTTGTGTTACATGTGCATAAGGGAAACTCATTAGATTTATTGTCCCAAGCATCACAAAATTATAGTATATTCATGAGGGGGAGTGAGGACAAACCCGTGGTTCATGACTATACTACAAATTCAATGATCATAAGAAGACTTGGCCGAATTTTATAAACAAAGGTCATTACCTACAAGGTTTAGACTTTAAAGTCTATCAGCTTGGAGACATCACAAGTTTTACATGTATATAAGATTAATATGTATCAGGCCATATAAGTGAGCATAGATATTCCCATCTCAGATTGAATACGAGTCATGAGCCAGTCATATACCATCTTAAGAGATTTTGAATAAAACCACCATATACATATGTGCCGTCTAAGATGAAACCTCATAAGGAGATTGGGAATATATACATGTTGGATAAGAAATGTTTCTCCTACAAATGTTTAAAAAACCTTGAGCCAAATATGGGTGATCTATTTAGTGGCCAATGAACACGGATTACATGAGTTTAATGAATCCGAATATCCAACATTAGAAGGAGAAATGTAATAAGCTGATAAATAAAAGAATGGTATTAACCATCATTGTCTTGGCAAGATCCTCGGACAAGAAAAAGATTTAAAGACGTCCAATGAGAACAAAGAAATACAGAGATCATATAATGCTAGCAGAATCAGATGCCAGACATATTGACCCGAAAAGGAAAGAAATAAATGACTAAGTCATATCAGCTTAAGCATCACGAAATAGATGTCTTAGAGACACAATCAAGTTGCTACGAAGTCTATACAAGATAGACCAATAAGTTCCATAAGATAAGAAACCTCGGAAAGAAAAAAGGTGCATAATACAAATCCAAGTTTATTAAGGAAACCAGTCCAGACATAGAGATATAAGGCTGGCCAGCTGAACATCTAAGGTACCAAACCATGTAGCTTGGGATGCCAAGCTGCAAGGTAATTAAGGTCCTGGATAATGAAATCTCATATCGATTAAATCATGTCTGGATCAAAATAGGAACTACATAAGAGTGTTAACACCAAAATGTATAAGAGAGCGCATACAAGATAGTAGCACTTGAACAATAAGGAACAAGCGAGGATCAGAACCCACAAATAAGAATGCATTCATAAGATAAAAGGAAACGTGGGATTATGAAAGTGATAGGCGTATTGGCCACATAAGAAAAATGCCATCAGATGATTAAACCAGTGGATAAATAGGTCAAGTGAAGGAAAGAAAATCGTGAGACCACATGATCTAAAGTGTTCATGTTTTCTACTTACAAGCATTTCAGAATAGCTTGGTTACACAAGGATACTCACATAGACTAAGGAACAAATTATAAGGAGATATACTCCAAATGTGGTGGCTGCTGCTACAAACTCGAAAATTTATGATGTCTGGACACATAAGAAAGAAATCAGATTGATATAATAAGCAGCATATGGATCACTGAATAAATGATAAATAAAGGTACCAGAAAGATGATAAAAGAAGTTCTCAAGAACAGCATTGTTCTTAAGCTGTTTATGGACTGAAAATAAAGCAGCTGCATATAGTATAGACTAAGTAATACTTGGTAAATAAGTTCTATAAGAACAATCTAAATCAGTCCATATAAATAAATATGAATTGCTTGTGTATATACTAAACCAGTCCAATGAAAGGTTAATTGGTTTCGATGATACAAGTTATTAATCGATTATTAGATAAACTATGGTCTACATATATGGAACAGCAATAAAATTGCAGAAGTCATAGCCGTGGTGTATATGTGAGATTAAGGTCAGCATGTCTTAAATTACAAAGGATGGTCATAAGAAAGAAAAGAGACCGTCAGATTCGACCAAATACCCATATGGATGGACCATGGGTTAATTTGTAAACACTAGTGTTTGAGATGAAGGACCATCAGATTTTCCTATACAAGTACTTGTATTTCTAAATCCATCCGAGTAACATTGTCAAATAACGTGGGTCGATCATTTTAAGACATTTGGTCGAAATTCACCCGACCATGGTACTATACTCAAACCATGTTTGAGATGAAGGACAATGAAGAAATTCTCGGTCCCGACGTGCCATACCTCAGTGCTATAGGAGCTAAAATGTTATCTTTCGGATCCGCACAATGCTAGATCGCAAACGATTAGGTGTTCACGCACGGTGGGTGTGAGAGCCGAAACTCAAACTGTCAAAACTTATATTTTGTGGGAGCTCGAAAATTCTATTTTAAAGAACTAAAGGACCGAAAAATGCAAAAAGATGATTTTATTGATGTTTTTCTGAAAGTACAAGAATAGTTAGCAAAAGCTGAAAAGTCTTATATTGCTAAAACTCCTAATACTCGGATTTGGGATGCCTTTGACCTTTACATGAGCGTACATATATATACTGACGATCCTAGGGTGCTAAGACTTCATATTTTCGATGTGGGACTTTGTGGTTTCTTCCCAGCCGTCGACCTAATCCTTTGGGGCCCGAAATCCGGCCCGAAAATCTTCCGTGATCCACCTGCACGTCCTGACCCAAATCTGGCCCGCCTTTTATAACCGATGAATAGTAAACCGTGAATAATTATTTGATGAATAGTAATCCGAATCTTGGTTTAGACTTAATTCGATTTTACGGTTAACTTTGTCTCGAGATGAATAGTGTTTTTTTCCACGTGAATAGTATTCCAAACGTTTTACAACTCTTGAGATTTGAGATGCCCGTTCTTTATTTGAATCTTCCAGCCGCCGGTTTTGGTTTTGATGGCCAGCCGCCGATTCCTTTGGTTCGTGTGTTCGGGCGACTGGTCCATGGACGGCTGAACGTTGGTCACGGTCTTTCGGACAATATTCATGGACGTACTGGAGTCAGAACATGCAAATGCCTAATCTTCGAGTCGATCCGGGCTTAGAGTTATGCTTGATGGTCGGTCGACTGGACAATGTCCGGATAACGAGTCTTGACTAAGAAATGATCGTGGCGGCAGGCCTTATCCCAGCCGCCGGACCGTGCTCGGGGAAAACATGGACGGCTAGCCGTATCCCAGCCGTCGGGACATGCTTGAAGGAGACATGGGCGGCTGGCCGTATCCCAGCCGCCGGACCTTGCTTCAGATCGTGCACGGGCGGCTGGCCTTATCCCGGCCGCCGGACCTTGCCTTGGATCGTCCACGGGCGGCTGGCCTTATCCCAGCCGCCGGACCTTGCCTTGGGTCATCCACGGGCGGCTGGCCTTATCCCAGCCGCCTGGTCGTCCCTTGGACTGATCGTGGGCGGCTGGCCTTGTCCCAGCCGCCGGGTCGTGTCTCGGGCGGATCGTGGGCGGCTGGCCATTTGATCTTGACCTTGACTTCTTGTTCCGTTAATCTCCGAGGATTGGATTTCGACCCAACAGTGGGACAGCAAATTCTTGGCGATCTATGAAGCAAACGATCGCGGCCACTTTGTCCAATCACGCAGAGATATTGGCGATTCATGAGGCCTGCCGCGAATGTGTTTGATTAAGGTCAATGACCCAACATATCTGATCAGATTGTGGCATGATTGAAGACAAGGAACCAACCATCATGTACGAGGATAATGTGGCCTGCATTGCACAGCTCAAGGACAGCTACATCAAAGGCGACCGGACGAAGCACATTTTACCAAAGTTCTTCTTCATGCATAAATTACAAAAGGACGGCCAAGTCCAAGTTATGCAAGTCAGATCGAGTGAAAATTCAGACAATCTATTCACCAAGGCATTACCGACTTCGACACTCAAGAAACTCATACATCAGATTGGAATGCGAAGACTTGGAGATCTTCAGTGATGCTCAAATCAGGGGGAGTAATACGTGTTGTACTCTTTTTCCTTCACCATGGTTTTATCCCACTGGGTTTTCCTGGTAAGGTTTTAATGAGGCAACATCCCCAAACGTATTACAAAGATCCTTAGCATCTGGCACGGTTATGTCATCCAAGGGGGAGTGTTATAAATCGATTAGTGATGAACTCCATCACCGGCCCAATATAACCAAGACTAAGTCGGCCCATACTTAGAGTTTTCCTATTCCTTGTTGTCCAAGGTTTACCTTTTCTTGTGTATGTAATATTTCCTTTATTCCTTTATGTAAACCACTATATATATGGACCATTGGTCATTCATTAATAGACACAGAAACATTCAGTTTCATAACAATAATCTCTTTATTAGGCTCATGGATTAGGTAGATTAAGGGTGATTAGGAGGTGATGGAGGTTTGTTGATGCTGATTTACTTGATGCCTTCTCTATTAATTGAACATAATGCTAGAATAGGGCCAAAATCTCTGTTTTTAGAACTTAGGGTTTCTCTTGCACTAAAAGTGTTTGATGAAATTTCTGAGTGGTTGATAAAACTTCTGGTGTTCCTTACTTTATTGCAATACAAACAATTGATTAACGATCAATTCAACATCAATCGAAGAAGACGATTCATCAACACCTAGATTACAACTAAACCCCAATTAGTCGTTTTAGACGCTAGGCTCCTATCGAGCTTCTAGTGTCTAGCGATTTTTTTAACATTGATACACACTGTTAAAAAAAAGAAATAGAAAACATTGGCTTCTAATCCCAATCCACAGGTTAATCTAATCCATCAAACATTTAAATCCGTAAGGGACTTATAATGTTTATTCATGTAATTACATAAGTCAAAGGGTTTATAATGAATTAACAATGTATCTAAGAACAAACATATCTGAATAACAAAATCAAACAACTCCATACTTGATTGATCAATACAACGATGATGTCTCATTATTTGTTTTTAGCTAGTATGTCACATAATAGTGCAGAATCGATAATGAATATCTCTTGAAAACTTATCAGTATCACCTACAAAAGAATTTGCGAAAGAAGCAACAACTATGGTGAATTCTAATATACATATCGATTCCACAGATGGAATAGCATGACAAAATTTGCGAATATAACTTACAAAAAGAAACACAAAAGTGATTTAATGGGATTTGATAAGAAGCAGCACCTCATGGACTACTCCGGTGGGGAACTTGAAATCTTCTCGTGTTCTCTTGAACCACCAGTACCTTCGGATTCAAATACAGTACCAGAGAAGTGATCATTCTTAGAAATTATCGAAAAAGACACACTGAAAATCTCATCTCACCATACATTTTCTTGTGGTTAATAAAAAAAAGACACATATGCCAACACGGTGAGAGGCATTGGAAGGAATCTTATTGACATTTCCGTGAAAAGAGAATAACACACGCTGTTCAAAAAAAAAGAGAGAATAATACACTTTCTGCATTAGAATACAATAATTTTTCAAGAAGAGAGTGACATCCACACGTTGTCACCCCATCTTTTTCAATGATTCTGTGCAATCAAATGGTATCAATCTCGGATTCCATACTCACAACTTCATATCCAAGTATGACATCTACGAGTAAAACTACAAGTAAACGAACAATAATATCTAACATAGCAATTCATGGACGCTGGTACTGAAAGATAAAGACACTAAATTTAAGATAATGGCTAAGGCAAGTCAAAGACTTAGGATCCATATGATTCAACATTTCCTCAGAATTGATATCTGTTTAAGTGAAACCAATTAACTAACTAAATACCATAAGTTTGCCAACAATATCTATCAATTTTCCAGGAACCATCATCCTTAGATTCATGTAAAGAATTTGCTTTTCGTATCATCGTGAAAATTGATAATATGTACTCAATTCCAAAAAATTAAACATGACAAAGAATAAAACCTCAAGCTCAGCAGCAGATACAAGCTCATCATTTAGAAATTTCTCAGCGAATACGTCGTTGATCTCAGAGACTATCTGATACGCCCAGAGATAGAGATTACTTAGTCGGTATGGATTGATAGGATCCTTGCCATTTGTGATGAACAAGCAAGAAGGATTTACGATGGATTGATGGGTCGCACGACGGTTGCGGAAGGCCACCGATATTCCCACTCCATTTGTTTCCAGATATGACGCACTAGATCAACAAGAAGGATTGTTTGGATATTACACACCAAGCAACAAAGAACTGTTCTAAACGAAGAACAAATAAAAAATAAGAAAACTGATTTTGTTCTGAAAGAGTTTTCGAGAATACTTATACAAAAACGAGATATTTTTTGGTCGTAATGACTCTCCGGATTTTTAAATGAAAAATAAAAGAAAGTAGAAATTATTAAAAAAAGGACTGTCTGACTTCTTTCACGTGTCCAGGGACTCTTCAGCTCCAGGTAGGCGGGTTTTGATGTTTGCCTACTGGCATGTGACTTGACCTCAGATAGGAGGATTTTGATGTCTGCCTGTCGGCCGGTGACTTGACTCTAGATAGGCGGGTTTCTTGATAGGCGAGTTTTGATATTTGTTTAATATTTTACCCGGATCATGCAAACCAAAAATTCAATGGTCAGATCTTGATTAGCGCGGTTCTTTTGATCACTCTCACGTTCAATCAGCTCCACAAGTGAATTCAGTCTTTCCTTGAAGTTGAGGTTGAGAGAAAATTCCAGTGGGTCGGATGAATGTTGGTTGTGTTCGGCTGGTCCGGTGGCATGATTGGATTCCTGACTCGGGCCATTCAGTTCCTATCGGACCAAGTTGATTCTGGCCTGATCCAAAGTTGTAGTTTGTCGAGGAATAAATTCTGTGTATCGGTCAGTTTGGTCGTTGGGTCGAGGTTCCAACCTTAGCTTAGCTCCGGAGGCTCACGGGTCGAAACGGTACACAGCACGGTCAGTTGGAGATGAGTAATGGGTCGGTGCTATAGGCTGCTGCGCTTCATTCCCCTCCTCTTGAAAATGATTTGTCTTCAAATCAGGAACATGTGCCACAGAAGGAAACATGTCAGAAACATTGAAACAATAAGAAATATCATACTTACCTTGCAAATCAAGCTGATATGCATTGTCACTGGTTCTCCTGATGACTTGGAATGGACCATAGTCAACTTGTTTAACTAAACCCTGAATCATCTTTGCTCAAGGATCAGATTCCTTAAACTGTTTATCCTATCCTTTCACAAACACTAGAGAAACCATATCAAATGTGCAAAACGGATAAACAAGCAACTCCTCTAGAGTAAGGACGTATAAAACAATACACAGGTTCCTTGGGTCATTATCTAAATCATTTCATAGAGCAGAATTGCACTAGGACACTTATTGACACATAAATCATCTTTTGATATATCATTGCAAGCAAACGGATTGATTTGTCAACTCAAAAGCTTCGTCAACGTACATTCATGTGGTATCAGAGCACCACTCTAAGTCTAGTTTTATCATTCTATCTTTTTACCATCTTCTCACCTTCTCATCTTCTCACGTTCATTGTTCGAAGCATATCTTCCGCAACCATTGTGCGGCCCATCAATTCATCAAAAATCCATCTTATGTGTTCATCACAAATCGGCAAGGACCCTATCAATCCATACCGCTTGAGTGATCTCTATCACTGGACGTATCACTATCTCTATCAGTTCTCGCCTCTTCTCCGCAACTAACTCTTCCATATCATAAGAGTATCACCAGCCACAACATTCTCACTGCATTTCATAGACAATTAGATATATCATCACACACGCATGTTGCCACACTAATACTTGGTGAAGTCAATTGATCCTACCAAAAAATGTATTCAGCACAAACCCACTCGATACATGGAAGAAATAAGCATTCACAAGCACAAGGTCAATAAGACCCTTGAAATTTTCTTGTAGACCATTCGGCACTTGCACAGCTGCATTATAATGTCTGAGCATAGCTCTTGCCTAGTAAATTAAAAAATAAAAGTTATCTAACCAGTAAAGCTAACTAATTCCATATAGAAGGCTCATAGGTTACAACATACTTGGTTCAAGACTTTCCACTGATTTGCTCTCATTACATCAAGCTTGTTGATAAACGCGACTCTGGGGACTTTGTATCTCCTCTTTTTTCGGTCGACTGTAATAGATGTAAGAGACACCAAAATGAAGGTTGGCTTAGAGTAAAGTTAAGCTATGTCCCTGAAAAAAAAAGAGAAGAACAAAAACACAAACAATGGTCGTTCTTAGACAGATTCTTAGGCACACTAGCTTTGTCCTGCACCAGCGGCATCTACGAGCCTCTCGGTTTCCATCTCCTCATCAAAAGACTGTCCAAAATTTCCATTTCTCCTTCGGCAAGAGGATTTGCTACATCGTCGACAGCAACCCCGACATCTTTCGATGTATCAAACTAGGGAATTCCCACTCGGCATCCTGAGATGTCTCAAATCCGACAAAGCCCCAGGTGTTGTGTCTCCGCGATCCAGCATTTCAAAGGCAGCATCCTTCAAAGTCTCCATCAAAAGGTTTTTAGGTTATGTAAGTGACATCTACAAAAGAAATGATTTGATTGGAAAGAGAGTTTTTTCATTTATTGACATGTCAACTCCACAGAAGAGGAAATAAGTGATTTGTCAACAGCATAGAAGACACTTATACTAGTATTCTGTTGATTATGTGATACTAGGCATTTTTCTTCCCTGCGCAGACACGGGGGTGTGTTTGCATTTTTGTTAGTCTTATTCGCTTTTTATCTTTTTATTTATTTATAAGTAGTTACTTAAATTCCTTTTGCTCTGAGGGCGATTTGCTCTGAGGGCGATTCACAAGGGGATTAAGGTTTTCGTGCCGTTCTTCGTAAGGTAGCTTGCCGCTGCCGCTTCTCATGGCGGAGATGGCTTTGCCGGTGGCCCAAACGCAACCGGAAAGTCAAATTCCCGGTGGGAATAGTCAAACCAGTTGGGCGAATGTCGCTCAGGGGAAGAAATCTCTTACTAAATACGATCTGCAAGTTTCAATGAAAGATGGGGTTGGTACAGTTGTGGTTCCGGCGAAAGTGTTTAACGATCCGGCACCTTTGTGGGAGGATTTTCTCATCGGAAACTTCTTAGCAAAGGCTCCTCATATGGCAAACATTCATGCTATTGTCAACAAGATTTGGGTCTAGGGGACAAATCTCAGATGATTGAAGTATTTGAGATCAATTCAACAACAAAGTTTAGGATTAGTAATTCTAATACACGAAACAGGGTTCTACATCGAGGTATGTGGAATCTTGCGGAAATTCCAGTGGTGATGTCGAAGTGGACTCCTTTTGTTAAGGAATCTACGTTATAAGTTAAAACAGTTCCAATGTGGGTGCACTTAAAAAATGTTCCCATGGATATGTTCTCTTGGAAAGGGCTAGTTTCATTGGAAGTGCGGTTGGGGAACCAGTGAGGTTGCATCCAGACAGCTCAATGCAAAGATTTCGAACTTGCGAAGGTTTTCATAAAGGCAGATTTCTCGAAAGAACTCCCTAGGGAAATGAACTTTAATTTACTTTTCAAAAATGGTGTAGAAACATTGGTACAGTACTCTTACCCATGGCTGCCAGCTCGATGTTCAATTTGCCATAAGTGGGGGCATGTAGCATCTGTATGTCAGAAAAAAATAGAGAAGGAGATTACTCCTGCTTCGCCTAAGGAGAAAACGCAGTCAAATCAAGAGATTGTTGTGGTGGAAACACAAAACAACATTATCTCAGAAGGAAACACTCAACTGGAGAAGCCCATTGGGGAAGATCAGACAGGCACTCCGGACAAACAAACTTCAAATCCGGCAGAGGAGGAGAAAGAAGAAGGGGAATGACATACAATTTCCACAGGGAAAGGTATCCGCAGCCCCGACAAAACAGTTCTGGAATATGGTCAGGTTTCGATTCTAACACAATCAAGATTCTTGGTGTTGGAGGATGAAGCTGAGGCTGATAGTACAAAGGAAACTCCCGAGGAACAAGAGAAAGTGGAGGAAACTGAGGAGGAAATTAATAAGGAAAATCTGCCACGAAAAAAGGATGTGGGCATCTCCAGTGATCAGCAGGGGAAAGAAATGTCCACACGGCCTTCACTTCCTCGAAACTCAAAAGATAAGCACAAGTTTATATCGGATCCAATTACTCAGAAAACAAAGGATGAAAATCTTAGTTTTTTGAATAAAAGGAGTTCAAAAAAGCATCATTAATATCAGTTTTTTTTGGGAATGTTAGAGGTTTCAACAAACCTACTAAACATTCAGTGGTCCGGGAGTAGATAAAGAAGAATTCTTTGCAATTTGGAGGGTTGTTAGAAACGCGAGTAAAGGAGAGAAAGGTCTCGCGTATTGTCACATCTACATTTAAAGATTGGTCAGTATTGACTAATTATGAATATAATCGCTTGGGGCGTATATGGGTTGTCTTGAGTTCAAAAGTACGGATCACTCCGTGTTTCAAAAGTGGGCAAATGATTACAGTCTCTGTGATGTTGGAAGGGGAAGAGGAATTCTTTTGCTCATTTGTGTATGAATCGAATCTTGTTGAAGAAAGAAAAGAGTTAAGGGAGGATTTGAGGAATCACCAAGATTCACCTATGTTCAGAGACAAGCCGTGGCTCATAATGGGAGATTTTAACAAAATCCTCGCTGCGTCGGAGCACTTTCCCTCAAACATCAACCACTCACCTGGGTACGCATGACTTTCAGGAGCTGGTCGAATACAACTCGCTGGGGGATATGCCATCCCATGGCCCGCTTTTTACTTGGCAACAAACGGGAGGAGGGTTTGATTTGCAAAAAACTTGACAGAGTACTGATGAATGATGCTTGGTACAATACATACCAGCATGCATATTGTGTTTTTGAATCGGGAGGCTGTTCAGATCATTTGCGCTGTCGATTGAGAATCACAACAGAGGTGGTAAAGGTTCGGCATCCTTTTAAATTTACAAACGCCATCACAAGTCTAGCTGGGTTCAAACTACTGGTAGAAACATACTGGGGTAATTCTGAGGAGCTGTTTGTTTCGACATCTGCTATGTTTCGTTTCTCCAAGAAACTGAAAGAGATGAAGCCTGCAATCAGAAATCTAAGCAAAGATCAATTGGGAGATTTAATCAAAAGGACTATGAAGGCATATGAGTTACTGTGTGAAACGCAGCTCAGAACTTTAACTGATACGAGCCCCATTCTCGTTCAAGAAGAGGCTCGAGCATAGGTCAAATGGCATCGTTTGGCAGAATTGGAAGAAAAATTCTTGAGTCAAAGAGCAAAACTACACTGGCTCAAGGTTGGTGATGGGAATAACCGTTACTTCCATCATGCAGTCAAACTCCGCAAGGTCCAAACTCCATTAGAGAGATAGAAAGACATGATGGTACACTTGCAACTTCACAGGAGGAAATAAAAAAACAGGCAGAGGAATTTTATAAAAGTTTTCTATCTCACAGTATAGAAAATTATACGGGCATACCCGAGGAAGAGCTAAGTAACCTGTTGGGGGTTCAAGTGCAGTGAGATGGATTCAAACAAACTGATACGGGATGTAACTGACGATGAGATACAGAAGGTAGTATTTGCAATGCCAGTAAATAAATCTCCAGGGCCTGATGGCTTCACAGTTGAATTTTTTAAGGCATCATGGGAGGTGCTGATGATTTCTTAGTGGCAATAAAATCATTCTTTGTGAAAGGTTTTCTTCCAAAGGGGATCAATTCAACAATCTTGGCTTTAATCCCGAAGAAAACAGAGGCGAAAGTGATGAAGGACTACAGACCAATCTCCTGCTGTAATGTCCTCTACAAGGTTATCTATAAGATAATAGCAAATCGTTTGAAGGAGGTGCTTCCCAAATTCATCTCTGAAACTCAATCTGCTTTTGCGAAGAACCGGTTACTTATGGAAAATGTCTTGCTTGCTTCTGAGCTGGTCAAAAACTATCATAAAGATACAATCTCGCCAAGATGTTCCATTAAGATCGACATATCAAAAGCGTTTGACTCAGTGCAATGGCCTTTTTTGCTCACGACATTGAAGGCATTAGGTTTTCCGGATCACTTCATCCATTGGATCACTCTGTGTATCACAACGGCCTCTTTTTCAGTTCAGGTGAATGGAGAACTTTCTGGATATTTTCAGAACGAGAGGGGTTTGTGTCAAGGTTACTCACTCTCACCTTATCTCTTTGTGATCACAATGAATGTTTTGTCTAACATGCTGGATAAGGGTGCGGTGGATCGTCTGATTGGCTATCATCCGAATTATAAGGCGCTTAACTTAACTAACCTCTGTTTTGCGGATGATCTTTTGGTCTTTGCTGATGGTAAGAAGGAGTCGATTGAGGGTATTCTGCGGATTTTCACTGATTTTGCTAAAGTCTCGGGGTTAAATATCAGTCTTGAAAAATCAACATTGTTTATGGCTGGGGTCTCAGTGGAGAATCAAGCAGACATCATTCACCAATTCCCCTTTGATACGGGGATTCTACCAGTTCGTTATCTGGGCTGACCTCTGATATTATGTGTTTTTAACGTATTTTGATTCGTTTTTAGTATTCGGTTTGAGTTTTTATTTGCATCTTTCTTTAACTTTTCGAGTCTTTTCTTTTGTTTTGAGTCTTTTTACAGATTTTATGGAGTTCCGATGAAGTTTGGCGTTTACGGACATGTTCGAGTCGAGTTAATGTGGAAAACACGAGAAAAGGACCAACTGAAGAGAACGCCCGTTCTAAGGGAGAACGACCATGGAGAACGACCGTTCTTTGAGTGGAACGACCATGGAGAACGATCGTTCCCCTTACAGGACGGTCGTTCCCCTCTTCACCAACCTTGCCGACAAATGTGCTATGGATCGACCGTTCTCTCCCATGTGCTCGTTCCCCGTCTCACCTACTTCACCAACAACCATGCACGGAACGATCGTTCTCCACCTAGAACGATCGTTCCCCGACTTCCACATCTCACCTACTACGGATCGACCATTGGGAACGATCGTTCTCCACCTAGAACGACCGTTCCCCGTCTCACCTACTCCCCTTCACCTTGGCCTATATAATGAACTCACTCTTGATGCTTCAAACCACACCATCTTCTTCCTTCTCTCTTCTCTAGCTTCTAAACATTGCTCCTCTTCAGTTTTTAGCTTTTATGTTTATGCTTTTATTAAGTTTTATTTAGTTTCTTTTAAGCTTTATACATTTATTCTTATGCTTTAAGTTTTACTTTCAGTTCTTATATTTATGCTTATCTTTCAGTTCTTATATTTATGCTTTAATTAAGTTCTTATAAGTTTATATCCAACTTTTGTTATCTATTCAAGTTTTTATGATGAACTTTATAATCTCGTTGTTATCTTCTTCTTTAATTATGACTGAGTAGATCTCTTAGTTAGGTTGAGGTTTGTCAAAGGAATTCATGAGCTTTAGGGTTAAACACAAATATGTTATTCAAATCGATGTCTTCACCTTTGTTATTCTTAATGCTTAGATCAAATTGATCATTTGATTTTATGATATTAGGTTAATTTAGACAACGACAGTTGCTAGGTTGCTAGAATAAACATTGGTGAGCAATTTCTTCATTACCTACGACAGTAGATGTAGTGGAGAATTGTGAACAAATCGAACCTATCCTTAATGCTTGTTTGCGATTTCTAGTACAAACGACAGTTAGGATTTCTAGGTCGCTAGACAAAGTTATTGATACCACGACAGTGGATTGATATTATCTTTATGTTTGAGTTCTAGACTTGTTCTTAAACACTGCCTGAATAGTTGTTTGATCCGCTGCTCTGAATCTCCTGCGATATTCCTTGACCTAACGCTTGTTTAATATAATCTTTACAACCGATTTCGCTTTTATTATTGCTATCTACAAAAACCAAAAACATATTTGAATTGTCTTAGCTCTTAATTTAGCTCATTAAGTCAAAGTGTGAAAACAGGTCTTCGTGGGATCGAACCCTAAATACTACTTCGTATGCTGTGCACTTGCAGTAGGAAATAAGGGTTTAAAACTCGTGTATCAAGTTTTTGGCGCCGTTGCCGGGGACCAAATTTTTCACCTTTGGTTTACGGATGAATTATTAGACTAAGAACTTTACTGAACCTGTTTTCTTTTCTTCTTTGTTTTTGTGTTTTAGGTGCATGTCCACAAGGAGCACAAGGAGCAAAAACAACAAGGACCTTCTTAGCTTGACAAACGACGAGCTAGCAAGGATAGAACGAGGAAACAGAAGACGCAACACACCCGTTAAAGAAGCAGAAACATCTGACACCGCCAACTCATAGATGGGCGGACAAATAGACATCGCAGCTTAGCTGCAACAACTCCAGACAGCCATGGAGCAGCTTCGTTTGCAACAAGAGAGGCAACTCGTTGCACAACCTGCTTTAGGGGACAAAGATGCGGCTCACGCATACTACCAAGATCGATCTGCGATCGTTACCCCGACCATCCAGAGGCAAGATTACGAGATCAAGTCTCAAATGATCGCCCTCGTGAAGCAACACCTGTTCCACGGTCTGCCTGCTGAGATTCCGATGGATCATGTCGAGAACTTTGAAGAGATCTGTAGCACAACCAGCTCCAATGGTGTGCCCCCAGATTTTTTGAAGTGCAAGCTTTTCCCTTTCTCTCTTGCGGGAAAAGCGTCACAGTGGTTAAAATCTTTACCACCACGCTCTCTACCGACTTGGGCTGATGCAAGATCAGCCTTCTTGGATAAGTTCTACACGAAATCCAAGACCGCAGCCTTGAGGAACAAGATCTCCTCATTCGAACAACAGTCCGGCGAATCCTTCAATGAAGCATGGGAGCGGTTTAAGGAGTACAAGCGCGAGTGCCCTCACCATGGGTTTAGTGATGAGCAGCTGCTCAGCACCTTCTATGACGGAGTAGACTGGGACTACAGAAATGCCCTGAATGTAGCTAGTAACGGTGACTTCTACACTAAGTCAAAGGAAGGAGCTCTGGAGCTGATTGAGAACCTAGTCGCAAGTTCCAGCAACAAAAACCCGGAGTACGACAGAAAGAAGGTCAACAGTGTGGAGTCCAAGCAGATTGCGGAGCTCACGGCCAAGGTTAACCTTCTCCTTAAGGGGAACCAAAAGTCCGTCCTCGCTCAAGTCCATGACGAAGAAACCGGTGATGATCGGAGGGAGGTCAATTATGTGAACGGGCAAGGATTCGGACAGAACCGCGGTTTCAACAACCAAGGTTTCAATACCCATCCGAATTTGTTCTATAGGAGCACAAATGTGGAGAATCCTCAAGACCAGGTTTACCCTAAGAAAGGAGGACAGAATCAGATGGGCTTACAGGAAGGCTACTCCAACAACTACCAGGGTAGGCAATTCGTCCCAAATCAGAACAGATTCCAAGGAGGAAATCAACAAAGGCAGCCCTTCATGAGCTCGCAGCCCCAAACTTTCACAAATCCGCAGCCTTCATCTTCAGCAACCAGCTCCCAAGACGAGCTGAAGAACATGATGCAACAACTACTGGCGGGACAGCAAAAAGCCGCGGCTGAGATCAATACAAAAGTTGACACCATGTATGTGGACCTTAATGGGAAGTACGAAGCAGTACGGACTCACATGAAGCAGCTTGACACTCAGATTGCACAAACCGCTGAATCAGTTAAGAGGACATCAGGGACTCACGCAGAGGTGAACTACGTGAGTGGAGGCTATGTGGAGAATCAGAGCTTGCAAGCTTCGGCGTCTAACTCTCAAGACGAGCTGAAGTCTCTTATGCACTTGGTTCTACTCAACCAACAAAAATCTGCTGATGAGGTCAATATCAAGGTGGACAGCATGTACAATGATCTCAACAATAAGTTTGAAGCTGTTTGCACTCGCATGAAGAAGCTTGAGATTAAGATTGGTCAAACTGCTGAGGCATCAGAAAATCTTCCAGAAAGGGTATACATTCCTAAAGTGCCTTATCCAGTTTTACCTAGAGATCAAAGGGAGCCCATCAGTGCAGAGAAACCAACTGAATTTAAGAAGATAACTAAAGAAGAGATTAAGGCAGTCTTTCTAGAAGCAAGGAGTACACCACCAGCATTGAGGGTATTGCCTAAGGATGAAGATCCTGGAAAATTCTTAGTCCCATGCTCCGTTGCTGGAGTTGAATTCAAGGACGATCTTTGTGATTCCGGGTCTACTGTGAATCTCATGTCAAAGGCAATTGCAGAGAAGTTGAAAATTTCTGAGGTAAAGCCTAGTCATATGACTCTTCGATTTGCAAACACCTCCTCAACAACATCGTCTGGCAGCATTCACGATCTACCTGTCCGAATAGGGGATTGCCTAGTTCCAACCGATTTTCAAGTTGTGGAGATGAGAGAAGGTTATGGAATGCCCTTACTTCTTGGAAGACCGTTCATGGCTAGAGTGGGTGCAATCATCGATATGCCAAATAGGCAAGTCTGCTTTTCCAAGATTGACAAGAATGTCTTCTACGAAGCCGTTCCCATAGGAACAACCACACGCGCCTCTTGCATCTCAGCAGTGGATAGAGAGGAAGCACGTGCTCCGATCTCGCAAGCACCTGCTCCACCACCCGGGAAATTAGGGAGAAGACAAAGATGCAAGAGAACGTGCAGTGCAAAAGAATTATGGGAGGTTCTCAAATGACTTTGATCCCTCAAGGATATGATGGAAACTCGGTTGACTACAAGGTGAAGTGCAAAGGTCGTCCTAAACCTTTCTCTAGATTTAGAGCTATTCTTCCATCAGAATTGAAAGAGAAGGGTATTGGTGTTGTGAATGGAATGCTGAGTACGGTTCCAAACATGAGGATGCCTGATTTTGGAGCCTGTTTTGGAGTAAGCTCTCAAACCAAACCTGATTGATACATGGCACCAATGTCAAGCTTAGCGACGTAAAACAAGCGCTTTCGTGGGAGGCAACCCACCAGGTAACATGTAAATATCGTGAAGTTTTTCGTTCTTGTTCTATTTACGTTTCTTATTTTGTTTGAGATTGTTTTTGCAGGCTTTTATTAAGTATCCGAGAAACCGCTCTGCTGGGAGTGAAGAGATCGATCGTTCCTACCAAGAATGCTCGTTCTACACAGAAGAAGGATAGAGAGCAGCACCGATAGCTCCACCAGCGACCACTGAGCTTGTGGTTATTTCTATCACCCTTGTTATATCCATTTTTATTTTATGACACTTTTATTTTGCGGGTTTCTCTTTCAGTTTTGTTTTAACCGGGACGGTTAAAAACAAGTCTGGGGGAGGGATTCATTTGTGTACTAACGGTGTGTTTTGTGGATGTTTATTTCTTATATTTTCTTTCCGTGTGTTTTTATAAAAAAAAAAAAAAAAAAAAGTTTATCGAGTCAAAACACTGTGTGAAATTTGTTAACTTTTTGGAATTGCAACATGTTCGATGTCATTGCCTTACGACTGCTTAGCATTGTTTGAGGATAGTTTGGAAACGCAGAAAAATCCATAACTTGATCATTTAGTGAATTTCTCAAATCATCTGAACTTAATCGGATTATTGGAACTTAATATGGACTTAATTTATCTCAATTAAGGGGTTGATAATCATGTATTGGATTTTACATTTGGAGTTTTCTTTGCATCATTTCTACCAATCTTTGCTAACTCCAAATGGCTAGACTTATCCTCAGTCTAGTACCACACGCTTACCATTTCCATGTTGAAAACCACTTATTTTCGTTTACTGTCATTGCATTCATGTGCAAAAACTATGGAGTATACGGACCGACACAACTTTTCTTTAGGACTATGTCTAGATAGGTGGTCTCTTTCTGATTAAACTCATGGGATGTGTCTAGAAAAGTGATCTCTTTTTGAATATATTCATCGAAAAGTTTCGTTTCAAAAGAGGATGAACTTTTAAATGGGTAGAAGTTTGTATTCAAGAAATAAGCTTACATCGTTAAAATTCTTTTGATGCAGATCTTAGAGACTAACCTGTTCCTTTCTTCGATATATTTTCAGTAAAAAATAAAAAAATAAAAAAAAAAATAATAAAAAAGGAAATAAAAAAAAAGAGAAAAGAAAAGAAAAGAAAACAGAAGGAACCGGTAAGTCAAGGTAACATCTTTAAATTTCATAAAACGTCAAAAGAAATCATGTTCTTGTTTGTGACTCAGTTAAAAAAGGGTAGAAGGATTAGAGTTAACGAGAGTTGTGTACCTCCTAATTGGTATGTGTCTCACGGTGATTTTGCATAATGATTTGCATCCGTTTTTACTGCTAAAAGAAACTGAAACACTTGAGCCACCAAATACCAACCTTGATACCTAGACCATAACGTGTTAGATATTCCCTTTGTGAGAGTACACGCATTTGATAATAAATGTTAAATATTAAGTTCTGCTTGATCATGAGATTTCACTTATTTACTACGGTTATGGAGAAGTACAATGAAGTACGGTTTGATCTGAACCTTGCGAATACGGTTTACGGGCAATTGATTTAGAGTATGGTCCTATAAGTTTTACAAGTCTCACACGTTTTTCTAACCTCTCCTCTTTATAAGATCTCTGGTTTTGCTTGGGGACAAGCAAAGGTTTTAGTTGAGGGGAGTTGATATTATGTGTTTTTAACGTATTTTGATTCGTTTTTAGTATTCGGTTTGAGTTTTTATTTGCATCTTTCGTTAGCTTTTCGAGTCTTTTCTTTTGTTTTGAGTCTTTTTACAGATTTTATGGAGTTCCGATGAAGTTTGGCGTTTACGGACATGTTCGAGTCGAGTTAATGTGGAAAACACGAGAAAAGGACCAACTGAAGAGAACGCCCATTCTAAGGGAGAACGACCATGGAGAACGACCGTTCTTTGAGTGGAACGACCATGGAGAACGATCGTTCCCCTTACAGAACGGTCGTTCCCCTCTTCACCAACCTTGCTGACAAATGTGCTATGGATCGACCGTTCTCTCCCATGTCCTCGTTCCCCGTCTCACCTACTTCACCAACAACCATGCACGGAACGATAGTTCTCCACCTAGAACGATCGTTCCCCGACTTCCACATCTCACCTACTACGGATCGACCATTGGGAACGATCGTTCTACACCAAGAACGACCGTTCCCCGTCTCACCTACTCCCCTTCACCTTGGCCTATATAATGAACTCACTCTTGATGCTTCAAACCACACCATCTTCTTCCTTCTCTCTTCTCTAGCTTCTAAACATTGCTCCTCTTCAGTTTTTAGCTTTTATGTTTATGCTTTTATTAAGTTTTATTTAGTTTCTTTTAAGCTTTATACATTTATGCTTATGCTTTAAGTTTTACTTTCAGTTCTTATATTTATGCTTATGTTTCAGTTCTTATATTTATGCTTTAATTAAGTTCTTATAAGTTTATATCCAACTTTTGTTATATATTCAAGTTTTTATGATGAACTTTATAATCTCGTTGTTATCTTCTTCTTTAATTATGACTGAGTAGATCTCTTAGTTAGGTTGAGGTTTGTCAAAGGAATTCATGAGCTTTAGGGTTAAACACAAATAGGTTATTCAAATCGATGTTTTCACCTTTGTTGTTCTTAATGCTTAGATCAAATTGATCATTTGATTTTATGATATTAGGTTAATTTAGACAACGACAGTTGCTAGGTTGCTAGAATAAACATTGGTGAGCAATTTATTCATTACCTACGACAGTAGATGTAGTGTAGAATTGTGAATAAATCGAACCTATCCTTAATGCTTGTTTGCGATTTCTAGTACCAACGACAGTTAGGATTTCTAGGTCGCTAGACAAAGTTATTGATACCACGACAGTGGATTGATATTATCTTTATGTTTGAGTTCTAGACTTGTTCTTAAACACTGCCTGAATAGTTGTTCGATCCGCTGCTCTGAATCTCCTGCGATATTCCTTGACCTAACGCTTGTTTAATATAATCTTTACAACCGATTTCGCTTTTATTATTGCTATCTATAAAAACCAAAAACATATTTGAATTGTCTTAGCTCTTAATTTAGCTCATTAAGTCAAAGTGTGAAAACTGGTCTTCGTGGGATCGACCCCTAAATACTACTTCGTATGCTGTGCACTTGCAGTAGGAAATAAGGGTTTAAAACTCGTATATCAACCTCTGTTGACGAAACAGATGGAAGTCCATGATTACGAGCCTCTGCTGGAGAAAATAAGAGGAAAGATCAGCTGTTGGAGAGCATGATTCCTGTCTTTTGCCGGTCGTCTCCAGTTAATTGCTTCAGTCATACATAGTTTGACGAATTTCTGGATTTATGCTTTCTGTCTCCCTAAAGCGTGCCTCAAGTGATGGGCTAACAAGAATTTGAGCCGCAGGCACGCCCAAATTAGCTGAAGATTGGCGGCTGCAAGGAAGGGAAAATCATCCCACATTGCTTACAAATAGTTTTAGCCTCCTAGGTTCATTAATATATATATGTATGCTTGTACTAGGGTTAAAAGCATCTCAATTCAAGTACAAGAGCTTTTATGATATAAGACATTAAACATTCACGAATATTCTTGTACTTCAGAAAACTATCTAATAAAATCATATTTCATCTTTTTACTTTTTCAGTCCTTTAGTTCTTATTAAATAGAATTTTCGGATCCTCATAATTTATAAGTTTTGACAGTGTGAGTTTTGGTTCTCACAGTTTGGCGCCATCTGTGGGGACGAGAAATATTCTAAACCCTAAGAACAAGAGGGAATGGAAAAGAAGACCATGGCAACCGGAGGAAGAATTGTTGATACCGGCAACCAGCCGACCGGAGAAACCGCCGCAAGGAAGACCGCAAACGGGACGACCGTCACCGGGATAACCACTGCGGAGACGACCGATGCCAGAGCTACTACTGCTGGAACAACCGCCGCGGGAACAACCACCGTTGAAACGGGGATCATCAGAATCAACCACCCTCAGCACTAGCACTGGGCATTTTAACCGAAAACTGAAAACCGAACCGAAATAACCAAAACCGAAACCTAACCGAATTTTATGATTAATCGAACGGTTACTAAATCTATATAACCGAAAAAACCGAACCGAAACCGAACCGAACCGAAACCGAATGGATAACTGAACGGATAACCGAATATCCCAAATACGATCCATATACTTAAAAATATTATTTATAATTATATTTAAAATAACTAAATAATTAAAATTAACCAAATATTAGTAAAAAACCGAATTATCCAAAATTATCCAAATGTTTTTATCCAAAATATCCGAAATTATCTGATATTATCCGAAGTTATCCGGTTTTTTATCCAAAATATCCAAATTAACCGAACTGAAACCGAACCAAATTTTATGATTAACCGAACGGTTACTAAATCTCTATAACCGAAATTATCCTAAAGAAAAGTTGTGTCGGTCCGTATACTCCATAGTTTTTGCACATGAATGCAATGACAGTAAACGAAAATAAGTGGTTTTCAACATGGAAATGGTAAGCGTGTGGTACTAGACTGAGGATAAGTCTAGCCATTTGGAGTTAGCAAAGATTGGTAGAAATGATGCAAAGAAAACTCCAAATGTAAAATCCAATACATGATTATCAACCCCCTAAGTGAGATAAATTAAGTCCATATTAAGTTCCAATAATTCGATTAAGTTCAGATGATTTGAGAAATTCACTAAATGATCAAGTTATGGATTTTTCTGCGTTTCCAAACTATCCTCAAACAATGCTAAGTAGTCGTAAGGCAATGACATCGAACATGTTGCAATTCCAAAAAGTTAACAAATTCACACATTGTTTTGACTCGATAAATGTTTTTTTTTTATTTATTTTTTTTTGAAAATTTAAACACACCAAAATAAAACATAAGAAATAAAGATCCATAAAACACACCGTTAGTACACAAATGAATACCTCCCCCAGACTTGTTTTTAACCGTCCCGGTTAAAACAAATCTGAAAGAGAAACCCGTAAAATAAAATTAAAGTGTCATAAAAAAATGGATATAACAAAGGTGATAGAAATAACCACAAGCTCAGTGGTCGCTGGTGGAGCCATCGGTGTTGCTCTCTATCCTTGGGATCGATCGTTCTCCCGTGTAGAACGACCGTTCTTGTTAGGAACGATCGGTCTCTTCGCTCCCAGCAGAGTGGTTTCTCGAACACTTAATAAAAGCCTGCAAAAACAATCTCAAACAAAACAAGAAACGTAAATAGAACAAGAACGAAAAACTTCACGCTATTTACATGTTACCTGGTGGGTTGCCTCCCACGAAAGCGCTTGTTTTACGTCGCTAAGCTTGACGTGGAGAGTTGATTATGCTTGAGGAGGCTCGGTCAAGGGAGTTTCTTCCCCGTCTCCGAGTTGTGTGTCGGCAAGATATGGTTTCAATCGCTGTCCATTGACCACAAACTCTTCTCCTTTGTTGTTGAACAAGACGACAGCTCCATATGGTCGCACTTCCTTTATGGTGAAGGGCCCAGACCATCTCGATCACAACTTCCCGGGAAACAGCTTCAGCCGAGAGTTGAAGAGTAAAACATGGTCGTTGGGGGCGAAGTTACGAGCCAGGATGCGCTTGTCGTGGTATGCTTTGGTTCGTTCCTTGTAGATTTTGGAGTTCTCATAGGCGCGATGCCTAATCTCTTGAAGCTCGTGTAGCTGCATCATGCGTCGTTCTGAAGCCGGCTTAATGTCATAGTTGAGCAGCTTGACAGCCCATGCGGCTTTGAATTTGAGCTCAACGGGGAGGTGACAGGCTTTGCCGTAAACAAGGTGAAAAGGAGTGGTCCCGAGAGGCGTTTTATAGGCGGTCCTGTAAGCCCATAGAGCGTCGTCTAGCTTGGAAGCCCAGTCCTTCCGAGTTGTACTCACAGTCTTCTGAAGTATGCTCTTGATTTCGCGGTTAGATATCTCAACTTGCCCACTCATTTGCGGATGGTAAGGCGTTGCGACCTTGTGCTTTACACCGTTCTTGCGTAATTGATTCTCGAAGATCTTGTTGATGAAGTGAGAGCCTCCATCGCTGATGACAACTCGCGGAACACCAAATCTAGGGAAAATGAACATCTTGATCACCACCCTCGCATCATTCGTGGGACTCGCCAATGCCTCAACCCATTTAGACACATAGTCAACAGCCACGAGTATGTACTCATTCCTGAAAGAAGATGGGAATGGTTCCATAAAATCAATGCCCCATACGTCAAAGACCTCCACTTCGAGAATGAAGTTCTGTGGCATCTCATTGCGCTTGCTGATGTTGCCCTGTCGCTGGCATGAATCGCATCTAGAGATAAAGCGCTGAGCATCTTTAAACATTGTTGGCCACCAATATCCAGCTTGCAGAACCTTGGAGACTGTCTTGAAAGTAGCGAAGTGTCCGGCATAGGAAGAGCCATGACTGTGAAACAGAATCTCCAGTATCTCCTCCTCAGCCATGCAACGTCTGAATACTCCATCTGGGCAATGCTTGTATAGGTACGGCTCATCCCAGAAGTAATGGCGAATATCCTTTAGGAATTTCTTCCTTTTGTTGCCCACAAAATCGTGAGGTTCTAGATCAGCAGCTAGGTAATTCGCAATCTCACCAAACCAAGGAATCTGAGGATGTTGGCTGCTTTCGGTTTGGTTGCAGAATTCGGACTGACCAGGTGCTCGCTGGGTGGGAGCACGTGCTTCCTCGATTTGGAATGTTCCGATCGAGTAAACTTGTTCTTCAGGGAGGCTGTCATTGAGTGGGAGTTCTTCATCAATCCTCATCCTAGATAAATGGTCGGCAGCTCCATTATCTATTCCCTTCTTGTCTTTGATCTCCAGGTCGAATTCTTAAAGTAGGAGAATCCACCTAAGTAGCCGCGGCTTAGCGTCTTTCTTGGTCAGCAGATACTTGAGTGCTGCATGATCAGTATGAACTATAACCTTTGATCCAACGAGATAGGACCGAAACTTCTCAAAGGCGAAGACGACAGCCAGAAGCTCCTTTTCTGTCGTAGCATACTTGCACTGAGCATCATCCAATGTGCGACTGGCGTAGTAGATAACGTGGAGCTTCTTGTCTTTCCTCTGGCCGAGAACTGCACCAACAGCATAGTCGCTAGCATCCGTCATAACCTCAAAAGGTAGGCTCCAATCTGGTGGCTGCACAATGGGTGCGCTGACCAATGCTCCTTTGATCGTATGAAAAGCCTCAAGACAGTTGCTATCAAATTCGAACTTCACCTCCTTGCACAACAGCCTCGTGAGGGGTCTAGCTATCTTTGAAAAATCCTTGATGAACCTGCGATAGAAGCCTGCATGCCCCAGAAAGCTGCGGATCCCCTTGACAGAAGTAGGTGGTTGTAGGTTCATCATAACCTCGATCTTAGATTTATCCACTTCGATGCCATCTTCTGATATGCGATGCCCAAGTACAATCCCGTTCCTGATCATGAAGTGACACTTCTCCCAATTTAGAACTAGGTGTTTTTCCTCACATCGCTGAAGTACCCTGCATAGATTAGATAAACAGTGAGAGAAAGAGTCTCCATACACCGAGAAGTCATCCATGAACACCTCCATTATATCTTCGATCAAGTCGGTAAAAATGGACATCACACATCGCTGAAAAGTTGCCGGAGCATTGCACAATCCGAATGGCATGCGCCGGTAGGCGAATGTGCCATAAGGACATGTGAATGTTGTCTTCTCCTGGTCGTCTGGATGGATGGGGACCTGAAATAAACCTGAGTAACCATCTAAAAAACAGTAGTATGGACGGTTAGCAAGTCTTTCAAGCATCTGATCAATAAAGGGCAAAGGGAAGTGATCCTTGCGAGTTGCAGCATTCAGTTTACGATAATCTATGAACATTCTATGGCCGGTTATGGTCATAGTTGGTATCAGTTCATTCCTATCATTCTTTATTACAGTGATTCCACCTTTCTTAGGAACTACATGAACTGGACTAACCCAAGTACTATCAGAAATAGCATAAATTACACCGGCTTCTAGAAGTTTCATTATCTCCTTTTTAACAACATCTTTCAGATTCGGATTCAACCTCCTTTGATGTTCTATATAACTCATTGATTCATTTTCTAGATGTATCATATGCATGCAAAGATCAGGGGAGATGCCAGTGATATCATTGAGTGAATACCCTATAGCCTTTTTATACTTCCTAAGCTCGCATAAAAGCAAAGCTACTTCCACATTATTCAAATCAGCATTCACAATCACCGGGTAAGTTGAGTTCGTTCCAAGGAATGTGTACCTGAGCCCAGCTGGAAGAGTTTTGAGCTCCAGTTTGGGTGCTTTCAATTCGACCCAAGGGCTGTCTATCGGGTCAAGTGGCGGAGCAGGTGCTCGTGGGGTTGGAGCGGGTGCTCCGTCTGTTTCTGCCGAGTTCTCCTCATCATCTAGGCTCGTGTACGCTACCATTTGCTCCATTCTTTGGCTAGAATCTAGCATCTTGGCAAAGCTGTCGGCATCCTCGCTCAGGAAACCATGCTCTCTTTCAGCTAGAGTTAGGGCGGTTTCAAGAGGATCCGGGCACAGAAGCTCTTCAGCTGCCTCATCATACACATCATCCACGCCTTCCACAGTGAAGGTCTGTCCATCCATCATTGGTTTCTTCAACAATTTATCCATCTCGAATGACATTACTATGTCGCCTAGCTGAAGGTCAATCACTCCATTTTGTACATCGATTATTGCACCAGCTGTGCATAAGAATGGCCGGCCAAGAATCAGAGGGTCTTTCGGTTCTTCTTCAAGCTCTAGAACCACGAAATCAGCTGGGATGAGTGTGTCTCCAATTCGCACATGAAGATCTTCTAACATACCCACCGGAAGCTTTGTTGATCTGTCTGTGAAGACCAATGAAATGCGCGTGGGTTTGAAATTTGTGAACCCTAACCGTTTTGCCACAGAGTATGACATAAGGTTGACACTGGAACCGAGATCGCACAGAGAGCATGCGAATGTCATGGGGCCGATCTTGACTGATAAAACGAATCTGCCAGGATCGCTTCTCTTCTTAAGGACTTTGTTCTGCAGAACAGCACTGCATTCTTTGGAGACTACCATCACGTTTTCCTCCTCAGCTACTTTTCCAGAGACTAGAGTTTTCACATACCGTTTGAGAGCCAGTATCATCTGAACGGCATCCGTGAGAGGCAGCTTCACGGTTAGGTCTCTGAGCATCTCTCTGCATTTAGCATCCTCTAAATCTTTGCGAGACTTCTTGGGTGGTACATGGTATGGGACCTTGGGTTTGTACACCCTTGCTTCCGTATTGCTGGCCGAAGTCGTTGGAGTTTCTTGGCTGAGCATGCGCTCGGTTGACGGGCCAGGGTGCTCGGTTGTCGCTTCTTTTCCTTTTTCCGATCCGGAAATTGTTTCCGAATTTAATGTTTTCCCGCTCCTCAGCTCGATGGCGTTGACAAACTCCTTCCTAGGTGCTTCAGCTTTTCCAGGCAGAGTCCCTGGTGTTCTTTTTATAGAATCGGCGGTTTGTGCAATCTGAACATCCAGTTGCTTCATGTGGGTCCATACAGCCTCATACTTCCCATTAAGATCAACATACATATTGTCAACTTTGGAGTTGATCTCTGCTGCCGCCTTTTGTTGACTAGCCATCAACTGCTGCATCATGTTCTTCAGCTCGTCTTGGGAGCCGGTTGCTGAAGATGAAGGCTGCGAGTTTATGAAAGGCTACCTTGGCTGATTCCTCCTTGGAAACGGTTCTGATTAGGAACGAATGGCCGGTTTTGGTAGTTGTTGGAGTAGTTCTTCTGAAAACCCATCTGCGACTGATTTCCTTGCTTAGGATAAGTCTGATCTTGCGGATTCTCCACATTGGTGCTCCTATAGGACAGGTTTGGATGAGTGTTGAAGCCTTGGTTGTTGAAACCGCGGTTCTGCCCGAAACTTTGTCCCGTCACATAATTCACCTCCATTTGATCATTCCCTGTTTCTTCCTCATAGGCTTGAGCGATAGGTGCTTCCCCATTCTCATCCACAAAGTGGACTGACTTCTGGTTCTTTTTTAGCAAAAGGTTAACCATGTCCGAGAGCTCATCAATCTTCTTGGACTCCACACTGTTGACCTTCTTCCTGTCGTACTCCGGGCTTTTGTTGCTGGAACTTGCGGCTAGGTTCTTGATCAGCTCCAGAGCTCCTTCCTTTGACTTAGTGTAGAAATAACCGTTACTAGCTGCATTCAAGGCGTTTATGTAGTCCCAATCTACTCCGTCATAGAAGGTGATGAGCAGCTGCTCATCACTAAACCCATGGTGAGGGCACTCGCGCTTGTACTCCTTAAACCGCTCCCATGCTTCATTGAAGGATTCGCCGGACTGTTGCTCGAATGAGGAGATCTTGTTCCCCAAGGCTGCGGTCTTGGATTTGGTGTAGAACTTATCCAAGAAGGCTGCTCGTGCATTAGACCAAGTCGGTAGAGAGCCTGGTGGTAAAGATTTTAACCACCGTGATGCTTTTCCCGTAAGAGAGAAAGGGAAAAGCTTGCACTTCAGGAAATCTAGAGGCACACCATTGGAGCCCGTTGTGCTACAGATCTCTTCGAAGTTCTCGATGTGATCCATCGGAATCTCAGCAGGCAGACCGTGGAACAGGTGTTGCTTCACGAGGGCGATCATTTGAGGTTTGATCTCGTAATCTTGCCTCTGGATGGTCGGGGTAACGATCGCAGATCGATCCTGGTAGTATGCGTGAGCCGCATCTTTGTCCCCGAAAGCAGGTTGTGCAACGAGTTGCCTCTCCTGTTACAAACGAAGCTGCTCCATGGCTGCTTGAAGTTGTTGCAGCTGAGCTGCGATGTCTATTTGTCCGCCCATCTCTGAGTTGGTGGTGTCAGACGTTTCTGCTTCTTTAACGGGTGTGTTGCGTCTTCTGTTTCCTCGTTCTATCCTTGCTAGCTCGTCGTTTGTCAAGCTAAGAAGGTCTTTGTTGTTTTTGCTCCTTGTGCTCCTTGTGGACATGAACCTGAAACACAAAAACAAAGAAGAAAAGAAAACAGGTTCAGTAAAGTTCTTAGTCTAATAATTCAGCCGTAAACCAAAAGTGAATATTTGGTCCCCGGCAACGGCGCCAAAAACTTGATACACGAGTTTTAAACCCTTATTTCCTACTGCAAGTGCACAGCATACGAAGTAGTATTTAGGGGTCTGTTGGGGTCGAAATCCCCTCCTCGAAGATTGACGGAACGAGAAGTCAAGGACGAGATCAAATCACGAAATTGGAACGGGCAAGCTAAGGCAAACTGCCCACGACCCGTCCAAGACACGAACCGGCGGCTGGGATGAGTGCCAGCCGACGGGTCTTCTTCATCCGAACATGGAACGGGCAAGCTAAGGCAAACTGCCCACGATCCGTCCAAGACACGAACCGGCGGCTGGGATGAGTGCCAGCCGCCGGGTCTTCTTCATCCGAACATGGAACGGGCAAGCTAAGGCAAACTGCCCACGATCCGTCCAATACACGAACCGGTGGCTGGGATTAGTGCCAGCCGCCGGTCTTCTCCATCCGAAACCGGCGGCTGGGATGAGTGCCAGCCGCCGGATCTTCTTCATCCGAAACCGGCGGCTGGCACTTATCCCAGCCGCCGGGTCTTCTTCATCCGAACATGGAATGGGCAAGCTAAGGCAAACTGCCCACGACCCGTCCAAGACACGAACCGGCGGCTGGGATGAGTGCCAGCCGCCGGGTCTTCTTCATCCGAAACCGGCGGCTGGCACTTATCCCAGCCGCTGGGTCTTCTTCATCCGAACATGGGACGGACAAGCTAAGGCAAACTGCCCACGACCCGTCCAAGACACGAACCGGCGGCTGGGATGAGTGCCAGCCGCCGGGTCTTCTTCATCCGAAACCGGCGGCTGGGATGAGTGTCAGCCGCCGGGTCTTCACACGTCCATGGCCGGCGGCTGGGATGAGTGCCAGCCGCCGGATCTTCATGATACACCAACCGGCGGCTGGGATAAGTGCCAGCCGCCGGGTCTTCATCACATGCACACGATCATTTCTCAAGTCAAGACTCATCGTCCGTGAAGGATTTCGTTCAGGTTTTAATCGAATTAAAACAGCCCTAACAACAATCCTAAGTCACGGATCTTGTGCCAATTGAATCTATGTTGAATATATGTCAAATCTCGAACATACCTTAGTATTTGCAGCGGAAGAAGATCAGGTAATCGAGATCAGGAAGCGCCTCAAGTGCTGCGCCTCTACAGAAGTCCACACGCACACAAACTGGACGACGGGATGCTAGTGCCTTCGCGAACGATTCGCGTTTGAGTTTTCTCTTCGTTTTCTGAGTTTTCTGTGGCAGCCAAAGGCTTCTTCTATCTTACAAACTCGAGCCCTCATATCATATATATAGGCTGGAGTTGCCGACAGGTGTCGATCGACACCCACCATTGGTGTCGATCGACACCCTCACAGAAAGTCAAGGATCGAGAAGACGATCCCGAGTGGTGTCGATCGAGACTCACTATTAGTGTCGATCGACACTCTCATAGAAAAACGATATCGACGTATATCTTATATGCGTTAATCATGATCATTACTCTAATGATCAAAACCCAATTTATAATATCCAATTTGCTTAGGTGTGTGACCCTATAGGATCATATGATAATGGTAATGAGTTCATAACTCATAAGTTATAAGCGGCTTCTAGCAAAACATTATAACCGTCCAATATCATATGATTGTCTTATCTCGACATCACGACTTTACTAGAATAAATACAAGTCTGATTTCAGGACATTCCCTTCAATCTCCCACTTGTACTGGAATCAACTATTCCCATAATCCCTTTGTCTCTATATCTCGATCTGGCATAAGGCAAGAACTCGTGTCATCCTTAATCAACCAAACCATGTTTATCGAACTCCGATTTATACTGATAAAAGACAAACGATTGACATTCAATCCGTTTGAGCGCGGCCACGCATTTCCAGTATCAAATCTTCGATAGGCCCTGAGATATTTATCTCCCGTTATATGGTAGGGACAAATTCCATCTTGTTCCATCCCTGATCCTTATATACTTCATAATATGCCCAATCAATGCCTTTATAGCCACCAGTTACGGCTGACGTTTGACAGAGTCAAAGCATACCAATTCATATGTAAGAAAACATGATGAACTCAGGTCAAAGGACTATACTCTATAGTCGTAATGAGAAACTCTTATGACACTCATATAACAATCTTGTAGAGTTCTCATAGCGGGTCATGTCCGATCATGTGTTCTCTAACACATATCTATGTGATTGACTTTAATGCTCCTATTAATGACTCCATGAAACTTAGTCATCAGTCACCTCACATACTAGTCTCGTGCGGTTATCAATGTCCAACTTTGATAACCTCGACTATGGACACAAATAATTTATGTCATCTATCACTTATAGAGTCTCATGATCAAATCACGTATTTGACGATCTATAAGAATGCCATAAATTACTTTTGGACAATTATTTAATAACACCATTAAATAATACTGAAACAATTTCATTAAATAAAACATAACCAAATGTATGTTTACATGAACATCAAAATATAAATATGATAACTCCCACTAAAACAAGATTACTGCTTAAGGAATCTAATGCCTATAGCAGCTGCATGACTCTCATGCTTCGGTCGTGGGAGTGGCTTAGTCAACGGGTCAGCAACGTTCTCGTCTGTCGGAACTCTGCTGATCTTGACGTCACCTCTCTCAATGATATCACGAATCAGATGATATCTCCTCTCAATGTGTTTGGATTTCTGATGTGATCTGGGCTCCTTAGCCTGAGCTATGGCTCCATTGTTGTCACAAAACAATGCCACAGGCTCAGAAATGCTAGGAATCACACCAAGCTCAGTAATGAACTTCCTAATCCAAACAGCCTCCTTCGCCGCTTCAGAAGCAGCGATGTATTCAGCCTCGGTCGTTGAGTCCGCCACGGTGCTCTGCTTGGAACTCTTCCAACTAACTGCACCTCCATTCAGACAGAAGACGTAACCATACTGAGATTGGAAATCGTCTCTATCTGTCTGAAAGCTGGCGTCCGTATAACCACTCACTACAAGCTCATCACTTCCTCCGTACACTAAGAACTTATCCTTGGTATTTCTCAAATACTTCAGGATTGTCTTGACGGCAGTCCAGTGACTCTCACCGGGATCTGATTGGTATCGACTCGTCATGCTTAAAGCACAAGCAACATCTGGACGAGTACAAAGCATGGCATACATAATAGATCCTACTGCAGAAGCAAAAGGAATCCTACTCATGCGCTCTCGCTCAGCAGGTGTCGAAGGACACTGCTTCTTGCTGAGAGTAATGCCATGAGACATCGGAAGCAAGCCCTTCTTGGAATCATGCATGTTGAACCTGTGTAGAACCTTATCGATATAAGTGTCCTGGCACAGTCCAATCAGCCTCTTTGATCTATCTCTATAGATCCTTATTCCAAGAATATAGGCGGCTTCACCCATGTCTTTCATCGAGAAACAACTTCCGAGCCAGTCCTTTACTGACTGAAGTAACGGAATATCATCTCCTATGAGAAGTATGTCGTCTACATACAATACGAGAAATGCAACTGCGCTCCCACTAGTCTTTTTGTAAACGCAAGGTTCCTCTTCGTTTCTGATGAAGTTAAACTTTTTAACTGCTTCATCAAAACGTAGGTTCCAACTCCGAGATGCTTGCTTCAATCCATAAATGGATTTATGAAGCTTGCATACTTTCCCAGCAGCATTAGGATCAATGAAACCCGGAGGTTGTGTCATGTACACATCCTCCTCCAGAATCCCGTTAAGGAAAGCTGTTTTCACATCCATTTGCCAAATCTCATAATCATAATGAGCGGCTGTTGCTAGGAGAATCCGAATAGATTTAAGCATAGCGACTGGGGAATAGGTTTCATCATAGTCAACACCTTGAACTTGTTTGAAACCTTTTGCCACCAACCTAGCTTTGTAAATCTGAACGTTTCCATCCACATCGATCTTCTTCTTGAAGACCCATTTACAATCAATGGCTTTTACACCATCAGGTAAATCACCCAAAGTCCATACTTGGTTTTGTGACATGGAACCGATTTCGGATTCAGCGGCTTTAAACCACTTTTCGGAGTCAGGGCCCATCATTGCTTCTTCGAAAGTCGCAGGTTCGTCACTGTCAATGATCAAGAGATCATGACAATTAGTCACAAGAAATCCATATCTCTCGGGCTCGTGACGAATCCTTTCGGATCTGCGAACTTCTGGCATCGCAGGTTCGGACTCTACAACTCTTTGTAGATCCAGTCGCTGCTCTTCCTCGACAGGTTGAGCAGGCTCCTGTGATTCTCGAACTTCTTCGAGTTGTACTTTACTCCCACTGTTCTTCTTGGAAAGAAATTCTCTCTCAAGAAAAACACAGTTCTTAGCAACAAACACTTTGTTCTCAGAACGGTTGTAAAAGTAGTAAGCCTTGGTTTCCTTAGGATAACCAACGAAGTAGCACTTATCAGATTTGGGTTCAAGCTTATCAGATATCAACCGCTTGACATAAGCTTCACAACCCCAAATTTTTAGAAAAGACAAACTTGGAACTTTTCCAGTCCACATCTCATATGGCGTCTTCTCGACTGATTTTGATGGAACTCTGTTTAGCGTAAACGCAGACGTTTCTAGAGCATATCCCCAAAAGGATAATGGAAGATCTACTTGACTCATCATCGATCGAACCATATCCAATAAAGTCCGATTCCTCCTTTCAGACACACCATTCCACTGAGGTGTTCCAGGAGGAGTGAGTTGTGAAACAATTCCACAGTTACTCAGATGATCACTGAACTCTTGGCTTAAGTACTCACCTCCACGATCTGATCGAAGAGCTTTGATACTTTTGCCAAGTTGGTTCTGTACTTCATTTTGGAACTCCTTGAACTTTTCAAAGGATTCCGATTTATGTCTCATTAAATAGACATAACCAAATCTACTGAAGTCATCAGTAAACGTGATGAAGTACTGAAAGTTTCCTCTAGCACTAATACTCATTGGACCACATACATCGGTATGTATTAGTCCCAATAGGTCACCGGCCCTTTCATTAAATTTGTTGAAAGGGGCCTTTGTCATTTTGCCCAATAAGCAGGATTCACACTTCTCAAATGATTCAAAATCAAATGAGTCCAAAAGTCCATCATTATGAAGCTTTTGAATCCTTTTCTCATTGATGTGGCCCAAACGACAATGCCAGAGAAACGTAGGGTTCGAGTCATTGGTTCTTAACCGTTTAATACTTATGTTATAGACAGGCAAAGATTGGTTAAGAATATAAAGTCCATTCTCTAATGGAGCGCTACCATAAAACATTTCATCACGATCAAAAGAACAACACTTGTTTTTAATCGAAAAATGAAAGTCTTCTAAATCCAAAACAGAAATAGAAATGATGTTTCTGCTTATAGCAGGTACATAGTAGCAATTATTCAATTCTAAAACCAAGCCTGACGGCAAAGACAAATGATAAGTTCCTACGGCCAATGCAGCAACTCTTGCTCCATTCCCAATGCGCAGGTCCACTTGTCTCTTCTCCAGCGTTCTACTGTTGCTTAGACCCTGCATATTTGTACAAATATGAGCGCCACAGCCGGTATCTAATACCCAAGACTTAGAACCTGAAGTAGTAACATTTACTTCTATAACATAGATACCTGAAGAAGTCGTCTCATACGTCTTCTTCGAGTTCTTTAGATCCCCCAGATACTCTTTGCAATTTCTCTTCCAATGCCCAGACTTATTGCAGTAATGGCATTTATCAGCATCAGTAGGGCCGCGTTTGGGTTTGGAAGAAGTCTCAGGCTTATCCTGATTCTCAATCGGGAATGCCTTAGCTTTTCCTTTACCCTTAGCATGTTTCTTAAACTTTTTACCCCCTTGCACCATAAGTACATTAGGGGTGCCCTTCTTGATGTTTGGCTCAGCTGTCTTGAGCATGCCATGCAGTTCCGTCAAAGTCTTTGTCATGTTGTTCATGTTATAGTTCATGATAAACTGATCAAAGCTCGACGGCAACGACTGCAGAATGATGTCCGTAGCCAACTCTTGGCTAAGGGGACAATCCAGTTTTGCCAAGTTATCAATATAACCCATCATCTTAATGACATGTGGGCTAACTGGACCATCCTTTGGTAGCTTGCACTCAATGAGAGACTTAACCGTCTGGTATCTCTTAGTTCGTGCTTGCTCCTGAAACATCCCTTTCAGGCTAGTGATCATCTCAACAGGTGACGCCACGTTCTCGTATTGCTTCTGCAAGTCCGAGTTCATGGTAGCCAGCATGAGACAACTCACATCGACCTCATCATTGGAATGCTTCTCCAAGCATTCCTTTCAGCGTGTCCGGCATTGGATTTCGGTTTCTCAGGGAGAACCTTCTCAAGGACATATTCCTTTTTCTCCTGCTTGAGAACAATTCTCAAGTTCCGATACCATTCAAGGAAGTTCGATCCATTAAGCTTGTCCTTCTCAAGGACGGATCGAAGCGAGAATGTGTTTCTGTGAGGGGAGCTAGCCATTGCTGAAAAACACAAAATGAGAGTTTAGTTTCGATGTTCAAGAGATGAGAAATCTTAACAATTAAGAAAACTCGCATTATATTCAAAACAATTTTCCTCAAGTTGAATATAATGATCCAAGATCCATATTTCACAAAAATTTGAGTGAGCTTTGGCCCATCGCCCAAACTTTAGCTATTTAGGTAAGCAACACTTTGCTAATTATATCATATATAATTCTTGTCTCGGATTAATATCTTATATCAAATCCGATCCTATATCTCTGAGCCCAAAACTATTTTGATAGCCCAGTTAAGCAAACCAATCTTTTAAGTCCATAGTAACGATTACAACCTGCCTCACTCATGTAATTGCGGACACCCTGCTTTGGCAGACCCATCACACAATGAAACGAGCCTTGACAGTTGACAAGATTGGGAAGATATTAAAAGCTTAATATTATGTTTGAGGAACGGAACATCAATCTAGTTTATATGACTTATATATTCCAGATTTTTAACTCGTTCTTTACTTGTAAAAATTCTTAAGTTAAACAAGCTAGAAATGCAAGTTCTGAACTGGTGTCGATCGACACTACCTTAGTGTCGGTCGTCACCGAATGGTGTCGATCGACACTACATTAGTGTCGGTCGTCACCACCTGATTGGTGTCGATCGACACTACATTAGTGTCGGTCGTCACCGGAGAGTGATGTCGATCGACACCAAGTCGATCGACACCCTTTTCACAGAAAACCTAATTGGTGTCGATCGACACCGGATTGGTGTCGGTCGACACCGAAGAACCCAGAACGGGGTTCTTCGTCAAAAACGATTTTGAACAAGGGGATCTTACAAAATTTCAACAGATTCAATAGAAACACACCGCTCTGATACCACTGAAGGATTTCGTTCAGGTTTTAATCGAATTAAAACAGCCCTAACAACAATCCTAAGTCACAGATCTTGTGCCAATTGAATCTATGTTGAATATATGTCAAATCTCGAACATACCTTAGTATTTGCAGCGGAAGAAGATCAGGTAATCGAGATCAGGAAGCGCCTCAAGTGCTGCGCCTCTACAGAAGTCCACACGCACACAAACTGGACGACGGGATGTTAGTGCCTTCGCGAACGATTCACGTTTGAGTTTTCTCTTCGTTTTCTGAGTTTTCTGTGGCAGCCAAAGGCTTCTTCTATCTTACAAACTCGAGCCCTCATATCATATATATAGGCTGGAGTTGCCGACAGGTGTCGATCGACACCCACCATTGGTGTCGATCGACACCCTCACAGAAAGTCAAGGATCGAGAAGACGATCCCGAGTGGTGTCGATCGATACTCACTATTAGTGTCGATCGACACTCTCATAGAAAAACGATATCGACGTATATCTTATATGCGTTAATCATGATCATTACTCTAATGATCAAAACCCAATTTATAATATCCAGTTTGCTTAGGTGTGTGACCCTATAGGATCATATGATAATGGTAATGAGTTCATAACTCATAAGTTATAAGCGGCTTCTAGCAAAACATTATAACCGTCCAATATCATATGATTGTCTTATCTCGACATCACGACTTTACTAGAATAAATACAAGTCTGATTTCAGGACATTCCCTTCAGTCCGAACATCGTCCAGTCGACCGATCGTCATGCCCGAACCGACCCGAAGATCATCCATGTGCATGTTCTGACTCCAAAGACGTCCGTAAACATTCCCCGAAAGACCGTGACGAACGTCCAGCCGTCCATGGACCAGTCGCCGAGCAAACGAGCCAAAGGATCCGGCGGCTGGCCATTGATACGAGAACCGGCGGCTGGAAGTTCAAACGAAAAATGGGCGGTTAAAATCTCAGAAGTCGTAAAACGCTCGGATCACTATTCATCGGCGGGCCGGATTTGGGTCAGAACGCACGGACGGATCACGGAAGACTCTCGGGCCGGGTATCGGGCCCAAAAAGCTTAGGTCGGCGGCTGAGAAGGAAAGACAAGGTCCCACATCGGAAATCTGAAGTCTTAGCCTCCTAGGATTGTCAGTATATATATGTACGCTCATGTAAGGGTAAATGCCATCCCAGATCCGAGTATTAGGAGTTTTAGCAATTTAAGACTATTCAGCTTTTGCTAATTTCCCTTGTACTTTCGGAAAATATCAATAAAATCTCCCTTTCCATCTTTTTGCATTTTCGGTCCTTTAGTTCTTTATAAATAGAATTTTCGAGCCCCCACTAAATTTAAGTTTTGACAGTGTGAGTTTCGGCTCTCACAGTTTGGCGCCGTCTATGGGGACGAGAAATATTCTTAACCCTAAGAACGAAAAGGATACGGAACCAAGACGATGACCAGAAGAACCGACGATATCACCAACCAACTGGCCAGAACAGCAGCCACGGGAGCGGTCGGGACAGGAGTTCCCGTCATTGGCACATCAGCGGCCGGAACCGGAGCGACTGCCACCGGGACATCCGCCGACGGGGCAATCGGGAATCCCGGGACTTCCCCCAATGCCCTCACCAGATACGGAATGCCAATCGAAGCTCCGGTCATCACGGAAACAGCCAACGCCGCCCCGGAGATCGCGGCGATCACCGAGCTGAGGAACATGGTAGCCGAAATCGCAGAACGGCAAAACAGACAAGAAAGAACGGCCGCGCAGGAAAGAGCAGCTTCCCAGGAGCTGACGCATGGCCCCCGGGCTTTCGAAGCAAGACGCCTTATCTTCACCCCGCGAGCGGATCCCCCGGGCCGTCATAATCCCGATGAGCAGACCCCAGTCGGAACAAGGAGAGAACCGTCAGCACCACCCCGCTGAATCGGAAAAGCGCCACTGGACGAACCACTGAACGACCGACTTCCACGGTGACTAACGGCGGAAATCCGAGAGACATCGTGAACGGAGCCGAAAGCGAAACCGACGACGAAGCTGGAGATCTAAACGCGGATGAGGAAGAGCTCCGATGAATCGAAGAACAGGAAAAGGCAGAACGAGAGGCCCGAGCTAACCGATCCGCTAGCCGAAGGGATGAGTTGGACGAGCTCCGTGCCCGTTTGGAACTCACCGCAAGTCAGATGAAGGAGGTAAGGTCACAAGTCCATAAAGCAACAAGTGCGGCCCTGGAAATCGACCGCGTCTTAGAGGAAACGCAAAAGATCCCGTTCACTTCGAGGATCACGAGCGTTAGACTTTCTGACCCGGGAAAAATCTGAATCCCCTTCTACGACGGGACGACCGATCCGAAGGCCCACATGACTGCCTTTCACATCGCTATGGGACGGGCTAGATTCAAACCCGATGAGAGGGACGCAGGATTCTGCCTCCTCTTCGTGGAACATTTGAAAGGATCAGCCCTGTCATGGTTCTCAAGGCTAGAAAGAGATTCAATTGACGGTTTCGAGCAATTGTCGGCAGCCTTCCTGAAGGATTACTCGCTGTTCATAAGACAGTCAACATCCGACGCAGACCTCTATTCGCTATCGCAGGAGCCCGAAGAAAGCCTTCGAGATTTCATCGAGAGGTTTAAGATGATTGTCTCGAAGATCGACGGCCTAAGCAACAGCGCCGCAATCAACGCCCTGAAGAAGTCCTTGCTGAAGACTTCAAACTTCAGAAAGGAGATTACCGTCAACCCACCAGTAACCATTCAGGATGCTCTCCACCGTGCTTCCAACTTCGTCATCTACGAGGAAGAAATGAGGGTCCCAACCGGAAAGCACCAATCATCAAAATTAATCGCCAAAGGCACGGTGCAACCTTCTAACTTTCCAAACGAGAGAAGAAGTAGGCGAGCTAGCCGAGATGAGGAACCCAATCCGGGCGGAGCGCATAACTATCAAATAAACACGGAAAGACCATCAGATGGGCGCAACAGGGGACCGCGGAACACATGGACTCGACCGGGATTAGACGAGAATGCCTTCTGTACCTTCCATAAGACCAAAGGCCACTCGACCGAAAACTGCAGGACCGTCGGAAGGAGGCTCGCGGCAAAGCTGTTAGCCGGGGAGCTCGGAAACGGAGTAACCCTCGAGAGTCTCGGAGCCATCGAAGAAGATAATGGCACCCCGGAAGGACGACCTAACCAGGAACGTCCCGAAAGGCCCGACGAAGAGACCCCCAAACGGGGAAGGAGACCAAACGGAGACGACTCCGCCGCCAACCGCAGGAGAATCCACATGATCATCGGAGGGTCACAATACTGTCGAGATACAGTGGCCTCCATAAAGGCGTTTCTGAGAAGAGGAGACAAGGAGTCAAACCCGCGGGAACCGATCACCGAAAATGATGACCGGATCGCCTTCCACGAAAAAGACGCCGAAGGCCTTGACCAACCTCACGACGATCCATTAGTGGTAGAGTTAGACATCAACGACCACGACGTCTCCGGAGTCTTGATCGACACCGGAAGTTCGGTGGACGTCATTTTTCGAGAGACACTTCAAAGGATGAAGGTGGATCCGTCTATGATAAAGCCAAATCCGAGGTCGCTGACCGGATTCTCCGGTGAAGTCACAATGACGGACGGAACGATCCAGCTCCCGGTTCGTGCCGGAGGTATTACCAAAATCGTTAACTTCGCGGTGGCCAACCACCCTGCGATTTATAATGTGATCATGGGAACTCCTTGGATCAACTCAATGCGAGCTATCCCATCAACTTACCATCTCTGCCTGAAGTTCCCGACACCAAACGGAATTAAGACCATTTGGGGAAACCAGAAGGAGGCTCGGATCTGTTTTCTGGCAGAGCACAAGCTCCGGAATCCGACCATCCCGCAGAGAGAGAACCCGAAGAGAAAGAATGAAGACAACGCCCCCGAGCTGGGGAAGAAAGTGAGTAGAACCGAGCGGTTCGAAAAAACAGAGGTTCCGCCCACGGAGACCGAAGTCAACCGAGAAAAGACGAAAGCTGCCGAAAAGACCGCAGAAAACGCCGAAGCCGCAACGGATAACTCCGTTATCAAGACTTAGCCGTCTTCCCGCCAAAAAAAAAAAAAAAAAAAAAAAACGGAACTACGGGTGACTTGATCCCTTCTCACGAAGGGTACGTAGGCAGCTCGCTTAAAAAACGAGTTCATTTGCCCCTCTCCTTAGAAAAGGGGGGGAGTGGGTCCGTATATACATACTCCCAAATTTTTGCAAACAAATCAAGAAGATGGACATTGGGACTTAGCATCTCATAACACATCAAAAGCTTGAAAAAGTTTCCCGAAAACACCATTCCGACAAATGTCGAGACTCAGTATCTCGAAACTTGATCCGGAAACCGAATGGATCCAGAAAAACCCGAGGAAAATGAACATTGAGACTTAGTATCTCATAGCACATCTTCAACTCGAACTCAAAATCAGATAAACATCGAGACTTAGCATCTCGTAACTTATCCATGACCACCAACCAATCAAGATACTTCTCCCTAATACTTAAGTCCTCTCCAACGAATCCGTCTGTTGCTGGCCACAACAAGACTATCTTTTTAAACCATGGTTCTCTCGACATCCCGCAGAGGATAAAACTAGAGCGCTATACAAATTTCCGGATTAACATCCGAAGGGCATAACCTGTATCCTGCGATCCTGCATGAAGCGCTCAAAACGATGTTCCGATTAGTTTACTTTCACCAGCGTTTCGCATAATACAGGACACAAAGTAAACTCTTTAAACCCAGTAAAGCGCCTGACATGGGAACACTGGTCAAAGACATCTCGAGAACGCAGTATCAAACCGGCTCTGATGCGAGATCTTAAAAGCGTTCGGTCGAAAGAGGGATCCAAACAAGCTTGGTCCCCTACGACAACGACAGACTGCATTAAACCCAGGAATATTATCAGATAAGAACTGGTCTAAAGTTCGAGTGTCCGGGACAACACTCCAATGCAATATCAATCAGCTACAAAACGGGGCAGCTACCCATCCTCCGTAGAGAGACAGGCCAGCCGCCCTTCACACTAACAAACGGGCCAGCCGCCCTTTAATCTACGAAACGGGCCAGCCGCCCATCCTCCGTAGAAAGACGGGCCGGCCGCCCTTCGTTCCGCAAAGTTACAAATCAACTCCAAAACGGGCCAGCCGCCCGAGCAACGGGCCAGCCGCCCCTCACTCCACAAAACCGGTCAGCCGCCCGTCCTCCGTAGAGAGACGGGCCAACCGCCCTTCATTCTATGAAATGGGTCAGCCGCCCTCTTGGAAGAGAGACATACCAGCCGCCCATCTTCTCCTTTATCAAGACTATAAAAGCAAAACAAGCGAAGAAGTCCATAACATCTAAGACAAAAGCAAATAGATAATAAACCTCCATGAAAGGAGATATGAGTAACCAAGTTCAGATAACGAAGCAAATGCAATGAAAAAAGGTCAAAAGACCTGAACACAACAGAAACAGATAATACAAGGCCAAAAGCCTAATCATACTCAACAAGAGGAGTAGGAGCTGCGTAATCCAAATCCTCAGCATTCGGAGACTGGTACGGAGAAACGGGAGAGCACACCAAGTGGCTCTCGAGAACGGCAGCAGCCCGATCGTAAGAGCTGGCCCAACCTCCTCCGTTGAGCTGCTCTAATGACGCCTCCAGCTCTCCTTCTTCCACCTCGACCTTGGACTTCCCGGACTTAATATCCCGGACTAGATCAAGGTTCGAGCTGACCTCGGTCAAGGCAGTCTCACCATACTTCGCCTGACGCATCGGTGCAAGGGCAGCTTTAGCACCCTCGATGCGGAGATGGTACTTCTCCACTAACTTCCAGCGGCTTTGCGTAAGCGCCAGATCCATCTACCACTCAGCCTCCGCAAGTGCCTTCTTGAGCTCTTTCTGCGATCTCTTCTCCGCGTTCCGGAGCTTGACTTCCAGGGCCTTGATCTTTTTGTCCTTCTTCCGGGACTCTTTCTCTGAGACCTCTAAGGCAACCTGGGTCGCATGAGCTCGAGTGGCGACCTGAATCAAAGAAAAACAAATATCAGCAAAGACCAGACTACGTCAAAACAAATCCAAGGGAAGAAAAATTACCATCATAAGACCGGAAGACAGATCTCCGTAAGCCGCTGAACGATCAAACGGCACAGCTGAAGCCGGAGCCAACGCTCCAAAATAGTCCACGACCTTCACGAACTCAGCTGGATCGCCTCCCGCCGCCTTGCGAGCGTCGAAGAGAAGACCATGATCAGACGCCTCGACCGTCCGAGCTACTTTGCCCTTCCTCGGAAGGTCTGGGCTGTTGGAAGTTCCCTTCCCTTTGTCCGCAACAGCGGCGCAATCGGAACCCTGAGGAGCGATTATCTGTTCCTCGGGCACGCCATGGAAATCAGGCCCGGGCGGGAGAACAAACCCGGACGCCGGATCAAATTCAGCCGCCTCTCCGGACGGTCCAGCCTCGCCATACTTCTGCTGGCGGTACTTCCAAACACCCTCCATACCGGGGTACGTCGCCATCGGATCGATAAAGTCGGGGCCCTTCGGAGGAGCACGGCCTTCCAAAATATCTTTCGCGTCAAGAAAGCGGCGCCAAAGATCAGGACACTCCCAATCTATTTTCTTCTTTTCAACTTCTCTAACGATATCCTCGAACCCGGAAACTCTAGGAGCAAAGGGATCTCGAACTAGAGAAAGAAGAGGAGAAAAAATTAAAAGTTGTAAGAATTGAAGTTATGAAGAATGAAGCAAAGGAGTAAAGACTACTTATAGGAAAAATTCACAAAAAGACGAAACGCTTACGTGGCAAACTCCACTCGGTCTTAACCGAGCCGCAGAAGTCGGAACCGACCGTCAGCGGGCTGCGCTTCACGTAGAAAAACTCGTGTCGCGAGGCTTTGCAATGCTGTCGAAGTCCGGTATAGAACCGCTTCACATTCTTCCGAACGTTGACCGAGCAGAAGAACTCCGACTGGGCAACTTTCCTCAACGAAAAGAAATTCCGTATAAGGTCACGCTCCAACTTGATCCCACACTCGGCACAACGGACTATGAGTCCCATCAAAATCCTCATAGCGGATGGGGTGAGTTGAGAGATCGCAACCCCATATAACTCGAGAAATCCGAAGATAGCTCCCGGGATCGGGAACCAGAGGAAAGCTTCGTAAAACATCGACTCGTGCATGGCAAAATATCCCTCCGGCGCCTTGTTCATCCTGTCCCTATCTTTCAGGAGACGGAACTTAATCTTGTCCGAGATCCGGAAGTCGTATCTGAGCTCGGCCAGTGAATCCTGATTGCTCAAAGTGGGTCCATGCTTAAACACCTCGGATATCGATCTGTAACTCGTAAACGGTCCAGGCTTCTTAAACCGCCAAGCGAAAATATCTTCACCCCAATAGGCTTTAGCTTCTCCGGGAGAGCGACACTCGGACTTCACGTCCGGATGCACGAAGATAGGCACCTCCGGGCGATCCGATCTGACTTCTTCCCCGGACATGGCCGAGTCGTTGCCTATCTCTGGCCGAACACGATGACTCTCGGAAGGAACCAGAGATCGGGACGGCCATGCGCGCCACCCGCCGTTGTCCTCGACATGTTGAGGAGGAGTCCAAACGCCACGTGTTATACTCGTCCTCGGCGAGACACCACCAGTTCTAACGCGAGAAGTAGCGGACGTCCTCTCCAAGGCACCTCCAGAGCCGAGCACCCATCTTGATACGGCTACTATGCCAGCCGCCCTCTTGGAAGCGTTCTTGGAGCCAGCCGCCCTCTTCGAACTAGACGCCCTACTCGTCGAACTCCCGGCCGCCGGCTCGGGTCTGATCTCATTCCCGGCCGCCGGCTCGGGTCTGATCTCATTCCCGGCCGCCGGCTCAGGTCTGACCTCATTCCTGGCCGCCGGCTCGGGTCTGACCTCATTCCCGGCCGCCGGCTCGGGTCTGAAATCATTCCCGGCCGCCGGCTCGGGTGCGTCCTCATTCCCAGCAGCCGTTTCGGACGCCCATTGAGGAACATTAGCAAAATCGAGCGCTCCTTGCGCATTGCTAGGACCGGCCTCCCACTGTTGAACACCCTCGGGACCGTACGCTGCTCGTGGAATGGCATTTTCTCCAGCTGCCAGCAGATCTTCCACAAGTATCATATCCTGATCAGCGGACATAAAATCAAACTCGAACTGATTATTCATTATCGCATCAAAGTTGAGACCGAAAGGAGAACTTTCTTCACCAGCCATTGCTAAAGAGGAAGATTTTCAAAAAAGAGACTTGAAGAAAAAACCTTGAGAAGGGGATATGAAAAAATGAATGAAGCCACTCCTTTGATATAGCAAACATGGCACAAACTTCCATGATGAACAATGCTCTGACAAGACATCAAAGAGAAGCGGATGAACGGACGAACGGAAAAACTCATTGCCGTCTCGTTTCAGTCAATCCCGATAAAACTCTCAGCTCGGAACTCCTTGTTCCGAACCACGGAAGCAAAGAGCTGGGGGGCTAACTGTTGGGGTCGAAATCCCCTCCTCGAAGATTGATGGAACGAGAAGTCAAGGACGAGATCAAATCACGAACTTGGAACGGGCAAGCTAAGGCAAACTGCCCACGACCCGTCCAAGACACGAACCGGCGGCTGGGATGAGTGCCAGCCGCCGGGTCTTCTTCATCCGAACATGGAACGGGAAAGCTAAGGCAAACTGCCCACGATCCGTCCAAGACACGAACCGGCGGCTGGGATGAGTGCCAGCCGCCGGGTCTTCTTCATCCGAACATGGAACGGGCAAGCTAAGGCAAACTGCCCACGATCCGTCCAAGACACGAACCAGCGGCTGGGATGAGTGCCAGCCGCGGGTCTTCTTCATCCGAACCGGCGGCTGGGATGAGTGCCAGCCGCCGGATCTTCTTCATCCGAAACCGGCGGCTGGCACTTATCCCAGCCGCCGGGTCTTCTTCATCCGAACATGGAACGGGCAAGCTAAGGCAAACTGCCCACGATCCGTCCAAGACACGAACCGGCGGCTGGGATGAGTGCCAGCCGCCGGGTCTTCTCCATCCGAAACCGGCGGCTGGGATGAGTGCCAGCCGCCGGATCTTCTTCATCCGAAACCGGCGGCTGGCACTTATCCCAGCCGTCGGGTCTTCTTCATCCGAACAGGGAACGGGCAAGCTAAGGCAAACTGCCCACGACTCGTCCAGGACACGAACCGGCGGCTGGGATGAGTGCCAGCCGCCGGGTCTTCTTCATCCGAAACCGGCAGCTGGCACTTATCCCAGCCGCCGGGTCTTCTTCATCCGAACATGGGACGGACAAGCTAAGGCAAACTGCCCACGACCCGTCCAAGACACGAACCGGCGGCTGGGATGACTGCCAGCTGCCGGGTCTTCTTCATCCGAAACCGGCGGCTGGGATGAGTGTCAGCCGCCGGGTCTTCACACGTCCATGGCCGGCGGCTGGGATGAGTGCCAGCCGCCGGATCTTCATGATACACCAACCGGCGGCTGGGATAAGTGCCAGCCGCCGGGTCTTCATCACATGCACACGATCATTTCTCAAGTCAAGACTCATCGTCCGAACATCGTCCAGTCGACCGACCGTCATGCCCGAACCGACCCGAAGATCATCCATGTGCATGTTCTGACTCCAAAGACGTCCGTAAACATTCCCCGAAAGACCGTGACGAATGTCCAGCCGTCCATGGACCAGTCGCCGAGCACACGAGCCAAAGGATCCGGCGGCTGGCCATTGATACGAGAACCGGCGGCTGGAAGTTCAAACGAAAAATGGGCGGTTCAAATCTCAGAAGTCGTAAAACGCTCGGATCACTATTCATCGGCGGGCCGGATTTGGGTCAGAACGCACGGACGGATCACGGAAGACTCTCGGGCCGTGTATCAGGCCCAAAAAGCTTAGGTGGGCGGCTGAGAAGGAAAGACAAGGTCCCACATCAGAAATCTGAAGTCTTAGCCTCCTAGGATTGTCAGTATATATATGTACGCTCATGTAAGGGTAAATGCCATCCCAGATCCGAGTATTAGGAGTTTTAGCAATTTAAGACTATTCAGCTTTTGCTAATTTCCCTTGTACTTTCGGAAAATATCAATAAAATCTCCCTTTCCATCTTTTTGCATTTTCGGTCCTTTAGTTCTTTATAAATAGAATTTTCGAGTCCCCACTAAATATAAGTTTTGACAGTGTGAGTTTCGGCTCTCACAGGGTCGATCCCACGAAGACCAGTTTCACACTTTGATCTAATGAGCTAAATCAAAAGCTAAGACAATTCAATTATGTTTTTGGTTTTGTAAATAGCAAGTAATAAAAGCAAAATCGGTTGCAAAGATAATATTAAACAAGCTTTAGGTCAAGGAATATCGCAGGAGATTCAGAGCAAAGGATCAAACAACTATTCAGGCAGTGATTAAGCACAAGTCTAGAACTCAAACATAAAGATAATATCAATCCACTCTCGTGGTACCAATATCTTTGTCTATCAACCTAGAATTCCTAACTCTCGCTGGTACTAGAAATCGTAGACAAGCTTTAAGATCAGGTTTAATATGTTCACAATTCTCCAATGCATCTACTCTCGCAGGTAATAAATAAATTGCTCACCAATGTTCTTTCTAGCAACCTAGCAACTCTCGCTGTCTAAGTTAACATGACATCAATGAATCAAGTGATCAATTCGATCCAAGCATTAAGGATAACAAGGGTGAAGACATCGATTTGAATAGCCTATTTGTGTTTAACCCTAAAGCTCATGAATTCCTTTGACAAACCTTAACCTAACTATGAGATCTACTCAGACATAATTAAAGAAGAAGAAAACAAAGAGATTATAGAGTTCATCATAAAAGCTTGAATAGATAATAAAAGCTGAAAGTAACTTAATAAGAACTTGAACAAAGTGCAAATATAGATAACAAAAGCTGGAAATAAACTTATGAGAACTTGATTAAAGCAATAAGATAGATAATAAGAACTGAAAGTAAAACTTGATCAAAGCATAAATGTTTAAAGCTTAAAAGAAACTAATAAGAAATTGATAAAAACATAAACATTAAAGCTTAAAAGAGAAGAGGAGCAATGTTTTGAAGCTAGAGAAGAGTGAGAGAATTGAAGATGGTGTGTTTTGAAGCATCAAGAGTGAGTCCAATATATAGGCCAAGGTGTAGGGGAGTAGGTAAGATGGGGAACACCAGTTCTGGAGGAGAACGGTCGTTCTAGTTGGTCGATCGAAGTAGGTGGGTGTTGGTGAGTCTGGGAACGGTCGTTCTTGGTGGAGAACAGTCGTTCCTTGCTTGATTTTGGTGGAGTAGGTGAGCTTGGGAACGATCGTTCTCTGGAGAGAACGGTCGTTCTCTGGCTTTTGTTGGAAAGGTAGGTGAGGTGGGGAACAACTGTTCTGTTGGGGGAATGATCGTTCTTCATGGTCGTTCTACTCAAAGAATGGTCGTTCTTCAGTTGGTCCTTTTCTCGTGTTTTTCCACATTAACTCGACTCGAACATGTCCGTAAACGCCAAACTCCTTCGGAACTCCATAAAATCTGTAAAGAGACTCGAAACAATAGAAAAGACTCGAAAAGCTAACGAAAGATGCAAATCAAAACTCAAACCGAATACTAAAAACAAATCAAAATATGTTAAACATACATAATATCACGTAACTATGTCCCCGTAATTACACCCTATGTTTTTTATATTATTTTTTACCTGACCTTTCTTTTACCTTTTCTTACTTTTTTTTAGAACCTTCTGTGTGTGACAGTACAAAAAAGAAAAGAACTGTTTTTTCGTCTTCACCGGAAACGAGAAGCCTTCTTCTCTTCATTTTCATCGGAATCCTTCTTCTCCGAATCCCGTCGCGAAGAAAATCCTTGCTGTTTTTTGTTCTCTTTCCCCGGCGCCGGAGTTCTTTGTATTGTCGGACGAATGGCAGGTAAATAACTCGAAGTCAATTTTTTTCTGTCTTGCCATATCTCCCTTTATTCTGCATGCGCTCTCCGCTGGCGTGAGAAAAGGCTGTTTGTGGGTGCTTTTCTCATTCCGGGTGTCTTGCTGTCTTTGATTATTGGGTGACGGTCCTTTTTTGTGTTTTAGGGTTTCGATTTATTTTTAGGGTCATTTCGTTGAGTAAGTTTCCTTCGTTCCCGTCTATGTTGTTATGTAGACAGGGGTACAGGAGGACCCAGATCTGGAAACTAATTTTCCGGAAGGCCTGTTTGCAACAGACCGATTCCCCAGCAAGCGGCTGAATGTGTACTCGAAAATCGAGACCCTTCTGTTCGTTAGGAAGATGTTGAAAGATTCTGAGGATTTTGAAATTATTCGAAATACTTGCTTTGGGAAGCTTTTTGAACTGCTTGCTGGTCGGTGCTCGGGGTCAGGAAAGCTTATCCACGCCCTTTTAAGGAGACAACTTGTTACCAATAATAAACATGTCATGTGGACAGTTTTCGATGGACAGCCTTTGCGTTTCTCGCTCGTGGAGTTCGGCGCGATAACAGGACTTCCTTGTGGTGAGTTTGAGGAAAGCTCTGACAACGAGTACCAGTTGCCCGTGGCGGATGCATCCTATGAGTACTGGGAGAAACTGATTGGATCAAGCAGGCAAACGACTTTGGCGGATATAGCGAATATACTCCAGAACAACCCGTCAATGCCTAGTTGGCGGCGAATCCGACTGGCGCTCATTCTCATTGTGGACGGGGTTCTTATTGCATCCACGCAGGTACATAAACCAACTCCCAAATACGTCAAACTAGTGGAGGACTTGGATGACTTCTTTTTGCCTTCCCATGGGGTCGCGAGTCGTTTTCGTGGACTCTTAGCTCGATGAAACCAGGGCGGAAGATTCTGGGAAGTGTGATAACCCAGTTGGAACATACCGCGACCAATTGCTTCAGGTATCTTTCAGGTTGGTTGGATTCCCGCTCGTCCTACAGCTACTTGCATTTGAGGCTATACCCAGCCTTCTTAGCAAAGTTGGGAACACGTTGGACGGTGTTACGCAACTTGACATCCCCGATGATAGGTTGTCCAAGAGTTCGGCTCTCACATTGTCCCATGTATTAGATGCTGAAGCGGACGAGCATGTATGAATAGAAAACCATTTGGACGAGAAATATTCTCAACTCTTAGAACGAGAGGATACGGAAAAGAAGACAATGACCGGAGCATCAATGGATTGGAGTTCCGTGGATGGTAGCCGTGGCCGGACGATGACTTTCCGAGAAGGAGAAGCCACCGAAATAAACCATCCACACGACGATCTTCTCGTGATCAATCTTTCAATCGGAGGATACGAGATACCAAGAGTATTAGTCGACACAGGAGGAACGGTGAACGTCATATTCCTGGAAACCCTTCGGAGGATGAATATTGAGACCCAGCATCTCATAACCCATCCAAAACCGTTGACTGGTTTCTCCGGAAGGACGACAATGACAATAGGGACGATCCAACTCCCCGTGAAAGCGAAAGGGGTGGAGAAGGACACGAAGTTCTCGGTGATCGATTGTCCGCGAATCTGCGATGCAATCGTGGGAACACCGTGGCTGAACTCAATGAAGGCCATCCCGTCAACTTACCACCTGTGCCTGAAATTCCCAACTCCAACCGGAGTGGAAACGATCTGGGGATGGCAGAAAGATTCTCGAGCTTGTTTCTTAACAGAACACAGGTTGAGAAAGCCGGTAACCGATTCCCACCACCGGACAAAGTCCGAGAACGGAAGAGAAGAGCGGCAGCTTGCGAAACTCGAACAAAAGTTACAAATCGAAGAATCCCGAGAGACGGAGAAGGATCCCCCGTGCGAGCCAGTGATTTCGGTCAACATAGACGAAACGAATCCTGAGCGATGTACGGAGATTGGAGCAAATATAGAGGACCCGGTCAAGATGGAGTTGATCACCTTGTTAAAGGAGAACGCCGGATCGTTCGCGTGGGCAGCAGAAGATATGCCCGGGATCGACATCGGCATCACAAGCCATGAACTCAACGTGGATCCGACGTTCAAACCGGTGAAGCAGAAAAGACGGAAACTCGGACCAGAGCGCGCCCATGCAGTGAACGATGAAGTAGAGAGATTGCTCAAAGTCGGATCAATCATGGAAGTGAAATATCCCGACTGGCTAGCGAATCCGGTAGTAGTGAAAAAGAAGAATGGAAAATGGCGAGTTTGCGTCGATTTCACGGACCTAAATAAAGCGTGTCCAAAAGACAGCTTTCCTCTTCCGCACATCGATCGATTAGTCGAACCAACGGCAGGGAACAAGCTGCTATCGTTCATGGATGCTCGCTGCTAACATGCATAGTAATTTCAGATGGACAGGATAATTCGAAATGCGGTCAATGTTTGTGTTGAGGAGGAAGGTGCAGCGCCGAGTGTGGGTGGCTCAGTTGTAGACAACGAGGACAGGGTTCGTGTGGACAACGAGGACAGGGTTCGTGTGGACAATGAGGAAGTGGAGATGATTGAACACATGGCGAACACTAACGCTGAGAACATGGATGATAATGAAAACATGGATCACGTGGACTGCGTGTCTGATGGGCGGATTGATAGCAAAGGCCCTGAGTTGTCAGTAACCGTGACTGAGGAGGTTAGCCACGTGTTGTCGGACGGTGTATTTCCTGTCGACTTTGATGTATTTCATGCGGCTCTTATGTCGGTCGAGAATCGTTCAGACGTGGTGATGGAAGATTTAAAGAATAACGTGAAGGGAATGTCCTGAAATCAGACTTGTAGTTACTCTAGTAGAGTCGTGATGTCGAGATAAGACAATCATATGATATTGGACGGTTATAATGTTTTGCTAGAAGCCGCTTATAACTTATGAGTTATGAACTCATTACCATTATCATATGATCCTATAGGGTCACACACCTAAGCAAACTGGATAATATAAATTGGGTTTTGATCATTAGAGTAATGATCATGATCAACGTCTATACGATATACGTCGATATCGAATTTCTGTGAGGGTGTCGATCGACATTAATAGTGGTTGTCGATCGACACCACTCGGGATCGTCTTCTCGATCCATAACTTTCTGTGAGGGTGTCGACCGACACCAATTGTGGGTGTCGATCGACACCACTCGGACCAGAAGATCGGATTTTGATTTAATTGAAATCAAACCGGTTTTGGTCCATTGGTCAACTAGGTCTTCTCCTCTCTCCTATATATAGGGTATGGAGCTCGACCTTAAGACAGAGAGAAGCCTCTGGCTGCCACAGAAAATCCAGAAAAACGAAGAGAAAACTCAAACGCGAATCGTTCGCGAAGGCACTAGCATCCCGTCGTCTAGTTTGTGTGCGTGTGGACTTCTGTAGAGGCGCAGCACTTGAGGCGCTTCCTGATCTCGATTACCTGATCCTCTTCCGCTGCAAATCACCAGGTATGTTCGAGATCTATCATAGATTCAATTGAACACGATCCGTGGCTTAGGATGTTGTTAGGGCTGTTTTAATCGGATTAAAACCTGAACAAATCCCTTCAGTGGTATCAGAGCCTAGTGTTTCTATTGAATCTGTTGAATTTTGTTAGATCCACCTGTTCAAAAATCGTTTTTGACGAAGAACGCCGTTCTGGGTTCTTCGGTGTCGACCGACACTAATGTAGTGTCGATCGACACCAATCTGGTGGTGACGACCGACACTAATGTAGTGTCGATCGACACCAATCTGGTGGTGACGACCGACACTAATGTAGTGTCGATCGACACCAATCTAGCGGTGACGACCGACACTAATGTAGTGTCGATCGACACCATTCGGTGACGACCGACACTAAGGTAGTGTCGATCGACACCAGTTCAGAACTTGCATTCCTAACTTGTTTAACTTGAGAATTTTTACAAGTAAAGAACGAGTTAAAAATCTGGAATATATAAGTGATATAAACTAGATTGATGTTCCGTTCCTCAAACCTAATATTAAGCTTTTAATATCTTCCCAATCTTGTCAACTGTCAAGGCTCGTTTCATTGTGTGATGGGTCTGCCAAAGCAGGGTGTCCGCAATTACATGAGTGAGGCAGGTTGTAATCGTTACTACGGACTTAAAAGTGTTGCTATATAATTATATATGATATAATTAGCAAAGTGTTGCTTACCTAAATAGCTAAAGTTTGGGCGATGGGCCAAAGCTCACTCAAATTTTTGTGAAATATGGATCTTCGATCATTATATTCAATTGAGGAAAATTGTTTTGAATATAATGTAAGTTTCTTAATTGTTAAGATTTCTCATTTCTTGAACATCGAAACTAAACTCTCATTTTGTGTTTTTCAGCTATGGCTAGCTCCCCCCACAGAAACACATTCTCGCTTCGATCCGTCCTTGAGAAGGACAAGCTTAATGGATCGAACTTCCTTGAATGGTATCGGAACTTGAGAATTGTTCTCAAGCAGGAGAAAAAGGAATATGTCCTTGAGAAGGTTCTCCCTGAGAAACCGAAATCCAATGCAGGACACGCTGAAAGGAATGCTTGGGAGAAGCATTCCAATGATGAGGTCGATGTGAGTTGTCTCATGCTGGCTACCATGAACTCGGAATTGCAGAAGCAATACGAGAACGTGGCGTCACCTGTTGAGATGATCACTAGCCTGAAAGGGATGTTTCAGGAGCAAGCACGAACTGAGAGATACCAGACGGTTAAGTCTCTCATTGAGTGCAAGCTACCAAAGGATGGTCCAGTTAGCCCACATGTCATTAAGATGATGGGTTATATTGATAATTTGGCAAAACTGGATTGTCTCCTTAGCCAAGAGTTGGCTACGGACATCATTCTGCAGTCGTTACCGTCAAGCTTTGATCAGTTTATCATGAACTATAACATGAACAACATGACAAAGACTTTGACGGAACTGCATGGCATGCTCAAGACAGCTGAGCCAAACATCAAGAAGGGCACCCCTAATGTACTTATGGTGCAAGGGGGTAAAAAGTTTAAGAAACATGCTAAGGGTAAAGGAAAAGCTAAGGCATTCCCGATTGAGAATCAGGATAAGCCTGAGACTTCTTCCAAACCCAAACGCGGCCCTACTGATGCTGATAAATGCCATTACTGCAATAAGTCTGGGCATTGGAAGAGAAATTGCAAAGAGTATCTGGGAGATCTAAAGAACTCGAAGAAGACGTATGAGGCGACTTCTTCAGGTATCTATGTTATAGAAGTAAATGTTACTACTTCAGGTTCTAAGTCTTGGGTATTAGATACCGGTTGTGGCGCTCATATTTGTACAAATATGCAGGGTCTAAGCAACAGTAGAACGCTGGAGAAGGGACAAGTGGACCTGCACGTTGGGAATGGAGCAAGAGTTGCTGCATTGGCCGTAGGAACTTATCATTTGTCTTTGCCGTCAGGCTTGGTTTTAGAATTGAATAATTGCTACTATGTACCTGCTATAAGCAGAAACATCATTTCTATTTCTGTTTTGGATTTAGAAGATTTTCATTTTTCGATTAAAAACAAGTGTTGTTCTTTTAATCGTAATGAAATGTTTTATGGTAGCGCTCCATTAGAGAATGGACTTTATATTCTTAACCAATCTTTGCCTGTCTATAACATAAATACCAAACGGTTAAGAACCAATGACTCGAACCCTACGTTTCTCTGGCATTGTCGTTTGGGCGACATCAATGAGAAAAGGATTCAAAAACTTCATAAAGATGGACTTTTGGACTCATTTGATTTTGAATCATTTGAGAAGTGTGAATACTGCTTATTGGGCAAAATGACAAAGGCTCCTTTCAACAAGTTTAATGAAAGGGCCGGTGACCTATTGGGCCTAATACATACCGATGTATGTGGTCCAATGAGTGTTAGTGCTAGAGGAAACTTTCAGTACTTCATCACGTTTACTGATGACTTCAGTAGATTTGGTTATGTCTATTTAATGAGACATAAATCGGAATCCTTAGAAAAGTTCAAGGAATTCCAAAATGAAGTACAGAACCAACTTGGCAAAAGTATCAAAGCTCTTCGATCAGATCGTGGAGGTGAGTACTTGAGCCAAGAGTTCAGTGATCATCTGAGTAACTGTGGAATTGTTTCACAACTCACTCCTCCTGGAACACCTCAGTGGAACGGTGTGTCTGAGAGGAGGAATCGGACTTTATTAGATATGGTTCGATCGATGATGAGTCAAGTAGATCTTCCATTATCCTTTTGGGGATACGCTCTAGAAACGTCTGCGTTTACGCTAAACAGAGTTTCCATCAAAACCAGTCGAGAAGACGCCATATGAGATGTGGACTGGAAAAGTTCCAAGTTTGTCTTTTCTTAAAATTTGGGGTTGTGAAGCTTATGTCAAGCGGTTGATATCTGATAAGCTTGCACCCAAATCTGATAAATGCTACTTCGTTGGTTATCCTAAGGAAACCAAGGCTTACTACTTTTACAACCGTTCTGAGAACAAAGTGTTTGTTGCTAAGAACTGTGTTTTTCTTGAGAGAGAATTTCTTTCCAAGAAGAACAGTGGGAGTAAAGTACAACTCGAAGAAGTTCGAGAATCACAGGAGCCTGCTCAACCTGTTGAGGAAGAGCAACGGCTGGATCTACAAAGAGTTGTAGAGTCCGAACCTATGATGCCAGAAGTTCGCAGATCCGAAAGGACTCGTCACGAGCCCGAGAGATATGGATTTCTTGTGACTAATTGTCATGATCTCTTGATTATTGACAGTGACGAACCTGCGACTTTCGAAGAAGCGATGATGGGCCCTGACTCCGAAAAGTGGTTTAAGGCCGCTGAATCCGAAATCGGTTCCATGTCACAAAACCAAGTATGGACTTTGGGTGATTTACCTGATGGTGTAAAAGCCATTGAGTGTAAATGGGTCTTCAAGAAGAAGATCGATGTGGATGGAAACGTTCAGATTTACAAAGCTAGGTTGGTGGCAAAAGGTTTCAAACAAGTTCAAGGTGTTGACTATGATGAAACTTATTCCCCAGTCGCTATGCTTAAATCTGTTCGGATTCTCCTAGCAACAGCCGCTCATTATGATTATGAGATTTGGCAAATGGATGTGAAAACAGCTTTCCTTAACGGGATTCTGGAGGAGGATGTGTACATGACACAACCTCCGGGTTTCATTGATCCTGATGCTGCTGGGAAAGTATGCAAGCTTCATAAATCCATTTATGGATTGAAGCAAGTATCTCGGAGTTGGAACCTACGTTTTGATGAAGCAGTTAAAAAGTTTAACTTCATCAGAAACGAAGAGGAACCTTGCGTTTACAAGAAGACTAGTGGGAGCGCAGTTGCATTTCTCGTACTGTATGTAGATGACATACTTCTCATAGGAGATGATATTCCGTTACTTCAGTCAGTAAAGGACTGGCTCGGAAGTTGTTTCTCGATGAAAGACATGGGTGAAGCCGCCTATATTCTTGGAATAAGGATCTATAGAGATAGATCAAAGAGGTTGATTGGACTGTCCCAGGACACTTATATCGATAAGGTTCTACACAGGTTCAACATGCATGATTCCAAGAAGGGCTTGCTTCTGATGTCTCATGGCATTACTCTCAGCAAGAAGCAGTGTCCTTCGACACCTGCTGAGCGAGAGCGCATGAGTAGGATTCCTTTTGCTTCTGCAGTAGGATCTATTATGTATGCCATGCTTTGTACTCGTCCAGATGTTGCTTGGGCTTTAAGCATGACGAGTCGATACCAATCAGATCCCGGTGAGAGTCACTGGACTGCCGTCAAGACAATCCTGAAGTATTTGAGAAATACCAAGGATAAGTTCTTAGTGTACGGAGGAAGTGATGAGCTTGTAGTGAGTGGTTATACGGACGCCAGCTTTCAGACAGGTAGAGACGATTTCCGATCTCAGTCTGGTTACGTCTTCTGTCTGAATGGAGGTGCAGTTAGTTGGAAGAGTTCCAAGCAGAGCACCGTGGCGGACTCAACGACCGAGGCTGAATACATCGCTGCTTCTGAAGCGGCGAAGGAGGCTGTTTGGATTAGGAAGTTCATTACTGAGCTTGGTGTGATTCCTAGCATTTCTGAGCCTGTGGCATTGTTTTGTGACAACAATGGAGCCATAGCTCGGGCTAAGGAGCCCAGATCACACCAGAAATCCAAACACATTGAGAGGAGATATCATCTGATTCGTGATATCATTGAGAGAGGTGACGTCAAGATCAGCAGAGTTCCGACAAACGAGAACGTTGCTGACCCGTTGACTAAGCCACTCCCACGACCGAAGCATGAGAGTCATGCAGCTGCTATAGGCATTAGATTCCTTAAGCAGTAATCTTGTTTTAATGGGAGTTATCATATTTATATTTTGATGTTCATGTAAACATACATTTGGTTATGTTTTATTTAATGAAATTGTTTCAGTATTATTTAATGGTGTTATTAAATAATTGTCCAAAAGTAATTTATGGCATTCTTATAGATCATCAAATACGTGATTTGATCATGAGACTCTATAAGTGATAGATGACATAAATTATCTGTGTCCATAGTCGAGGTTATCAAAGTTGGACATTGATAACCGCGTGAGACTAGTATGTGAGGTGACTGATGACTAAGTTTCATGGAGTCATTAATAGGAGTATTAAAGTCAATCACATAGATATGTGTTAGAGAACACATGATCGGACATGACCCGCTAATGAGAACTCTACAAGATTGTTATATGAGTGTCATAAGAGTTTCTCATTACGACTATAGAGTATAGTCCTTTGACCTGAGTTCATCATGTTTTCTTACATATGAATTGGTATGCTTTGACTCTGTCAAACGTCAGCCGTAACTGGTGGCTATAAAGGCATTGATTGGGCATATTATGAAGTATATAAGGATCAGGGATGGAACAAGATGGAATTTGTCCCTCCCATATAACGGGAGATAAATATCTCAGGGCCTATCGAAGATTTGATACTGGAAATGCGTGGCCGCGCTCAAACAGATTGAATGTCAATCGTTTGTCTTTTATCAGTATAAATCGGAGTTCGATAAACATGGTTTGGTTGATTAAGGATGACACGAGTTCTTGCCTTATGCCAGATCGAGATATAGAGACAAAGAGATTATGGGAATATTTGATTCCAGTACAAGTGGGAGATTGAAGGGAATGTCCTGAAATCAGACTTGTAGTTACTCTAGTAGAGTCGTGATGTCGAGATAAGACAATCATATGATATTGGACGGTTATAATGTTTTGCTAGAAGCCGCTTATAACTTATGAGTTATGAACTCATTACCATTATCATATGATCCTATAGGGTCACACACCTAAGCAAACTGGATAATATAAATTGGGTTTTGATCATTAGAGTAATGATCATGATCAACGTATATAAGATATACGTCGATATCGAATTTCTGTGAGGGTGTCGATCGACATTAATAGTGGTTGTCGATCGACACCACTCGGGATCGTCTTCTCGATCCATAACTTTCTGTGAGGGTGTCGACCGACACCAATTGTGGGTGTCGATCGACACCACTCGGACCAGAAGATCGGATTTTGATTTAATTGAAATCAAACCGGTTTTGGTCCATTGGTCAACTAGGTCTTCTCCTCTCTCCTATATATAGGGTATGGAGCTCGACCTTAAGACAGAGAGAAGCCTCTTGCTGCCACAGAAAATCCAGAAAAACGAAGAGAAAACTCAAACGTGAATCGTTCGCGAAGGCACTAGCATCCCGTCGTCCAGTTTGTGTGCGTGTGGACTTCTGTAGAGGCGCAGCACTTGAGGCGCTTCCTGATCTCGATTACCTGATCCTCTTCCGCTGCAAATCACCAGGTATGTTCAAGATCTATCATAGATTCAATTGAACACGATCCGTGGCTTAGGATGTTGTTAGGGCTGTTTTAATCGGATTAAAACCTGAACAAATCCCTTCATAACGTGGGCCCCACTGGTCTACGTATAGATAAGAAAGCTTTCGTGGATGAGTACGTGAAAAAGAATGGAGTGGATACTACTGAGGAAGAGAAGATCTGCTTGATTGGTCTTATTGAGGAGTTGTGGGCGAGTGAAGTGACTTTGAAGTATGCGAGCGAGGAGGATCCAGTCGTGGATGGTAATGGCGTGGATAATGAGTTGCATGTAGGTGGCGGGGAGGAGGGTGTGGACACTAAGGAAGCCGAGGGGGAGTCTGTGGACGAAGTATGTAAACGTGTCGTGGATGAGTTAAAGGTGGGTTTTGTGGATAGGGATTTTTTTTTATGGGGGAGTTGTGGATAGTAATTGTAGTTTGTACCTATGCTGTATTAATGGTAGTTTGTTGTTGGTTATATTCTTTGTGTAGGATGTTGAGAAGAATATGGTCGTTTTGAGGGACTCGTCTCCTGCTACGGAGAGAGTTAAGTACACACCGATGAAAAGGGAGCTTGAGCTTCATAAGGTGATGACGGTGAGGGGCGTAAACAGTAGCGGAATGTTGGTGCCAACTTCCGTGGATCCTGATTTTGAGACATTCAAGATGGCTTTGGTTGGCATTAGCGATGCGTAAGTTTTTTTTTGGATAGCGTAGTATTGAGTTTGGCCTATGGTTGTGTTTCTCCTAGTGGATGGATGTGAACTTTGTAGACTACATATAACAGGAGGGAAGTTCGATTTGACGAACCAATTTCTCCTTGACCTCGCTGAGCCACAGAAATGGGTTACAACACTGGTAAGCGTTTTTTTTGTTGTTCGGTCTGATGTATTTTTAGTGTTTTGCGTAACCCTATTGTTTGTTGGTGTAGCATATGGAGGTTTAGATGGATGTCCTGTGTGATAGGCATGCTGTTGTGGTGGGGGCGGAGAGGGCTTGTTTTGCTTCTCCATGGCTAACAAGTTACCTTCAAGGGAAAGAGCGCTCTTTCAATGTTGCGATAAATAAAGGATGCATAGTTGCAGATAAGAGGCTGAAGGCGATTGTTCGGATGCCAGGGAAATTTTGGGTAGAAGACGTGGACACAAAGTATGCCCTTATGATATGGGATGAGAGTCACTGGGTTGGTTTATGCATCAACTTGGAGCTGTGGAACATAGAGGTCTTAGATATTTTCCCTACGCTTAAGGATAATAGGAAGGTGGAGCAGTACATGGAGACGATTGCGGCGATGCTACCATATATAGTTGTTGGGGTCAAAATCCCCTCCTCGAAGATTGACGGAACGAGAAGTCAAGGTCAAAGATCAAATGGAAATTACTCCTAACATGGACCGGACGAACTAAGGCCAACTGCCCACGACCCGTCCGGGAAATGAACCGGCGGCTGGGATAAGGCCAGCCGCCGGGTCTTCGTCTGTGGGGACGAGAAATATTCTCAACTCTTAGAACGAGAGGATACGGAAAAGAAGACAATGACCGGAGCATCAATGGATTGGAGTTCCGTGGATGGTAGCCGTGGCCGGACGATGACTTTCCGAGAAGGAGAAGCCACCGAAATAAACCATCCACACAACGATCTTCTCGTGATCAATCTTTCAATCGGAGGATACGAGATACCAAGAGTATTAGTCGACACAGGAGGAACGGTGAACGTCATATTCCTGGAAACCCTTCGGAGGATGAATATTGAGACCCAGCATCTCATAACCCATCCAAAACCGTTGACTGGTTTCTCCGGAAGGACGACAATGACAATAGGGACGATCCAACTCCCCGTGAAAGCGAAAGGGGTGGAGAAGGACACGAAGTTCTCGGTGATCGATTGTCCGCGAATCTGCGATGCAATCGTGGGAACACCGTGGCTGAACTCAGTGAAGGCCATCCCGTCAACTTACCACCTGTGTCTGAAATTCCCAACTCCAACCGGAGTGGAAACAATCTGGGGACGGCAGAAAGAATCTCGAGATTGTTTCTTAACAGAACACATGTTGAGAAAGCCGGTAACTGATTCCCACCACCGGACAAAGTCCGAGAACGGAAGAGAAGAGCGGCAGCTTGCGAAACTCGAACAAAAGTTACAAATCGAAGAATCCCGAGAGACGGAGAAGGATCCCCCGTGCGAGCCAGTGATTTCGGTCAACATAGACGAAACGAATCCTGAGCGATGTATGGAGATTGGAGCAAATTTAGAGGACCCGGTCAAGACGGATTTGATCACCTTGTTAAAGGAGAACGCCGGGTTGTTCGCGTGGGCAGCAGAAGATATGCCCGGGATCGACATCGGCATCACAAGCCATGAACTCAACGTGGATCCGACGTTCAAACCGGTGAAGAAGAAAAGACGGAAACTCGGACCAGAGCGCGCCCAGGTGGTGAACGATGAATTAGAGAGATTGCTCAAAGTCGGATCAATCATGGAAGTTAAATATCCCGACTGGCTAGCGAATCCGGTAGTAGTGAAAAAGAAGAATGGAAAATGGCGAGTTTGCGTCGATTTCACGGACCTAAATAAAGCGTGTCCAAAAGACAGCTTTCCTCTTCCGCACATCGATCGATTAGTCGAAGCAACGGCAGGGAACAAGCTGCTATCGTTCATGGATGCTTTCTTCGGATATAATCAGATCATGATGAACCCCAACGATCGAGACAAGACTGCGTTCATCACGGATCGCGGAACATATTGCTATAAAGTAATGCCGTTCGGATTAAAAAATGCGGGCGCAACATACCAAAGGCTTGTCAACAAAATGTTCGCCGAACAACTTGGAAGAACGATGGAAGTCTACATCGACGATATATTGGTCAAGTCATTGGAGGAGAAAGACCACGTGAAACACTTGCGGGAATGCTTTGAACAACTCAACCGGCACAACATGAAGTTAAACCCGGCAAAGTGCAGATTCGGAGTAGCATCCGGCGAATTCCTCGGGTATCTGGTAACTCATCGAGGGATAGAAGCAAACCCAAAGCAAATTAACGCCCTGATAGAGATGGCCTCACCAAAAACTAAGAGAGAAATCCAAAGATTAACCGGACGGGTTGCGGCGCTAAACCGGTTCATCTCGAGGTCGACGGACAAATGTTTGCCTTTCTACGACACACTCAGAGGAAACAAAAAGTTTGAGTGGACAGAGAAATGCGAACAGGTGTTCCAAGAACTAAAGAAATACCTGGCAAGCCCGCCCGTACTTTCAAAGTCGGTAGAAAGAGAGCCCCTTTTTGTGTATACGGCGGTATCATCAACGGCGGTAAGCGGAGTGCTGATAAGAGAAGATCGCAACGAACAAAAGCCGGTCTTCTACGTGAGTCAGACCTTGACGGACGCGGAAACTCGATACCCGCTAATGGAGAAAGCGGCCTTGGCAGTGGTGATGTGCGCTCAGAAATTGAGGCCTTATTTCCAATCGCACACGATCATTTTACTCACGGTTTTTCCGCTCAGAACTATCCTGCATAGTCCCAGTCAATCGGGACGTCTGGCAAAATGGGCGGTAGAATTAAGCGAGTATGATATCGAGTATCGGAGCAGGACATGCACGAAATCGCAAGTCCTTGCAGATTTCTTGATCGAACTCCCGACTGCAGGCGTTAGTGAACCAACGTCAGATTCGACGTGGGTTCTCCACGCAGATGGGTCTTCATCGAAGCAAGGTTCGGGAGTCGGGGTGCGGTTAACGTCGCCAACTGGGGAAATCCTAGAACAGTCGTTCAGGTTGCTCTTCAACGCTTCCAACAACGAAGCGGAGTATGAAGCCTTGATCGCTGGACTAAAATTTGCCCTCGGACTCAAGATCCAAAATCTGCAAGCATTTTGCGATTCCCAGCTGGTGGCAAACCAATTCAGCGGGGACTATGAAGCAAAAGACGACCGGATGGAAGCATATCTCAGAGTTGTCCGGGAGCTTGCAAAGCGATTCGAAAAATTCGAACTCACAAGGATCCCACGGGGAGAAAACGCTCCGGCCGATGCATTGGCGGCCCTGGCGTCAACGTCTGCCCCGGGAGAAAGACGAATCATTCCCGTCGAGTTCATAGAGCAACCGAGCATCGATCCACCACAAGTCATCAATCTTATACAACTGCCAGAAGGTGAAGACGAAGAAGAATCTCCGGAAAAAGAGTTAGCAACTGGCCCGACGGAAGAGTATGCCTGTGATCGTGGATGGATGGCTCCGATAAGAACATACATCGTGGACGGGGAATCCCGGCAGACAAGTGGGCTGCACGAAAGCTTAAGGCCCAAGCGGCCCGCTTCGTTCTCCTCGACGGCAACCTCTACAAATGGAGGATCTCGGGACCATTAATGATCTGCGTGGAAAAAGAAGAGGCAAGACGAATTATGGAGGAAGTCCATAGCGGATCGTGCGGAAATCACTCCGGAGGAAGAGCCCTTGCAATCAAAATCAAGCGGTATGGACACTATTGGCCAACCATGATAAAAGATTGCGAGAAGTTCTCCCTCAAGTGCGAAAAATGCCAAAGGCACGCACCAGTGATCCATCAGCCTGCAGAACTACTCTCATCAATTTCCGCGCCATACCCATTCATGAGGTGGTCAATGGACATTGTGGGGCCAATGCATAACTCAAAGCAAAAAAGGTTCCTACTTGTCCTGACAGACTACTTCTCGAAGTGGGTCGAAGCAGATTCGTACGCTAGTATCAAGGACGTTCAAGTGGAGCATTTCGTCTGGAAAAACATCATATGCCGGCACGGAGTCCCTTACGAGATTGTCACGGACAACGGTTCTCAATTCATTTCCACCCGCTTCGAAGGATTTTGCGAAAAGTGGAAGATACGCCTGAGCAAGTCAACGCCGCGTTATCCGCAGAGTAATGGCCAGGCCGAAGCAGCCAACAAGACTATCGTTGACGGACTCAAAAAGCGTCTCGACGAGAAGAAAGGGCGATGGGCGGACAAACTCGAAGGAGTACTCTGGTCCCACCGGACAACTCCAAGACGTGCAACAGGAGAAACGCCATTCGCACTGGTCTACGGTGCCGAATGCGTTATACCGTCGGAAGTAGACTTCCCCGGCGTCAGACGAAGGCTCTTGCCAGGATAGGAAGGCCTTAACCATCTGATGATGTTAGACGAACTGGACCTAATAAATGAAAGACGGGATCAAGCGCTCATCTGCATTCAAAACTATCAACAAGCAGCGGCCAAATACTACAACTCAAACGTGTGAAGCCGCAAATTCAAGGAAGGAGACCTCGTCCTCCGCAAAGTTTTTCAGAACACCGCGGAGCCGAATGCAGGGAAGCTAGGCGCAAAATGGGAAGGACCGTACAAAGTAGCAAAGGTGGTCCGCCCAGGAGCATACGAGCTGGAAAACAAAGAAGGAAAGCCAGTCCCAAGGACATGGAACGCGATGCACCTAAAGAAATATTATCACTAGACGCTGTAAAATAGAACTACGAACCGGCTTGATCCCTACATTCAGGGTATGTAGGAAACTCGTCTTCCGACGAGTTCAGCTATTTTTACATTATAATTTTCAAGGGGGAGTGGGTCCGTATATACATACTCTCAAATTTTGGGAAGCAAATCAAGAGGATGGACATTGGGACTTATCATCTCATAACACATCCATAGCTTGAAAGGTTTTCTGAACACCATTCCGACAAACATTGAGACTTAGCATCTCGAAACCTGATCCGGAAAGCGAATAGACTCAAAAAAACCCGAGAAAAAGAACATTGAAACTTGACGAGTCATAACGCATCTCTAACTTAAACGATATCACCCATCATTAGGGCACAACAAATGCCATCGCCCCTTGGCGCACATAAAAACACACGCCTTGGCAAGCATTCCACCGTCTGTTGTTGATCATAACGGGACGATCCTTTTAACCATGGTTCTTTATACATCCCAAAGCGGATAAACGTAGCGCGCTATACAAATTTCCAGACTAACATCCGAAAGGCGTAACCTGACATTCCGCGATCCTGGCAGGAAACGTTTGAGACGATGTTCTATTTAGTTCATTTCCACTAAACGCCCCGCATAGGTAGAAAATGCGAAGCGTGAATCACGAAATGAACTCTGTAAACCCAGTAAACGCCAACATGGAACGCTGGTCTTAGACATCTCACCACGAAGTACCAAACCGGCCCTGGTATGAGATCATAAACTCGTCCGGAAACTAACAACTAAATGAAACTCCAAACCCAGCGGCTAACTCCGCTGGTCGAAAAACACAAGGGGAACTCTTCCCGAACAATCAGGTCTGAGCGCCCGGAACAGCGCCCCGATCAACCCGACTGAACTAAGCAAGCAAAACCGAATCAATATGAAGAAGGTCAGCCGCCCAATCCAGTCAGATAAACGGGCCGCCCGACCACTTCAGATAGATGGGCCACCCGATCTCTTCAGATAAACGGACCGCCCGATCTCTTAAGAAGAAAAAATGGACTGCTTGGCCTCTTTAAAGAAACCGGCCAGCTGCCCAGTCTCACTAGACAAACGGGCCAATCGTACAAACGGCCAGCTGCCCGCTTTGAAAGACACGACCCGGCGGCTGGGACATCGCCAGCCGCCCGGGATCAATCCAACATGATCCGGCGGCTGAGACATCGCCAGCCGCCCGAGATCGATCTAGCACGATCCGGCGGCTGGGACATTGCCAGCCGCCCAAGATCAATCTAGCATGATCCGGCGACTGGGACATTGCCGGCCGCCCGAGATTAATCCACCACACGACCTGGCGGCTGGGACATTACCGGCCGCCCGAGATCAACCTAGCATGATCCGGCGGCTGGGACATTGCCAGCCGCCCAAGAACAATCCAGCATCCTCTCCATATCAATACACGGCGGCCGAGATTGTCTCGGACTAAACCCAGCCGCCCACGATCACCCGACCTGGACCTTTGCACAAAAGAAAAGTATACGACAAAACTTGAATTTCGGAAGCTTATCTTATTAAAATCTCAAAATAAGGAAAAAACCAGTCCAGACCAGAAATCAGGCCATACATAACATAAATCTTATAAACAAAATCCAAGAACTACCAAAAACTCGAAAATTACTAGAAAGAAAGATTGTCGCGAGGTCAAGAATCTGAGCCAAACGCTTTGGCAACAGCAATATCCGAGATTCCGGGAACAGACTCATTCGACCCCGACAGGTCAACCACCCCGAGAGAAGTAGCCTCTTCTTCAACAGATCTTTCCACGGGTATTGAAACATTGTCATCCCTATGAGCTGGGCACAACTGGGAGTCAATCTTCCCACGAACTCAGGCGATCACATCATCAAACCGAGCCGCAGACTTGTCAAACTCGTTCATCCATGTGGACAATTTAACCTCCTCCTCATCCAAGCTGGGAGGATCAGTCCCCTGTAGCAACACGACAAGTTCGATATTACTCTCTATCTGAGCCAAATCCACTTCCTGTTCCTGGCCCCAGACAAAGATCCAAGATCTTCCTTTAGCACATCCAAGAAGTTGCGGAATTTCGCGACAGAAGCCTTGCACCCATCCGCATAAGCCCGCTGCACCTTCGAGTTGCGCGCCGCCTTCACACTGGCCATCTGGTCATTCAAAGTCTGTATCTCCTTAGCATGACGCGCATCTTTGGCCTCTTGACGGGTCTTGAACTGCAACGCCTCGGCTCTTTCCGCGCGCAACGAAGCAAGCTCCTTCTCGAGTGACTTGACCTGATGCGAAGATGCCGCCTCGAGTTCGTTGAGTTTCCTCCTTACCATCCGAGCATCCTCCCGAGCATCCTCGGCACGCTTGCGGATTCCGCGGACAGAAGCATCATACGTGCTGATGCACTTGTTCACGGAAGACATAAACTAAAAAAAAAAAAAAGGGAGTCAGCAGAAAAAAAAAAAAAAAAAAAAAAAAAAAAAAAAGAAAAGAGAGAATAATAGGTAAACCTTCATTCCGCTCAAGGCCATATCCTCATACTTCTCAAGCTCGTCCAGACTGTCACAAGAAGGAAACTTGAAACTAGCATCTGTGATCACCGAAAAACTCCTAGCAGACTGACGACGATTTCTACAAACAGCTTCAGGAAAAGCAAGCCCTGGCGAAGGATCTATACGCCGAACCTCGGAAGAAGAATTTTTCGCTCCGAGGTCAGCAAGGCAATCCGCCTGCTTTTGGCGCAACAGGTCGTCTTCATCGCTCAGACCATAGGTAATCCCACCAGCCGCCGCTTTAGCCTTAGGTAAACGTCTCGCGATACTTCGTTCAAGAATAGCTTCCTTCTTCAGAGGAGTGACCACAACGGTGGATACCGCCAGCTTATCCGCTGGCCACTCGGGTGGAGGGATGGCATGACTGCCGTCCGCCTATCCTGATCCCGAAGGGCCGGCCGCCGTCTTATCCTTGGGATCTTTTCCAAGCTTGTTTACCTCACCTTTCTTCTCCATCTGCCTCCTCTCGCGAAAAGATTGCCTAACCATTATATTAAATTCAAAGAGACGGAAGAGCACTCGACTAGAGAAAGAACTCGTGAGGAAAAAGAAGAAGGAAACGTCCATATATATAGTCGGACGGTTCGAGTCCTAGTAGGAATTGAGTCTTTACAATTTCGAGCCAACCGCCCACAAGTCTTTCACGCGAAAAAGGAAATTTTATCTACAAAAAGAGGAAAGAAAAGAGAAAAGGAAATTTTCCCGTTCCGATCAATCCCGATAAAACCTCGACTTAAAGCTCATCGTCTTGGACTACGAAAACGAAGAGCTGGGGGGCTAACTGTTTGGGTCAAAATCCCCTCCTCGAAGATTGACGGAACGAGAAGTCAAGGTCAAAGATCAAATGGAACTTACTCCTAACATGGACCGGACGAACTAAGGCCAACTGCCCAAGACCCGTCCGGGAAATGAACCGGCGGCTGGGATAAGGCCAGCCGCCGGGTCTTCGTCAAACAACATCCGGCGGCTGGGATAAGGCCAGCCACCGGATCTTCATCAAGCAACATCCGGCGGCTGGGATGAGGCCAGCCGCCGGATCTTCACCGAGCATCGACCGGCGGCTGGGATAAGGCCAGCCGCCGGATCTTCACCGAGCATCGACCGGCGGCTGCGATAAGGCCAGCCGCCGGGTCCTCTTCATGCTGCAACCGGCGGCTGGGATAAGGCCAGCCACCGGGTTCTCTTCATTCTGCAACCGGCGGCTGGGATAAGGTCAGCCGCCGGGTCCTCTTCATGCCGCAACCGGCGGCTGGGATAAGGCCAGCCGCCGGATCTTAATCAAGTCACAACCGGCGACTGGGATAAGGCCAGCCGCCGGGTCTTCTTCATGCACCAGTCGGTATTCCACGATCATTTCTCAGTCAAGACTCCTTATCTGAACATCGTCCAGTCGAACGACCGTTAAACGTAACTCTGAGTCCGGACCGACCAGAAGACTATCCATTTGCGCAATCCGACTCCAAAAACGTCCGTAAACATTTCCCGAAAGACCGTGACGAACGTTCAGCCGTCCTTGGACCAGTCGTCGAGCACACGAGCCAAAGGTACCGGCGGCTGGCCGTCAATACGGAAACCGGCGGCTGGAAGTTCAAGTGAAGAACGGGCGGTTCAAATCTCAAAAGTCGTAAAACGCTCGGAATGCTGTTCACGCGGGAAAAACCGCTAAAAACACTATTCATCTCGAGACAAAGTTAACCAAAAAATCGAATTAAGTATAAACCAAGATTCGGTTTACTATTCACGACTACTATTCACCGGCGGGCCAGATTCGGGTCAGAACGCGCAGACGGATCACGGAAGACTCTCGGGCCGGAAATCGGGCCCAAAAAGCTTAGGTCGGCGGCTGGGAAGGAAGGACAAAGTCCCACATCGGAAATCTGAAGTCTTAGCCTCCTAGGATTATCAGTATATATATGTACGCTCATGTAAGGATTAAATTCATCCCAGATCCGAGTATTAGGAATTTTAGCAATTTAAGACTATTCAGCTTTTGCTAATTTCCCTTGTACTTTCGGAAAATATCAATAAAAATCTCTCTTTTGCATTTTCGGTCCTTTAGTTCTTTTTAAATAGAATTTTCGAGCCCCCATAAAATATAAGTTTTGACAGTGTGAGTTTCGGCTCTCACAATAGTTCGAGAGCTTTGTCCACCTAAGGCTATGCAGACACAAGGGCTTAAGTCTTTCATATGGAGCTGTTTACATGGTCTGTATGAAAATAGTCGTGTTGGTGATTGCGGGCCTGTGTCGGTTAAGTTCATAGAGCTGCATGCTAATGTTGAGGGTGACGCGGCAATGGGTGCCTTGACGGACGAGTTGGTGGACATATTCCGTAAGCAATATGCTATGGATATGTATAAGGTGTTGGTGCTCCCCCATTACCCCGATGAGGATACTGTTTAAGGGGTTGTATTAGTTTCGTTTTTGGCTTTTTTTGAAACTTTTAGTTGCATCCATGTGGATGGATATGTGCGGCAGAGCATGTTGTTAAACGATTTTATGTTTTGATATGTTTCTTTTGTATGATTTCTTACTACATGTGGTAATGATGGTGAACCATTTGTATGTGGATATGTTTTATTTATCAGGACGAGGAACGTGTTGCTATATTATGTATAAGTAAGAGGGTATGTTATATTGATGTTTTAGTGTATTTAGGGTTGAGTGGAGAGTGACTATATCTAACCATTTTTTGGTGTGACTATATATATCCATGTGGATGGTATTTCACTTTTGTTCCATGGAGAAAGTGATCTGTAAGGTTAGGGCGCGACTTTTTAGGGTAGATATTTTTTATAATATTTAAAGTAAGATGGGGTTGGGGTGGGTATTCGAAGATTTTTATAATATTATTATTAGATTGAGGAGATGAGATGGCCAAACATGAAGTGTGGGCCAATCATCTCCACATCAAAGAAGAAGAAAAAGAGAAGTGTCAAGCATGAACTCAGCCTATAAGAAGCTCATCACATGATCAAATATGTGTATAGGAAGCAATCGAGGCTTTAGGCGTCATGAAGTGTGTTGCAAGTAATAAAACTTGTATAAGAAGGCATGTTGTGTGCAAAAGGAGGAGCCAGCGGTTAGAGCTGGCGACCAACTGCCGATGCAAGAAGACATCAAGGCAGAGTTGAAGCTTAGTCACTCTTGTACGACTAAGGAAAAAGTCTAGTCACCCCTGTACGACTAAGGCAAAAGCCTAGTCACCCATGCACGACTATGAGCAACACAAAGAGTGAAGGAGCCAAGATGAACTTGGCGACTGAAGACAGTTGCACTTAATCGCTCATGTAAGTGACCAGCAGTCTCTCATGGACGACTAGCACAACGCGTAGTCTCACATGTACGACTATGCACTACGGCTGAAGCACTGTTCATCCTTCCTTTCATAATATGACTGTTGCACAAGTGGGAGATAGTTGTTCAGCAGCAAAGAGTCACGTGTGGTTTATTGTAACCACTTCCTTTCTAGAAGCTATTTGAAATCAATGGTGCAGATGTGTGCAAGGAAATCATGTGGCTGGGATTTAATTTGGATATGGCCGTTGATGGCTGTGTAGAATTGAATCCACCATTTTATCTCTTATTTTGCCTACATAAAGGCTTGTAATCCTTTGTTACCAAAATAATGAAATTAGTGACAAGTTCTTGACAATTGTTTAGCTTTCTCTCCTTTATTTATGTGCTGTTCGTCAGCCACCATGTAGAGAAGGAGGATTAAACGATTTAGGCTGTGCCCATTAAGGGCTAAGCCATTGCTTGTCCATTCATCTTTCATTCACCAAAATCTTCTTTTTTTGTTTAGTTGATTCATTTTGTTCTTCCCATAACACAGCCAGATTCATTGTTGATCTCTGAGGTGTTGTAAATGGTGTGTTAAGAGAAGGTTCATCACAAGTTGTGCTGCTTCTCTCCTTTGTTTATTTCGCTTTATGCATCATCTTTCTCCCCACACCACATCCGGTTTCCTTGTACCTTAAGCTGTGTGTTGTGGTGGATTCAAGGAGAGATCATCACAAGTTGATGATTCTCTTCTCCTGGATAAAGTGGTGAGCTCATTATGGTCCTAAATCTAACAATTATAAGTACAAGACGCTGTGGGTTTGGGGTTAAGCTTTCTATTTTTTTTTATTTTTTTTTTGCGGTAACGCTTTCTCGATTTGGGTAAGATACTGGTTTAGGGTTCTTATTTATTTGCAGATCTGATGGATAGAAGAGGGAGAGGAATTCTCAGTTGTTGTCCATGTGGTGGGCGAGTGAGGCTCCTTACTTCTAAGACTGCGGCAAATCCGGGGAGGTTGTTCTACGGCTGCAGTAATGGGGATGAGGTATTTCTCTTAATCTATTTGATGACTTTAGATTGTAGATCTGTTGTAATAGTGTTGATGTATATGCAGAAGTGTAAGTACCATTTGTTTAAATGGGCGGATGAATGTTTTGTGGAAGAGGTTGAGGAGCTTTAATTGAGGTGCACTTGTGTGGAAGGCAAAGATATGGAGGTGGGGAACAAAAATTTGAAGTGTGAATCTGAGGTAGATAAGCTGAAAATTGGTGGAAGATGCTTTGAGGCTGTGGTGTGTCGTTTAGAGAGGGATTTTGAACTTTTGGAGAAGGAGGTGTTAGACTGCAAAATTATAGTTATTTTTTTGAAGCAGGTGTTGGCCTCGTTTGTGGTGGTCATGGTTTTGTATAAGTGTTTTTTGTAAAGTATGTGATGGGGTGGTACAATATATGGTTATGTATCTGTGCAATTGTTGTGTGAAACATGGTTTACATTTTGTGTCTGTGTTGTGGGCACCTACTATAAACAATATCGGTGTGTGTTTGAGTGTTGTGGACACCTACTTGAAACAATATCCACAAGCATATACAAAAATATATATCCAGAAATATATATCCAGAAATATATATCAAAATTAGTATCCACGAGTGAATATCCAAGACACTTGTGAAATGATGGTGTAAGTGTAACATGTTTGTTATGATTGTATATATGGGATGCTGCATTTTAGGAAATTATGGAACATGGATAAGGGTAATTCTAGAGTAGTGGAGACCTACTATAAACAATATCGGTGTGTGTTTGAATGTTGTGGACAACTACTGTAACGAATATCCAGAAATATAAATTTGAAATATATATCTACAAGTAAATATAAAAATAGTATCCACAAGTGAATATACATGACACTTGTGAAAATAAAATGTGAAATAAATGGTGTTGAGTGTTGTGGACACCTATTATAAACAATATCGGTGTGTGTTTTAGTGTTGTGGATACCTACTATAAACAATATCCACAAGTATATATTATAAATATATATCGAGAAGTATATATCAAAAATGGTATCCACAAGTGAATATCCATGACACCTGTGAAATAATGGTGTAAGTGTGAAGAGGTTTTGTTATGGTTTTATATATGGGATGCTGCATTTTAGAAAATAAAAGAACATGGATAAGGGTTATTCAATAGTAGTGGCCCACTACAACAAATGTGGCTATTAATAGCATAATTTCCGTAATTGCTATGAAAAGTGAAACGGAAGTGTGAATAATGTACTTATAGCATTAAGTAATGCTATGCCCAAAAAATCAATAAGCAGTAACTTAAAACAAGCTAATCCGCCTAATTTTTGCATTAAGCGCCAACACTTAGAAAAAAGGGCTTTTGTGCAGTGTATTACCAAAACTTTTAATATTCATAACACAAAAAAAAAATATTAGAGGAAAAAAAAAACACATCTCGCCATCTCCGCCGACTCCATCTTCTCCATCACGATTCCACCTCTCTCGCCATCTCCGCCGACTCCATTGCTCGCCTTCTCGATTCGATCTCTCTCACTCTCGCAATTTGCATCATCCTCCTGAGACATTGAAACCCTTCTTTCACAGAGCCACCGAAGCAAACTGCGATTTATTCTCTGGGCATCTTTTGAGATGATTGTTCTGGTTAGATTGAATTTAGGGATTTTTGGAATTTGGGTTATTTTTAATTTTTTTTTTCATGCCTCGGTTGATACTTCCTTGTCGAAGTTCTTCTCTGGCTAGGTTCAACCTTCTGGGTATGCTCTCTCATTCTCCTGTGATTACTCCTAAACTCTTTTTTTGGACTTTTTGATTTGTTTACTCGTTTGTAAAAGATCTGAACATGCTAAATGGAAATGACGAATTGCTTGAGTTTTTTTGTTCGAATTTTGACTTCTTTGAGCTACTCAAGAGATTGTAGTTTCATTGCTTGTATTGTATGAATATGTTGAGTTCTTACTTTGTACGAACTTGTAAAGTATTAGAGATTTTTATTTAGTGCACTTGATTTCTGCTCTTTTGGTTAATTTGTATTTTCATACCTTAAACTCTTCTCTTGTAGCTTCCGGCTAGAAGCGGTTCTCTTCCATTTCGTAATTCAGCAAAGAGACTTACTCAATACAGACGGTTTCTTACTTCTGAGGTTTGTGTTTCTTCCATAGAAGATTATCAACTGCCACATTATTTTAAATAGAGAATGATTTTCAATGTTGTTTATGTGTATCAGGTTACTTGTTTGAGGAAGAACCGGTTTCTTTCACATTCTGTTGATGTAAATCTCTCTCTCTCTATCCTTCCTTATAGTAAATAGAACCCAAAATACTGGATTTATGCAGCAAAATGTTCTGATCTGAAGCCTTTTCTGTTTGTTTGCTTAGGTGGATCTAAGTTTCTCTCTTGGTGAAGAGAAAACTATTGTTAGCTCTAAAATCAAGGTTTCCCCTCAAGTTAAAGGTACAACAGTCCAGTACATTGCTGGCACTTGAAATAAAGGAAAAAAAATCAATGGTTTCTCTAAGCTGAATATTTAGTTTTTTTTTTCTTGCATTCGCTTTAGGTACATTCCCATCATGGATTTTTGCATTCTTTCCAACATCTAGTTCTGAACAAGCATTATGTTGCCCATGATCTTCAGCCGCGTTGGTCTTGGATGAACCTTTTTACAAAGGACTACTCTTGATTATCAAGATGACAAGGCTGTTGCTGCTCTCATCAATGTGCACTTCTCGGTGCCAATATAACTGATGCTTTCTTTATCAGCGTTATTGGTAGTGAGCTTGTTCAGAAATATGTTGCTGAAGGAGCTAGGATGGTTCGTGAACTATTTCAGGTAATCGACTGTCATCTCCTTTTTCTGCTACTTGATGCTTTGTGTTTTAAATGCTCTTTCTCTACTTTCTGATTATTTGTGTTTACCTTTTCTGTATGGCTCTTAATATATGGTTTTGGTTTTTAATTAAGTACATAATGAGAGGTAGATGGACTTATTGAACTGCCCCTGTCTTTACGTTGGTTTTGTCTGCTCTGATCAGGTATTGAAGTGCTTGAATCAGTTTGTACAGAATTTTGCATTTCTCATGGAAAGTGAATTGATGGGTATGTTCTCATGTGATCCATGTCCCTTGTTTATTCATACATAATATCTTTATTGAAATACATAATATTTCCCATCTGAAGCATCGTCATTGAACGTAATTCTTGCTGAAACCTTTTCGGTTTTTTCTTTCATTTTGGTCGTATGCTGCTTTGGTTTCTTACCCATATATCTTTATATCAGGTCGTTGCCAGTAATGTCAGAGAATTGGTCCGAGTCCAAAGTCTTTTCAATCGTAATGATTGGTACTTCAGGTGATCTTGCCAAGAAGAAGACTGTCCCGCAGTTTTCAACTTATAAAGTCGGGTTAGTTCATACCAATTATACCTCTATTGGCTGTATTGTACGTGTAGGTTACTAGGATCCTCTTCTTTCAATATTATTCATCGTTTTCACCTCTTTTTTTGTTAGCAGGGATTCCTCAATCCATACTAAGTTCACATATTGGGTACTGCAGGGACTAGTATTTCAAATGACGAGCTGCGAGATAGGATTCTTGGGTGAGCTAAAAATCAAGGGTGGAAACATCTTTTGTAGCTCTAGTTTAGTATATGTTCATATTTCCATGCCAAATACATAGTATTTTGTTTGTTTCTCATTTCCTTTGTCTAGACTTATTGTAAAACATAAATTGTTGTTATATAATAATTTCTTTTTATATAAATCGAATTGAAACAAAAATATATAATAATAATAAGAGAAATGGTCTCATATAACACATTTTAGAGTTTTGTTTCCCAGACTAGCACAAGGGAATAAAAATTCCTAATATAACATTCATTAATATGTTAATGACGATTATACCCAAAACAGAATATTAAAAAAACCGATCAAAACATGTCGACGGAAGACGATGATGGCACGACTCCGACAGAAGACTAGGGCAATTGGAGACGGAAGACGAGGAGGGAGCTTATAGCCGGCGGCGTCACCGGCGGCATATCTAAAACCGTCGTGGCTCCATTCGAGCGAATTAAGATTCTTTTCCAGGTATGAATGATTCTATCGAACTTTGTACTGTTTCTTCTCGAATTGACTCGTCCCCTGGCTCAATTGGGTTTACCTGAGTCATGAACCCGGACTGAATCATCAAGTTCTCGCTTAGCTAGTTTCTTTGATTCGAAATCTGAGAGCTTTTAGTGTTTTATTGACAATTGAAATCTGTTTAGAGAGAGACATTAAGTTCTTCTTAGATAGACTTTGGGTTATACAAAGCTAATTGGTGTAATTGATCTTTTCCAGAGCACAAACTTTTTGTTGGTATGCTTCCAAAGAATGTCTCTGAAGCTGAAGTTCTATCGTTATTCTCCTAGTACGGGACCATAAAGGACCTACAGATTTTAGAGGTGCTCAACAAACAAGCAAAGGTTTTAAACCCATTCTCTGTGTCCTGTCTTCTTCTTCTTCTTTTTCCACTGTTGTGATCTTTGCTTTCCGCTTCGTTTAACCAAGTTCTGATAATCTTTTTGTGTGTGTGTGTGTTTTTTTTTTTGCTAGGCTGTGCTTTTCTTAAGTATGAGACAAAAGAACAAGCTGTTTCTGCCATGGAAGCCATCAACGAAAAACATAAAATGGAGGTGATTGCTTTTGCTAGTTATCAACACCCTTACCTTTTCTCCTGTGTCGTGTGACAATTTCATGGTTTGTTGTTTGCTTTCTTCTCAGGGTTCAACTGTTCCATTAGTTGTGGGCAGACACACAGAAAGATTTCAAAAGGCTCAGTCTAACATCGCTCGATTAGCTAATGCTGATCCAACAAATCCTATCATTGTTCGGAGCATTACCCATCAGTTATGCTCCACCATACATTTGCTTCATTCGACTCGTAGCTTATAAAATCCTCTTTTTTATATATTTCCACAGCAGGCTCCTGGAACTTAGCCTTCACAAATGTGATTGGTGGGTTTTCGAAGAAAGGAGATTTTCAAGAAGCGTTTCTTCTGTGGTTCTACATGGCTGATCTTAGGGTGAAACCTGATGTTGTAACATGCAGTGCGTTACTACATCAGTATTGCAGAGCGCAGAGTGAGTGAAGCTATCGTTTTGTTTAATAAGTTGCTTGATGCCGGGCAAAAGCCAGATGTTGTTTTGTATAATACACTCATCCATGGATATTGCAGTGCAGGGGATATTGAGGAAGCATGTGAGTTGATTGGTATGATGGTTCAGAGGGGTATGCTTCCAAATGAGAGTACCTATGTAGCACTTGTTGTGGGGCTTGAGGGAAAGAGGTTCGTGAACTCAGAAGAGCATGCATCCATGTTACTTGAGGAAATTCTTGTCGCAAATAGTGCTAAGTAACATTGTTTTTTGGGTGTCATGTGTTTATCATAGTTGCTCTCTCATGTGCCTTGTCTTTGTATAATACACAAGTCTCATGGCAAAAGTTTCAAACGTTTGCTTTTGTTTCACATTTTAAAGCCACATACAGTATTTTTTCATTGATATATCATATAGCAAAAAAAGAAAGTTAATAAACAAAACCAACAAACAAAAATACATAGATAAAAAACCAAAGAGTCATTAGAATGTTAGTTTTAGAATTTAAGAAGTTTTCTTGAATTTTCAGGAAAGATTCATACAAATTTAGGAAGACCATCCAAAATTGTATGTTAATTACTAGTTTATCAGAAACAAATTTATGAAGTTTTTCTAAACTTTTAGGAAGGCTTTCCTGATTTTTTTTTTTTAAAAGATTTATTGTTTTAAAAAAGCATTCTTAAATATTAAGAAATACATTATAAACTTTTAGCAAAATCTTTCAAAAATTTGTATGAGTTTTTTTTAAATCTATAAATGGTAGTTTTGGAATCTATGAAGCTTTCTTAAATTTTTTGGAAAGATTCATACAAATTTAGGAACACCATCCAAATTTGTATGTTAAGTAGTAATTACTAGTTGATCAGAAACAAATTTAGGAAACTTTTCTAAACTCTTAGGAAGTCTTTCCTGAAATTTTAAAAAAATATTTTTAAAAAATTTATGAACCTTTCTTGAATTTTAGAAAGATTCGTACAAATTATATTATTTTTAGAAAAATCTAGAAATGTTATAGTTTTGGAATTTATGAACATTTCTTCAATTTTTAGAAAGATTCATACAAATTTAGGAATCTTTTCTAAATTTTTAGGAATAGCTTTCCTGAAATTTTAAAAAGTTTTTCTATTGTTTTATAAAAACATTCTTACAGATTGAAAACGACATTATAAACTTTTAAAAATATTTTCTAAAATGTGTATGAGTATTTGTAGATATCTAGAAATGTTAAGTTTTGAATTTATGAAGCTTTCTTGAATTTTTAGGAAAGATTCACACAAATTTAGGAAGACCTTCCAAATTTATAAAGACCTACAAATTTGTATTTGAGGAACTGGTAATTAACATACAATTTATGATGTTCTTCTTAAATTTGTAAAACACTTCCTAAAATTTCAAGAAAACTTTATAAACTTCAAAATAACATTAAAAAATATTTCCGAAGTATTTAGGGAAAGATTTTTAGAAATTTTGGAAGGATTTGTACTAATTCGAGAAGCCAAACCCTAAAATTTCACAAAAGTTGATTTACCCCTCCTAAGAACATCGAATCCATAAAAAATGGTTGATAAACCGTTCTAAAACATGTAAAACAAAATTATACATAGTTCAGCCCTTTTTCTAGTTCAAAATATTTGAAGACATCATTTCAAAGTATTTAGGGAAATATTTTTAGAAATTTGGGAAGGATTTGTACTAATTCGGGAAGTCAATCCCTAACATTTCAAAAATGTTGATTTACCTCTCCGAAGAACATGAAATTCATCTAAAATGGTTGATAAGCCGTTCTAAAATATGTAAAACACAATTACATTTGAATTCGACTCTTAACTAAATCCCAAAAGCTTACACTCTTATGGTAATATGCTATATAGATTTCAAAAAAACGCCCCCACCCTCCCTTAGCAACGTGGTATTGCAAAGTTGATCGGCTTATGGAGAACCAGCTTGTTCGCAGAGATCTAGCATATCCAGTGTCTGCAACAAAAACATCATATAGGTAACACATAATCAGATCACAGATCAATCTCCATCTCCATCTGCATACTAGTGATACTCTACAGGGAAAGGTTTTCTACTTATATTAGAACGCTAGATCCGTGGATATGGGTACACACCTCGGGAATGGAGAGCTCAAGGCGGAATTTTGGACCATCGTAGTGGTGAAGAACAGGCCTGAAGGAATCCTCTTTCAAGGCTTTGAAGCTCTGAAATTACAAATTCAGGAAGACCATCCTAAATTATATGTTCTATTTAGATATTCAGGAAGACCTTCCTAAATTAAATTCAAGAATACATTCTTAAAGATTGAGATAAACATTCTAAACTTTACCATGTAATTCAAGATAACTCTTGAAGCTTTTTTGATCATTTTGATAGTCTGAGTTAATATCAATTAATTTGCTTGTTACAAATCTCATCGTGTTGTGGATTGCATTATTATTATTTGTTTTTCTAGGTGAATGAGGCTTTATTTTAATTTATGTTTTAGGAAGCTTTTCATATGTTTTAGAATAGCTTTCCTGAATTTATATTTATTCATTCAAAATAGAGTATATATTCACTTTTTACTTTGGAGTTAGTCTTGGTTTAGGAAAGATTCATACAAATTTAGAAATATCATCCTAAATTGAATGTTAATTACTAGTTGATCACCAAATTTGTTCTTGTGATTTTAATATCTAGAAATGTTATAGTTTTGGAATTAATGAAGTTTTCTTAATTTTTTAGGAAATATTCAAACAAACTTAAGAATATCATCATAAATTGTATGTTAATTACTAGTTAATCAAGCTTTTCTAAAATTTTAGGAAATGCTTTCGTGAATTTTTTTAAGAAATTATATTGTTTTAAAAATATATTATTAAGGATTGAGAAAAACATTATAAACTTTTAGGAAGATCTTACTAAAATGTGTATGAGTATTTTTAGATATCTAACAATGTCATAGTTTTAGAATTTATGAAGCTTTCTTGAATTTTTAGAAAGATTTTTACAAAATTATGAAGTTTTTCTACACTTTTTAGAAAAGGCTTTCTTGAATTTTTTCGTGATTTTTAAAGAAATTATATTGTTTTAAAAATACATTATTAAAGATTGAGAAAAAATTATAAAATTTTAGGAAGATCTTACTAAAATGTGTATGAGTATTTTTAGATATCTAATAATGTCATAGTTTTAAAATTTATGAAGCTGTCTGGAATTTTTAGAAAGATTTTTACAAATTAAGGTAGTTTTTCTACACTTTTAGGAAAACCTTTCCTATTTTTTTAAAAAAAAATTATATAGTTTTTAAAAGACATTCTTAAAGATTGAGAAAGACACTACAAACTTTTAGAAATATCTTACTAAAATGTGTATGTGTATTTTTAGATATCTAGAAATGTTAACTTTTATAATTTATGAAGCTGTTTTGAACTGTTAGGAAAGATTCACACTAATTTAGGAAAACCATCCCAAATTGTATGTTAATTACTAGTTGATCAAAAAAAAATTAGGAAGCTTTTCTAAATTCTTAGGAAAGGCTTCCTCCCTGAATTTTTTAAAGAAATTATATTGTTTAAAAAGACATTCTTAAAGATTGAGAAATACATTATAAGCTTTTAGGAAAATCTTACTAAAATGTGTATGAATGTCTTTAGATATCTAGACATTATAAGCTTTTAGGAAGATCTTACTGAAATCTTATAGACCTTACTGAAAATATTACAAAAAATATTCAATTTTGATTGTTGATCTCATTTGTTAGTTTTTTAGGAAAGTTTTAGGAAACATTTGTTTGTATTTAGGAAGACTTTACTGAAATTCATTACAAAATTCAAAGTTGGATTGTTTATGTCTAACTTGTTGGTTTTTATTAAGCTTTTAGGAACCCTATGTTTGTATATATGAAGGCGTACGTTACTATACTCGTATTTTATAAATATTCAAGAAATCTTAATAAATTCCAAAACTTATGAAACATTGCTAGATATTTATAAAATGTTCATTTGAATTTTAGTAAATTCTTACTAAAAGTTGAAGGTACAAGGATTGGAGAGAACCAAAAAGGTTGCAACTAAAAAGTCAAAGTTATTTCTCTGATTCCCTATGAAGATTTTATTTTACTGAAATCACAAGTAAAAAGTGGAAACCATATTTGATTAATTTTGTACTTTCACAAATGATAACAAGAAAAAGGGCCTATGTACATTCACAAATGTTTTTGTTGGAATTTATGAAGCTTTAGAGAACCATTGTTGATATTTAGAAATGTCTTACTAAAACTCGTATTTTAGAAAGAGTTTAGGAAGCAATTGTTTGTATTTAGAAAGACCTTACTAAAAATCGTTTCTTCAATTTTTGTGATGTTTTAGATGCGAAAATGGATGACTTTTATCAAATTGGTTTGTTGATTCTGCTAAAGACGAAAGCTATAATAAATTAAATGAATCTTCCGAAATTTGTAAGAATAGCCTTCCTGAATGTGAAGAAAAGCTTCCTAAATTTGATTTATTGTATAAATAGGCACAAGAGGTAATTTTAGAATGTCTTTTTCAATATCTAAGAATGTTTTTTAAAGCAATAGAATTTTTTTAAAAAGTTTAGGAAAACATTCCTAAAACTTTATAAATACTTACTAAATTTGTATTTGATATGACAATATTATAAACTTCAAGACTCTTTTTTTCTAAGTTGTCTCATCATCCCATGTTGTCAAGCTATCATATTTTCTTCTAATATATAAACTCTTTAGCCTGTGAAAAATATTATAATTCCATAGATGGCAAAAACTTCACTGCTTTGTAGTCTAATATACTCAATTCTGATAAGTAGCAAGAGAGTGGCTCTAGCTGCAAGTGTGGTATCTGAAACAAAGACATGGATAAACTCTCACCAGAATCGTTTTAAGCATAGAATTTTTATTGAAAAAATGGTCACAGACTCTAATTCACGCATAAATAAGTTTTTTTCATCTTGGCTATCAAGAGATTTACATGATACAATCCTTCCATTGGAGCATGAACAGCTCCTTTAAGTAATGCAACTAATAACCAGAACCATCTTCTTCGCCCATATAAAGAAGCAGCAGGCCAGCTATAAAACCCATCCCCTGAAGTTATTAGAACCATGAATCGTAGTACCACATTATAAGAAAATAAGAAACAAGTGATATATCTCGGAGGGCGGACCTGAACATATCCAACATCTCTGTGTCAAACTGAGTACGCCTTAAGGACATTGTACAGCGATCTTTTTCCGGGTCCATGTCTCTTCTGAAAGAAAACATGGGATGGGAAAGTACGGGATATGTCTCGAATGATATCAAGTTCTGAGGCCGACGTCTCATAAATCACCAATTGCTGCACATAAAATTTGTTAAATTTGATAGAATATATGACTCATAAGAAAAAACAAGGTAACAATACGAAACCGAGAGATTATCTAACCTCGTAAACACCGGGATTCATAAGCAAAAGGTCCCGGCTTCCTGAGATTAACTGCCAGACAAGACCTCTTAAACAATCCGGGATCCCTTTTCCTATACGCCTTTTGACAACATTAGGCTTTCTTCTAACATAATGCTTCGAGTCACTACCTCCAACCCCAATCATCTTCCTCCATTTTCTCATCTTTCTCTCCTCTCTGTAACCAACAACAAAAACATACACACTACCTTTATTATATCTCTCTCTCTCTTTCTGAAAAACTCTCCTCAATGTCCTCAGGACCTACCTGTCATGGTCAGTAGATGATGTTGATTTAGCCTTGCTGAAACACTCTGGCGAATTGCCATGTTCTTGCTTCAGGAACCCGAATAGATCCACCGGGACATGAGGAGTGACTGCTCCTGAATCACTGTCATTTTCTGTTCATTTTCTACTCATTCTACTAAGCTGAAGAGACTCCTAGCATTGGTTTTAGACAACTTCCAGTCTCCTTCTTCACAAGATTGTGATCAAGCTGGATAATGTCACAATCCGTGAAAACATTCCACAAGAGGTATTCATTAACAGAATATAAGACTCCAAAGCCCAAAGACATTCACTAAGATTAGCGTTCCATAGAACATGAAAAAAAAAACAAATAGAATCCTAAATCCGAGAACTTTGAAACTCCATGATGTGATGTAGAAGGGAAACAAATAGAATCCTAAATCAGTTCTTACTAGTAAACGAAGACGACCCACAAACTACAGTGAAAGAGGAACACAATTGCGGGAAAATTAACACTCACCAACGTTTGGTCGGATCAAAAGATTCGTACCCAAATCATCGATGTTTCCGATGAGATCTCACTCTCCTCACTCCGCTCCTCCGTCTCTTACCTTCGATTCAGACCGGTCAATCTCTGATCTGATTCAGAAATCTCGGTCTGCAATTCAGAAACCAGAGCTGGAGATTAGGAGAGACTTGTGGTGTCTCTAAACCTGTCACCGAGAAAGCTAATGACGGAAGGGGAAAAGCTCGAACCGAAGGCTGAGGAAGTGGTTTGATCGTGTCTGCTTTAGCAGGCCACGGCACGACGAATTGTTGTGGAGGCTTGTAGGTTTCCGGCACGGCGGAAGAAGACTGTGAAGGCGACGGCTATGGAGTTGAGGTTTTTTTTTTTAGAGAAAAAGTTCTATTTTTTTTCTTCGCGTGATTAATAGTAGGGGTAAGATAGTCATTTCCTCGTTTAATGAATGTTATTCTAGGTAAGAAATGAGTGTTTGTGGTAGTCTGGGAAGAAAAAGTTGAAACTGTGTCATATATGAGAATTGCCCTAATAATAATTAATATAGCTTGGTTCAGCTACAAATATTTTAATTCGGCTCACATTTATACAGCAAAATTATAAAGCTATTATAAAATATTAAATAGCTCTAATTATTTGTTATTACAAAAATTATTACGGCAAATAAAAAATGCTACTGTAAAATATAAAATAGCAGAAATATAGAGTTAATATAAATAATATTAGAGCACTAAAATTTGTGCTATCATAGAACGGTCTACAATAGCAAGTAAAATTAAAGCTATTGTATGGGGAGGGTCTAAGATGGCAGTTGCTAACATAGCATTTATGTAAACGCTATTAAAACGATATTATAGCGATTTTCGTGTGCTATCAATGACCACATTTGTTGTAGTGTGGACACCTACGATAAACAATATCGGTGTGTGTTTGAATGTTGTGGACACCTATTATAAACAATATGGTGTGTGTTTGAGTGTTGTGGACAAGTACTATAAACAATATCCACAAGTATATATTTATAATATATATCCACAAGTAAATAATAAAAAATGGTATCCACAAGTGAATATCTATGACACTTGTTGAAATAAAATGGTGTAAGTGTTTGAGTGTTGTGGACACCTATTTTAAACAACATTGGTGTGTGTGTGAGTATTGTGGATACCAACTATAAACAATATCCACAAGTATGTATAAAATGAAGGGAATGTCCTGAAATCAGACTTGTATTTATTCTATTAGAGTCGTGATGTCGAGATAAGACAATCATATGATATTGGATGGTTATAATGTTTTGCTAGAAGCCGCTTATAACTTATGAGTTATGAACTCATTACCATTATCATATGATCCTATAGGGTCACACACCTAAGCAAACTGGATATTATAAATTGGGTTTTGATCATTAGAGTAATGATTGTGATCAACGTATATAAGATATACGTCGATATCGACTTTCTGTGAGGGTGTCGATCGACACCAATGGTGGGTGTCGATCGACACTTGTTCGGTCACGACTTCTAGAAGTATTGACTTTTGGATGGTGTCGATCGACACCAATTAGGTGAGTGTCGATCGACACCTGTTAGGTCGTGGAAACGTGCGGATTTTTTTGTGAAGGTGTCGATCGACACCAATGGTGGGTGTCGATCGACACCGTCGGCAGCTCCGCCTATATATATGATATAAGGGGCTGCTCGATTGATATAACTCAAAATCACAAAACTAAGCACACAGAAGTCATTTTGAGACTTAGAGAAGTCTCAGGAGACGTAGAGAAACCCGAAGGCGAATCGTTCGCTCCGGCACTAGCATCCCGTCGTCCAGTTTGTGTGCGTGTGGACTTCTGTAGAGGCGCAGCACTTGAGGCGCTCCTAATCTCGTTGTACCTAATCTTATTCCGCTGCAAAACCTTCAGGTATGTTCGAGATTTCATATATATTCAAACATAGATTCAATTGGCACGATCCGTGGACATAGGATTGTTGTTAGGGCTGTTTTAATGTGATTAAAACCTGAACGAAATCCATCAGTGGTATCAGAGCGGTGTGTTTGTATTGAATCTATAGAATATATGTAAATCCACATGATCAAAAATCGTTTTTGATGAAGAACACGTTCTGAGTTCTTCGGTGTCGATCGACACCAATTCGGTGTCGATCGACACCACTATGGTTTTCGCGTAAAAATTGTTTTCGCGTAAAAACTTAAGAATACGATCGGTTTAAATGGTAAATTAGTTATCGTTAATTAAACTGATTTGGTGGGTGTCGACCGACACTAAAGTAGTGTCGATCGACACCGGTCGATTATTTGCAAATTGATTTGATCGGTTTAATCGATTAAATGGTTTATCGCAAACCGGATCAGAATCTGTCGGTCAACACAAAAGTTGTGTCGATCGACACTGACTTGGTGTCGATCGACACCACTTCAGAATTTGCGGTTTTGACTTAAGAAAAATTTTAAAAAGGTTTTAAAATATCTAGGATATATAATTGATATAAACTAGATTTAAGGTTCCGTTCCTCAAACCTAATATTAAGCAATGATATCTTCCCAATCTTGTCAACTGTCAAGGCTCGTTTCATTGTGTGATGGGTCTGCCAAAGCAGGGTGTCCGCAATTACATGAGTGAGGCAGGTTGTAATCGTTACTACGGACTTAAAAGATTGGTTTGCTTAAATGGGCTATCAAAATAGTTTTGGGCCCATAGATATAGGATTGGATTCGATATTAGATATTAATCCAAGACCGAGAATTATATATGATATAATTAGCAAAGTGTTGCTTACCTAAATAGCTAAAGTTTGGGCGATGGGCCAAAGCTCACTCAAATTTTTGTAAAATATGGATCTTGGATCATTATATTCAATTGAGGAAAATTGTTTTTGAATATAATGTGAGTTTCTTAATTGTTAAGATTTCTCATTTCTTGAACAACAAAACTAAAACTCTCAATTTTGTTTTTCAGCTATGGCTAGTTCCCCTCACAGAAACACATTCTCGCTTCGATCCGTCCTTGAGAAGGACAAGCTTAATGGATCGAACTTCCTTGAATGGTATCGGAACTTGAGAATTGTTCTCAAACAGGAGAAAAAGGAATATGTCCTTGAAAAGGTTCTCCCTGAGAAACCGAAGTCCAATGCCGGACACGCTGAAAGGAATGCTTGGGAGAAGCATTCCAATGATGAGGTCGATGTGAGTTGTCTCATGCTGGCTACCATGAACTCGGACTTGCAGAAGCAATACGAGAACGTGGTGTCACCTGTTGAGATGATCACTAGCCTGAAAGGGATGTTTCAGGAGCAAGCACGAACTGAGAGATACCAGACGGTTAAGTCTCTCATTGAGTGCAAGCTACCAAAGGATGGTCCAGTTAGCCCACATGTCATTAAGATGATGGGTTATATTGATAACTTGGCAAAACTGGATTGTCCTCTTAGCCAAGAGTTGGCTACGGACATCATTCTGCAGTCGTTGCCGTCAAGCTTTGATCAGTTTATCATGAACTATAACATGAATAACATGACAAAGACTTTGACGGAACTGCATGGCATGCTCAAAACAGCTGAGCCAAACATCAAAAAGGGCACCCCTAATGTACTTATGGTACAAGGGGGTAAAAAGTTTAAGAAACATGCTAAGGGTAAAGGAAAAGCTAAGGCATTCCCGATTGAGAATCAGGATAAGCCTGAGACTTCTTCCAAACCCAAACGCGGCCCTACTGATGCTGATAAATGCCATTACTGCAACAAGTCTGGGCATTGGAAGAGAAATTGCAAAGAATATTTGGGAGATCTAAAGAACTCGAAGAAGACGTATGAGACGACTTCTTCAGGTATCTATGTTATAGAAGTAAATGTTACTACTTCAGGTTCTAAGTCTTGGGTATTAGATACCGGCTGTGGCGCTCATATTTGTACAAATATGCAGGGTCTAAGCAACAGTAGAACGCTGGAGAAGGGACAAGTGGACCTGCGCGTTGGGAATGGAGCAAGAGTTGCTGCATTGGCCGTAGGAACTTATCATTTGTCTTTGCCGTCAGGCTTTGTATTGGAATTGAATAATTGCTACTATGTACCTGCTATAAGCAGAAACATCATTTCTATTTCTGTTTTGGATTTAGAAGACTTTCATTTCTCGATTAAAAACAAGTGTTGTTCTTTTAATCGTAATGAAATGTTTTATGGTAGCGCTCCATTAGAGAATGGACTTTATATTCTTAACCAATCTTTGCCTGTCTATAACATAAGTACTAAACGGTTAAAAACCAATGACTCGAACCCCACGTTTCTCTGGCATTGTCGTTTGGGCCACATTAATGAGAAAAGGATTCAAAAGCTTCATAATGATGGGCTTTTAGACTCATTTGATTTTGAATCATTTGAGAAATGTGAATCCTGCTTAATGGGCAAAATGACAAAGGCCCCTTTCAACAAATTTAATGAAAGGGCCGGTGACCTATTGGGCCTAATACATACCGATGTATGTGGTCCAATGAGTGTTAGTGCTAGAGGAAACTTTCAGTACTTCATCACGTTTACTGATGACTTCAGTAGATTTGGTTATGTCTATTTAATGAGACATAAATCGGAATCCTTTGAAAAGTTCAAGGAATTCCAAAATGAAGTACAGAACCAACTTGGCAAAAGTATTAAAGCTCTTCGATCAGATCGTGGAGGTGAGTACTTAAGCCAAGAGTTCAGTGATCATCTGAGTAACTGTGGAATTGTTTCACAACTCACTCCTCCTGGAACACCTCAGTGGAATGGTGTGTCTGAAAGGAGGAATCGGACTTTATTAGATATGGTTCGATCGATGATGAGTCAAGTAGATCTTCCATTATCCTTTTGGGGATACGCTCTAGAAACGTCTGCGTTTACGCTAAACAGAGTTCCATCAAAATCAGTCGAGAAGACACCATATGAGATGTGGACTGGAAAAGTTCCAAGTTTGTCTTTTCTTAAAATTTGGGGTTGTGAAGCTTATGTCAAGCGGTTGATATCTGATAAGCTTGAACCCAAATCTGATAAGTGCTACTTCGTTGGTTATCCTAAGGAAACCAAGGCTTATTACTTTTACAACCGTTCTGAGAACAAAGTGTTTGTTGCTAAGAACTGTGTTTTTCTTGAGAGAGAATTTCTTTCCAAGAAAAACAGTGGGAGTAAAGTACAACTCGAAGAAGTTCGAGAATCACAGGAGCCTGCTCAACCTATTGAGGAAGAGCAGCGGCTGGATCTACAAAGAGTTGTAGAGTCCGAACCTGTGATGCCAGAAGTTCGCAGATCCGAAAGGATTCGTCTTGAGCCCGAGAGATATGGATTTCTCGTGACTAATTGTCATGATCTCCTGATCATTGACAGTGACGAACCTGCGACTTTCGAAGAAGCAATGATGGGCCCTGACTCCGAAAAGTGGTTTAAGGCCGCTGAATCCGAAATCGGTTCCATGTCACAAAACCAAGTATGGACTTTGGGTGATTTACCTGATGGTGTAAAAGCCATTGAGTGTAAATGGGTCTTCAAGAAGAAGATCGATGTGAATGGAAACGTTCAGATTTACAAAGCTAGGTTGGTGGCAAAAGGTTTCAAACAAGTTCAAGGTGTTGACTATGATGAAACCTATTCCCCAGTCGCTATGCTTAAATCTATTCGGATTCTCCTAGCAACAGCCGCTCATTATGATTATGAGATTTGGCAAATGGATGTGAAAACAGCTTTCCTTAACGGGATTCTGGAGGAGGATGTGTACATGACACAACCTCCGGGTTTCATTGATCCTAATGATGCTGGGAAGGTATGCAAGCTTCATAAATCCATTTATGGATTGAAGCAAGCATCTCGGAGTTGGAACCTACGTTTTGATGAAGCAGTTAAAAAGTTTAACTTCATCAGAAACGAAGAGGAACCTTGCGTTTACAAGAAGACTAGTGGGAGCGCAGTTGCATTTCTCGTATTGTATGTAGACGACATACTTCTCATAGGAGATGATATTCCGTTACTTCAGTCAGTAAAGGACTGGCTAGGAAGTTGTTTCTCGATGAAAGACATGGGCGAAGCCGCCTATATTCTTGGAATAAGGATCTATAGAGATAGATCAAAGAGGCAGATTGGACTGTGTCAGGACACTTATATCGATAAGGTTCTACACAGGTTCAACATGCATGATTCCAAGAAGGGCTTGCTTCCGATGTCTCATGGCATTACTCTCAGCAAGAAGCAATGTCCTTCGACACCTGCTGAGCGAGAGCGCATGAGTAGGATTCCTTTTGCTTCTGCAGTAGGATCTATTATGTATGCCATGCTTTGTACTCGTCCAGATGTTGCTTGTGCTTTAAGCATGACGAGTCGATACCAGTCAGATCCCGGTGAGAGTCACTGGACTGCCGTCAAGACTATCCTAAAGTATTTGAGAAATACCAAGGATAAGTTCTTGGTTTATGGAGGATGTGATGAGCTTGTAGTGAGTGGTTATACGGACGCCAGCTTTCAGACAGATAGAGACGATTTCCGATCTCAGTCTGGTTACGTCTTCTGTCTGAATGGAGGTGCAGTTAGTTGGAAGAGTTCCAAGCAGAGCACCGTGGCGGATTCGACGACCGAGGCTGAATACATCGCTGCTTCGGAAGCAGCGAAGGAGGCTGTTTGGATTAGGAAGTTCATTACTGAGCTTGGTGTGATTCCTAGCATTTCTGAGCCTGTGGCATTGTTTTGTGACAACAATGGAGCCATAGCTCAGGCTAAGGAACCCAGATCACACCAGAAATCCAAACACATTGAGAGGAGATATCATCTGATTCGTGATATCATTGAGAGAGGCGACGTCAAGATCAGCAGAGTTCCGACAGACGAGAACGTTGCTGACCCGTTGACTAAGCCACTCCCACGACCGAAGCATGAGAGTCATGCTGCTGCTATAGGCATTAGATTCCTTAAGCAGTAATCTTGTATTTAGTGGGAGTTATCATATTTATGTTTTGATGTTCATGTAAACATACATTTGGTTATGTTTTATTTAATGAAATTGTTTCATTGTTATTTAATGGTGTTATTAAATAATTGTCCAAAAGTAATTTATGGCATTCTTATAGATCATCAAATACGTGATTTGATCATGAAACTCTATAAGTGATAGATGACATAAATTATTTTCGTCCATAGTCGAGGTTATTAAAATTGGACATTAATAACCGCGTGAGACTAGTATGTGAGGTGACTGATGACTAAGTTTCATGGAGTCATTAATAGGAGTATTAAAGTCAATCACATAGATATGTGTTAGAGAACACATGATCGGACATGACCCGCTAATGAGAACTCTACAAGATTGTTATATGAGTGTCATAAGAGTTTCTCATTACGACTATAGAGTATAGTCCTTAGACCTGAGTTCATCATGATTTCTTACATATGAATTGGTGTGCTTTGACCTTGTCAAACGTCAGCCGTAACTGGTGGCTATAAAGGCATTGATTGGGCATATTATGAAGTGTGTAGGGAACAGGGATGGAACAAGATGGAATTTGTCCCTCCCATATAACGGGAGATAAATATCTCAGGGCCTATCGAAGATTTGATACTGGAAATGCGTGGCCGCGCTCAAACGGATTGAATGTCAATCGTTTGTATTTTATCAGTATAAATCAGAGTTCGATAAACATGGTTTGGTTGATTAAGGATGACACGAGTTCTTGCCTTATGCCAGATCGAGATATAGAGACAAAGGGATTATGGGAATATTTGATTCCAGTACAAGTGGGAGATTGAAGGGAATGTCCTGAAATCAGACTTGTATTTATTCTATTAGAGTCGTGATGTCGAGATAAGACAATCATATGATATTGGATGGTTATAATGTTTTGCTAGAAGCCGCTTATAACTTATGAGTTATGAACTCATTACCATTATCATATGATCCTATAGGGTCACACACCTAAGCAAACTGGATATTATAAATTGGGTTTTGATCATTAGAGTAATGATTGTGATCAACGTATATAAGATATACGTCGATATCGACTTTCTGTGAGGGTGTCGATCGACACCAATGGTGGGTGTCGATCGACACTTGTTCGGTCACGACTTCTAGAAGTATTGACTTTTGGATGGTGTCGATCGACACCAATTAGGTGAGTGTCGATCGACACCTGTTAGGTCGTGGAAACGTGCGGATTTTTTTGTGAAGGTGTCGATCGACACCAATGGTGGTGTCGATCGACACCCGTCGGCAGCTCCGCCTATATATATGATATAAGGGGCTGCTCGATTGATATAACTCAAAATCACAAAACTAAGCACACAGAAGTCATTTTGAGACTTAGAGAAGTCTCAGGAGACGTAGAGAAACCCGAAGGCGAATCGTTCGCTCCGGCACTAGCATCCCGTCGTCCAGTTTGTGTGCGTGTGGACTTCTGTAGAGGCGCAGCACTTGAGGCGCTCCTAATCTCGTTGTACCTAATCTTATTCCGCTGCAAAACCTTCAGGTATGTTCGAGATTTCATATATATTCAAACATAGATTCAATTGGCACGATCCGTGGACATAGGATTGTTGTTAGGGCTGTTTTAATGTGATTAAAACCTGAACGAAATCCATCATAAAAAATTTATTTCATCATAATAATGTGCATTTTTGGAAATAAACAAACATGGATAATGTTAATGCTATAGTAGTGGAAATGTTTTTTAAAATTTCCATAAACATGAAAATGTTGTGGACGTTTGTTTCTGACCAGGTTTAAAACCGAGATAAAGGAGTGTTACCTTTTTTGTTTGTTTAATCAAACAGAGATGAAGACAGAAATAGTGTTTTGGAGAGCTGTTACAAAAAGAAGTTGGAGCTCAATCCACCAAAAAAATATGGGAAAGCAAAAGATAACACGTCTATTGGAAAAGGGAGAAAACGGGTTAAAGTCCATTGATGGATGATGGAAGCTCTATCCAGGTTGGTTGTGAGGAACTTGAATATAGTGTCTACCAACTTCAGATAGGGTTCGTACAAGTGCTCCTGTTGTGGCCTGTTTTCCCGCTACGGCCACATTTTGTAGGGAGCCGTCTTTGTTTTTTTGGTGACCTGACATATCCATATTGCGGTTGTAATCCATGGTGGACTATGAAAGAGTAAGAAAAAGTTGATTTGATACTTACAGGGATTTCGCCAGCGGATGGGAAACGCTTCTCCTTGGGTCGGCCAGAAGGCCTACAAGTAAGCGGAGGTTGTAGCTGCGAGCTAGTAACACCATCCGGTATTTCTGCATCTTGGTCAGATGCTTCGGGATTTATGAGAGCAGCATATGTCTGAATCCAAGTATTGGTTTTGTAGCAATCCCCAACTAGTTGGACATATGGGAGACTGATAGAGTCGGCTGCGAGGAGAGCATGTCCACACAGAATTTTATATTTCTGGAAAACCTGGTAGTTGCAGATCTTGTTGTCGAGAACAACTAGGTGGCTGGATCCAAAAATACCGCGCACTTGGTAGCTCCATCTGGATATCAGGTTGATTTTGCTACCCTTAACGTTGTCCATGTTAGTAGTAACCACCTTGTCAACTTCCGGGGAGAGAAGGCCTTTGTGTGCTAAGGATTTTTTTGCGCCTAACAGCAAAACCATTTGGTCATCATTCGCTGGATGAATATTAGAAGTTCTAGGACATGTGAAGATCTAGCCTTTCTTGAAGCCTTGTTGAGCTGCTCGGCAATGTTGATGGTCATCATATTATACCTTTGTAAGCCCTAGTCCAATGGGAGACTTAGGCGTCGCTGGGGTACTGTGCACATGCTGGGTTTGTGGATTGGATTTTGTTGAAGATTTCCCGAAAACCACCAATATGGAAAGAATACGCTGCTTTTCCAACGAGTTTGGCGAGACCCTTGTTCTTGAACCTCGAATTAACATTCTTCATTAGGTGGCGAATGCATGCTCCCTGGTGTGATCAGGGATAAATGTGTTTAACGGCGTCGATTATGAACGGATGCCTGTCGGAGATGATTGTGAGGCTGGGGCTGTCGGCAATAATGGTGGCAAGTTTCTGAAGGAACCATGTCCTGGAGTCGTGGTTTTCGCTGTCCACAACAGCGAAAGCTAATGGAAAGACTTGGAAGTTGGCGTCTTGACCACTGGCTGTTAGGAGAACTCTTTTAAAATTCCCTGAAAGATGTGTGCCATCTATGACAAGCACTGGTCTGACCTTCCTGAAACAGAGAATTGAGGCACCAAAAGATAGGAAACAATATAGGAACCTCTGCATTCCGTGGTCGTCAACTTTTGTTACGATTTCCATGACAGTTCCTGGGTTGGTCAATTTGAGGAGATACAGATACTTCTCAAGGGGCAAATAGGAGTCTTCGTCCCGTCCCCTGATATCGACGATTGCCTTTTCTTCGGCACGGTAGCATTTCATGTAGGAAGCTGATACTCTGAGATCCTCAAGAACAAGTTGTTGCAGTTCGCCTGCTTTTGGACCAGATATCGTATCTCCATATCTGTACCTGAAGACATCGGCGATGACCTTGGATGTGGCGTTCTTCATGTAAGCACTCTTTGTTTCCACACTGCAGATGTGGTCAAGCTTAGCTTTGGTAATTTCGTAGTATCCACAATTACGTAATTCATTTGCTCGAATCCTCCAATCACATCGGGTATCCGCACAGGTGAGGATGAAGTGATGCCTTCTGGTCGTGGTCCGTTTGTTGTGGAACTTTCTTGATTTCATAGATGGCAAGGGAGACTAGACAATATTTCTTGTTAGCGTACAACTTACCCACGTGGATGTCGTCTACCTGTTCATCTATGTCTAAGTCGGGGATATCATCAGTGGCATACTGCATGTGGTGCGCTAGGGGGGGGGGTGAATATCAAACTCCTTTTTGTCGATGTCGGACAGCGTCGTGATGGATGTGGTTGGGTTTTTAGTGTGAAGAAGGGTCGATGCAGCTTGTCCACACTGTGGAGAACCTGGGAGATGGGGATCGGATGGGTTAGTGGATGAACTACCGTGCGAGTATGTCTATGTGGACGTAGAGGATCTGGTGGCTGAATGTTGTCCATGTGGAGCATGAGGTTGGCTATGGTGATTATGTGGGTGTCCATGTGGAGGGGCAATGCAGCTTGTCCACATTGTGGAAAACCTGGGGGATGGGGGTCGGATGGTTTAGTGGATGATCCACCGTGCGAGTATGTCCATGTGGGTCTAGAGGATGCAGTGGCTGAATGTTGTCCATGTAGAGCATGAGGTTGGCTATGATGATCATGCGGTTGTCCATGTGGGGAATGTTTTTTGTAACTGTTTTGGATATCCTCCTTCCTCGTGGGCTCATCGCCGGTAACAATGAGATTGTCAAAAACGTCGTTGGTGGTGCAGCTTATTACCTTCCTTGGTGTTATGTGTGGTCCGTTGAAACCACACATTATCTCAGCTGTGTTGGATCCCGCGTATTCGTGTTCCAGCAATGGTCCCTAGAAGTCATGGTCGTATCCACGTGGTAGGACTTCGTCTTCATCGATTTCCCTAACCAGGCCTTCGTCGGAGAGATTGTCTTCTTCCCCATCACTCAACCAAGTACCTTTTGCGTGTCTGCTCTCGCTCCTAATCCTTTCTTCTTCTAAATCCACGTGATTAACGATTTCTTTGTCGTCTAGTACAAAAGGTTGCATCTTTGAACATGTCATGGATGTGCTACTAGCTGCTGTCCAGGGGTCTTCCATTGGCGATGCAGAGCCTCCGATAAAGACAATGTGTTGCTTGAGCGGCCGAGCATGGGTGTTGAATCCAGAAGAGTTATCATGGACCTCGCTCTCGCCTTTGTTGGATATGGGAGGGGGGAAGTTGACAAACAAATTCATGGTTTGGTGGATTTGTAAATGTCCGAAGAAATACCCAATGCCCCCTTCGTTTGTTATAAGGACAGGGGTGTTGTTAATCCGGTGGAGAGCTCTTTGGTGTTAGGGGGCCAGTAGCTCAAGGAAAGGGCAGCTCGATCGTGGTTTTCACCGAAAAATTCTTTAAGAACAGCCTTCTCCAGTTCGGCCATTGACTTGGAGATGGATATGTGAACGACTATGAACATCAGGTCCTTGTCGACGATGAAATCCCAGTTCCCGATGCAAATAACAAAATATCTGCCACAATGATTTGAGCCGTGGATTCGATTTCATTTAATGATATATCTATGGCTAAGTTTAAATGGTGAATCACATCAAAATGTTCATGAAATCGATGGTTGGTTAAGGGTTTAGTTATGTTGTAAATCTGGTTACTATGCCACACAAGTCAGAAGGGTAAAACAGGTATTTGCATAAATGGGCAATATCACTGATTGTTCTCTCACAAATCTCATAAGTTACCATAAATACTAAAGTGACTAAAAGTGATAGTGTAAACTGAAAAAGTACTCATACATGTAATTATCTCTTTCGCAAATGTGCATTGAGGGTATTTTACTTAAATGATATAAATTAATTATGATTAAAATTTAAATCAAAAATAAATCAAAACTAAATAGCATGATATTTTTTTTAATCAAAATTCCTTCCAAATACATTTAAAATTTTAGTTTTTTTATATTATGCAAAAATTCTTATGTAAGAAGATATGATTAGATATACATATGTGTGTGTGTGAGAAATACTCTCAAATAGCACATTTTCATGTTTTTGTCACAAAATAGCACACTAGGGTGAAAATAACAATAATAGCACACTTTGATCATTTTTAAATGTATTACACTAATGAATTTGAGTTCACTAATCATTAATTAGGGTTTAGATTTTAGGGTTTAGGGTTACAAGATTGAGAAGAAAAGAATGAGAGGTAAAAGTATAATAGTCTTTTTCTTCTTTAACAAATGCTATTTTTGTCATTTTTACCCTAGTATGCTATTTGTGTGACAAAAACGTTAAAATGTGCTATTTTTAAGAATTGCCCTATCTATATCAGATTCGTAAATTTTAATTTATAGTTTTAGTTTAAAAATTGAATATTTGATACCCAACATATTAAATGAATGGTTTAACCTATTCTATTTTCATAAAGTGAAATTGCATTCCTTTAAACTAAAATAATTGTTGTATATAAGATAAACTATTGTAAAAAATAAAATAATACAACAACATTTGATATACTAAAAACTAAATATGGATATATATATATATATATATATTATATATATATATATATATGTGTGTGTGTGTTTTTGTTTTGCATATATCCATATAATCCAATTATAATGGTTCATACTTTTTTATTTTTTCTTTAAGTTTGATTTGAATATAATTATTTCACAAAAAAAAAATTAAGTTTTTTGCGGGTTGATACCTGAAATTATCCAAATTATAAGTATTTGATTCAAACAGATTAATTGACGGGTTAGCTTATTTTATTTTTAGAAATATGAAAGTTTCTTCAAACTAGAATAATTATTTTAGTTTGAAGGAAATATTCTACAAAATAAAATGGTATAATATAATATTTAAAATTATAAATATGAATGTATATATATAATCGATAAGCATATTATATAATCTACTATAACTATATAATTAATTAAAACTATATAGTAATAACATTTATTTCAAAATAAAATTATTAAAGTATCTTAAATTATGACTTCCACATATATATTTTCATACAAAATAGAAACAAAACCACTAAAAATATCATATGATCTTATAACATTTTTAAACTATATATTACATTTCTGTAAAAAAAAAATAAAACTGTTGCCACACCTTAAACTTCCAAATTACAAATATATATTATTAAAAAAGAATTAAATATATATATATATATATATATATAAAACATTCCGTGTGTGGGAACCTAGTTTATTATTTAAATATAATGAGAATAAACCATACACACATTTAGTATCAGCATTTATATATTAATAGTATAGATAATGTTCCTACTTCTATACTTTTAAAAAAAAATATTTCTTATTATTAATTTTTATTATTTGTATTATAAATTCTGTTTGGTTACCAAATTTACTATACGTTATATAGTTAGCTATATAACTGGGATAATTATCTTTAGTTAGATTTTTCTCACTTTATATTAAAAATTATTTTATTACTAAAAATTTATAGATAATATAGATAATTTATTCATATGATGTATTTTTTATTAACAATATAAATTTAATATTTAGAAATAATTTTTAAAAAAAATATGCATTTCAAATTGTTTGTTGACACTGGCAAAGGCAGAAAAACCAATGAAATTATTTTAATATTTATGTAAATCATTTTATTGATTTTTGAAAAAAAATTGTGTGATAGTCTTAGAGGCATTTAGCTTTAATTTTCATATATTAATTGATAAGTAATTCTAAATTATATTTGATATGCACAAAACATTGAAATTATATTATCCTCGACATCGCATATGAGACAAGAAACGAAAAGGAATGGGTAACATACATTGTCTTTTGATATAATTGTAAAAAAATAACGAAATATATGATGGAGTTTAAGAGGTATGGATTATATAATTTCGACAAATTGTCATAGTAAACCAAATTATTCAGAAAAGAGTTTGATGAAAAAGAATGGAATCAAGCTTCATAGACTTTGCATTCCTCATCGGCTGGGTTCGTCTTGCAGAAATCTTCCAAAGGGTCACCGCTTCCAGCAGCTACCTCTCCCGGCCACTTGGCGGCCACTAGGTGAGCCAAATCCACTACTCTTTGGCTGTCATTAAAGTATATATCACATTTTAAACAAATAATTTTTCAAACTCTAATTACCTGTATAGGAAGAAAAAAATTATATGTTTTTCTCCTTTTTAGGCAGCTAAAAGACAATCTTATATGTAAGTGGTTAACTATACAAATAATCTTTTCACTAGACTTATTTGCAAAAATTATAGTGGTAAAGTCGTAAATGCATAATGTGGATATTTTCTTACTGCAATAATATATAAAACAATGCATCTTCGAAAAAATTAAAAGCATGATTTTTCAAAATATCATACTATTTGTAAAGGTAATGTGTCAAATCAACTTCCACTTATTTAAAAAGTCGCAAAAAGTGCCACAATTAAGTTACAGCTAGTGCATGTACGTTTTGAGAAGTCACATTTCTAAAATATAACATGTTCCTAACGCCAACTTCAAACATAAAGAAAAACTCTGATGTTTACGTTTAACATTTTCATTTGCATTTCACAAGAAAAAAACAAAAATTGTTTAAGAAAACTTAAACTTGTGCGTTCGTTTCTAAAGAAAACACTAAGCAAATGCAAACGGAAACAAATAATCTAGGTTGAACAGGAAATCTATTTTTTCAAACTTATGAATGCGTATGAGTGGCAATATGGTATCATACCTGTAACCCCACTCGTTGTCGTACCAGGCGACCACCTTGACCATATCATCACCCATGACCATAGTGAGGGAAGAGTCAATGGTGGTTGAGACATCAGAGCACCTGAAGTCACAAGAGACAAGTGGAGTGTCGCAAACGTCTAAAATGCCCTTGAGCGGTCCAGCGGCCGCTTTTCTAAAGGCCTCGTTAACGTCTTCAGCGGTCAAACCTTTCTTCTCAACGTTTATAACAAGGTCAACCACAGAGACGTTTGGGGTCGGCACACGAAGTGCAATACCGTTGAGTTTACCCTTAAGTTGCGGCAAAACCAACGACACGGCCTTGGCTGCACCTGTGCTGGTCGGTACTATGTTCAGCGCTGCAGCTCTTGCACGCCTTAGGTCCCTGTGTGATGCATCTAGAAGCCTCTGAAACGTTGCAAACATATATGTTACTATTGTTAATGTATTCTTGTACTATATACGTAGGATTGTAAGAGCGTCAATATATCGAACCATATCCTAAGATAATTAAAAACTTTAAATTCGATATTATTGTGAGACCGAGATCACTATCAAACCGAACATTGAAAGAAAAGCGTTGCAAAACATAATAAACCAAATACAAACCGAAACCAAAACGGAATCAAACCGGGATTGAGTTCACCTATATTAAATTACATTAGAGCTTTTAATTAAAAACAAACGGAACTGAATACTCTTTAATTGCAATTTCCTCTGAGAATCTACCCTGTTAATGTTCTACATGGATACACACAAAGATGTTATTTTGATAAGTATGTGCAAATGATATTTACTTGGTCTCCTGTGTAAGAGTGAGTTGTCGTCATTGTCCCCTTGACGATTCCTGTAATAAATTCATCATTTCATGTATGAGCTATGAAACCATTTTTCAACATGTAGTGATCAGAGAAAAGCAATGTACCAAATTCTTCATCTAGGACTTTCGCAAAGGGAGCCAAACAGTTGGTGGTGCAAGATGCATTGCTGCCAAGAAAACCGAAAAATGAAGCATGAATACTAAACAACTAGTTCTTGTCTTAATGAGAGTGTTTTGTTTAAACGGACCTAATGATGTTAGCGACTTCATGAGAATAGTCTTGCTCATTGACTCCCACAACATAGGTCGGAATATCAGCACCTTTGGCTGGTGCGGTGATGATCACTTTCGAGGCACCAGCTTGAATGTGCTTCCCTGCTCCTGGCCCATCAACAAACACTCCTGTTCCCTAATGATAGCAATATATCTTTTTGATTAATTAAGTATTCATTGCGTGATCTTGCAATCATATCATTGCAGCTTTAGATAAAAAACATTCACCTCGATGACAATGTCAATGCCAAGTTCAGCCCATGGAAGCTTAAGAGGGTCTCTGTTGGAGACGACTTTGATGAGCTTACCATCAACGCTGATAGTTTCATTGTCAACTATTTTCACATCAGCCTTGAAGGTTCCAAGCATGGAGTCATACTTGAGCAAGTGAGATGCCTACACGGTTTCATCAAACGTCAAAATATGTTCAAGAAAAAGAGATCACTTTTATTAGGGACTTACGTTCTTGACACCACCACTGTCGTTAAGCACAACAACTTCAAGAGGAGAGTCCTTGCGGCCGTGCCAACACCTGAGGAAGTTCCTACCAATCCTTCCAAACCCATTAATCGCAACCTTCAGTTTTGCCACTGTCTCTCCTCTAACAGGAGTGGATGTTGCCACAGCCTAATATTCCACAAACTCGTCATCTATATATGTACATTCATAACATTGATTAAGTTAACTGATTCAATCAATCAATCAATCAGTCACCTTGGAGGTGATTTGTGCAGCTATGGCATCAAAGAAAGATGCTTCCCCACCGTTATTGCTCACTCTCAGGCCGGAGAATTCAGACACTTCTAGCCTCTGTGTAGTTTAGTAACAAGGGAAAACAGATGAACAAACACATACTCACAAGGTGTGTGCTAGATAGAAGGAACATTACCTTGGAGGAGCATTGAGCAGGGAAAGAGTGAATGGCACTCTTAGACAGTAGCCTCGGTTTCACTGGGATTCTTGAGACGGCGAGAGCTGAATGTGTGGCCATAGCTCCAAGTGAAACAAGAACAGAGAGAACAAAAAAAGATACGAATGCTAATCAATTTTTTTTGAGCATTTGGCATATATACATGCATCCTCACATCTTTGCTTTTGATCAAAAGCAACCAATGGTTCAAAGTGAAGCAAAGAAATATGTGGTTATTACATAGGTAAGATACAATTGGGATAAGATTGTGTGAGCCATTGATTGATAGTTCATCATCAGTATCTCAAATCTTTACTGATTTTTGTTTCCATGTACAGGAACATTTAATACTCTTTTAAATTTGAGATTTGGCATGATAATGATATCAAGACGATGGTAGTGGTTTGAAGATAGACGAAAAGTTGTAGAAACATTACACAGAAACATCAAACAATTATTGGGATCATAATAAAGTAATCACCCACAAATTCCAAATCCTAAAACACATGAGTTTCAAGCTGTAGCCTCAACTTCATCGGTGCTTAGTGCTGCACCATTGGGAGTATCTTCTGATTTTAGCTGAGAGGACACATCGTCGATAGCAGAATTGAGCTGAGCTATTTTCTCAGCAAGTACCTTCCTTGTTTTCTGCATTAACAGTACACAACAAAGTAAATCAAATGCGCAAGAGTTCAACAGAAGTAGAAGATATTAAAACTCACCTCCAAAGCTTTTTCCTCATCATATATGAATTTAGGCAATTTCCTCATCAGATCCTTTTTGTCTGCTCCAGCTATAGCCTTGCTTATCTGATATTATACACAAATGAAACATCACATAGTAAGAAACTTCATCACATATACTAAGAGTGATCAACCAAACTAGAACAGAATATATCGACCTGTGGTGCATATACACATCCGAGAGCACCGACAATGAGCCCGCCCAAAATAAACCCTCCGACAAATAAGCCTGTGCTGCCTGAACTGTCATCATCTCTGCAAGATTTGTTTCTATTAGACATTGCAAACGGTCTGCGTAAACATGTGTTATCAGTCCAAACGTAAAGTGATCTTCAGAGGGTACAATGTTTATAGTGAAACGATCAATTCCTATGCTCAGAAAACATTAAGGAGTAACAAGAACCGCTCCTTATGATTGACTTAACTATTGATAATAAAAGTAGTCTTTCACCACATTCCTAAATATAAAACAAAATCTTTTACCTGTATGCTGATTGGATAGTTAGGATCCTTTTGCTTCTAGGAGCAGAAAAATGCAGTTTGTTGGAGCGATTAAGTCCAAAAGAAACGTTGACACAACGGGCACTTGGCTTCAGAGACAAACCTAGCATGAAATTTAAATGAGAACGAACAAAGATTAGTGAATCGAGAGAGAAAGAGAGTGATAGGTCCCAATTTTAGGACTATCAATGTTGATCAAGACAAGAACACAAAGAACACTTTGGTTCTTTAAGACAGAACAAGTTTACTGCAAATTTTCTCTTCTTCCCTTAATACAAACTCTTAACTGATGCTTAAATACAGAACTAAAAGAAATAAACTAACTTGTGCCAAACAAGTAAATGAGAAGCAATACAGAAACAACTAAAATTTGTGGACAATTGATTTGGTCTTTCATGGAGATGGCCAAGTCATCTTCTTCCTCAAGTTGTATCACATCAGAGAAAGTAAGAGAGAGATGGTACTCAAGAAAGCTTCTTCCGATTTGCAAAATCATAAACTGATATATGAATGACGATCTAACATATCTAAACTATGCCAAATAACAAGCAACACAAATGGAAGATGAAAAAGTGATTAAAAAACAAAAGTTCGACAGTTTCATTTCCTCAGGAAACGCATATCACAAAGGAAAAGATGAAACCTAACATTGCAAAATCAAGAATTCATATCAAGAAGGATTCATTTCGGATTTTGGGGAAAAAAAAGATATAAATCACAGCAAGGAACATGTAAATCACATGTAAATTCGAAAAGTTGGGTTCTTGAGATATGTGTGACCTCGACACAGCAACAAATCAGAATCGTAACATCAAAAAAGACGATGAACGACCTCAAGTCTATCGCAAGAAGGTTCGTGGAAAGATCGAGTGAGGATGCATACCAGATGAAGGATGGAGCTGTTGAGTATTCGTGGGAAGAGAGAGAGAGGTCGAAAGAGACGCCATCGATGGAAGAAGAGAGAAAGAAACTGAGATCCTCTGAGAGCAGTTGGGAGCTTGGCAGGCGTTCGATGATATCTAAGTTCTCGATTCAGTGGTAAACAATAAAATTAAAGAATAACAAAATAAATATTTAAAAAATAATTGTTAATTTATAATTGTTAGATATTATCTAAAAGTCTAAGAGGGCGTTATTCGTTTATGTATTTTGACGGATTTAAAAATCTGTATAGGAATTATAAATCTAATCAAAATATACTGATTTCCAAATTTAATATGTCAATTTTAATAAGTATTTACAAATCTGAGGATTTTCCTTCGGATTTTAGTCTTTGTATTTTTAACAATGAAATCCACCTAAATCCACTCAAATTCATTATAAAATCAAATCTATTAATGAATCCGTATGATTGAATAACACCTAATTTGAATTAAGATTTATGAAGCATGAAACCAATAACACTTGATTTTAATTTAGATTTTAAAATCATGGAACTAATAACAGTGGATTTTGTTCAGATTTATAAATCCATTAAAATACATAAACCAATAACACCCACTAAAATTGTGATGAACCATTTGATTTAATGGACTCAATATAGACCGATTTATATAGAGGTTAATAACATAACCAGTTCTTAGTATAATTAGATGTTTTCCTTTATACACAAAGAATAGGTTTATGGAATATTTCATTTTCTTGTTATGAGTAGTAAAAGTATAATTACATTTTCTATACCTGGTGTAGCCACTATATAAAGAGACATTTGGTCCTCATAATAATACACGACAGAACATTCAATTCACAACACGTTATCATCACGAAAGCTCATAACCCCTAAAACAGCTGCCGAAATTTTAAAGAGTCATATCTTTCAAACCGTGAGGAACCAGAAGACGATCTAGATATCAAATCGAAGCTCTCGACGAAGACCAATCTACCGGTGAAAACCGCTAGTCGATCCGACATCGGACGCGCTCTCACGCACGCATACAGTGCACGACAATCTACCAAATAAACCAAGGAGATCCGATTTCAGCTTGTGTTTTCCGAGGTCTTTAGCTCCCGGTTCCGACCAGTCAACCCAAAAGGTGTTAAGGTAAACTCCTATGCTAAGAACAAGAGCAAAATCGAATTTGAATTAAGAAGAATAAGAAACCCTAAAATCAATCTCTCTCTAGAACTTGTTTGTTCATGTTTAAACCATCATCTGAACTTGGATCTAAGCTAATATCAAGACCATTAAAAATCGGCTATGTGTTTTAAACTTGTTTGATCTCATAAACCCTAAGAATTGAATTTGACCTAAGCCATATGAAACCCTAAAAATCGGTTGCTTGATCAAACTTGTTTGAGATTGTCTTGATGAACTTGTTTGCATGATAAAACCAAATCATATAGCTTGTTCCATCATCTCTTATAATCGGCCATAGCTTGATAATTGTTAAAATCGGATTGCATGAACTTGATCATCATCTCTTGAAAATCGATTGCTTGAATCCATGAGTTATGTTGTTAGATCATCTTGTTTAATCTTTGATTGTTTTGGAAAAAAAATCGGCCATAAGGAAGAGGAAAAGAAAAATAGTTTGAAACCCTAATCCTAATCCTAATAGGAAATCTCTAATCCCTTCCTTTTAGGAAAAATGAAAGTTTTAGAAATATCTTTTTCCCTTCAATGAATTATCTTTTTAATTGTTTTTTCTTTTCTTAAAGTCCTAATCCTATTCTAAATAGGAAAATCTAATTCCTTCCCTTTTAGTAAAAAGGAAAGTCTTAGATAATATCCTTTTCCTTTAAAGATCTATCCTTTTAATTGTTTTTCCTTTTCTTAAAAGTCAATGATTAACTTTTAATTAATGATTAAATTAAAAATAGAAAATTCCAAGTGCATAAACAACTAAATAAAAATCGGCCCATATTGTTTGACTGCACAAATTGCTTGGTTGATTGTAAAGCTTAAAATCAGATAAACAATACCGGCTATATTCCTAAGGTTCGGGTTTTATTAAAAAGTCCTAAGTGAAAATCTGATGCATGACCGGCCATATTCCTAAGGTCAGGATCATATTTAAAGTCCTAACTGAAAATTGTTGGATATTTTCAGATGACTAAGGACAACTCAGTTTACCCGCTCCTAAACCTCTATGGAGGCAATTTCCTAGAATGGGTAATGAGCACAAGAAATGCTTTGAAAACTAGGGGACTCAGAAGATGCATCATAGATGGCAATCATGAAATAGAAAGCCAGAGGGAAAGAGCCATAACAATTATGCGCTTCCATCTCCATGAAAACCTGAGAGATGAGTACCAAGATATTAAGGACCCATTTGTTCTTTGGACCAAGTTGGCTGAACGGTTCTCAATGATATTATGGAAAGACACCCTGGAAGGATGGGGGACTCTCGGTTTTAAAGATTGTGAAAACGCGGATGAATATCACTTTGCCCTTATGAAAATCGTTTATGGCCTCAGGCTATGTGGCGAAGTGGTGACAGATGAAGACCTTTTAGAAAGGACCATCGCCACACTCAATCCGCAAGATAAAATCTTAAGGCTCAATGCTGAAAGTATCACAAAATATCACGATCTTTACCAATACCTCAGAAGAGGGCTTGCAACCAAAGAACTCATCAAAAGGTGCGATGAGATGGATAACCCCGGGACAAATAATGAGGAAGAAACCTCGGACTGTGAAGGCAGTTCCATAATTGACTAAGTGAATCCGAGATTTTAAGTTTTTCCATTTCATGTTGCTTTTATTTGTGTTTGGATTTTATGTCTTTGGATTTTATTTCTTTGGTGTTTAATATTAAGGTTTTTAAGACATAAACTCCTGCTTTATGAAGTATGGATGAATTCGTGGTGGATAGTGGGTCAAGCCACACGATTCTAAAAGATAAAAGATACTTCATAAATCTTACACTCAAAAGGGCAAACATAAGTACTATAGCAGGACTGGCCGGCCTTATAGAAGGTTTCGGCCAGGCCAATGTTTTAATGCCTAAAGGCACGCATCTAGAAATCCCTGATGCATTGTTTTCACCAAGCTCAAATCGAAACTTATTGAGTTTTAAAGAAATTCGTCTGAATGGAAACAATGGGCGGATGAAACAGAGAATTTCTACAGATAGTTAAAATCGCCAAGGCCAAAAGAAAGTCTTTGAGACTATACCTGCTATAGCTACTGGCATATACTGTACTAAGATCAGTATGTTAGAAGTCAATGCCACCGTAAACAAAGCTTTTACGGATATGTTCACTTTATGGCATGACCGGCTGGGACATCCCGGATCAGGAATGATGCGGAAATTGATATTAAAAATGATAGGACACGCCTTGAAGGAAAGGAGAGTGATCCCGAAAATTCAAACTTGTGCTTCGTGTTCACAAGGTAAATTGATTGTAAGGCCGTCACCAGTAAAAGTGACTAAGGAAACGATAAATTTCCTAGAAAGAATTCAAGGGGACATATGCGGACCAATACACCCACCTTGTGGGACGTTCCGATATTTCATGGTCCTCATTGACGCATCTAAACGATGATCACATGTATGCTTATTGTCAACACGGAACTTGGCATTTGCAAGACTCCTTGCTCAGATAATTCGCCTACGGGCACACTTTCCAGACTTTCCTTTTAAAACCATCCGTATGGACAATGCGGGTGAGTTTACCTCCAGAGCCTTTGATGATTACTGTATGTCCATGGGGGTAAGTGTGGAACACTCTGTGGCACATGTACATACACAAAATGGCTTGGCCAAATCACTCATCAACAGCTGATCGCTAGACCATTACTCATGAGGTCAAAGCTTCCTGTATCAGCCTGGGGACACGCAGTCATACATGCCGCAGTATTAATCCGTATCAGGCCATCAAGTGACCATGAATATTCCCCCTCCCAATTAATTACGGGTCAAGAGCCAGACATATACCATCTTAAGATATTCGGTTGTTCAGTTTATATACTGATTGCTCCACCACAGAGGACTAAGATGGGACCTTAGAGGAGGATGGAAATATATGTTGGATATTATTCACCCACGATCATAAAGTATCTTGAGCCAACCACCGGTGATATGTTCAAAGCCAGATACGCGGATAGTCATTTTGACGAAACTGTTTTTCCAACATTAGGTGAAGTAAAACGGCTGGATAAAGAAATTGCATGGAATCATACATCCTTAAATTGGCAAGATCCTCGGACCCAAGAAAGTGACTTGGAAGTCCAAAAGATTATTCATATGCAAAATCTAGCTATACAATTGCCAGATTCCTTTGCTGACCCGCAGAGAGTAACTAAGTCGTATATACCAGCCGTGAATGCACCAATACGAATTGATGTCCATGATGGACCGCAAGTTGCTACAGACTCTAAACCGCGAGCAAAGCGTGGTAGACCTATTGGTTCCAAAGATAAGGCTCCTCGAAAATTAAAGAAAGGTGCTGAAATATAGACCGAGGAGATAGTAAATGGACCTGACATAAATGAACCTAAGGAGCCGCAAAATGAAGCTCGGGACGCCGAGCCTCATGGTCCTGAAGTTCCCGATAACAATGAGATCTCAATAAATTTTGTTATGTCCGGAATCCAATGGAACAGAAAAGACGTCGACGTCGATGATATATTTGCATGCAATGTAGCACTTGAGATAATGAATGAGGATCTAGAACCCATGTCAATAAATGAGTGCACTCAACGATCAGATTGGGCTAAATGGAAAGAAGCCATAAACGTGGAGTTAAACTCTTTAAAGAAGAGAGAGGTTTTTGGTCCCGTAATTCGGACACCTCGAGATATAATCCTAGTGGACATAAATGGGTCTTTCTGAGGAAGAGAAACGAACAAGGAAAGATTGTTCGACATAAAGCACGGCTTGTGGCACAAGGATTCTCACAGAGACCAGGAATCGATTATGAGGAGACATACTCCCTTGTGGTGGATGCAACGACATTCCGATTCCTGATAAGTCTGGCCATAAGAGAAAAATTGGATTTACGGTTAATGGATGTAGTAACCGCCTATTTATATGGTCCACTGGATAATGAGATTTATATATATGCGATTACCAAAGGGTATTGAGCTCAAAGATAAGAAAAGTTCTCGTGATGAACACTGCATTAGGGTGAACAAATCCTTATACGGACTGAAACAAAGTGGGGGTGGCATGTGGTACAATAGATTAAGTGAGTACCTGAGTACCTAGTCAAAGAAGGCTATAGAAATGATCCCATCAGTCCGTGTATCTTTATAAAGAAGTTTGCAAACAAAGGATTTGTAATTATAGCAGTATACGTGGATGACTTGAACATCCTCGGTACCTCTGGAGAAATCGCCCAAACAGTTGAGTATTTAAAGGCCGAATTTGAAATGAAAGACTTAGGAAAGATTAAGTTCTGTTTGGGAATACAGCTTGAGTACGTCAAAGACGGAATCCTTGTGCATCAAATGGCATATACAGACAAGGCACTCAAGAGATTTAATATGGACCAGGCCCACCCATTGAGCAGCCCAATGGTGGTGAGAAGCCTTGGATTGGACAGTGATCCATTCGGTCCGAAAAGAAAGGATGAAGAAGTCCTTGGTCCTGAAGTGCCATATCTCAGTGCCATATGAGCGTTATTATATTTGGCTAGTCATACTAGACCAGGCATTTGTTTTGCCGTGAACCTCCTATCAAGATTTAGTTCTTGTCCGACCCAGAGGCACTGGAACGGGATTAAAAATAAACTTCCTTACCTACAAGGAACGAAGGACATGGGTCTGTTTTACACTAACCATAATGACAAAGGTTTAGTTGGTTTTGCTGATGCAGGTTATTTATCGGATCCACACAATGGACGATCTCAGACAGGATATGTGTTCACTCACGGAGGAACCGCAATTTCATGGCGATCCAAGAAGCAAACACTCACGGCCACGTCATCAAATCACGCAGAGATTTTGGCAATTCATGAAGCCAGTCGTGAATGTGTTTGGTTGAGATCGATGACTCAGCACATAAGGCGAGATTGTGGGATGACAGATGGAAAGGACAAACCGACCGTACTCTATGAGGACAATGCTGCGTGCATAGCTCAACTGAAGGATGGACACATCAAGGGAGACTGGACGAAGCACATTCTGCCGAAATTCTTTTTCACTCACGATCTCCAGAAGGCTGGGGAAATACAAGTGCTTCAAGTCCGTTCAAGCGACAACTCAGCTTACTTGTTCACAAAGTCTCTCCCAACCTCCACGCTCAAGAAGCTGGTGTATCAGATCGGCATGCGCCGACTAAGGGACTTTAGTGATGTCTAAAACAGGGGGAGTAATATGTGTTGTACTCTTTTTCCTCGCTAAGGTTTTGTCCCACTGGGTTTTCCTTAAAAAGGTTTTAATGAGGCAGCATCCCCAAGCGTATTACAAAGATCCTTGGTTGCATCGGGTTCGGTCATTTCGTCCAAGGGGGAGTGTTTTGAACCGTTTGGTTTAATGGACTCAATATAGACCGATCCATATAGAGGTTATTAACATAACCGGTCCTTAGTATAATTATATGTTTTCCTTTATAGACAAGGAATAGATTTATGTAATAATTCCTTTTCTTGTTATGAATAGTAAAAGGATAATTACCTTTTCTCTACCTGGTGTAACCACTATATAAGGAGACATTTGGTCCTCATAATAATACACGACAGAACATTCAATTCACAACAAAAACTCATATAAATTCATAAGGGTCATTTAAAATCTACATCAATGGATAATTGAAACTAGTTTTGTGGCCTTCACCCGCGTAGGTATGTTTGTTCATTTTATGTTTATATAGGTTATGTGTTAAACTTTTGCTCAAAAAAATAAAAAAGGTTATGTATTAAACTATGCTGTTTTCAAATATTTTGATATTAATTTAATATTTTCTTGTAGTTTTAGTTGGGTTTGTGTATTTTTCTTATTCTTTAGTATTTAATTTTTGTATTTTTCCCTTTGTTATGTATTCCTTTTATATTATTTAAATATTATTTGATACTTTTATATTAATATTTTGAGTTTTATGATTATTTGGTTAAATAACTAAACGTTAAACTAAATTAAATTTCTAGAAGAGAGAGAACATTCGTTTGGTTACATTTTAATTGTTATAATATTTCCAATTTTTTTACTGTACATCGAATCTTTTGTACTAACTTTTGCTATTCTCTTTGTACATCGAATCTCTTGTACTATTTTCTGCTATTCTCTTTCTCCACATGTGTGGCCTGTGAGAGTCAAAAATCACACTGTCAAAAACTTATATTTTATGGGGGTTCGAAAACTCTATTTTGTAAGAACTCAATGACCGAAATTGCAAAAAGATAATTTAACTGAATCTTTTCGGAAGTACAAGAATAATCTGCAAAAGCTTAGTGTCTTATATTGCAAAAGACTCTTATACTTGAATTGAGATACTTTAACCCTTACATAAGTGTACGTATATATACCAATGATCCTAGTGTGCTAAAACTATATATATTCGATATGGGACCTTGCACTTTTCTCCCAGCGGCCGACCTAATCCTTTTTGGGCCTGATTTATGGCCCAATGCCTTTAGCCTTCCACCACTTGGTCTGATCCTGTCCGAGCCCAACTTTCGTCTTCCTTTGAACAGTAAACCGTAAGCAGTAAACCACGGAAACTTCACTTCGAACTTGAGTTAAGTTTAAAATTAGGCTTCGGTTAAGTTTTCTCGGGTCGTGAACAATTCTTTAACGTTTTTTCCTGCGAATAGTATTACGAACGTTTTTACTCAACCGTCAACTCATTTTTCCTTGCCTGTTCTAATGATGGCCAAGCGCCATCCTTACACGATGGCAAATGAGGGCGGCTGGCTTCCTAGTGTTATGGTCTGGGCCAGGCCCATGCTTGAAGGGAGGAAAAGAGGGCGTCTACCTTCCTTTCTTGCGCCAGGCGCCATGTTTGATGGAAGGAATAGAGGGCGTCTGGCTTCCTTGCTTGTGCCAAGCGCCATGCTTGATGAGACGAGAAGAGGGCGTCTGGCTTCCTTACTTGAGCCAGGTGCCATGCTTTGAAGGGGAGAAGAGGGCGTCTGGCCCTTTGAGATGGCATGGGAGACTGGCCACTGATGGGAAGACCTGGGTGCTGGTTCTGCACATGGGGTTTAGACGGCTGGCCCTGAATAAGAGGCTTGGGCTGGTCTTGACCCATATACTCAGTCCTTCGGTTCATCAATCTCCGAGGATGGGATTTTGACCTCAAAAGTTAGCCCCCAGCTTGTTGCTTGTGCGCGCAGAGGTGATGAGCGTTTGATGAAGTTGGTCGGTGTTTGGTGAACTAGAAGGTCTTCGTATCAGATAAGTTTTTTTTTTTTTTTTGAACCAGCTCGGTTGCCGAAAAGGGACTTTTCCTTTTTATGTTCGAGATCCATGGGCGGTTGGCTCGGATTTGGAAAAATCTTAATTCTTGTCGTGTTAGGATTAGGACTATCTAGCTGTATATATGCGCGCCCCTTTTTTCGTTTCCTTCATCAAAATTTTTCTGCAAACCCTCTTTCCTTCATATTTTCTAGAGTCCGCAACCATGGCTAGGTTATCGCTCCGTTAGAGGATAGAGATGGAGAAACGTGAGAAGGTTTAGAGTAAATGAGTATAAACTTTTTCCCTTACTTTTTATTACTCTAACAATGTCAAACATTATTGAACAAAAAAAAATATCAAACATTCAGACCTTAAAACCTTTTCCGCTTCTTTAAAAAGACTAGGTTTTTCATCCACGCTACGCGTGGAGATTTTTTAAATAATTTCTTTATAAAATATATAATCAATAATACTTGTTGAAATATTTTTTTTATATTCATAATAGTATAATATAATATATTTTATCACTAAATTTATATATTATCAATGAATCAACTAGTTACATAATTTTTTATTTAACAAATTTGTCACTTGAATTATTTTTAATAAATAACTTATAGTTTGTTTTTCATATATTTAATAATATTCTAGTTTATATTTATTAATTATATATTTTACATCATAGAACCTATCTTTTAAATTTTCTTATTGTTTTAAAAATGAATTATAAATTTTTTCTGTGACATCAATATTTTGTGAATAATTTATTATCTTTTATCTATAAGTACTTTTTCAACGAATATATTACATCTTACAAATACTTAGATATTAGACTCGAGTCAAAAAATTTAATCTCTTAAATCTATCAAGAAATACACAACTACCATTTAAAAAATATTTTATTTTTCTTATTTGAAACCTTTTTAATTATTTTGTTTTTTAAACTACGAAAATAAATATAGTTTTATACTCACATCAAAATCTATATAATTCTCACTTTTTAACTAATTTTATAGCCTCAAAATGTTTTAATAAGAAACTAAAATATTTTTACAAAAACGACATAATTTTAAATAGTATAATGCAATCGTAAACTTAATATGTTGTTTTTTTGGTTAAGTGGCTCTAATTCTAATGTTAAAACTATCATTATCTTACTCAATTCTAGTCATTAGATTCATCATTATATTTATCTTATAACTTCTTATATTAAGTTATCAATAGGATCTGTTTTTTTTTAATAAATAAAAAATTATTAAAGATTAACAAAAATTAATAAATAAATATTTCGACAGCATTAATTTTTTTTTTTCATTCATGTTACTTGGTGTTGGAAGTATTAGATTAAATGAAAAAAACGATAACTAAATCAGTGTTATAAGCATTTGAAAAGCAAGTGAAGTGAACAAACAAATTTTTTATTAGTTTCACAATTAATTACAATACTGCATAATCTATTATATACCAATTTATTAAATAATCTAAGCGATTAAAATATATACATTTTTAACATAATATCATATCAATTATATTTAAATACTAAAAGGTTAAAAAATATGATATTTACATTTAAATTATAAAAAATGAAAATCAATTAAAACTCTAAAAATATAAAATTTTATATATCCGAGATATAGATTTTCTTTTCACAATTACAATTACATATCAATCAATGATTTATTTTTATTTTTTATAATCTTTCATTTTTATAATAGTTTTTCAGGATTTAAAAACTTTTTCTAATAGCTAAAAAAATATATACAAAAATACAATTAACTTAAGATGATAATTTGGAATATTTAGTTGGTTAGTTAAATATTCTAAGTTATATATGGTGAATTATGTAACTGAGAAAATTATCTTAAATTATGAAATTTGGTGATATAATATTAAGTTAACTTTTTATTTAAAAGAAATTTGTAGATATGTTTCTTATTTTTTGATGAGGACATACCAGCTGAACCGGACCAAACCAAGCAAGAACCAGACCAAACTACACAAGGACAAGAACCGGATGTGCCCATTGTATTCGAAGGTGCCATGACAAGAAGCCAAGCAAGGATTCTTCAACACAAGTACAATCAAAGCATGCAACGAATGATGGACCAGCTGGATCAACTATCATTGGAACAAGAAGCCACAACGAGCATGCCAAACAATGGGAAGACATTTCAAGCTTGGACCGACATGGAAGATATCATCAAAAAATCAGAAGCAACTCCCCTTAAAGAGGAACACTGGCCTCTACTCAACACCAAAGCTCAAGCTACCATTCTCATCATCTCAACCGAGCTGCAAGGTAAGTAGGTGAGTGTTTTAATTCGATATCCATGTGTTTGTTTCTTTTGCTGGTTTAGGACTTAATTTATTTTCGTTTAGTTCTTTATTTTATCAAATCGAACACTAGTTTCCTTATTTGGTTTAATGAGCTCACATGTTAGACGCTCTGCAGTTTTCTTTCGAAGTTCTTGTTGTGTCTTGAGTCAGTTTGTAGTTTTTCTTTCTCTTGAGTCAGGAACCCTAGTTGGTTCTAGTCGTCGGACTATTAATAAAGTCCTCCTGCGGCATTGTATCATTTAACCTTTAGCTTATCAATAAACGAGAACTTTCAGTCAAGAAAACCTAAGCTAGCGCCGCTTGCTTTCTTCTCTAGTCTAATCGGAGACCTGAACCTCCTAGCTTTGAGAAACCGTGTTGTATCAAAGGTCTTTCACAGCCTTTGTGGTGCACATTGATATTATGTATTTTTAACATATTTTGATTTGTTTTTAGTATTCGGTTTGAGTTTTGATTTGCATCTTTCGTTAGCTTTTTGAGTCTTTTCTTTTGTTTTGAGTCTTTTTACAGATTTTATGAAGTTCCGATGGAGTTTGGCGCTTACGGACATACTCGAGTCACGTTAAGATGGAAAAGACGAGAAAAGGACCAAACACAAGAGAACGACCGTTCTGAAGAAGAACGATCATTCTGGCCAAGCAAAGGAACACCGTTCTATCCCGGAACGACCGTTCCTTCACTCACCTACCCTGCCGACAAAAACAGGAGATGGACCGTTCTCTCCCATGTGGTCGTTCCCCACCTCACCAACTCTGCCGACAAAAACGCAAGAGAACGACCGTTCTCCCAAGCGAATGATCGTTCCCCATCTCACCTACTTCGCGAACGACCATGTAGAACGACCGTTCTTCCACCAGAACGATCGTTCCCCTACTCACCAACACCCACCTACTTCGGTCGACCACTAGAACGACCGTTCTCCAACAAGAACGACCGTTCCCCGTCTCACCTACTCCCCTACACCTTGGCCTATATAATGGACTCACTCTTGATGCTTCAAAACACACCATCTTCTTCTCCCACTCTTCTCTAGCTTCTAAACATTGCTTCTTCTCTCTTTTGAGCTTTAATGTTTATGTTTTTTTATCAAGTTCTTATTAGTTTCTTTTAAGCTTTAAACATTTATGCTTTAATTAAGTTTTACTTTCAGTTTTTATTACCTATCTTGGTGCTTTAATCAAGTTCTATTAAGTTTACTTTCAGTTCTTATTATCTATATTTATGCTTTGTTCAAGTTCTTATTAAGTTATTTACAGCTTTCATTATCTATTCAAGCTTTTATGATGAACTCAATAATCTCTATGTTTTCTTCTTCTTTAATTATGTCTGAGTAGATCTCTTAGTTAGGTTAAGGTTTGTCAAAGGAATTCATGAGCTTTAGGGTTAAACACAAATAGGCTATTCAAATCGATGTCTTCACCTTTGTTGTTCTTAATGCTTAAATCGAATTGATCACTTGATTTTATGATATTAGGTTTAACTTAGACAGCGAGAGTTGCTAGGTTGCTAGAAAGAACATTGGTGAGCAATTTATTCATTACCTGCGAGAGTAGATGTATTGGAGAATTGTGAACAAATCAAACCTATCCTTAAAGCTTGTCTACGGTTTCTAGTACCAACGAGAGTTAGGAAGTCTAGGTTGATAGACAAAGATATTGATACCACGAGAGTGGATCGATATTATCTTAGTGTTTGAGTTCTAGACTTATGCTTAATCATTGCCTGAATAGTTGTTTGATCCTTAGCTCTGAATCACCAGCGATATTCCTTGACCTAACGCTTGTTTAATATTATCTTTAAAACCGATTTTTGCTTTTATTACTTGCTATTTACAAAACCAAAAACAAAATTGAATTGTCTTAGCTTTTGATTTAGCTCATTAGATCAAAGTGTGAAACTGGTCTTCGTGGGATCGACCCCTAAATACTACTTCGTATGCTGTGCACTTGCAGTAGGAAATAAGGGTTTAAAACTCGTGTATCAAGTTTTTGGCGCCGTTGCCGGGGAGCAAATATTCACCTTTGGTTTACGGCTGAATTATTAGACTAAGAACTTTACTAAACCTGTTTTCTTTTCTTCTTTTGTTTTTGTGTTTCAGGTGCATGTCCACAAGGAGCACGAGGAGCAAAAACAAGGACCTTCTTAGCATGACAAACGACGAGCTAGCAAGGATAGAACGAGGAAACAGAAGACGCAGCACACCCGTTAAAGAAGCAGAAACGTCTGACACCGCCAACTCAGAGATGGGCGGACAAATAGACATCGCAGCTCAGCTGCAACAACTTAAGGCAGCCATGGAGCAGCTTCGTTTGCAACAGGAGAGGCAACTCATTGCACAACCTGCTTTCGGGGACAAAGATGCGGCTCACGCATACTACCAGGATCGATCTGCGATCGTTACCCCGACCATCCAGAGGCAAGATTACGATATCAAACCTCAAATGATCGCCCTCGTGAAGCAACACCTGTTCCACGGTCTGCCTGCTGAGATTTCGATGGATCACATCGAGAACTTCGAAGAGATCTGTAGCACAACCGGCTCCAATGGTGTACCTCCAGATTTCTTGAAGTGCAAACTTTTCCCTTTCTCTCTTACGGGAAAAGCATCACGGTGGTTAAAATCTTTACCACCAGGCTCTCTACCGACTTGGGCTAGTGCGCGAGCAGCCTTGTTGGATAAGTTCTACACGAAGTCCAAGACCGCAGCCTTGAGGAACAAGATCTCCTCATTCGAGCAACAGTCCGGCGAATCCTTCAATGAAGCATGGGAGCGGTATAAGGAGTACAAGCGCGAGTGCCCTCACCATGGGTTTAGTGATGAGCAGCTGCTCAACACCTTCTATGACGGAGTAGATTGGGACTACAGAAACGCCCTGAATGCAGCTAGTAACAGTGATTTCTACACTAAGTCAAAAGAAGGAGCTCTGGAGCTGATCGAGAACCTAGCCGCAAGTTCCAGCAACAAAAGCCCGGAGTACGACAGGAAGAAGGTCAACAGTGTGGACTCCAAGAAGATTGATGAGCTCTCGGCCATGGTTAACCTTTTGCTAAAAAAGAACCAGAAGTCAGTCCACTTTGTGGACAAGAATGGGGAAGCACCTATCGCTCAAGCCTATGAGGAAGAAACCGAGAATGATCAAATGGAGGTGAATTATGTGACGGGACAAAGTTTCGGACAGAACCGCGGTTTCAACAACCAAGGCTTCAACACTCATCCGAACCTGTCCTATAGGAGCACCAACGTGGAGAATCCGCAGGATCAAGTTTATCCTAAGCAAGGAAATCAGCCACAGATGGGTTTTCAGAAGAACTACTCCAACAACTACCAGAACCGGCCATTCGTTCCTAATCAGAACCGTTTTCAATGAGGGAATCAGCCAAGGCAGCCTTTCACAAACTCGCAGCCCCAACCTTTCACAAACTCGCAGCCTTCATCTTCAGCAACCGGCTCCCAAGACGAGCTGAAGAACATGATGCAGCAGTTGATGGCAAGTCAACAAAAGGCGGCAGCAGAGATCAACTCCAAAGTTGACACTATGTATGTTGATCTTAATGGGAAGTATGAGGCTGTATGGACCCACATGAAGCAACTGGATGTTCAGATTGCACAAACCGCCGAGTCTATAAAAAGAACACCAGGGACTCTGCCTGGAAAAGCTGAAGCACCTAAGAAGGAGTTTGTCAACGCCATCGAGCTAAGGAGCGGGAAAACATTAGATTCGGAAACAACTTCCGGATCGGCAAAAGGAAAAGAAGCGACAACCAAGCACCCTGGTCCGTCAACCGAAGACATGCTCAGCCAAGAAACTCCAACAACTTCGGCCAGCAATCCAGAAGCAAGGGTATACAAACCCAAGGTCCCATACCCTGTACCACCCAAGAAGTCTCGCAAGGACTTAGAGGATGCTAAATGCAGAGAGATGCTCAGAGACCTAACCGTGAAGCTGCCTCTCATGGATGTCGTTCAGATGATACCGGCTCTCAAACGGTATATGAAAACCCTAGTCTCCGGAAAAGTAGCTGAGGAGGAAAACGTGATGGTAGTCTCCAAAGAGTGCAGTGCTGTTCTGCAGAACAATGTCCTTAAGAAGAGAAGCGATCCTGGCAGATTCGTTTTATCAGTCAAGATCGGCCCCATGACATTCGCATGCTCTCTGTGCGATCTCGGTTCCAGTGTCAACCTTATGCCATACTCTGTGGCAAAACGGTTAGGGTTCACAAATTTCAAACCTACGCGCATCTCATTGGTCTTCGCAGACAGATCAACAAAGCTTCTGGTGGGTATGTTAGAAGATCTTCATGTGCGAATTGGAGACAAACTCATCCCAGCTGATTTCATGGTTTTATAGCTTGAAGAAGAACCGAAAGACCCTCTGATTCTTGGCCGGCCATTCTTATGCACAGCTGGTGCAATAATCGATGTACAAAATGGAGTGATTGACCTTCATCTAGGCGACATGGTAATGTCATTCGAGATGGATAAATTGTTGAAGAAACCGATGATGGATGGACAGACCTTCACTGTGGAAGGCGTGGATGATGTATATGATGAGGCAGCTGAAGAGCTCCTGTGCCCGGATCCTCTTGAAACCGCCCTAACTCTAGCTGAAAAAGAGCATGGTTTCCTGAGCGAGGATGCCGAGAGCTTTGCCAAGATGCTGGATTCCAGCCAAAGAATGGAGCAAATGGTAGCGTACACAAGCCTAGATGATGAGGAGAACTCGGCAGAAACAGACGGAGCACCCACTCCGCCACTCGACCCGATAGACAGCCCTTGGAGCGAATTGAAAGCACCCAAACTCGAGCTCAAAACTCTTCCAGCCGGGCTCAGGTACGCATTCCTTGGAACGAAATCAACTTACCCGGTGATTGTGAATGCTGATTTGAATAATGTGGAAGTAGCTTTACTTTTATGCGAGCTTAAGAAGTATAGAAAGGTTATAGGGTATTCACTCGATGATATCACTGGTATCTCCCCTGATCTTTGCATGCATCGGATACATCTAGAAATTGAATCGATGAGTTCTATAGAACATCAAAGGAGATTGAATCCGAATCTGAAAGATGTTGTTAAAAAGGAGATAATGAAACTTCTAGAAGCCGGTGTAATTTATGCTATTTTTGATAGTACTTGGGTTAGTCCAGTTCATGTAGTTCCTAAGAAAGGTGGAATCACTGTAATAAAGAATGATAGGAATGAACTGATACCAACTAGGACCATAACCGGCCATAGAATGTGCATAGATTATCGTAAACTGAATATTGCAACTCGCAAGGATCATTTCCCTTTGCCCTTTATTGATCAGATGCTTGAAAGACTTGCTAACCGTCCATACTACTGTTTTTTAGATGGTTACTCAGGTTTCTTTCAGGTCCCCATCCATCCAGATGACCAGGAGAAGACAACATTCACATGTCCTTATGGCACATTCGCCTACCGACGCATGCCATTCGGATTGTGCAATGCTCCGGCAACTTTCCAGCGATGCGTGATGTCCATTTTTACCGACTTGATCGAAGATATAATGGAGGTGTTCATGGATGACTTCTCGGTGTATGGAGACTCTTTCTCTCACTGTTTATCTAATCTATGCAGGGTACTTCAGCGATGTGAGGAAAAACACCTAGTTCTAAATTGGGAGAAGTGTCACTTCATGGTCAGGAATGGGATTGTACTTGGGCATCGCATATCAGAAGATGGCATCGAAGTGGATAAAGCTAAGATCGAGGTTATGATGAACCTACAACCACCTACTTCTGTCAAGGGGATCCGCAGCTTTCTGGGGCATGCAGGCTTCTATCGCAGGTTCATCAAGGATTTTTCAAAGATAGCTAGACCTCTCACGAGGCTGTTGTGCAAGGAGGTGAAGTTCGAATTTGATAGCAACTGTCTTGAGGCTTTTCATACGATCAAAGGAGCATTGGTCAGCGCACCCATTGTGCAGCCACCAGGTTGGAGCCTACCTTTCGAAATTATGACGGATGCTAGCGACTATGCTGTTGGTGCAGTTCTCGGCCAGAGGAAAGACAAGAAGCTCCACGTTATCTACTACGCCAGTCTCACATTGCATGATGCTCAGTGCAAGTACGCTACGACAGAAAAGGAGCTTCTGGCCGTCGTTTTCGCCTTTGAGAAATTTCGGTCCTATCTCGTTGGAGCAAAGGTCATAGTTCATACTGATCATGCAGCACTCAAGTATCTGCTGACAAAGAAAGACGCTAAGCCGCGGCTACTTAGGTGGATTCTCCTACTTCAAGAATTCGACCTGGAGATCAAAGACAAGAAGGGAATAGATAATGGAGCTGCCGACCATTTATCTAGGATGAGGATTGATGAAGAACTCCCACTCAATGACAGCCTCCCTGAAGAACAGGTTTACTCGATCGGAGTATTCCAAATCGAGGAAGCACATGCTCCCACCCAGCGAGCACCTGCTCACTCCGAATTCTGCAACCAAACCGAAAGCGGCCAACATCCTCAGATTCCTTGGTTTGGTGAGATTGCAAATTACCTAGCTGCTGATCTAGAACCTCACAGTTTTGTGGGCAACAAAAGGAAGAAATTCCTAAAGGATATTCGCCATTACTTCTGGGATGAGCCGTACCTGTACAAGCATTGCCCAGATGGAATATTCAGACGTTGCATAGCTGAGGAGGAGATACCGGAGATTCTGTTTCACTGTCATGGCTCTTCCTATGCCGGACACTTCGCTACTTTCAAGACGGTCTCCAAGGTTCTGCAAGCTGGATATTGGTGGGCCAATAATGTTCAAAGATGCTCAGCGCTTTATCTCTAGATGCGATTCATGCCAGCGACAGCGCAATGAGATGCCACAGAACTTCATTCTCGAAGTGGAGGTCTTTGACGTATGGGGCATTGATTTTATGGGACCATTCCCATCTTCTTTCGGGAATGAGTACATACTCGTGGCTGTTGACTATGTGTCTAAATGGGTTGAGGCATTGGCGAGTCCCACGAACGATGCAAGGGTTGTGACCAAGATGTTCAAGTCTACCATTTTCCCTAGATTTGGTGTTCCGCGAGTTGTCATCAGCGATGGAGGCTCTCACTTCATCAACAAGATCTTTGAGAATCTATTGCGCAAGAACGATGTAAAGCACAAGGTCGCAACGCCTTACCATCCGCAAACGAGTGGGCAAGTTGAGATATCTAACCGTGAAATTAAGAACATCCTTCAGAAGACTGTGAGTACAACTCGGAAGGACTGGGCTTCCAAGCTAGACGACGCTCTATGGGATTACAGGAACGCCTACAAAACGCCTCTCGGGACCACTCCTTTCCACCTTGTTTACGGCAAAGCTTGTCACCTCCCCGTTGAGCTCGAATTCAAAGCCGCATGGGCTGTCAAGCTGCTCAACTATGACATTAAGCCGGCTTCAGAACGACGCATGATGCAGCTACACGAGCTTCAGGAGATTAGGCATCTCGCCTATGAGAACTCCAAAATCTACAAGGAACGAACCAAAGCATACCACGACAAGCGCATCCTGGCTCGTAACTTCGCCCCCAACGACCAGGTTCTACTCTTCAACTCTCGGCTGAAGCTGTTTCCCGGGAAGTTGCGATCGAGATGGTCTGGGCACTTCACCATAAGGGAGGTGCGACCATATGGAGCTGTCGTCTTGTTCAACAACAAAGGAGAAGAGTTCATGGTCAATGGACAGCGATTGAAACCATATCTTGCCGACACACAACTCGGAGACGGGGAAGAAACTCCCTTGACCGAGCCTCCTCAAGCATAATCAACTCTCCACGTCAAGCTTAGCGACGTAAAACAAGCGCTTTCGTGGGTGGCAACCCACCAGGTAACATGTAAATAGTGTGAAGTTTTTCGTTCTTGTTCTATTTACTTTTCTTGTTTTGTTTGAGATTGTTTTTGCAGGCTTTTATTAAGTGTTCGAGAAACCACTCTGCTGGGAGCGAAGAGACCGATCGTTCCTAACAAGAATGGTCATTCTACACGGGAGAACGATCAATCCCAAAGATAGAGAGCAACACCGATGGCTCCACTAGCGACCACTGAGCTTGTGGTTATTTCTATCACCCTTGTTATATCCATTTTTTTATGACACTTAAATTTTATTTTACGGGTTTCTCTTTCAGATTTTTTTTAACCGGGATGGTTAAAAACAAGTCTGGGGGAGGGATTCATTTGTGTACTAACGGTGTGTTTTACGGATGTTTATTTCTTATGTTTTATTTTGGTGTGTTTAAATTTTCAAAAAAAAAAAAAACATTTATCGAGTCAAAACAATGTGTGAATTTGTTAACTTTTTGGAGTTGCAACATGTTCGATGTCACTGCCTTACGACTGCTTAGCATTGTTTGAGGATAGTTTGGAAACGCAGAAAAATCCATAACTTGATCATTTAGTGAATTTCTCAAATCATCTGAACTTAAACGAATTATTGGAACTTAATATGGACTTAATTTATCTCACTTAGGGGGTTGATAATCATGTATTGGATTTTACATTTGGAGTTTTCTTTGCATCATTTCTACCAATCTTTGCTAACTCTAAATGGCTAGACTTATCCTTAGTCTAGTACCACACCCTCACCATTTCCATGTTGAAACCCACTTATTTTCGTTTACTGTCATTGCATTCATGTGCAAAAACTATGGGGTATACGGACCGACACAAATTTTCTTTAGGACTGTGTCTAGATAGGTGGTCGCTTTCTGATTAAACTCATGGGATGTGTTTGGAAAAGTGATCTCTTTTTGAATATATTCATCGAAAATTTTCGTTTCAAAAGAGGATGAACTTTTAAATGGGTAGAAGTTTGTATTCACATTCAAGAAATAAGCTTACATCGTTGAAATTCTTTTGATGCAGATCATAGAGGCTAACCGGTTCCATTCTTAAAAAAAATAAAAAAAATATAGCATTATTTGCATTACAGAAAAGAAAACAGAAGGAACCGGGAAAGTCAAGGTAATATCGTTAAATTTCATAAAACATTAAAAGAAATCATGTTCTTATTTGTGACTCAGTCAAATAAGGGTAGAAGGATTAGAGTTAAGGAGAGTTGTGTACCTCCTAATTGGTCTGTGTCTCACTGTGATTTTGCATAATGATTTGCATCACTTCGTATTGCTAAAAGAACCCGAAACACTTGAGCCACCAAAATACCAACATTAATACCTAGACCATAACGTGTTAGATATTCCCTTTGTGAGAGTACACGTATTTGATAATGAATGTTAAATATTGAGTTCTGCTTGATCATGAGATTTCACTTATTTACTACGGTTATGGAGAAGTACAATGAAGTACAGTTTGATCTGAACTTTGCGAATGCAGTTTACAGGCAATTGATTTAGAGTATAGTCCTTTAAGTTTAACGAATTTCACACGTTTTTCAAACCTCTCCTCTTTGTAAGATCTCTAGTTTTGCTTTGGGACAAGCAAAGGTTTTAGTTGGGGAGAGTTGATATTATGTATTTTTAACATATTTTGATTTGTTTTTAGTATTCGGTTTGAGTTTTGATTTGCATCTTTCGTTAGCTTTTCGAGTCTTTTCTTTTGTTTTGAGTCTTTTTACATATTTTATGAAGTTCCGATGGAGTTTGGCTCTTACGGACATACTCGAGTCAAGTTAAGATGGAAAAGACGAGAAAAGGACCAAAACAAAAGAGAACGACCCTTCTGAAGAAGAACGATCGTTCTGGCCAAGCAAAGGAACGACCGTTCTATCCCGGAACGACCGTTCCTTCACTCACCTACCCTGCCGACAAAAACAGGAGATCGACCGTTCTCTCCCATGTGGTCGTTCCCCACCTCAAAAACTCTGCCGACAAAAACGCAAGAGAACGACCGTTCTCCCAAGCTAACGATCGTTCCCCATCTCACCTACTTCTCGAACGACCATTTAGAACAACCGTTCTTCCACCAGAACGATCGTTCCCCTACTCACCAACACCCACCTACTTCGGTCGACCACCAGAACGACCGTTCTCCAACAAGAACGATCGTTCCCCGTCTCACCTACTCCCCTACACCTTGGCCTATATAATGGACTCACTCTTGATGCTTCAAAACACACCATCTTCTTCTCCTACTCTTCTCTAGCTTCTAAACATTGCTTCTTCTCTCTTTTAAGCTTTAATGTTTATGTTTTTATCAAGTTCTTATTAGTTTCTTTTAAGCTTTAAACATTTATGCTTTAATTAAGTTTTACTTTCAGTTCTTATTACCTATCTTTGTGCTTTAATCAAGTTCTATTAAGTTTACTTTCAGTTCTTATTATCTATATTTATGCTTTGTTCAAGTTCTTATTAAGTTATTTACAGCTTTCATTATCTATTCAAGCTTTTATGATGAACTCAATAATCTCTATATTTTCTTCTTCTTTAATTATGTCTCAGTAGATCTCTTAGTTAGGTTAAGGTTTGTCAAAGGAATTCATGAGCTTTAGGGTTAAACACAAATAGGCTATTCAAATCGATGTCTTCACCTTTGTTGTTCTTAATGCTTAAATCGAATTGATCACTTGATTGTATGATATTAGGTTTAACGTAGACAGCGAGAGTTACTAGGTTGCTAGAAAGAACATTGGTGAGCAATTTATTCATTACCTGCGAGAGTAGATGTATTGGAGAATTGTGAACAAATCAAACCTATCCTTAAAGCTTGTCTACGATTTCTAGTACCAACGAGAGTTAGGAAGTCTAGGTTGATAGACAAAGATATTGATACCACGAGAGTGGATCGATATTATCTTAGTGTTTGAGTTCTAGACTTATGCTTAATCATTGCCTGAATAGTTGTTTGATCCTTCGCTCTGAATATCATACGATATTCCTTGACCTAACGCTTGTTTAATATTATCTTTAAAACCGATTTTTGCTTTTAATACCTGTTATTTACAAAACCAAAAACAAAATTGAATTGTCCTAGCTTTTGATTTAGCTCATTAGATCAAAGTGTGAAACTCGTCTTCATGGGATCGCCCCCTAAATACTACTTCGTATGCTGTGCACTTGCAGTAGGAAATAAGGGTTTAAAACTCGTGTATCACATGTCGTTCCATCTTTCCTTATCACACAACTGGATCCCTTTGAAGAGTAGCTTTTCAATCCGATCCAACCCTTGTTGCGTAGTCTTCAAGACTGATTCCCTAGCCTTACAAGCCTGTGATAGCCGGTGCTTGAATCAGTTTTGGTATCAGAGCTGAAGTTCCTACTCAGCCAGGTTATATCTATCCGATCTATCCATTCCTTGTTCGTTTGTTTTCGATTTGTTCTTGCTTTTGTTGAGTTCTTGTTTGCATTCATAGATCGTTACGTTTCTTGTTTTAGTTTGCATATAGTCAAAAAAAATATATATATAAACATCAGCATCTTGGTCGTCTTGAATCCTATCCTAGCCGCCACCATTGTTAGGTCAAGCTCTAGAACGGTTGTACGAATAGATCGAACCATTGTCAAAAAAAAGGAAAACTTACCTCTTGTGTGTGTTACGACTTGTGTCAATACCAAGTCTAGTAGTTCTTTTCAATTTTATCCTTTTAATTTTTTTTCGTGTTTAGTCATTCATTTGTGTAAAAAAAAAAAGAGAAAACATCATAACTATTTTGCATCGATCTTTATTTGCATTCCTTGTTCTTTCCTTTTTACTTTTTCAGACTTAAACACTTCTTTCCTTATTTGTTTGTAAGGTATAACGTGAACCGCAAGCAATGGGAGATAACACCAACAATTCCAACCCACAAGATGCACTCTACCAGCTTATCAACTCTTTGCGTGGAGACTTGCAAACCATGAGACAAGAGCTTGGAGAACGCATATCTCGAGTGGAACAAAGACCTCCATTACGACTTCCCATCCGGAACCTTGGAGGAACCAACCAAAGAGGGCCGTACCAGCCCACCACTATGCCGGGTGGACAGGGGTTTGTATTCCATGACATTCCCGAGACCAGTAACCAAGAGAACATGTTCCAGCACCAAGAAGAGGACCCTGGAGGTGCTCATGGTCCACGGCAACAACAACCTCAGAACCGGCGAGGCAATGATCATGATGATCAATGGGCTGAGGAAGAAGATGGCTTTATCCCAAAACCGAGAGGGAACAACAACTACCATGCCAACAATGGCAACCACAACTACAACGCCAATCAAGGCAACAACAACATCAAGTTGAAGGCGCCTCACTTTGCTGGCAAAGTAGACCCGGAAGCCTACTTGGAATGGGAGAAGAGAATGGATCACATCTTTGATTACTACAATCATCCCGGTCCAAAACGTGTGGCATTAGCCATGGCTCAACTCACGGGGAATGCACTCATCTGGTGGGAACGAGTGATTTCAGACCGTAGAAGAGATAGACTCCGGACCACAGATTCCTGGGTTGACATGATGGATCTCATGCGACAAAGATTTGTTCCTCCACACTTTCAAAGAGACTTGCAACGGCGATTCAGAGCTCTTAGATAAGGAACCAAGTCAGTGGAAGAATACTATGGGGAGTTTGAGCGTTTGAGAAACCGCTTGGAGATGAATGAGGATGGAGAGTCTATCATGGCTCAGTTTGTAGATGGGTTGCAAGATCGCATCCGCTACAAGGTGGAGAGACAAGTCTATCAAGACTTCAAGGATTTGTTTCATCTCGCCATACAAGCTAAGCAACACATCAAGCGTAAATCCAACACAAGGAGTAAGCCCCAAGCAACGTGGAACACAAGCAACAACATCAACAAACCGGTGGACAAGGGGAAGGGCATTGAGATAGAATCCCACTTCAAGGGCAAGGCCACCTAGTCTAGCAAGGATCCAAAAGCTGATCATAGTAAGAACGCTAACCCCCAACGTACAAGGGACATTACTTGTTTCAAATGCAGGGGTAGAGGACACATGGCTTGCGAATGCCCAAACCAAAGAGTCATGCTCTTGACCGAGAGTGGAGACATTGAATCCGGTGATGAAGCAGAACCTGAGGAGGATGATGAGTATGGACACATTGAGTATCCCGACAAAGGAGAGCTTCTAGTAACTCGGAGGATACTTAGCATGATAGTTGGCCTGTTGAGACAGTCCAAAGAGAAAACATATTCCACAGCCGATGCACAATCCAAGGCAAGGTATGTAATCTCATAATATATGGGGGATCGTGCACCAATGTAGCTAGTGCTCACATGGTAAACAAACTAGGCTTAGGAAAGATTAAGCATCTGAGACCCTATGAGCTAAGATGGTTAGATGATAAGGTTAAGGTTAAGATCCAAGAACAAGTAACCATCCCTTTTAGCATCGGTAGGTATCAAGATGAAGTAGTTTGTGATGTAGTACCTGTGCAAGCTGGCCATGTACTATTAGGTAGGCCTTGGCAATGGGATAGAGAGACTAAGCATGATGGTCGTACAAACATGTATACTTTTATGCATCAAAACCGTAAGGTTAGCTTAGCTCCACTCACACCCACTGAAGTGCATGAATTACAATTGCATATGATTAAAGAGAAAGATGGCAACCGCAAATCAAGCTTTCTTATTCAGCCTAGTCAAGTTAGAAAGGCTGGTGCTGCTAAAGACACAATGCTACTAATGATCTTTAAGGAGCTTTTGAGTGCAGGGTTTAGTGAGCTGGTCTTACCACAGGAGATTACTGAGCTTCTTGACATGTTTAAAGACGTCTTCCCTGATGAGATGCCAGCCGGTTTGCCACCTTTGAGAGGAGTTGAACATCAGATTGATCTCATTCCGAGAGCAGCTCTACTTAACAAGCCAGCATACCGAGTCAACCCTGAAGAGTCTAAGGAACTTGAGAGGCAAGTTAAGGAGCTGATGGACAAAGGATACGTAAGAGAAAGCCTCAGTCCGTGTGCAACACCAGTCCTACTCGTGCCCAAGAAAGACGGATCATGGAGGATGTGTGTAGACTGTAGAGCCATCAACAACATTACCATCAAGTATAGGCATCCAATTCCGAGGCTGGATGACATGTTGGATGAGCTAAGTGGAGCCACTATTTTCTCAAAAGTTGATTTGAAGAGTGGATACCACCAAGTGAGAATGAAAGAAGGAGATGAATGGAAGACAGCTTTCAAAACAAAGCAAGGTCTCTACGAATGGATGGTGATGCCCTTTGGTCTCTCCAATGCTCCAAGTACCTTCATGCACCTAATGAACCATGTTCTTAGAGTGTATATCAGTAAGTTTGTTGTAGTGTACTTTGATGATATTTTAGTTTACAGCAAATGTTTATCTGATCATGTGTCACATCTTAAGCAAGTACTAGAGACATTTCGTAAAGAAGGACCCTATGCGAACCTTAAGAAGTGCACATTCTGCACTGATAAGTTGGTCTTTTTAGGTTTTAATGTGAGTTCGCAGGGCTTACAGGTAGATGAGGAGAAAGTGAAAGCAATCAAAGAATGGCCGACTCCAACCAATGTCAACCAAGTGAGGAGCTTCCATGGGCTTGCAAGCTTCTACCATCGCTTTGTGAAGGATTTCAGCAGCCTAGCAGCACCCGTGTTGATATTGCCCGGGGTTTGCATGGGAGAAAGCTCAAGAGGATGCTTTCCAGGCCTTAAAGGATCGTTTGATTAATGCACCCGTGTTGATATTGCCGGATTTCTCCAAGACCTTTGAGGTATAATGTGATGCATCTGGGATTGGAATAAGAGCTGTTCTCATGCAAGGAGGAAGGCCAATTGCCTATTTCAGCGAGAAGTTAGGTGGAGCTACACTTAACTACCCCACCTATGACAAAGAGTTATATGCTCTTGCCCGGACCTTGGAGACTTGGCAACATTACTTGTTGCCCAAGGAGTTTGTTGTGCATACTGACCATGAGACCTTGAAGCATCTTAGGGGGCAAACAAACCTTAAGAAGAGGCATGCACACTGGATGGAGTTTGTGGAGACTTTTCCCTACATCATTAAGTACAAGAAGGGAAAAGAAAACATAGTGGCAGATGCTCTTTCCAGGAGACACGCATTGATATCTAAGCTAAGGTGATGGGATTTGAGTTCATTAAGGAGCTGTATCAAGAGGATCCGGAGCTCAAAGAGCACTTCTTAGAATTCGGAGACAAAGCTCAAGGGAAGTTCTACATCTATGAGGGATTTCTGTTCAGGGAAAGGAGGCTTTGCATACCACGGTGCTCATTAAGGGATCTGATTGTGCGGGAGGCTCATAGTGGGGGACTCATGGGGCATTTCAGAGTTGATAAGACATTGGCTGTTGTTAAGGAGCACTTCTACTGGCCACACCTTAAGAAGACAGTTGAAGCTCATTGTGCAAGGTGTGTTACTTGCAAGAAGGCCAAGTCTAAAGTTCACCCACACGGATTATACATCCCTTTGCCAATACCCATGGCTCCATAGGTGGATATCTCCATGGATTTCGTTCTTGGACTACCTAAGATACGCCACAAAGACTCTATCTTTGTTGTGGTAGACAGGTTTTCCAAGATGGCACACTTCATACCTTGTGCCAAGATCAATGATGCATCTCAAACCGCGGACTTGTTCTTCAAAGAAGTGGTAAAGCTGCATGGAGTGCCACACACCATTGTCTCGGACCGTGATAGCAAGTTCCTAAGTCACTTCTGGAGGACACTATGGAAGAAGCTTGGTACTAAACTTCTGTACTCCACTACTTGCCATCCCCAAACAGACGGCTAGACATAAGTAGTTAACTGCACCTTGTTAACCTTGTTAAGGACAACCATTGGGAGGAACTTGAAGAACTGGCTGGAGTGCTTACCGTTCATTGAGTTTGCATACAACCGATCCGTGCACTCAGCTACTAAGATGTCTCCCTTTGAAATCGTCTATGGAACAAACCCAAATGTTCCTTTAGACTTGGCTACAGTGCCACCAGCTGAAGTAGTGAGCCGGGAAGGAGAGAAGAAGGCCAAGTTTGTCCAGAACATTCATCAAAAGGCGAGAGTAAACATAGAGAAGAGGACCGAGCAGTACATGAATGCAGCTAACAAGGAAAGGAAAGAGATGTCTTTTGAACCAGGGAATTTGGTTTGGTTGCACATGCATCAAGAACGGTTCCCAAACCAACGGAGCTCGAAGCTGGCACCAAGAGGAGATGGACCATTCAAGATCCTTGAGAAGATCAACAACAACGCCTACCGTCTTGAACTCCCAGGTGATTTTAATGTGTCTTCTACTTTTAATGTTTCTGATTTATCTCCTTTTGTGGCAGGTGAATCTGTTTTGAGGTCAAAACCTTCTGAAGAGAGAGGGAATGATGAGGACATACCAGCTGAACCGGACCAAACCAAGCAAGAACCAGACCAAGCTACACAAGGACTAGAACCGGATGTGCCCATTGTATTCGAAGGTGCCATGACAAGAAGCCGAGCAAGGATTCTTCAACACAAGTACAATCAAAGCATGCAACGAATGATGGACCAGCTGGATCAACTATCATTGGAACAAGAAGCCACAACGAGCATGCCAAACAATGGGAAGACATTTCAAGCTTGGACCGACATGGAAGATATCATCAAAAAATCAGAAGCAACTCGCCTTAAAGAGGAACACTGGCCTCTACTCAACACCAAAGCTCAAGCTACCATTCTCATCATCTCAACCGAGCTGCAAGGTAAGTAGGTGAGTGTTTTAATTCGATATCCATGTGTTTGTTTCTTTTGCAGGTTTATGATATTATGTATTTTTAGCATATTTTGATTTGTTTTTAGTATTCGGTTTGAGTTTTAATTTGCATCTTTCGTTAGTTTTTCGAGTCTTTTCTATTGTTTCGAGTCTTTATACAGATTTTATGGAGTTTGGCGTTTACGGACATGTTCGAGTCAAGTTAAGGTGGAAAAACACGAAGAGAACGACCATTCCCCTAGAGAACGACCATTCCCCAAGAGAACGACCATTCCCCTATAGAACGACCATTCCCATAGAGATCGACCGTTCTTGCTCCCACCTACCCTGCCGACAAGAGTGCAGAACGACCGTTCTCTCCAAGAACGGTCGTTCCCCGTCTCACCTACTCTACCGACGAAAAAGCACAAGAACGACCGTTCTCTCCACAGAACGACCGTTCCCTGACTCACCTACACCCACCTACTTCGCGATTGACCACTCAGAATGACCGTTCTCCTACAGAACGGTCGTTCCCCGTCTCACCTACTCCCCTACACCTTGGCCTATATAATGGACTCACAGCATCAAGCTACAAACACACCATCTTCTTCTCTCAGTCTTCTCTTGACTCTAAACATTGTTTGTCTTCTCTTTTAAGCTTTAAATATTTATGTTTTGATCAAGTTCTTATTAGTTTCTTTTCATCTTTTGTTATCTTTAAGCTTTAACTATTTATGCTTTGATCAAGTTCTTATTAGTTTCTTTTCATCTTTTGTTATCTTTAAGCTTTAAATATTTATGCTTTGATCAAGTTCTTATTAGTTTCTTTTCAGCTTTTATTATCTATTCAAGCTTTCATGATGAACTCTATAATCTCTTTGTTTTCTTCTTCTTTAATTATGTCTGAGTAGATCTCTTAGTTAGGTTAAGGTTTTTCAAAAGAATTCATGAGCTTTAGGGTTAAACACAAATAGGCTATTCAAATCGATGTCTTCACCCTTGTTGTTCTTAATGCTTGGATCGAATTGATCACTTGATTTTATGATATTAGGTTTAACTTAGACAGCGAGAGTTGCTAGGTTGCTAGAAGAAACTTGGGTGAGCAATTTATTCATTACCTGCGAGAGTAGATGTATTGGAGAATTGTGAACAAATCAAACCTATCCTTAATGTTTGTCTGCGATTTCTAAAACCAACGAGAGTTAGGATTTTAGGTTGTTAGATAAAGTTATTGATGCCACGAGAGTGGATTGATATTATCTTTATGTTTGAGTTCTAGACTTGTGCTTGAATCATTGCATGAATAGTTGTTTGATCCTTTGCTCTGAATCTCCTGCGAAATTCCTTGACCTAAGGCTTGTTTAATATTATTTTTACAACCGATTTTGCTTTTTATTACTTGCTATATACGAAACCAAACCCTAATTGAATTGTCTTAGCTTTTAATTTAGCTCATTAGATCAAAGTGTGAACTTGGTCTTCGTGGGATCGACCCCTAAGTACTACTTCGTTTGCTGTGCACTTGCAGTAGGAAATAGGGTTTAAAACTCGTGTATCAAGATTTTGGCGCCGTTCCCGGGGACCAAATTTTTACCTTTGGTTTACGGTGAATTATTAGACTAAGAACTTAACTGAACTCGTTTTCTTTTCTTCTTTGTTTTTGTGTTTCAGGTGCATGTCCACAAAGAGCACAAGGAGCAAAAACAGTGAGGACCTTCATTGCTTGACAAACGACGAGCTAGCAAGGAGAGAACAAAAATGCAGAATACGCAACACACCCGTTCAAGAAGCAGAAACGACTGACACCACCAACTCAGAGATGGGCGGACAAGCAAACATCGCAGCTCAGCTGCAAGAACTTCAGACAGCCATGGAGCAGCTTCGCTTGCAACAGGAGAGGCAACTCGTTTCACAACCTGCTTTCAGGGACAAAGATGCGGCTCACGCATACTACCAGGATCGATCTGCGATTGTTACCCCGACCATCCAAAGGCAAGATTACGAGATCAAGCCTCAAATGATCGCCCTCGTGAAGCAACACCTGTTCCACGGTCTGCCTGCTGAGATTCCGATGGATCACATCGAGAACTTCGAAGAGATCTGTAGCACAACCGGCTCCAATGGTGTGCCTCCCGATTTCTTGAAGTGCAAGCATTTCCCCTTCTCTCTTACGAGAAAAGCATCACGGTGGTTAAAATCTTTACCACCAGGCTCTCTACCGACTTGGGCTGATGCGCGAGCAGCCTTCTAGGATAAGTTCAACACGAAATCCAAGACCGCAGCCTTGAGGAACAAGATCTCCTCATTCGAGCAACATTCCGGCGAATCCTTCAATGAAGCATGGGATCGGTTTAAGGAGTACAAGCGCGAGTGCCCTCACCGTGGGTTTAGTGATGAGCAGCTGCTCAGCACCTTCTATGACGGAGTAGATTGGGACTACAGAAACGCCTTGAATGCAGCTAGTAACGGTGACTTCTACACTAAGTCAAAGGAAGGAGCTCTGGAGCTGATCGAGAACCTAGCCGCAAGTTCCAGCAACAAAAGCCCGGAGTACGACAGGAAGAAGGTCAACAGTGTGGACTCTAAGAAGATTGATGAGCTCGCGGCCTTGGTTAACCTTTTGCTAAAAAAGAACCAGAAGTCAGTCCACTTTGTGGACGAGAATGGGGAAGCACCTCTCGCTCAAGTCTATGAGGAAGAAACGGGGAATGATCAGATGGAGGTGAATTACGTGATGGGACAAGGTTTCGGACAGAACCGCGGTTTCAACAACCAAGGCTTCAACACTCATCCGAACCTGTCCTATAGGAGCACCAATGTGGAGAATTCGCAGGATCAAGTTTATCCTAAGCAAGGAAATCAGCCACATATGGGTTTTCAGAAGAACTACTCCAACAACTACCAGAACCGGCCATTCGTTCCTAATCAGAACCGTTTCCAAGGAGGGAATCAGCCAAGGCAGCCTTTCACAAACTCGCAACCCCAGCCTTTCACAAATCCGCAGCCTTCATCTTCAGTAACCGGCTCCCAAGACGAGCTGAAGAACATGATGCAGCAGTTGATGGCGAGTCACCAAAAGGCGACAGCAGAGATCAACTCCGAAGTTGACACTATGTATGTTGATCTTAATGGGAAGTATGAGGCTGTATGGACCCACATGAAGCAACTGGATGTTCAGATTGCACAAACTGCCGAGTCTATAAAAAGAACACCAGGGACTCTGCCTGGAAAAGCTGAAGCACCTAGGCAGGAGTTTGTCAACGCCATCGAGCTAAGGAGCGGGAAAACATTGAATTCAGCAACGACTTCCAGATCGGCAAAAGGAAAAGAAGCGACTTCCGAGCACGTGCTCCCATCCAGCAAGCACCTGCTCCAAGGAAATCAAAGCGTTTATGAAAAAGGTAAATCGAGCAACCGCGCAACACACACTGGAACATCGGCCTCACCTCTCGAGATTCTTGAAGAAGATTCGCCAACCGAGCACCCTGGTCTGTCAACCGAGCACATGCTCAGCTGAGAAACTACAACAACTTCGGCCAGCAATCCGGAAGCAAGGGTGTACAAACCCAAGGTCCCATACCCTGTACCACCAAAGAAGTCTCGCAAGGACTTAGAGGATGCTAAATGCAGAGAGATGCTCAGAGACCTAACCGTGAAGCTGCCTCTCACGGATGCCGTTCAGATGATACCTGCTCTCAAACGGTATATGAAAACCCTAGTCTCCGGAAAAGTAGCTGAGGAGGAAAACGTGATGGTAGTCTCCAAAGAGTGCAGTGCTATTCTGCAGAACAAGGTCCTTAACAAGAGAGGCGATCCTAGCAGATTCGTTTTATCAGTCAAGATCGGCCCCATGACATTCGCATGCTCTTTGTGCGATCTCGGTTCCAGTGTCAACCTTATGCCATAGTCTGTGGCAAAGCGGTTAGGGTTCACAAAGTTCAAACCCACGCACATCTCATTGGTCTTCGCAGACAGATCAACAAAGCTTCCGGTGGGTATGTTAGAGGATCTTCATGTGCGAATTGGAGACACACTCATCCCAGCTGATTTCGTGGTTCTAGAGCTTGAAGAAGAACCGAAAGACCCTCTGATTCTCGGCCGACCATTCTTATGCACAGCTGGTGCAATAATCGATGTACAGAATTGAGTGATTGACCTTCAGCTAGGCGACATGGTAATGTCATTCGAGATGGATAAATTGTTGAAGAAACCGATGATGGATGGACAGACCTTCACTGTGGAAGGCGTGGATGATGTATATGATGAGGCAGCTGAAGAGCTTCTGTGCCCGGATCCTCTTGAAACCGCTCTAACTCTAGCTGAAAGAGAGCATGGTTTCCTGAGCAAGGATGCCGACAGCTTTGCCAAGATGCTATATTCCAGCCGAAGAATGGAGCAGATGGTGGCGTACATGAGCCTAGAAGATGAGGAGAACTCGGCAGAAAAAGACGGAGCACCCGCTCCAATCCCGCGAGTACCTGCTCCGCCACTTGACCCGATAGACAGCCCTTGGAGCGAATTGAAAGCACCCAAACTGGAGCTCAAAACTCTTCTAGCCGGGCTCAGGTACGCATTCCTTGGAATGAACTCTACTTACCCGGTAATTGTGAATGCTGATTTGAATAATGTGGAAGTAGCTTTACTTTTATGCGAGCTTAGAAAGTATAGAAAGGCTATAGGGTATTCACTTGATGATATCACTGGCATCTCCCCTGATCTTTGCATGCATAAGATACATCTAGAAAATGAATCGATGAGTTCTATAGAACATCATAGAAGGTTAAATCCGAATCTGAAAGATGTTGTTAAGAATGAGATAATGAAACTTCTGGAAGCCGGTGTAATTTATGCTATTTCTGATAGTACTTGGGTTAGTCCAGTTCATGTAGTTCCTAAGAAAGGTGGAATCACTGTAATAAAGAATGATAGGAATGAACTGATACCGACTAGGACCATAACAGGCCATAGAATGTGCATAGATTATCGTAAACTGAATGCTGCAACTCGCAAGGATCACTTCCCTTTGACCTTTATTGATCAGATGCTTGAAAGACTTGCTAACCATCCATACTACTGTTTTTTAGATGGTTATTCAGGTTTCTTTCAGATCCCCATCCATCCGGATGACCAAGAGAAAACAACATTCACATATCCTTATGGCACATTCACTTACCGGCGTATGCCATTCGGATTGTGCAATGCTCCAGCAACTTTCCAGCGATGCATGATGTCCATTTTTACCGACTTGATCGAAGACATAATGGAGGTGTTCATTGATGACTTCTCGGTGTATGGAGACTCTTTCTCTCACTGTTTGTCTAATTTATGCAGGGTACTTCAGCGATGTGAGGAAAAGCACCTAGTTCTAAATTGGGAGAAGTGTCACTTCATGGTCAGGAATGGGTACTTGGGCATCGCATATCAGAAGATGGCATCAAAGTGGATAAAGCTAAGATCGAGGTTATGATGAACCTACAACCACCTACTTCTATCAAGGGGATCCGCAGTTTTCTGGGGCATGCAGGCTTCTATCGCAGGTTCATCACGGATTTTTCAAAGATAGCTAGACCCCTCACGAGGCTGTTGTGCAAGGAGGTGAAGTTCGAATTTGATAGCGATTGTCTTGTGGCTTTTCATACGATCAAAGGAGCATTGGTCATCGCACCCATTGTGCAGCCTCCGGATTGGAGCCAACCTTTCGAGGTTATGACAGATGCTAGCGACTATGCTGTTGGTGCAGTTCTCGGCCAAAGGAAAGACAAGAAGCTCCACGTTATCTACTACGCCAGTCGCACATTAGATGATGCTCAGTGCAAGTATGCTATGACAGAAAAGGAGCTTCTAGCCATTGTCTTTGCTTTTGAGAAGTTTCGGTCCTATCTCGTTGGATCAAAGGTTATAGTTCATACTGATCATGCAGCACTCAAGTATCTGCTGACCAAGAAAGACGCTAAGCCGCGGCTACTTATGTGGATTCTCCTACATCAAGAATTCGACCTGGAGATCAAAGACAAGAAGGGAATAGATAATGGAGGTGCCGACCATTTATCTAGGATGCGGATTGATGAAGAACTCCCACTCAATGACAGCTTCCCTGAAGAACAGGTTTACTCGATCGGAGCATTCCAAATCGAGGAAGCACGTGCTCCCACCCAGCGAGCACCTGCTCAGTCCAAATTCTGCAACCAAACCGAAAGCAGCCAACATCCTCAGATTCCTTGGTTTGGTGATTGCGAATTACCTAGCTGCTGATCTAGAACCTCACGGTTTTGTGGGCAACAAAAGGAAGAAATTCCTAAACGATATTCGCCATTACTTCTGGGATGAGCCGTACCTGTACAAGCATTGCCCAGATGGAGTATTCAGACGTTGCATGGCTGAGGAGGAGATACCGGAGATTCTGTTTCACTGTCATGGCTCTTCCTATGTCGGACACTTCGCTACTTTCAAGACAGTCTCCAAGGTTCTACAAGCTGGGTATTGGTGGCCAACAATGTTTAAAGATGCTCAGCGCTTTATCTCTAGATGCGATTCATGCCAGCGACAGGGCAACATCAGCAAGCGCAGTGAGATGCCACAGAACTTCATTCTCGAAGTGGAGGTCTTTGACGTATGGGGCATTGATTTTATGGGACCATTCCCATCTTCTTTCGGGAATGAGTACATACTCGTGGCTGTTGACTATGTGTCTAAATGGGTTGAGGCATTGGCGAGTCCCACGAACGATGCAAGGGTGGTGATCAAGATGTTCAAGTCTATAATTTTCCCTAGGTTTGGTGTTCCGCGATTTGTCATCAGCGATGGAGGCTCTCACTTCATCAACAAGATCTTCGAGAATCTATTGCGCAAGAATGGTGTAAAGCACAAGGTCGCAACGCCTTACCATCCGCAAACAAGTGGGCAAGTTGAGATATCTAACCACGAAATCAAGAGCATACTTCAGAAGACTGTGAGCACAACTCGGAAGGACTGGGCTTCCAAGCTAGACGACGCTCTATGGGCTTACAGGACCGCCTACAAAACGCCTCTCGGGACCACTCCTTTCCACCTTGTTTACGGCAAAGCCTGTCACCTCCCCGTTGAGCTCGAATTCAAAGCCGCATGGGCTGTCAAGCTGCCCAACTATGAAATTAAGTCGGCTTCAGAACGAAGCATTATGCAGCTACACGAGCTTCAGGAGATTAGGCATCTCGCCTATGAGAAATCCAAAATCTACAAGGAACGAACCAAGGCATACCACGACAAGCGCATCTTGGCTCGTAACTTCGCCCCCAACGACCAGGTTCTACTCTTCAACTCTCGGCTGAAGCTGTTTCCCGGGAAGTTGCGATCGAGATGGTCTGGGCCCTTCACCATAAAGGAAGTGCGACCATATGGAGCTGTCGTCTTATTCAACACCAAAGGAGAAGAGTTTGTGGTCAATGGACAGCGATTGAAACCATATCTTGCCGACACACAACTCGGAGACGGGGAAGAAACTCCCTTGACCGAGCCTCCTCAAGCATAATCAACTCTCCACGTCAAGCTTAGCGACGTAAAACAAGCGCTTTCGTGGGAGGCAACCCACCAGGTAACATGTAAAGGTTGTGAAGTTTTTCGTTCTTGTTTTGTTTATGTTTCTTGTTTTGTTTGAGATTTTTTGTAGGTCTTTATTAAGTATTTGAGAAACCGCTCTTCTGGGAGTGAAAAGATCGGTCGTTCCTGACAAGAACGGTCGTGCTACGAGGAAGAACGATCGTTCCCATCGAAGAAAGGTCGTTATGTAGCCATCAGAGCTTGTGGTTATTTATATCACCCTTGTTATATCCATTTTCATTTTAGAACACTTTTATTCTATTTATGAGTTTGCAGGTTTCTCTTTCAGATTTGTTTTAACCGGGACGGTTAAAAACAAGTCTGGGGGAGGGATTCATTTGTATACTAACGGTGTGTTTTATGGATGTTTATTTCTTACGTTTTATTTTGGTGTGTTTGGATTTTCAAAAAGAAATAAATAAATAAATAAATAAATAAATAAATAATATTTATTGAGTCAAAACACTGTGTGAATTTGTTAACTTTTTGGAATTGCAACATGTTCGATGTCATTGCCTTACGACTGCTTAGCATTGTTTGCGGATAGTTTGGAAACGCAGAAAAATTCATAACTTGATCATTTAGTGAATTTCTCAAATCATCTGAACTTAATCGAATTATTGGAACTTAATATGGACTTAATTTATCTCACTTAGGGGGTTGATAATCATGTATTGGATTTTACATTTGGAGTTTTCTTTGCATAATTTCTGCCAATCTTTGCTAACTCCAAATGGCTAGACTTATCCTTAGTCTAGTACCACACCCTTACCATTTCCATGTTGAAAACCACTTATTTTCGTTTACTGTCATTGCATTCATGTGCAAAAACTATGGAGTATACGGACCGACACAACTTTTCTTTAGGACTGTGTCTAGATAGGTGGTCTCTTTCTGATTAAACTCATGGGTTGTGTCTAGAAATGTGATCTCTTTTTGAATATATTCATCGAAAATCTACGTTTCAAAAGAGGATGAACTTTTAATGGGTAGAAGATTGTATTCACATTCAAGAAATAAGCTTACATCGTTGAAATTCTTTTGATGCAGATCTTAGAGACTAACCTGTTCCATTCTCCGATATAAAAAAAAAACAAAGGATAAAAATAGCATTATTTGCATTACAGAAAAGAAAACAGAAGGAACCGGGAAAGTCAAGGTAATATCGTTAAATTTCATAAAACGTTAAAAGAAATCATGTTCTGGTTTGTGACTCAGTCAAATAAGGGTAGAAGGATTAGAGTTAAGGAGTGTTGTGTACCTCCTAATTGGTCCGTGTCTCACTGTGATTTTGCATAATGATTTGCATCCGTTTGAACTGCTAGAAGAAACCGAAACACTTGAGCCACCAAATACCAACCTTGATACCTAGACCATAATGTGTTAGATATTCCCTTTGTGAGAGTACACGCATTTGATAATGAATGTTAAATATTGAGTTCTGCTTTGCGCAGACGGATCACGGAAGACTCTCGGACCGGATATCGGGCCGAAAAGGTTAGGTAGGCGGCTGGGAAGAAAGGACAAAGTCCCACATCGAAAGTCCGAAGTCTTAGCACCCTAGGATTGTCAGTATAAATATGTACGCTCATGTAAGGGTTAAATCCATCCCAAATCCGAGTATTAAGAGTCTTAGCAATATTAGACTTTTCAGCTTTTACTAATTTCCCTTGTACTTTCGGAAAAATATCAATAAAATACTTTTTTATGCATTTTCGGTCCTTTAGTTCTTTAAAATAGAATTTTTGAGCCCCCATAAAATATAAGTTTTGACGGTGTGAGTTTCGGCTCTGGCAAGTCACAACGCTCTGCTGTTTTCTTTCGAAGTTCTTGTTGTTTCTTGAGTCAGTTTGTAGTTTTTCTTTCTCTTGAGTCAGGAACCCTAGTTGGTTCTAGCCGTCGGACTATTAATAAAGTCGTCCTGGGGCATTGTATCATTTAACCTTTTGCTTATCAATAAACGAGAACTTTCAGTCAAGAAAACCTAAGCTAGCGCCGCTTGCTTTCTTCTCTAGTCTAGTCGGAGACCTGAACCTCCTAGCCTTGAGAAACCGTCTTGTATCAAAGGTCTTTCACAGTCTTTGTGGTGCACATCGTTCCATCTTTCCTTATCACACAATCGGATCCCTTTGAAGAGTAGCTTTTCAATCCGATCCAACCCTTGTTGCGTAGTCTTCAAGACTGATTCCCTAGCCTTACAAGACTGTGATAGCCGGTGCTTGTATCATTTTCTCTATTTGTTTTTAATATTCTTATATGTAGTTATCTATTAAGTTTATTCTATTATTTTTTTGTCACCATTGTAGATTATATAGAGTTAATTATACAAATGAGATAATTATTTTGAATTAAAAAATTTCCTAATCTAATATAAAGTTGATTTTTTATTCAATAAAAATTTATAGATAATTTTTTTATCCTATATTTTAAATTAGAAAGTTTTTAGTCTAATATTATGTTAACTTTTTGTTTAATATAAATGTAGAGATATTTTCCTTATCTTATGGATTTTTCTATTAACAATACAATTATAAAATTTAGAAACTTTCTTCAATTTAAATGTTGATGTGGAATGATACTATTTGTTATTTTAAAATTAAAATCCTATGTGGACACCTTTAGAACATTATAGCTTCAATTTTTATATATTAATAGATGAGTAAATAAGATTACAAGTTTTACTTTTTGAGTTAGCACAATTTTTAATAATAGTATAAAGATTATGATGTGCAGGAATTCTTTATCTTGATAAAATCTTTTCTTTTATTTTCTTATTCGTCTTTGTTTAGTTAGCTAGTGAAAGATTTGATCGCATGCAGTCTACGAACTAAATAGACGTTATCAATTAAAAGAAAATATTAAAAGTATAATGAAAGAATTAACAAATAAATCATCTAAAAAAAATTGTGACTTGTAGACGAAGAAGACACTTAGCTAGCCTTCCATCGAGAGTCTATTGATCGACGTAGAGATTTGTTCTACTCACCAAAGTCAAAGTCGTGCTAAAAACCATCACAGAATGAAAATATAAGACATGATTCTCTTATATTTTACATTTTACATTCTTTCACACTAAAATCGTTTGGAGAGTTGCGTAACATGTTATTGTTGTTACGCCTGTTTCGGTCTATGCCCCATGCATAAGCATTAAATCATCACATTAGTAAAACTAGTAGAGCTGCTAACCCCGCGCATGGTAGTATTCCGTTGGTTATATATTTATTTCATTCGTATTATATATAGTTCTAATAAAATTACGCAATCCAGAATATTTTAATATTTATTTTTCTGTTTATGTATATTTTAAGAATACATTATTTTTCACAGACAAACCGGCGAACTAATCCTTAATATTCTTTTTACCTTCTTTTGCATTTTTGCATCCATTGGTTACGAGTCATTTTTTGGTATTGATATCTTATTATCTTATTTGTAACCTATAGGTGATAGTTCCTTATCCAGTATTCGAACACCTCTCAGAACCTAGATGATGTCTAACCATAATGATTTTTCTTTTCTTCTTCTTTACACAGAGTATATGTTTGTCTTATTTTTATTTTTTTGGTTGAATATATAATCAAATTTATATAGTTAGGTAATAATTATTGATATTTTGTGTGTTTATTTGTATCAATATATTAATATTGATTTTTCTTTGATTTTATTTATCTAATGATATTTTTTTCATTTTTTTAACTTTTCCACGTTTTTATGTCAATATAAAATTAATTGTTGGAGATTGCAAGATATAGTTTTTCATTTCTTCATGGCTAGAACTATATCTCAAAAAACTTTTTATTGCAAATTTTACTCATAAAAACTATATTTTACATTCAAATATTGAAACTGTTTATGTGACCAAAGACGATCTCATGAATTGTCTCTTTTTCTATAAAAAACCTCATGAATTGTCTCTTGATGGAATGTACTTCTCCATTAAAAACCTCTGAATATTATAGTTTTTCTTGTATGACATTTTACTGAGTTTAAAATGGATCAATTCTATCTTTTTCGGATTAAAGATTATTATTAAATACTACACACTTATTTTATTTTATATATAAAAAAGTTGTTAAATCTAAAATTAAAATAAACCATGATTTGTAATCGAATAGTTTTTTATTAGTGTTATCAGAATGTATTATTGCTCGAATTCTTTATTCACTTCTCATCAACTTGTTTAACGAATGTATATTTTGTTAGTGTTAACCCAGGTTTGGGAACTCGCTAGGCGTTAATCGGGTTGTGGGTCCGGACCTAGCGAGTTACCGAAAAATCTGAGATTACTCGGGGATTAATCGAGGAAGAATTTGAAGACATTTTTACTATAATATTGTTTATATATTTGTTTCGGTAAACATTGTCAACGAAACAACATGGTCCAGTGGTTATAAGTGTATGCTATGACCACAATCTAAACTAGGAAACAATTGCTGGACACAAAATTCAAATTCGAAAATTTAATGCTAATGCACACAGAATTTAAATATGGCAACAAAAGTTATATTATTATTATTATTTTTTTAACTTTTTAATTTATGAGAATGCTAAAATTATGCAAACAGTAATAATGGACAATGAACTCAGTGATCGAAGACAAGAATTCAAAAATATCAACGGATGGAAGTGGATCAAACGCAAAAGACAATAAGAACAAAAATGAACGATATGAGATAAATGCAAAGAGGGCTTAAGAAAGGCTCAGGATTTAGTTGGATGGTGTTGAATGGCCAAATGAATGGCAAGAACATTTCCAATCCTTCGTATTCGTTTGAGCGAGACTTCAATAAACCTGAAACAAACGAACCAAACAAGATCAATGCTCTTTTTTTTTCAAGCTTATAAAATAAATAAATCAATAACAAGAAAGACAAAACATTTTTTTTAAATGGATTTTCCTTTTATAGTGAATCAAACAATAAAAATAACTTGCAAAACAAATTCAAATAGCTTTTTATGATTTTTTTTTTTAATAAGAACGACGAAACCCAAACATGCAGAAAATAAAATTAATAAGAAAACTTGATAAAGGATAGATAAGACCTGGGTCAGGAGCTTTTAAGCTCTGATACCAAACTGATATAAGAACCAAGGGTTAAACCAAGATTCGGTGGAGATGGGGTCCTGAAAGCTGGTCGTACAACTCTCTCTTCCTGAACCAATGGATGAACGATGGAGTGAAGTGATAGAAGGATGGATCCTAGGCCAACTGGTTGTACAACTCTCTTTGGCTAGAACAAGGGATGGTGCGGATGAATGGATGGATTGAAGAACGCCACTCAAAGGTGTGGAAGCCTTTGTGATGAGTTCACAAATCTAGTCTCAATGAATCACACACAAGAGACATAAATTCAAAAGTTTAGTAAGTAAAGAAATCCATCTTACTTAGATAAACTAAAACAAAGCAAAAGCTTTAGAGAAAATTCTCTTTTCTATTTTCCAAAAATTTCTATATCTTTTTACAATGAGAATAGATGAGCTTTTTATAGCTCTTACAAGAAGATCTATACAATAAATTACATTAAAAGATAATATCTACACTTAAACACAAAAGGAGGGAAATTAGCTAAATCAAATCATATTATTCTTGATACCAATTTAGCCTTTGACCTTGAATGAGCCTCCTTTGATTTTGTGTAGTAATGAGGTTGATATTCTCGTATTGAAGACCTTGATATGCTCATTTTGTTGATATTGTATCATTCTCTCCCTCTTCAAAAGGTTTTGTCCTCAAAACTAAATATTTTTTTTTAAGATTTTTTTTCTTTTAATTTTCGAAACAAATGAGAAACTTTTTTTTTGAAATTATTTTTTGTAATGATAAAAGAAAACTAAAACTTTAAGAAATTCATGAAACATTTTTTATGGCATTTTTTAAAAAAAATCAAAGAACGAAACACATGATTTTTTTTATGGAATTTTTGGTAAAAGATAAAACAAAACATAAAAAAAAAATGAAATAGAGGATAGGAATCATCAAGTCATCATCAAAACACAATGTTATTTATGAATGAACATATTTATTAGAGTATGCTTATATGTCATTAGTTTGATAAATGAAAGTAAACATATATACTTCCATTTTTCAGAAAAAATGATGTTATTTATAAAGTAGAAAAATTTATCATTTATTTTTTGAAGTATAAAATTTATTTTAAAAATTTTATTTAATTTATTTTTATATGAAGTAAAAAAATTTTATTTATTGTTTTTACAAATTGTCACTAAATGAATTTTTTAATGTATACTTAAAACATGTTATTTGTGCTTTTTCTCTCTAAATACATAGTAAGATAAACTTTTAATGCTCTGACCTTGCAATTTATTAATTGAACTGTTATATATTTTTTTTCTCTGTTGAAGGAGATAAATTTGAAGACACAAACTTCATTACACAACAAATATATCAATTTTTTATACCAAATTTTGTCTATAACTTTACTTGAACCACCAAATTTTGTCTATAACTTGATCACAGAACAATGTAAAAATATGAAATTGTAATTTAATATAATTATTAATATCGTCCAACAATAAATGAGAATTCTCTTGAAAACTCACAATAGGAAAGAGTACAGAATAATCCACTCTTTGACATAAATCATGACTTATAACTTGTACATAAACTGAAATGAAAATATGTATAAACCAACAGATGATAAAATCCAATCTGCGATTTCTTTTAAAAACACAGCATTACATAATACCATGTTTATGCTGGGTCGTTCTCCTCCAGCTCCAGCTCTTCCACTTACCCAATAAATTCAGTTAAAGAAATCATAAATTATCAATTGAATTTACAAATACATCAGCTTAGAATCAAACACACATCCTTACTGTTTTTAAAGTATTAGAAGATTGGAAAGGAAATGCTTACAATTGATATCTTTCAAAAATGGATCACAAGAAACGGTCTCCTCTGCGGGTGAATCTTTCTCGTCTCCTCTGATTGATGGAATAAGCCGGGAACCACCTCTGTTCTTGTTTTGGGCAAGACTTTTTGCAGAGAAGACCCCCGAAGAAGTTTGTATTATTAACACAATATCTGGGTTTGGAGCCGTACACACCAAAAACAATAGTGAAAAACATAATTCATAACCACACGTCGTAATACCACAACTTCTTTAAGCAGACTATTGATATATTTTACCTGTGATAAGCACACTAGGACACCATCTTTGTTATCTGCCGACAATTTTTCTCCAAGCAGCGCAACTGCATTCATAATGCATATAAATAATTCCTGGTGAGAAGACTCAAGAGTTGAAGAGGGAAAGCAAGTTGTGTATCGAACCAGTTCTACAACAACCGTCTACACGTTGTGCGATTCATTTGGGTTCATACCTTTTAAATGAAGGGCAAGGTAATAATCAATGTCGTGTGAGGTAATTAAGAAAATTAGAAACACTATGTATACCTCCATTCTATAACCAGCTCGGGAGGCACCCATGGCGTGGTAATACGTAGAACACTTGCAACACTGAGTGCACGAGCCGTGTATTTGTTTGCATATTACACATATCTGAAATCGATCAAAAGAAAGATTTCTTGCATATTAGTTCGAAAAAAAAACTATTAAATTTGCAAAAGACAGAAAGGTTTCTTGCATTGTAGCTCTCTCCTGATAGCGGAACTACTCTTGGGTGCCAACCAAAATGAACACAAAGTTTTTTTTTTTTTTGACACAAAAATGAACACAAAGTTAACATTAAAATATACCTTCACAAAGTTACTTGATGGGATACTCAATATCCCAACAGCAGGTTCCATTTTTTCATTAGTTGCGAAACATACTTCAGGCTGAAACCAAGCACACGTTGAACCCACAAGGTGTCAACATCAGTTGGCTTCAATGCACCTCCTATCTTAGTCAAAAATGCACCTTCTCTCCGTCTGCAACACATGATTCCGAAATTAGGGAAAGAAAGTGCAAGAGCAAAACTAAAACTGAAGAAGACTGAATAATCACAGTAAATTGGATCTATCAAATATGCTGATCATTGAAATAAGAGGAGAATCTGAAAATGAAAAATGAGAAATTGGAGAGAACCTTAGATGAATCAATCAGCTGTTGTGAAACACAAAGGCCATTGACCATAAGATTCATCTTCTCATGAAGAAACTTGAGCACATCTTCTCTACCTTCTTTGAGAAGCAGCTGTCTTAATCTCCCAAACGTCACACCTGATGGTCAATCCTCATCTCAATCATCTCCTCTAACAAAACAGAAGCTTTTTGAGTATTAGGCTCCACGCACAGCCCATTAATAAGAACCGCAAACCGCAACAATCACAGTTTTGCCATCATCATCAGCAACTTTGCAGTAAAACTCATTAAGATCTCCGAAGAACTGACCCTCGTCAATACCAATCACATCAAGCTGCCAATCATTACAAAAAAAAAAATTTCAATGCAGATCCTTCACAAGTAAGACCAAAATTACAGTCACAGAAAAAGCCATAGATTTTACCTTGTCATAAGCATCTTGTCTGAATTTCTCAGGAAATGACATTAGATCTGGAAGAACCCAGCAAGGAAATCCAATTCCATCACGTGTCACCACTGAATCTTTGGCATATCTCGTATCCTTACTCGATTTCAACATCGCGACACTTCTACATAACAAAAAAAAAAGACGAAACTGAGAAATTAGAACAACAAATCGTGGAATTCGAAAGTTAGCCACAAACACTAAGCCAAATCATGGTCGGAGACATCAAAGATCTGACAGTTAAAATCCATAGGGATGGTGAAGACTTATACCTTCCGACGCTAATCTCTGACTTGATTCGGCGGAAGAGAGAGGTCGATTTCCCAGAAAACATATTGACAACGAAGGATTAAGAGGCTAAGGAGGTCCGAGAATCCAGACAGCCGCCGAGACGCGACCATGAAGAAGACGATAGGTTCTCGCTTAAAACTTTCGATTGGATGCCGATTTTAAGGGATCAAAATCTCAAATGGTGTCGGGGGATCAGATTAAAATCTAAAAAGGTGTCGTTATATTTCGTTTTTTTTTTTCGTTTTTTTTTTTTTTTTTTTTTTTTTTGAAAAAGGGCTTTCGTATTTAATAAACATGAGAAATAAAAAAGTAGGCCTGAGGCAGGTTTTTTGTTTTGGGCGAAGCCCAATTAGTTACATGCGAATCATTTAGAGTAGATCTTAATTTGAGCCCATAGTTTGTTGTTGCTGCGGGTAGTTGCCTGTGTTGAGATGAATTGAACTTCCCCGACGAGAAGGTGAAGGGTCGGTAGTAATTGATGCATGCCACAGTTCCATCAGAGCAGAGGAGAAGGATGATCGCGTTCCCCGGAAGCTTAGGATACGGTCCCGCAATTGTCTCTCGATGATGCTGATGAGGGTGTCCACAGATCTGAAACTATGCCGGTGGAGACGCGAGTTCCGTTCAGACCAGAGCCAATAGATTGACGCCTGCCAACACAGTAAGGTCAGTGTTGTTTCTTTCTTTGTTTTCGGGAGACTTTGCAGCTGCTGTAATGTTCCTCCCCATGAAGTTATCGGATTGATGTTTCCTCTTTGTGCCAGCGTTGACCATATGCCCCACGAGTAAGGACACTCAAAAAAAAGGTGATCCCTCGTCTCCATCGCACCGTTACAAAGCAGACATGAAGTATCAGTGCCCAATCCCCAGCTAGTTAACCTGTCTCGTGTTGGGCATCTGTTGAGAGTGAATAGCCAGACGAGAAAGCTATGTCGCGGGATCCCGTTAGCTGCCCAGACGACATTATACCACTGCACTTCTTCACCGGGTCCTCTTAGCTGCGCATAAACTTGACCCGTAGAAAATTTGGTAAGCGGCTTCCCTTCCAATTCCCATTCAAAGTAGTCTTCTTCCTCCGTTAACGAGATTGTGGTTAGATGAATATTGATGGAGAGTTGATTGTCAGACCTGGCTTGCGGCAAGTTCCAGTTACCGCCACGGTATAGAGAGGCGAGAGTTGCATTCAGCGGAATCCCTCGACGTGTTACCTGACTATCGGAGATGAAGTCTTTTATCTTCCCAAATGGGGACCAGTTATCAAACCAGTAGCGACAGTTCTGTCCATTCTCCACTCGCAATTTGATCCACGGGTATGCTACGTCACGCAGCTTTAAGATTTTGTTTGCGAGCCACGAGTAGGATTGCTTTGTATTTGTTGTCCAGAAATTGGTAAGAGATCCTTTGAGTACCTCCGCCTTGAACCAAGCAACCCATATTGAACCTGATTTTAGAAAAAGTAGCCATATTAGCCGCAGACAGCATGCTTTGTTCCAGAGAGATAAGTTTTTAATCCCTAATCCTCCTTCCTTTTTTGGCTTAGTAACCACATCCCAAGAGACACGGGCAACATGATGAGAGTCGATGTTTCCTTGCCAAAGGAACACTCCGCAGAGCGAGTTGATTTTTTTTGTACATGCTTTTGGTAAGATAAAACTTGAGCACCAGAAGTTAGTTATTCCCGATACCACCGTCTTAATAAGCAAGAGACGACCAGCAAAGGATAGAGATTTTGCACTCCAAGAGCTAAGTTTTCCTTTAATCTGCTGTAATAACACTTCACAATGTTGCAGGTTGAGTTTTCGGGAGCAAAGCGGTACACCTAGGTAGCGCACTGGAAGAGTCCCTTGAGGCATACCCGTCGATGCTTGGATAGCGTCAATCTCTCCTTGAGTCAAGCCTGATGCGAAAAAAGATGATTTCTGGACACTTATGGCAAGCCCTGAGCGAAGCTCAAATTCTCGCAATACCTGAAGTATCTGTTGAACCGCCTCAATTGATCCCTCAGCAAAGATCAGGAGATCATCTGCAAAACAAAGGTGGGTAAGCTTTGTGGAATGACACTTAGGGTGGAGCTTAAATTTCCCTTCATCCACCGCCTTGTTCAGCATAATAGAGAGTGTGTTCATTGCTATAACAAATAGATAGGGAGAAAGGGGGTCCCCTTGTCTTAGCCCCCTATTGCCTTTAAAATACCCTTGGACCATGCCATTGTAGCCAACCGTGAAGTTAGTTGAACAAATGCAAGCCCTTAACCACTTGATGTATTGCGCAGGAAGCTGCAACCCTTCCAAGCAGTTAAATAGAAACTCCCAGGATAAAGTGTCAAAAGCTTTCGCAATGTCCACTTTAATAGTGAGTCTTTTTGGTCCTCTCTGCTTATGGTATCCATTTACTAACTCCCCTGCCAGAATTGTGTTTTCCACCAAAAGTCTATCCTTGATGAAGGCCGTTTGATTTGGGAGGATTAAGGCTGGGAGAATAGGCTTTAGTCTTCTTACTAACAACCGAGATACCACCTTATAGAGCGTATTTAGACAGGAAATGGGCCGGTAGTCACTGATCTTAGCCGCTCCCGCATGTTTAGGAACCAGGGTGAGTATAGTCGAATTAGTCGCCGCTGGCATGAAGGCCGAGTAAAAGAATTGGCGGATCGATAGTACCACGTCTCGACCTAGAAAATCCCAAGAGGCTTTGTAGAAGCCGGACGTTAGTCCATCAGGCCCTGGGGCTTTGTTAGGGTTGAGTCTTAGAAGAGTTCTTGTTATCTCATCATCAGTAGGTATCGACGTCATTGCTTGTTTGTCGGATGCAGGGCATGAGAAGGGGGTGATTTGCGCAAACCAAGCAGGCGATGAAGAGAGTATTAACGGCGGCAGAACATCAGGCCCCAGAATACTTTTGAAGTGGTTGACAGCATGATTGCTCATTTCCTGAGGATCGGTAATAAGAATACCGGAAGGGAGGAGGAAGGATCTGATGGAGTTGAAGCTTAGCCTGGTCTGGAGGACTCTGAAAAAGTAAGTGGTGTTTTGATCCCCAACCTTCAACCAGTTGACACGCGATCTTTGTTTAAAGTACCGTTCTTCAATATCTCTAAGGAATAGCCACTTGTTGTACAGGTCACGTTCGATAGCAAATAACTCCTCAGATGGATTTGACAGAGATTGTACCTGCGCACACTGAAGGAAACGGTTAGCCTCACTCACTCTCTCCTGAATTTGAGAAAAGTTTTCTCTGTTTAGTGTTTTTAGCACTCTTTTGATAGTTCTCTGTTTCCAGCTCAAGTTTGTGAGATTCGGCACAAAAGTTCCAGCCTGAGTCCACGCTTGCATAACCACATGGTGAAAGCTAGGGTGCTTAGTTAGGTAGTTTAGAAATTTAAAAGGCCTGGTACCAGCGGTGGGAAGGGAGTGAGAGAGGTTGAGGAGGCAAGGACAGTGATCGGAAATCAAAGGTGGGAGAAAGGAGGCAGAGCAGTGTGGGAATAGGGCGAGGCCAGGATCATTGACTAGCAGCCTGTCTAGTTTCTTAGCTATTGGATACTCAGCTTGGTGGTTACTCCAAGTAAAAAGAGTACCCTGGAAGCGCAAATCGAAGAGTCCCATTTGGATGAGGGTATTCTTAAATTCCACCATCCGCGAGTCAAGACAGGAGACGCTGGGATTGGAGTGTTCAGAGTGGTGCAGAATTTGGTTAAAATCACCACCAATGATCCACGGAGAGGTACCCAAGTGCAATGTCTGATGCAGGTTTATAAGCTCAACCCATAGGTCAGATCTATCATCACTTAGGTTTGAAGCATAAACCGCAGTGTAAGTAAACGGCGAAGCATTTGGGAGTTTGACTTCACAGGTAAGAGTCTGGCTTGATTGGTGAAGGGTTCGGACAAGGACTGGGTCTTTCCAGAGAATGATGATCCGCCCGTCTTCATCACAACTATGGTTAGAGGTAAACTTCCAGCAACTACCAATTGTAGACATAAGTGGGCTCAAACTGAGATCTTTAACATGAGATTCGAGTATAGCCCCAAAAATAGGCCTGTGGCTATTTAACCACTGACAAAAAATCCGCTGCTTATCCGGGCAATTGATACCCCGGACGTTCCAAAAAAAGAGCTTCGAGCTCATAGGGTTAGTTAGATGGTTCTCCCGGAGGTGGGAGAGGGGGGACCGGAGGCAAAAAAAGGTTAGATGAGGCTGGGTTAGACAGCGAAGGGGTGGAAGTGTGTTGTTTTGGGTGATTAGAGGTTTGGATGAGGGGAGGGGAATTTAAGGAAGGGTCTGAGCGACTGCGCTTGAGGGAAGGTTTTAGCTGTTGATCAGGAGGACTATGAAGATAGGGGGAGGTGTCTTTAGTGTAGGGAGTAGAAAGGGTAATAGCAGAAGAGATACGGGAAGTCATTGGTTTCTTCGAGAGTGTTGGGTAGGGAGGGCGACCTTTATTTTCCAGGCACTGGGGAGCGGGCTTAGGATGGTTCGGGGTTAATGGTTCTGCGGCAGAGGAGAGAGTGGTAGAGGTTAGTGGGGAGGAGCAACCTGCGGCAGAGGCAGAAGGGTTGGAATTAGGGACGGTTCCACGGTGGTTTTGAGGAATCTTTTTTCCTAACTGCGATGTTTTGTTTTTTCCTTCCCCCACCGAAGGAGAGGCAGTTGATACATCTTTTGGCATCTTCATATTTTGCTGTACAGGTACCTGAAGGCAATTACGCATGATATGGCCAAGCTCCTTACAGTGTGAACAAGTGGGTGGTAACCAGGGATAGTCAACTTGAACCTCAACAACCTCCCCGCTTTCACGGCTGAATTCAACAACACGAGGCAAAGGCTTGGTAAGGTCGACTTCCACCTTTACGTGGGATAGGGTGAGGCTAACTAAGTTTTTCGTAAAGTCATCCGTTTCCTTTGGTTCTCCTATTAGTCCTGCAATGAAGCTAAGACCCTCCTGGTACCGCAGGTCCAAGGGAACACCGGTTAAATGAGCCCAGATTTGTATGCCTGTGAATTGAGGGGCAGGAGAAGAGCTTGATGAAGACCATTGCACCGCATGGAACATGGAGTCTCCCACATACCAAATGCCTTTCTCAAGAATCTTCTGTCGAAGGTAGTCGCTAGGGATTCGGACGAGCATTGATCGGTTAACAGGGTTATTATGGATCTCTACTTTCTTCCCTTTCCCCCAGAGATGATTAAGAACACTCTGTATTTGTCCAAACGGTGGAGCCCTACCATTAAAGAAACACATGATGAAATCTTTATGCAGGGCCGCGCCTTTTTGGAATACAGAGTCAGGGATCAGAACTCTGGGTCTTCCGGAGTCAGCAATAGTACACGGAGCCAGACGTTTGAGAGATTTGTCTTCGAACCTGCGAATCCTTTCCGCAAGAGTCGGTTGTGGGTTAGGTTGAGCTTGCTCAGGGATGGGGTTTAGCTTGGGAAGATGGACGGCATCCTGGACCAGACTGGGTTTAGCTTGCTCAGGGATGGGGTTTGAGGATGGAGGCCCTTGGTTAGTAGGATGGCTCGGTATGGTGGTTTCAAGAGGCACACCCGTTGAATTAGAGGCGTTGTTAGTTAGAACCGGCGAACTGAGTTTAGGGGCTAAGACTGTGAATTTTTCATGTATCGGGTGAACAGTCCCAGATCCGGATTTCACGGATCTAGGTATTTCTCCTTCCAAAGTCGGAGACTCCTTCACCTTTGCAACGACAGCATCGGCAGAGGGGGGAGTAGTAGTAGAGGCAGCCTCAGTCATAGTGACATCGGCAGTGTGAGTAACAGGAAACTCCCCACAGGAGGAGCCAGTAGAGGTAAGGGATTGGGGTTTAGGGGGGGAGAGAGGAGGGAAGTGGGAGAGGGAAAGATTACGGTGAGGGTCAGGCGGTTCAGGTGGAAGAGGTGGAACAAGAGAAGGCTTGTCACCGGCGGTGAGAAGCGGTGGAATCAGGCTAGAGTTTCGGCCGGAGAACCAGCGGTTCTCTTCTTTCTTCATTGTGTAAAAATAATATTTTTACAAATTTTCTAGTCTGAGATTATGCTAAATGTAGTTTATATACTAGTTGTTTTAAGTACAACTAAATAATTGAATTTAAAGTATGGTACAACTAATTAAAACTAAAAAATGCAAAAAGTACAACTCTTTACAAGTTGAAAACCCACTTTTACCTTGATGGTTCATCTTATTTACAATTTTACCTATGAATTCAATTGATTAAAACCAAATAGACCAAACCGTATTTCTAAACCGGGAATAAAAAAACTCTTGAGTTTGTACGGTGAAGAAATCGGCCACATAACAAAGAATTCCTAAAATGTTTGAGTTTTTTTTTTTTCAAACTGTTTGAGTCTTTTTATCACATATCTTTTAGTTATTAATAGATTTGTGTTATAATAGGTCACTAATTGAAAAAAATGAAAAAAAAAACGAAAAACTCAAACCACAAAATGCATGGAGTCGGCGGCTAGGGTTTGGGGGAAAAAGATGACACAGAGATAAAAATACATTTTTGCCCTTTATCATTTAAGTTAAAAAAAATTATTAGTCTAGCTTTACATGGATTCGAACTCAGGTCAACCATTCTAAATAGGGGACTTAAAGCCACTAGGCCACTTGCTACAATTAGTCTTTCACAACAAAAATTTAATATAATGCAAATATGAGTGAAAGACACATAATTTTCTCCTTATTATTTCTAAACCATAGTCCCTAATTAATCCTCGCATTTCCCCTGCATTTATACTAATGACTTGAATTTGGCATAATTAGTAGATGAATTATGGTATTATATTAAAATTGGTTTCAAAGTTATTAATTAAGAAGATTGTGGAATGTGGCATTTTCTTATTTTAATATTTTGACATATGTTAAATAGAGAAAAAAATTAATATTATATTTCAAGAAATAAAAAAATTTCTGAAGCCAAAAAGGAATTTTAGAAAAAAAAAAAGAAATTTTAATCTCGAAGAAAAAAAAAGGATAATTTTCAGAAGCAAAAAAAAGGAATCATGGAAAAAAAAAATTTGATTCTGAAGTAAAAAAACATAGAAAAATATTTATCATGACATTTGTTTTTACAAAAAAAATAAAGCAAATAGACATAATGAAATCTCTGAATTAAAAAAAGAAACTATACAAAAATATTCATTGTTCAGTTAATTTTAAAGATAAAAAATAGACTTATTAATATTTTATTTAAAAGAATTTTTTTTAATATTTCAACCAAAAAAGAAATATAATCGATAAAAAGGATAAATTAAGAATAAAATATTACTAATAAAACTAAAAGAAATAGATATAGTGATATCTCTGAATTAAAAAGGAAATCTCTAAATAAAAATGGAACAGGTAGAACAACTAAGAGTCCCACTAGTCTAGTTGTACTGATTTTAGTAGTAATACTAGTAATATTAGAACAACTAGGACAACTACTTCGTACTTGTGCTAGTTGTTCTAATATTATTAGTACTACTAGTAAAAGCAGTACAAGTAGAGCCCTAGTTGTCCCAGTAGTTATAGTCAGAGTAGTAATAGTTCTAGTTGTACCAATATTTCTAGTTTTACCAATAGTTCTAGTTGTACCAATATCTCTAGTTGTACCAATATTTCTAGCTGTACCAATATTTCTAGTTGTACCATTTGTAAAACTGAAGTTGCGTTAAATGATTAAAATTACATTTATAAACATGTTTCCATACCAAATATAACATTAAAACATCTGAATTTTACCCCAAATACATAACAGAAGTTGAATTTTTGGAATTGGTGTCATGAACATCATATGTTTGCATGAAATGTCATATACTTTTGAGGTTTCTTTATAAAACTTCACCATACTAACATTTTTTTTTTTTAAAAAGTCTTTTTAAAAATTTTATGGTCTGAGATAATGTTAAATGTAGTTTATATATGAAATGTTGTAAGAACTACTGAAAATATAAAATTAATGTGTGGTACAACTGATTAAAACTAAAAAATGCCCAACGTACAACTCTTTACAAAATGGTACAAGTAGAAAACTGGTACTACTAGAAGAAGAATATTTATAGTACAAGTAGAAAACTGGTACTACTAGAAGAAGAATATTTTTTAGTTGCACCAATATTTCTAGTTGTACCAATATTTCAAGTTGTACCAATATCTCAAGTTGTACCAATATCTCAAGTTGTACCAATATCTCTAGTTGTATCAGTTTTCTAGTTGTATTTTTTTGTAAAGAGTTGTACTTTTTGCATTTTTTAGTTTTAATTAGTTGTACCATACTTTAAATTCAATTTTTTAGTTGTACTTAAAACAACTAGTATATAAACTACATTTAGCATAATCTCAGACTAGAAAATTTGTAAAAATATTATTTTACTCAGTGGTCATGTTAGTGTGATGAAGTTTTATAAACAAACCTTAAAAGTATAAGGCATTTCATGTAAACATATGATGATCATGAAACAAATTCCAAAAATTCAACTTTTTTTTTTTTATATGTAAAAGTCATATGTTTGAATGTCCTATTTGGTATGGAATAATTTTTAGAAATGTAATTTTAATCATTTTTGTAACTTGATAATTTTAAAATGGTACAACTAGTAATAGTGGTACAAGTAAACAAAATAAATTTATAATGACCCGAAAATATATTTTAATAATTATTTATAATATTTGTATTTTTATTAGTTAAATTTAATTATGATTACATTTTCAGGGATAATTGATATTAAAAAGAAAAATACTAATGAAACCATAATTGAAAAAAATATGTATTACAAAATAAAACATAGTTTCAATTCAAAATACAAAGCTAAATCACATATTCATCTTTCAATCTCTTTTTTGGAAAACTTTCATCTTTCAATCTATGTTCTTCCTTATTGTCTTTTATCTTCTCCATTGTAACCTAGATCCATCCAAAGAAATAGTCTTCTTCTCCATTGTTATGTTGATTTAATTCTGAGAAAAGAGAAAACGTTTACAATTAGATATCACAATCCAATTTCCATGATTACAATATGTGAATATGATCCAATAGACAGTAGTACCATAATTGGAGATAAACTTAACTAAAAAATGAGACACGGGACAATAATAAAATATTAAGAACCTAAGAGTTGTATCACCAAACACAGACGAAGGCGAACTCACCAACCTCCTCATCCATAATCATTGCCAATCAACAAAACAAATTGATATTTTATTGTAAAAGTTATCTGCTTTAGAAGAGAACGATCACCTACAACTTTGTTCAAAGTAGGAATCAATACCCGGATTCATTAGGGCGAGACTCGAGCCAGACGAGAAGGTCGCGAGAATCAACGGCGGTGCAGCCAAGACGCTTTGAAGCACCGAAGACAACATCGGCGGTGATCAGAAGATTCAATCTCTTCTCCGCATCCATGTCATCGAGCGTTGGAGGAGAAGGAAGAAGATGAAGCAGGAGAGAGAGAAGGTTTTTTTTTTTGGACGAGAGAGAAGTTTTGAATTGAATCTGTAGATATTTAAAAAAAAAAGAATCTGTAGATAATTGAATTGGTTTGGTCGAACATTAAGTTATGTTGGTTGGTTGGAGTGGGTGAGAGAATTGAATTGAGTGGGTGGGTTTAGATGGTTTTTCATTAAGGGTAAAGAAGATATTTACTCTTCATTAACACCATCCTGAATTTTGTAACACCATGCTGATTACACCTATACTCATTAACACTATAACTGATTTTGATCCGATTTTAAGGCAGCGTATATTACATGAAGAGAAGATAGGTAGTCATCATGATTCGTAACGAAGAAAACTGGAGAAGAGGAGGGATCGGCTCCGAATCAAAATCTGATCTGGTGTTCCAACCCCTCCCAGAAATCAGTTTTGGTGTTCACATATTAGTTTTTTTTTTCTTTTTCTTTTTAAATCAAAAACGCATAAAATATCTTGGTTGGCTTTTACTATTCATCATATTTACAAAAAAACCTATCCGATTTTAGTAAACCAAAAACCAAAAATATTTTCAAACCAAACGGTTTTCTTACTACAATTAGCGAGTTGATAATATTAGGACAATTAGAACTACAAGACTTGGTAATAGTATGGACAAGTAGAACTACTCGTATTAGGATAAGTAGAACTACTTGAGTTGATAATAGTAGAACAACTAAAACTACTTGGACTATCACTATTAGGACAAGTAGAACTACTCGAATGTCAATAGTAAGATAACTAGAACTACTAGTATCTTATTATATAGAGTTGGGTTTTAAAGTTGCTACTTAACAAGATCGTGTCATTTAACATCTTCTTATTTTAAGATTTTGACATGTGTCAAATAGTAAAAAAATTTTTAATTAAATTTCAAAATAAAGTTTTCAAGCGAAAAAAAGAATTGTAGAAAAAAAAATTATGATTCTAGAGCAAAAAGAAAAAGATATAGAAAAATATTTATTATGCAATTAAGTATAAAAAAGTAAAAGAAATAGACATAATGAAATCTTTGAATTAAAAAGGAAACTATACGAAAATATTTATTGTTAGGTTAATTTTTAAGATAACAAAAGCAAATATAGATTTCTAACATCTTATTGAAAAAGAAAATTATTTTCGTCTTTCAACCTAAAAAAGAAATATAATCGGAAAAATGAATAGATTAAGAAAAAGATTATTACTTTTTTAAAAACTAGCAAATATTTATAATTCTATATAAAGAACTTAGCTCTTTCATAATTTGTATGATCATAAAATATGTTGAGTGAGTCGATCATATATGTATCGATAAAGAGAAAAATAAATTTATATTTCAAATATTTCATAATATGCGGGTTTTAATCTCAAAAGGTTTAGATTTTAATTTTTCGATAATCAAATTTTAATCTTAAAATCTAAATAGATAAATTATATTATGCGGGTTATCAATTTTTTAAAATTGGAATTGTATTTTTTCTAAGGAGTTATACACTTGGAGTTTTTTAATTTTAATCAGTTGTACCATTCTTTGTTTAATCTCAAAAGATTTGGTGTTGTCTTAATTTATTTTTTCTTTTTTTATTAATAAAAAGTGAACGAAAACACACTTCGGTCCTCGTTAGTATATAATATTTACAACTAAACCTACTCTATATGATTCAAATAAACCAAAATAAAACGAACTAAAATAAAACTGATTCCAACCCCATAAAATCGATTCAAGTTATCTTTTTGTATTGAACAAGTTTTAAATAGATATTTTTACTTGTTTTCAGGATGTTGAGCCAATACGACCCAAAATATTTATCTTTCCACCCGAAGACTACAAAAAGAGCCTCACTGTCGGCGCAAAATGCCATTAATGGCATTTCCAAGAGCTGTTTAACATATAAATTTGAAAACCGATGACAAGAATTGGTTTCTTGAGCACTCGTAGTTCAAGCCAAAGAACTCAGAAGCTGAAATCTGTGCATATGTTGCTTCTTGCTTCTGCGGACAGCCAAAATTGACAAGAAAAGACAGGCGTGGTTTTTTGTGAACGGTGTCCCCATTCTCTACTCCATCAGGGAACATGCCCTCTTCGCGGGGTTGTTTTGTCGCAATTGTACAAATTGTACCACTATTACCACTTGACCAAGTAGTACTAATTGTATCATTCAGACGTCTCATGCAGTACAAGAAATATGAGTATTGATAGCACATTACGATAGCACGATTTTCATAACTGCTATTAATAATATTACGATACATATGATAGCATTTTTACAATGCTATGATAAGAAATGACTATGTGGAAACCAAAATTTGGTTCGCGAGCCTAAAATTTTCGTAAAAGTTGCAAGCTTTTACAACTATAACAACTAAGAGTCCCTCAATTCCTATTTTCTCTAGTTGTAATAATTTAGTAGTAATGCTAGTAATATTGGTACAACTAGGATAACTACTTCGTATTTGTGCTAGTTGTTCTAATACTACTCGTACTACTAGTAAAATTAGTACAACTAGAACTCTAGCTGTCCTAGTAGTTATTGTTAGAGTAGTAATAGTAGTACAACTAGAAATAGTAGTAATAGTAGTACAAGCACAACTTATGTATTTGTTTGTGAAACTTCTGTTTTTATGGTTTTCGAGACTAAAATGGTACAATATAATGATGTCTTTATTTACATGTTTTATTTAAGTTAATAATTTGAAATGGTACAGCTAGAAATAATGATACAACTAGAAATATTGGTACATCTAGAAATATTGGAACAACTAGAGATATAGGTACAGCTAGGAACATTGGTACAACTAGTAATATTGGTAACTAAAAAAACACATGCGCCGACTTTTACCACGCATGCGCCGCCTTTTTTCTTCTAGTGCTACCAGTTTTCTATTTGTACCATTTTGTAAAGAGTTGTACTTTGGACATTTTTTAGTTTTAATCAGTTGTACCACACTTTAATTTTATATTTTCAGTAGTTCTTATAACATTTCGTATATAAACTACATTTTACATAATCTCAGACCATAAAATTTTTAAAAAGACTTTTAAAAAAAACAATCATGTTAGTATGGTGAAGTTTTATAAAGAAACCTTAAAAGTATAAGACATTTCATGCAAACATATGATGTTCATGAAACCAATTCCAAAAATTCAACTTTTGTTATCTATTTGGGGTAAATTTCAGATGTTTAATGTCATATTTTGTATGGAAACATGTTTATAAATGTAATTTTAATCATTTAACGCATCTTCATTTTTTTCAAATGGTACAACTAGAACTATCACAACAACTACACAAGTATATATATATATATATATTGGTACAACTCGAGGTAATAAATACATTAGATGTTCAAGTTGTACTATTATTGCTACTTGGCTGAGTACTACTACTTGTACCACTCGAGTCATGTGCGCCGACTTTCGAGTCACGTGCGCCGACTTTTGCGACACAAGCGCCGCTTTTTCCTCTCCTAGTAGTACTAGTTTACGAGTTGTACTGGTTTGTGAAGAGTTGTACTTTGGCCATTTTTTAGTTTTATTGAGTTGTAACCAAGTTTAAATTTAATTTTCGAGTTGTACTTTAAGCAATTACTATATAAACAACATTTAACATCATCTCAGACTATCAAATTTTTAAAAAGACTATTTTACACAGTAGCCGACTTAGTTTGGCAAGGTTTTAAAAAAAAACTTTAGAAGTATAAGTCAATTCATGAAAACATAAGATGATCATGTAATAAATTCAAAAAATTCATATTTTGTTATCTAGTTTATGAAAAGTTAAATGTTTTAAAGGAACTTTTTGTATGGAAAAATGTGCACACATGTAATTGAATTCATTTTATGAAACTTCATAATTTAAAAATCGTACAACTAGAACTATTTGGTACAAGAGGTCAAATATAAATGCATTTAAAAATAGCCACGTGCACCGACTTTCGTGACACAAGCGCCGCTTTTTCTTCTCCTAGTAGTACCAGTTTACGAGTTGTACTGGTTTGTGAAGAGTTGTACTTTGGCCATTTTTTAGTTTTATTGAGTTGTACTCAAGTTTAAATTTAATTTTCGAGTTGTACTTTAACCAATTACTATATAAACAACATTTAACATAATCTCAGACAATAAAAATTTTAAAAAGACTTTTTAAAAAAAAATGATGTTAGTATGGTTAAGTTTTATAAATAAACCTTAAAAGTATAAGGCATTTCATGCAAACATTTGATGTTTCCAAAAATTCAACTTCTGTTATTTTTATATGTAAAAGTCAGATGTTTTAATGTCTTATTTGGTATAAAAATGTTTAGAAATGTAATTTAAATCATTTTTTGTAACTTCATCATTTGAAAATGGAACAACTAGAACTATTAGTACAAGTAGTCAAATATAAGTCAATTGAAAACGTGCTTAGACTGAAAAATTTAAGTGAGTAAACTAATATATTAGGATATGTATAAGTAAAACCTAAACTGAAATTTGAGATAATTTTTGTAAAATATATATGTTATCTTCTACATAATAGAAAATATTAATATATTATTAAGAAATGGAAAAACACAAAACAATTTGTATTACAATTTTATCTAATTTTCATGTATAAATTGATTAAAACCAAACCTTAGAAGTATAAGGTATTTCATGTAAACATATAATGATCATGTAACCAATTCTAAAAATTCAGATTTTGTTATCTATTTTATATAAAATTCAGATTTTTTTAATGCCCTATTTGGTATGAACAAATGTTTAGAAATGTAAGTTAAATCATTTTACGCAACTTCATAATTTCAAAATGGTACAACTACCAATAATACCAGTTATACTACTTGTATGAAATATTTGTTTGTACCATTTGTACCATTTGTTCCGCTTGTTTTAGTTGTACTAGTTGTATCGAATAGTTATTTGTACCATTTGTTCTATTTGTTCCGCTTGTTTCAGTTGTACTAGTTATCTCTTCGTCACTGTCGACATCGATTTCATAATTCAAGCTATACAATCTGTAGATTATCAATGTAACAAGCGAGTGAATGCTATTACACATCGAAAACAAGTTTAATCACCCAAAAACGGATCTTTAATGAACAAAGAATCAATTTTCCAAAAAGGAGAGAAGAATACATTGAAGAGAAGGAAGAAGGAAGAAGAAGAAAGACATTTACCCAGAAAAACAAACCTTACCGAAACAGAGGGGACAGAGAAGAAGCGTTTGATGATTGAGTGTGGGTTTCTACTACGAATCCGTTGAAGAGATGTGGCAGGAATGAATTCCAATTTTTTTTTTTGTTAGATACGCTGAAACAAAAAGGAGAGAGATATGTGGTTGGGTTTAATTGTGGTTGAATTGAATTGGGATGGGTTGTGGTTTGATTTTAAAATTCAGTTCATTAAGGTTAGAAATGAAATTTCCACCCCATGAACACCAAGTTGATTAAATCTACACCATACTGATTTCCTTCCTCCTCATTAACACCAAAACAAAATTTGTCTCATCGGCTCCCTCTCGATGGAAAAAAAGTGATTGTGCTGCAAATCCGACGTGGACAGAGCTTGGAAGCAATCCAATTTATATTAGTGTCGATTTGTTCGCCTGATATATTTACATCACATAATTAAATGATAATGCAGTCTAGTATGTTAGTTTTTGGATGGATAATTATTGAATATTTTTTAATATTTCCATTTTATCAAGAACAGAATATCTCAATCTAATTTTTCAATCTCTGTAAGTCAATAATTTACATTTTATATATGAAAAATTTATTGATATTTTATGCACATTTTTATTGTTTTATTAGTAGAAATATATTCAAAACTATATTTATTTGTTTTGTTTTGTGTGTTTGTTTATCAAAAAATTGATTTTATAGTTTATAAAAAGAATTGATGTATAATATGGTCAAAAGAATGCTACATTTTTCAAGTTTCTAAAGGACAGTCTCAAAATACACATCGTTATATGATTTTACCTATCAATGTTGATATTTGGCAAGATTTGGATATGGACTTTGTGGTGGAATTGTTTCATACATAGTTCTCCACAATGAAATATTTTTACTTTTGCGACACAAAATATTAGAGCAATTGGCTGAGTGTAATATTGTCCAATGAGTTCGGTTTTGATCGTTTTGGTTGTCGAGGACATGTCTAAGTCCAAATCCAAGAACAAACCCGATTAAAACAATTTGAAGAAATTGTAAGAATTTTAAGGAAAAGTAGCGAGAGGAGTGTCTTATCTTTATCTATCTATACTATTAAGGGAGGATACATCTACCTAAAAAAGTTGTTTGGACCTATTCATTAGCTAATAACATTTTGGTCTTACCTAATATTATGGAAATTAACATTATCCAAACAATATAAAATAATGGATCTCACTTTCCTTACTTATTAAAAACGAAAATAAAATAAAATCATACATATCAAATTATTAAATCAAATAATAAATATAAGTAAATAATATAACACATCATTTATTTTTATAAATCACAAAATAAAAATAAATAAATATGTTTTTTGAACATACTTCAATTATTAAAAAATAAAACATACATAAATAATTGAAATATAATATTAATATAATATAATTTATAAAATAAAAACTTTTAACTTGGAAAATAAAATTATTAAATTAGATTGATATATTTTAATTTGATAAAATGAAAATATTAAAACTAAGTCTATATATATATATATATTAGATTATTCAATGATATAGTGAGATAGGTTAATTTTTAATATATATAATTACAGGGTTTTATAGTTTCTATTATTAAAATATTTAAATGACAATAATATGGGTTAAGATATTTAATTAATCTGTTTTGATTCTATGACATTAAAAATAACTAATAAATTAATGGGTTAGCATATTTATTTTTATAAATGTGAAATTACATTCAAATCTATATATAATGAGTCTCAAACTATAATATTCATATATTAAAATAGTTAAAACTATATATATATATATATTGATAGATAGATTATATAATCATACTATAAATATGAAATTAATATAAATTATATGATTGTAGACAATTCAAAATAAAATTAGCAACACTTCTCAAATTATGACTTACAAAAATATATCTTTATCCAAACTAGAAAATATAAAAACAAAATAAAAAATAAAAAATATCTCTATCCATCTGTTATATTACATGTAATACCACTGAATTAAGTTATTTTGTAAAAATTCATTAAAGGTAATTATGGATTATGTTTAAGCACTACTTCCTTTCCACTTTCCCGAACTGTTTTATGACCATTTTGTTCTTCCACAACATCCTTAGACACGAACTTTCCATCCTGGTCATGAGCTAGGATACGGACCTCACTTCCAGTCGAACAATCTTTGTCCAAGTGACCCCACCGAGAGCACAAACTACAACGTGGGGGAAGCCACGGATAGTCGACTGAAATAACAACTTTCTCACCCTCACGATTCTGGAAAGAGATTACCTGTGGCATCGGTTTCTGCAAGTTTACTTCAATCAGCACTCGAGCGACATCCAGTTTCAGACACCGTTCTGTGTGAGAATGAAGCCTTACGAAATTCCCGATAGCCCTTGACAGAAATCGCAGGCCAACATGAGAGAAAAGATAACCGGGCACATTACGCAAATCCACCCAAAGTGGCATTGCCGAGAGATCCGGTGGAGCTTGAGCCGTTTCTGGGTTCCATTCATTTACCACCAATGGGATGTTTGCAATATGCCAATACTTCCGTTTCAAAACCCAAGCTCTCATCTGGTCATCTTCAATCCTGAAAAGAACAGTCTTCTTGTTCAGAAATTGGACATCAATTTTTGAACTTCTCCCCTTGTTCACCCATATGCGATTAACAGTAGCATGAATAGAGCCGACATGAGGTGCATCCTCCATAAAGTAGCCAACAACAAACGCTTTCCACAAAGGCACAACATCCGCTAGGATCTCTTCTGGAATTTCTAGATCAGCCACACCATCTTTGACCACCACCTCTGGAAGCTGTAGATTTGAGAAAGGGAAAGTTCCCTCCTTAACCACCGACGAGAACGAGGTCTTCTGATCCGGCGCAAAATCCGTAGAGCGGGATTGCGTAGATGTTGGAGATGAATCCCCGTGGTGAGCCTGTGGCTCCATACCGCCGGTGGGGCTTCGATGCAAACCAAATCGAGATCGCTTCGAGATCGCTTCGGGTGTCGCCGCTTCTGTTTTTCTCTTAAACGAGCTGGAGAGTTCGCAGGTGGAGCCGTCAGGTAGCGCCTCCAAAATCGTGGTGGATGTTGAGGTGCCTCATGTAGAAAAGGTGCCTCCTGTAGAAACTCCAGGCCCTGAAACGGATTGGACACTGGTCGCTCGCCAGGGTGGTTCGGGTTCTCGAAGCACATCACCTAAGGCACAACATGACCCTATCAAAAAGGTATCCCTAGCTGGGTTTAAGGTGTTGCAGGACCTCCCGGAAGAAGGTGAGATACATGTGGATAGTGAAAAATTGGCTAATGAGGATATTGGAACTCATGATGATGCAAAAGAAAGTTTAGAGGATGAAGCCAAACTCCCATCACAGGTTGGCAAAGGCAAGAATTTTCGGAGACCAATACTTAACAAAAAAGACATGATTCATGCTGCGATTCAAAATCAAGCTAAAAAAGCTTCCTCAAGGAAGCACTGATGACGTCGATATTTGCTTGGAACATGCGTGGATTCAATGAGCCACGCAAACAAAAGGTAGTACGCCAATGGGTTAGAAATGCAAAGTTGTCCCTAGGTTGTCTGCTAGAGACAAGAGTGCAAGAGGCAAATTTTAAGGCTATTTTTGATTCGACATTCCCGGGCTGGAGTTGCTGTCATAATTATAGTAATCACAGGCTGGGAAGAATTTGGGTGTGTTGGTCAGATGAGGTCGAGGTTATTCCTGTTTGTTCTACTGCTCAGATGATCACCTGTTGGATACGGTTTAGGGTCTCGGGTGATTTTTCTCTCTGTTCTTTTGTCTACGCATCAAACCTAGCGACGGACAGACGTACGCTATGGAAGGAGTTGGAAATGATCTCTACTTCTGTTGCAGGGACTTCCAACCCATGGATCTTACTAGGTGATTTTAACGTGACTCGTGAAGTCAATGAGCATTCTCGTGATGATGCTGGTTTAGTGGGTGGTGGTATGAGAGATTTTCAAGCTACCTTATTGAAATGTGGTTTAGATGATTTGGCGCAGGTCGGTCCATTATTCACTTGGACAAATAACCAAGAGGCAAACCCGATCAGTAAGAAATTAGACAGAGTTCTAGTAAACAGTAGTTGGCTTTCCAGTTATCCACAGTCATTTGCTACATTTGAATCGGGTGGCGTTTCGGATCACGTTCGTTTCTGGGCTCAGCTAAGATCGCCAACGACAGGCAACCGTAAGCCATTCAAATTTTTTCACCATTTAACAACTCACAAAAAGTTCTTGGAGGAGGTAACAAGGGTCTGGAACTCCACTTTCCCGTTGCATCACTCCAGATCGGCATTGTCAATGTTCCAATCCAAATTGAAGCTTCTGAAGAGTGGGTTGCGGGCTCTTAACAGAGATTATTTTGGGGACATTCCGGGAAAAGTCAAGGAAGCATACGCAGATCTCTGCGCCAAACAAACAACTGCAGTTCAACAGCCTACTACAGAAAATTTCGAGGCAGCATCTACAGCGTGGGAATACTGGTACCATATTTCCGGGATTGAGGAGCAGTTTCTTTTTCAAAAATCGAGAATTCAATGGTTGGGATTGGGAGACCAAAATACTTCTTTCTACCATAAGGTTGTGCAGAGTAGGAATTCAAAAAATGTTATCCGTCAAATAACCAACCCAGAGGGGATAATTCTTACTGACCCAGTGGCTATTAAAGAGGAAGCGGTTCGGCATTTTCAGACTTTTCTACAAAAAGTTCCAGGGGATTTGGAGACAATCTCAGTGAATTCTTTGGCGAATTTAATTGACTATCGTTGCTCTGTTGCAGATGCTAGGAAGTTGATAGCGCCTGTTACAGCAGTGGAGATCAAGACTACCCTCTTCTCAATGCCGACCAATAAAGCACCGGGTCCAGATGGGTTTCCTATGGAGTTTTACAAATATGCCTGGTCGGTAGTGGGGCCTGATTTTGTTGTAGCTGTGCAGTCTTTTTTCCTACACGGTTTCCTTCCTCGAGGTATCAATGCAACTTTACTCTCCCTTGTGCCAAAAACGTTGGATCCTAAGCATATGTCAGATTACAGACCTATTGCCTGTTGTAATGTGGTCTATAAGGTCATCTCTAAAATTCTAGCAAGAAGACTCAAAGCTACTCTGACTGATGCTATTGAACTGAATCAATGTGCTTTTGTAAAAGGGCGGTTGTTACTTGAAAATGTTTTGCTTGCCACAGAGGTTGTTAAGGATTACCACAAGTCTACCATATCGTCTCGGTCAGCTATCAAGTTGGATATATCCAAAGCATTTGATTCGGTGCAGTGGGGTTTCATTGAAGCGGTTTTGCGAGCTATGAACTATCCAGAACAATTTATCGTGTGGGTGATGCGATGTATGGACACCGCCACTTTCTCTGTTTCAGTAAATGGGGAATTAGAGGGATTCTTTCCAAGTATGCGAGGTATCCGCCAGGGTTGTTCTCTATCACCATATCTCTATGTTATTGTGAGTAACGCTCTTTCTAGAATGCTAAACAGGGCGGTGGTAGCTGGGCAAGTTGGCTTCCATCCAACTTGCAAAGAGGTGAACCTTACACACTTAAGTTTCGCAGATGACATTATTGTTTTCACTGATGGTTCTACAAAGTCTTTGCAAGGTACTTTGGAAGTTTTCAAAGAATTTGCCAAAACCTCTGGGCTCAATATAAATGTGGCAAAGTCGACTGTTTTTGCAGCTGGCAGAGGTAAGAGACACCTTGAGCAGGAAGCTGTGAGGTTAGGCCTTTCCCTCTCTGAATTACCCATAAAGTATCTAGGTCTGCCCCTCACGACAAAGATACTTACTCGCAACGATTACGCACCGTTAGTGGAGAAGGTTCGTTCCCGTCTCCAATCATGGACTAGCAAATATCTATCTTTTGCAGGGAGACTACTTCTTATCAAATCTGTCATTGCTAGTATAGCAAATTTCTGGTGCTCTGCATTTCAGTTGCCCAAAGGCTGCATTGATGAGATTGAAAGTCTTTGCTCCGCTTTTCTATGGAGTGGCTCCCCACAAGATCACTCCAAGGCAAAAGTTGCTTGGGAAGTAGTTTGCAGTCCGCGAGCAGAAGGTGGCCTTGGTGTTCGAAGCTTAAGGGATGTTTGTCAAGTCTTTGCGCTATGCCTGATCTGGAAAATTTTTTCTACTACAAGGTCTCTCTGGGTAGCATGGATAAAGGAACATTTAATTCAGAAACACTCTTTCTGGGATATTAAACAAAATTCTGCTGGTTCCTGGATTTGGAGAAAACTATTAAGGCTCAGACAAGTCGCTGCCAGGTTTCTCAGCATGGAGATCCATAATGGTAGATCTATCATGTTTTGGACCGATATTTGGCATCCGTCAGGCCGTCTCATTGATGTGGTAGGACCTCTTGGACCTCAGCAAATTGGTATACAGAGAGACGCAACAATAGCAGAGTCTACACAGTTGGCTGCCACCAGTCTCAGGCGCTGTCGTAATAGTGAGCATCGTGAACTATTGCAGCAAATAACGAATTTGCAGCTATCAGATAATGGTGAAGATGTCCCACTCTGGCGTTATGCCCAGAATGATTACCGAAATTTGTTCTCCTCAAGACAAACTTGGAACCAGTTGCGAGTTCACAGAGAGTCTGTTCCCTGGAAGGATGTTGTTTGGTTCTCACATGGTGTCCCACGGTTCGCTTTCATTACGTGGCTCGCTATTTGGGATCGCTTGGCTACTGGAAGTCGATCTAGGCAGTGGGGTCAAATGCAGCACTGTCTTTTCTGCGGAGAACAGAATGAAACTAGGGATCACCTGTTTTTCGCCTGTCCGTATACATTTACACTCTGGATTGAAATGCAGGGGGATCTTTTGGGTGTTCCACCTAACCCAGATTGGGAAGCAACTTTGCTGCGATTATCCACTCATAAGTATGATCGGCTTACTTTCACATTGCTGCGACTAGCTTTTCAGACCACAATCTATTATATCTGGCGGGAACGGAATGAGAGGAAGCACACACAGGTGTGTAGACCTGTACCACAGTTGGCAAAGCTCATTGACAAGACCATCCGGGGCAGGATAATGTCTACAAAATACTATGAGAAGCCAAAACTCCAAGGACTTCTCCAGCGCTGGTTCAGATCACGTGTTGGTGATACTGTGTGACTTCTCCTTTTAATTTTTTTATCATTCTTTAACTCTTTCACAGTTTATGTAACTTTGTTGGTGTAACTTTGTTGGTGTAAACAACTCTCTGTTTTTCTTTTAATCAATTTAACATTCCATCAAAAAAAAAAAATTATGGATTATGGAAATTAACATTATCTCTATTAAATAAGTATCCAAAAAATATAAAATAATGGGTTCCACTTTTCTTACTAATTAAAAACTAAAATAAAATAAAATCATATATATTAAATTATTAAATCAAATAATAAATATAAGTAAATAACATAACATATCAATTATTTTTATAAATCACAAAATCAAAATAAATAAATATACTTTTGAACATACTTCAATTATTAAAAAATAAAAACGTACATAAATAATTCAAATATAATATTAGTAAAATATAATTTATAAAATATAAACTTTTAACTTGGAAAATAAAATCTTAAATTAGATTGATATATTTTAACTTGATAAAATGAAAATATTAAAACTAAGTCTATATATATTAGATTATTCAATGATACAGTGAGACAGATTAAATTTATGTATATATATATATATATGTATAATTACAGGGTTTTTATAGTTTCTATTACTAAAATATTTAAATAACAATAATATAGGTTAAGATATTTAATTAATCTGTTAATATGGGTTAAGATATTTAATTAATCTATTTTGATTCTATGACATTAAAATAACTAATAAATTAACATGTTAGCATATTTTTTTGATAAATGTGAAATGACATTCAAATCTATATATAATAGGTCTGTCAATTTTTTCAAACTATAACATTCATATATTAATATAGTTAAAACTATATATATATATATAAATTGATAGATATATTATATAATCATACTATAAATATTAAATTAATATAAATTATATATAATTGCAGTCTATACTATTAAAGAAGGAAACAAAATTGAAATAAACATTTATCCATGTGTTATATTACATGTAATGCAACTGAATATTAGTCCATGTGTTATATTACATGTGAATATTAGTTATTTTCTAAAATTTCATTAAGGGTAATTATGGATTATGGAAATTAACATTATCTCTATTAAATAAATATCCAAACAATATAAAATAATGCAAAATAAATAAATATTCTTTTGAACATACTTAATTTATTAAAAAATAAATCATACATAAATAATTCAAATATAATATTAATATAATATAATTTATAAAATATAAACTTTTAACTTGGAAAATAAAATTCTTAAATTAGATTGATATATTTTAACTTGATAAAATAAAAATATTAAAAATAAGTCTATATATATATGTATTAGATTATTCAATAATATAGTGAGACATGTTAATTTTTTATATATACACAATTACAGGGTTTTTATAGTTTCTATTATTAAAATATTTAAATAACAATAATATGGGTTAATCTATACTATTAAGGGAGGATACATCTACCTAAAATGTTGTTTGGACCTATTCATTAGCTAATAAATTTTTTGGTCTTACCTAATATTATGGAAATTAACATTATCTCTATTAAATAAGTATTCAAACAATATAAAATAATGGGTTACACTTTTCTTACTAATTAAAAACTAAAATAAAATAAAATCATATATATTAAATTATTAAATCAAATAATAAATATAAGTAAATAACATAACATATCAATTATTTTTATAAATCACAAAATCAAATTAAATAAATATGCTTTTGAACATACTTCAATTATTAAAAAATAAAAACGTACATAAATAATTCAAATATAATATTAGTAAAATATAATTTATAAAATATAAACTTTTAACTTGGAAAATAAAATTCTTAATTAGATTGATATATTTTAACTTGATAAAATGAAAATATTAAAACTAAGTCTATATATATTAGATTATTCAATGATATAGTGAGACAGATTAAATTTATGTATATATATATATATATATATATAATTACAGGGTTTTTATAGTTTCTATTACTAAAATATTTAAATAACAATAATATAGGTTAAGATATTTAATTAATCTGTTAATATAAGTTAAGATATTTAATTAATATGTTTTGATTCTATGACATTAAAATAACTAATAAATTAACATGTTAGCATATTTTTTTGATAAATGTGAAATTACATTCAAATCTATATATAATGGGTCTGTCAATTTTCTCAAACTATAACATTCATATATTAATATAGTTAAAACTATATATATATATATATAAATGATAGATATATTATATAATCATACTATAAATATTAAATTAATATAAATTATATATAATTGCAGTCTATACTATTAAAGAAGGAAACAAAATTGAAATAAACATTTATCCATGTGTTATATTACATGTAATGCCACTGAATATTAATCCATGTGTTATATTACATGTGAATATTAGTTATTTTCTAAAATTTCATTAAGGGCAATTATGGATTATGAAAATTAACATTATCTCTATTAAATAAATATCCAAACAATATAAAATAATGCAAAATAAATAAATATTCTTTTGAACAAACTTAAATTATTAAAAAATAAATCATACATAAATAATTCAGATATAGTATTAATATAATATAATTTATAAAATATAAACTTTTAACTTGGAAAATAAAATTCTTAAATTAGATTGATATATTTTAACTTGATAAAATAAAAATATTAAAACTAAGTCTATATATATATATATATATATTAGATTATTCAATAATATAGTGAGACATGTTAATTTTTATATATACACAATTACAGGGTTTTTATAGTTTCTATTATTAAAATATTTAAATAACAATAATATGGGTTAAGATATTTATTTAATCTATTTTCATTCTAATAAACTAATAAATTAACGGGTTAGCATATTTTTTTTATAAATGTGAAATTACATTCAAACCTATATATAATGGGCCTGTGAATTTTCTCAAACTATAATATTCATATATTAATATCGTTACAACTATATATATATATATATAAATCCATTGATATATTATATAATCATACATTACTTCATACTATAAATATGAAATTAATATAAATTATATCATGGGCAATTCTCCAAAATGGCATATTTTTATTAAATTATATGTATGTTTATGACACTAAAGATAGTGTTTTCAAATTTCTTTATTGGAAAAAGTTTCTTTAACACAATTTTGATTGGTAACATTATTTTGAAATAAGTATAATTTAGTGTTGAAGTCCAATATCTTAACAACTATGAATATATTAAGCTAAACATTTTTATAATATTAGTATCTTAAATTTTCTATTTTTAAATTAACTTTGACTTGTCTCTCAATCACATTGATGTAAGTCATAATTTTGTTGCTTTGTAAAACTATTTTCTTTCTCTAAATTTCTAATCAAGACATAAAAGAAACTCACAAAATAATCCACACCACAACTTTATGTAATTGTTTACTTTTAATAATTTTATAAGTTCTAATTATATCACAAAAGTGAAAAAAATTCATAAAATTATGTGTGTGATTACAAAAATATTAATCATATCCCGCGCGCCGACGCACGGGTCCGGATCTAGTAACAACTTATTTAGAACAATTTACCAAGAAAGATGAAATTTGAAAACAAGCCACGTTGTACTCAATTGGATATAAAAAAAAGTAATAATAATTATAAACAAAAAACTTTTGTATACACAAATGCATCTTATAGTGTAATGTGAAGATCTCAAACTCAGCTATGCAACTTCACATCAGGATTCCTTATAGATTTTAGCCACATATCCGCCATAACTCTAGACGACAAGCTCCACAACAATTCTTCATCTTCTTCTTCTTTCTCCTTCCTCTTAACACTACTCTTCTTCTTCCCTTTCTTACCCATTCCATACTCCACAAGCCACTGCGCCGCCGTCAATTTCCGCTTCTCTGCCGCATTCCACTTCACTCCTCCAACGTGCAAACTTCCCACTTTCAACCCGTTCTCCTCCTCCTCGGCCTGCACCGCCACGACCACTGTCCCTCCCACGGCCTCATATCTCCTCGTCGGGTCCCTAAGCTGCACTGTCGCCAAAACCGTCAACGTCTTCTCCTTGCGATTCTCCTTAAGCCACTCGTCGAGCGCGATGGTCCACTCAAGTGGATTCCGCTGACCTTTTGCTGCAGAAACCTCGAAAGGAGCATCTTCCTCCACCATATCAGCTTGAATCTTTAGTCCTTCAATCACCATTTCCTCAAGTTTCTGTAAAGAAACAGCTAAAACCTCCTCTGCTGAACTCAATGGATTCTCCTCCACGTTCCAGATTCCGGTCATTATCCTCTCTCTTCTTCCCATGTTCATCGCGTTAGCCATTGTTTTAACAGCTGCAACCGTCCTTGCTGCACTCGTGTTCGCTCGCTCTTTGTTCCTCCCTTGTATAATCGCTGATGCTATTCCTTCAAAAGCCACTTGCTCTCCTGTTTTCCCCATAAGCTCATCTATAGCCATAAGAGAAGATATCTTTGACTCAAACTCCTTACCTGAACCAGCCATTCTGTGAAACAACTCGAACCCAGTCGCTGAGCCAGCTTCGGGTAGTACAAGAATCTGTTTTGAGATTTGCATAACGAGCTTAGGAGTGTCTTTCCTCATGACCACTGTGTCCAAAGGGTTCATAGAAACTAAGTAACCACCGTCTCTTGTCTGAACAACACAACCGATGCCTTTTCCAAGATCCGAGAGGTAATTCTCAGATTCTTCGTCTACTGATTCCCCAGACCGAAGCTCGGAGATCTCCATTTTGTGTTGGTAGAATTTGAGACTCTCGGATTCCTCATCCTCAAGTAACTGAAGGAACTCCTTTGTCACAGTCTGCTCCTCTTCATCGAGCCTTGGTGACTCTGTTTCACCTTCTACTCCGTTGCTATCGTCTTTCATCATAGATTCAAGCGCTTTGATCTGCTTTGCAATCGAGTCTAACTCGGTTAGTCTCATTATGTGCCGTGGATCATCAACATTAACGTGTTGTTCCTTCATCTTAACGGATTTCTCACCTATGGTTCCATCGGATTTCTCAGTTTCCACATCATCATCAAACTCGACTCCTTTGTCCACAACTTCAAAATCAGGTTCTTGATCTTCTCCTTTGTCGATAACTTGGAAGTCAGGTTCTTGATCATCTTCAACTCTCTGTTCTCGTTCCTCTGTTTTTGGAACCGGTTTCTCCTCCGGTTCGTCAAGATTCAGATGCTCAATCCCTTGAAGATCCGATGCAGACTCGGTGCCAGTCACTGGCGTCCAGGCCTGGCTCCGGCTCGTTATCTTTGGGCTCGGCACACTAAACGAGGTTTTTGATTGCTTGCGCCCAAAGGAACCGGGGAAATTCTTCGGTTTACTACTCGGTTTAATCCCTAACTCGCCTTGTTTACCGTAAATCCCAGCTCCGCCGTCTTTCTCCATTATCTGAAACCCTAATTTCAGAACTAACTCACCCCCTTTGGCTTTACCTGAAAGCCCCCAACACATATCCCATTGCCTTACCCTAGCTCCTTCGTAACTCATCTTCTCCACAGATTCCTGAATCAAATCGCTCAAATCCACCACATGTCTTCCAAATTCAAGCTCCTTAGCGTCCACGGCGAAAAGATAAACCAAAAACGGACGAGCCTCAAACTTCGCCGGAGTACCTTTCCCGTTCGCCGGCGAGTAGTACACGTGGCACTTGATGAACAGCGTCTCCTCAAAATCCGCAGATCCTTGAGAGACACGACACGGCATCGTCTGGACAGCGCTGTCTTTCGTTTCCTTCTTCCTCACGCAAACCCCAAGTCGTAAACCGTTCATCGACGCCGGGAGATTCTGCGCCGCCACGACCTCTACCGACAACAAACAGCTTAGCTTCTGCATTCCGATTCGGACCAGCCCGCGAATTGGTTTCCAGTTCCATATCCCTTTTCTCTCTTCCTTTGTATTCGATCCCAATGGCGACTCTTCTGGTCTCTTGATGCTTCTGTTCTGAGTCACATTCTCTTCGTCCTCTACCTCAAGCTTCGGTCTCGACCGCCATGGTGACAGTGACAAACGCCGAGAATGTGGTTTATGTACTGTCACATCCTCGGCTCGTCCTTCATCGGCAGACGTCACGAGCGACGGAACGGAACTGCGAGGGAGCGCGAGAGAATTAGTTCTCCGGCCAACTGAAGCCTGAGGTTTCTGGTAAAGGTTTTCACTTAGGGCTTCGAGTTCAGCGAGAAGCTGCGTGTTGGAACTCCGGCTACCGGAATATTCAGCCGCCATGAAATTGTTTTTTTCTTTTTCTTTTGGTCCTTAGAAGAGGGATAAGGCGGATGAGGGTTTAATTGATAAAATCAATATTTTATTTTTCTGTGGTGAGGATTAGTGATATGTTTTCATTATTGGTACAGTCTGAAATGGAAAAACTCGTGAAGGGATTGGATGAGGGTTGAGAATGTCGTGGCCTTGTGTCCGAGCTCTCAAACTCTGAAAGAGACAACATCTGGTCCCAGATAATTTAATTGTCACGGTGTGGTTTCGCTCAACGTTTCAGATCGTTAGCCTTATGCAAGTGTGTGGTTGTTAGAGTTTATGAGTTGTTGGTACTCATCTATTTATTTTACCATACAGAACTGGTACAGCTACTCTAAACGTTAACTGCGCTGCGCCTGCAACATTACATTTAAACTAAAATTAGATTTTGGCCCGTATTAAGGACTGAATATTTTCTTTTGATATTTTTCTTTTTTTAATTACATATTTGTAAATTTAGAAGTTTAAGTTCTGCTCACAGTTTTATTTTGTTTCATAAATTTAGTATATAATTTTAATATGTTATGAGTAATGACGATGGTTTTAATTGTTTTTAATTGTTTTTTAATTTTGTATGAACAATCTATTTATGGAAGTTATAATTTGAGATATATTAATAATATATTTTGAAATAGAAGATAATACTATATAATTTCTATTAATTATAAAATTATAGTATGATTATATAATATGCTTATTGATTTGTGTGTATATATATATATATATATATATCCATATTTATAGTTTTTAAATATTATGTATTATACCATTTTATGTTGTATACTCCCTCTGTTTTTTTTTCCGAAAGTTATGTTCAATAAGATAGATTTTTTAACTTTTCTATGCATTTTTATTGACTATTAATGATAAATTGTAAATTTTGAGAATAATAATTGAGTTTTTTGAATTGCTATTGGTTTAAAACTATTGGAAATTGTTAGTCACAGAAATTGATACATTTATTGTGAAGTTTTAAGATGTTTTCTTAATATGTGTAAAAACACATCAATATCTATTATTAAGAAACAGAGGGAGTAATATCTTATTTTACATAAAACAATTATTAAATCTCTCCATATACATATAATTTTGGAACACCAAAAACCATATTTTTATGATTAACACGTCCATAATTTTTAAAATCGAAATTAGGGATCCAATAGTGGATAGGCAGGCTTCTTGGCAGAAATTTTGCAACCCACCATAAAATTAAACACCTAAACTGAAGCCCAATAATCAAGTGGATTAAGCAAAGGATTTTGTTCGCATTATTACTAAACACGGTTACAATAAAATCAAAGGGCGCAAATGTAATGATGGGCTACACGAATAATGTTAGTTATATTGGAAAAGGGATACAAAGATTTTTGTGTAAAGGAGTTTTAATTTATGTAAGAGCTGAAACACTTGTAATCATTCAATTTATGGGTAAAGAAGCTGAATTTTTGGCTAAGTCTTCAATGTTCCATGAGCAATCGAGATGATCCTAACCCAACATAGTGATCATAAGCTAATCAAGAAATAACGAGATCTAAGTAAAAAAAAGAATGGATCCAGAAAACCATTTATGAAATGTTTGATTATGAGGTAATACAAAATCCATTGAAGACAAGATATATGGTTGATGTGGGATCGTCAAAAAGATAAGTCGGATTTCCGAGAATCAGATAAGGAATGACTTATAAAGGATGAATCGCAAAACCGTCTGCAAGTGTTCGACATGTTCCTCCATGTTGTTGGAGTAGATAACAATGTCATCAAGATAGGCCACTACGAATGCCCGACTTTGAGGGGAAACTATAGAAGCATGGGTTCCAGCCCTAAAATTATAAACTATCTTTCAGCCATTTTCACAAATATATTCTTTAGTCTAGTGGTATATAGTAGTATTGAAAACTTAATAACATGAGTTCAAGCCATAAATATGTTATTTTCAGCCTTTTTTTTTAATTAGCTTATAGTCTTCCATAATTCAGGACTGGTACTGTGTCCAGGTATAGTTGTAGGATATGGTTTATTAGTGTGCAGAATGTGGCAAGGGAATTCGTGAGCACAAATGGCATGACAAGCCACTCAAATGACCCATAACGAGTGTAACACATGCAGTTTCAGGATCGTCGCCCTCCGCAATCCACACCTGATATTGCCCTTTTGTTGGTCCATCTTGGTGAAAACCTTTGCACCACCCAATCTATCAAACAAATCCACAATTAAGGGGATTGGGTAGCGGTTTTTGATGGTTATGTTGTTAAGAGCCCGATAATCAATGCACATCTACAAGGAACCATTGTGTCTTTTTTGGAACAATACCAAGGCGATATGGGGCATTCGATGGACTTAGAATTCCGATTGAGAGTAACTCATCTAATTCTTCTGAAGCCCTCTGAATTACGTTGGAGCCATGCGATAAGGGGCTATTGAAGGTGGCTTAGCTCCAACTTCCAGCTCGATCTGGTGGTCCAACTCCCTTCTAGGTGGTAATTTTTCAGGAAATTTTGCGTGTATTACATCCTTGTTCCGCTTGAAAACCCTTGTAATTACCGGGGGAGTAATAGATGGTTCTTCAAACTCACCATCTAACTTTAAAAGGGAGATACATGGGATCACCCTTTTCGAACCCTTTGGGAATTGCACTGCTGAAAGGTGTTTGATGTAAATTCTCTCCCCATTGGAAGCTTCCACTATTTGGATCATACACATATACAGATGATAGACGAGTTTTAAACCCTATTTCCTACTGCAAGTGCACAGCAATTCGTAGCAGTACTTAAGGGTCGATCCCACGAAGACCAAGTTCACACTATGATTTAATGAGCTAAAATCAAGAGCTAAGAGATTCAATAATGGGTTTTTTGAAATCGTGACTAGTAAGATACGAAAGTAAATCGGTTTTAACAATAATAAAGCAAGCGTTAGGTCAAGGCAATTCACAGGAGATTCAGAGCAAGGTTAAACAACCATTCAGGCGATAATTAAGAACAAGTCCAGAACTCAAACACGAAGATAATATTAATTCACTCTCGTGATACCAATATCTTTATCTAGCAACCTAAAAATCCTAACTGTCGTTGGTATTAAAATCGCAGATAAGCCTTATTGATTAGGTTTGATTTGTTCACAATTCTCTAATACATCTACTCTCGCAGGTAATGAATAAATCGCTCATCTAGATCTCTTCTAGCAATCTAGCAACTCTCGCTGACTAGATAAACCTAAGATCATGAATAGATTGGCCAAATCGATTCAAGCAATAAGAACAACCTAGATGAAGACAATTGATTTTGATTCATATTTGTGTTCAACCCTAGCTCATGAATTTCTTTGAAAACCTTAACCTAACTAATGGATCTACTTAGACATAATCAAAGATGAAGAAAATAAAACAGAAGAATTAAAAGAATGCATAATCGATATTAAAAATAAAAGTACTAGGGTTCATAAATCTTCTCCAAATTGTAGCTTGAGATATTCTCTGTTACAAAAGAATTCCTAGGTATTGAAAAGCTAAAAGCCAAAAGCAAAGATAAAAGATAAAGATAAAACCTAAGACTAAGGAGAGTATTTATATTAGAGGAGATAGGCGGCTGGGAGGCGGCTGGGCTCTTAAAAGTCGGCGGCCCAAATTAGGTTAAGTTCCTTCCTTTTGTTCACTTCCGCGGCGAGCAGGTGCTCGCTTGGTGGCCGAAATTCGGGAGCATGTGCTCGCCGATTAGAGTTGGTGATTCTTCGCAGGATTTTCCTTCTTTTCTTCAATTCTGATTCTTTTCCATTCCAAAGGTTCCAAACGCTCCAAACTCCAATAACAGCCCCAAAGCTACCTAAAACTCCTAATACACACTCAAAAACTCTAGAAAACAATTAGATAAAAGGGTTAAGAAGGGTAAAAATCCCAACATATCAATTCTCCCAGACTTAAATCTTTGTTTGTCCTCAAACAAAACTAAAATCAAGACACAGAGAAATCGGTGGAGACTCACAAAATCTCAGAAACCATGAATAGACCAATATCATCAGACCACATACCTTAGAATAAGAGGTACATTGCCTTACCGAAAACCTCAACAGAAAAGTTCACCAACCTCAAACCATACGGCTTACAATCCCAGAAAAATCTAAGTTCAAGACAATAGACTCTCTACATTCAATTAGAGGTGGCGTGAGCTTCTTGCTAAAGACACTAGCTTAGTAAAACGAGGCTTGGTAAAGATCAGGCTAATATTTAATGGTGGAGCTTAAGAGTGTTTAGGGTTACCGTGTTCCAAAAGAGAGTGCAAGATATCGCACAAAACGGCAAGGGAGAATGGACTCATTGATGTCCACAACCTCTAATTCACTTTCCTCCTTATAAATCAGTTCTCATTCTCAGTTCTTCTTTTCCTTTCCTTGCTTTCTTGCGATTTACTCATGCTTCGGGACACACTCTTGCGTTACTAACTCGCCACCCCATATCCTTGAGCTACTAGCTCGGGTTTTCTCTCATTTTTTTTTTAGTTACCTTGTGGATAGGGGTGCTTTACTTGTGTGTGTGCCCTTTGGCTAAAAGTGATCCTTTTTCGTCCTCATACCCCAGCAGGTTGTTTTAGACTTGTTTCCTTCATGGACATCGCGGAGCAGGTGCTCCGAATTAGCGAGCATAGCGAGCATGTGCTCGTGTATTTTTCCGGCTTTCTCCTGACATCTTCTCCAGCGAGAGTGAATCAGAAGTTGTGTTAGTCCTTTTCTCCATGACCTTTTTGCACATATCTGCATAGATGAGAAATAAAAATACAAGTGCATGTGGTATGAAATAGATGGTTAGGGTCAGGGTGAGGTACTAACTAAAAGCTAGCTATTCAGGATCAGCAAGAGTGGCAAAAGGAATAAGAAGTCCTGAATATATGTTGTAACACGTTTTCTAATCCTAGTGCCAATAACAAGAAGAATTAAAGTCCAGATTACGTCCATATAAAATAAAGTCTAAAGCCTATCCGATAAACCATAAAGGGATTGAAATTTTCTGGCCTGAAGAAGGATCCGAATGTGAAGAGGCATCGGCTCGTCTCTGTACTCTATATTCTGCAGCAATGTTCACTAGAAAGCAGGTCATATTCATAAATGGTTAAAAACTCATCGTTGATTTTGGTCATAATCTCCAGAAGTTGTGATTTGACCCTTATAACAAACTGACTCAAAATAAAGAAAATGAAAGGAAACAAAGTGCAGACTCGACAATAACCTCCCCCAGACTTACTTCACACCGTCTCGGTGTGAAAATAAACTAGAGGAGCAATCAACAGAAAACAAAGAAAACAAAGAAAGCAAAAAGAAAAAGTGGATAAAACAAAGAGAGAGAGAGGGGTACGGGTCGTCAATGGGCAGGTGGGTCTTCTGGGCTCTCGCTCCTGGCTCGTCCGGTACGTCTGTGGCGTCTAGGATGTCTCTCGGATGGGCTCGTTGCAGCAGCTGCAGAATGGTGACAACAACCACTGGAAAGACGCTGAAGGATCCGCTGCAGGAGGCTGTTGTTCTTGCGCTGCGAAGTGATCATCCATCTTCGGAACTCAGGAGTATCTGCCTCATCGGAGATGGGAGGAAGGTCGAACTCGCCAAATGCAGTTGGTGGCGGAGAGTTGGGGAGTGGTAGATCAGCCATGGGAGTATCCTCCATATGAATTGGCTGCGAGCGCGAAGAGCTGGCGAAGTTGCTGGGGTGAATTGGCTGAGGAGAGCTGCCGCCTTCTAGCAAGAGGGCTGTGTGCGAGAAACTTAGGTCATCCACAAGCATGAGCTTAGTGAGAGCTAAATCCGGGAGAGAGATGTGCTGAGGGAGACCGTTGATGTCATGGTAGTGGTAGAGAAAGCGGTTAACATCTACAGCAGTGACGATGCGAGAGTGTATGAGGTGCCAGATGTCCATCTTCTCAACCTCCGCGACATGCTCGTCGAAGATCATCTCAAGCTTCACCATCTTGAAGAGAGTGGTGAGGAGGGTCCAATATGCTCGGTCTTGATGCTGGTTCTATCCTTAAGGGAACAGAGCATCTCCGCAAATCGCACCCCCATGTTGGTCCGAACAGAGCAGGTGCTCCAAGGAAGAGAGTATGTGCTCTGTCGGAATCAACAAGGAGTGGTTCACAAGCAATGTATAGGGTGAGCAGCTTATCGACGTGAACCTTGTTGCCCTCGCCCCTGTTGAAGAACATGTTGCTGATGAACCGTGCAAAGATGCGAAGAGAAGGGTGACGAATGCTCGTTTGCTTGGCCGAGTTGGAGACGTATCTCCCGTGGGCGATGGTGTGCCAAAAGGGGTCGGCCTCTTTGAACCGCTTGGGGGGAGAGAGATCCTGAATGTCACTGCTGAAGCCGTAGGTGGAGGCGAAACGAGTCATGGGCACACTGAAAAGACGTCCGCCGGCTTAGAAAGAGAGTGTAGCATCTTGCAAAGTTTTCTTCGCCGGATCCTTGTGGGTGATCTTGATGGTGGCGAGGCATTTACGGACTAGGTCGGGATAAAGAACTGCCTCCTCAAGGGCGAGACCGAAAGTATCGGATTTTCTGAGCAGCATCATGACCTGATCCTTGAGACCGAGAAGCTAACAGAGGAGGCGAGTGGGCAAGAATTTGATCTTGAGCATCCGGTTATAGTGCGCTGCATCTCGCTGATCCCAGTGGTCGTCGGATTCGAGCGGTAGAGTGTCATCGGGCAGTTCGAATGGCGTGCTCTCAGGTCAAGGCCAAGGGTATAGAAGCTTGTTCGGGATCAGTGGTTGAGCTCTCGCCGGTTCTTTGCCTTTGCGATGGGAATAGCTATGTTTAGGAGCCATAAGTACCTGCGCTAAACAAACGTTGAAGATCGTGAGGATGAGATGACAAGGTACAAATGAAACGCTTAAACAGGAACCATGGGTGAGACACTGCCAGTTTGCGATCAATGCATGTGCGAGTTCACAGGGCAAACAAACCTCAACGATGAAACCCAAGACCTAACCATCTAAATCAAAACCGCCATTAACAACTCAACCAAGCTTTTTCAAAATTCACATGCAAGGCAAGGAGTCCGAAATTTTGAGCAAAATAGGTGTATGTGTGATAATAAATCAAGATAGGTGCGAGCCAAACACGGATTACACTAAACAGAGAGAGAAATCAGAACTTTCCTTAACCTTGGCGGACTGAAAAAGTGTATTTTTGAGAACGTACCTTGGTTGGTTGACAAAAGCGAGAGTAGATTTGAGATGAGGGAGAGAAGGCACACAGTATCGACCCAAAAATTTCAAAAATCGGTGAAGATTTGAAAACCCTGGGTTTTGGAGGAGCTTGAAATCGGCGATGGAGAAGAAGAAGAGGAGAGGAGGAAGAGAGAGAAAATGAGAGAGAGAAAATAAAGAAAAATAAAAAGGCGGCCAGGGTTTTGGAAACAAAATAGCGCGTTGGTTTTAAAATTGTGGCAGTTAGGAAATAATCCGTTAAAACAAAAAAAATTATTATTATTTTTTTTTTTGAAAATCCCGAAGACTTATCTGGTCGAGCGGGTGCTCATGATGTCGGAGCTGGATCGAGCATGTGCTCGGATAGCCGATTTCCACCGGAAATTTTAATTTTTTTTATCTGAAACAAGGAAAAACAAAAAATTAATAGCAAAAAATAAAAGGAAATATTAACACTTACTAGTGGGTTGCCTCCCACTCAGCGCTTGGTTAAAGTCGTTAGCTTGACTTGATAAGCTGATCAGGCTTGTGGGGGTTCGGTCAAGGGAAAATCTTCTCCTTCTCCGAGTTGTGTGTCAGCAAGATATGGCTTCAATCGCTGTCCATTAACCACGAATTCTTCGCCTTTGTTGTTGATCAAAACAACTGCTCCATATGGCCGAGCTTCTTTGATGGTAAAGGGACCAGACCACCATGAGCGTAGCTTTCCGGGAAATAGCTTCAGCCGAGAATTGAAAAGCAGGACTTGGTCGTTTGGGGCGAAGTTGCAAGCCATGATGCGCTTGTCGTGGTACGCCTTAGTCCATTCCTTGTAGATTTTGGAGTTCTCATAGGCGAGATGCCTAATTTCCTGAAGCTCGTGTAGCTGCATCATGCGCCTTTCTGAAGCTGGCTTGATGTCGTAGTTGAGAAACTTGACTGCCCAAGCGGCTTTGAATTCCAGTTCAACGGGGAGATGGCAAGCTTTTCCGTAGACGAGGTTGAATGGCGTGGTTCCTAATGGCGTTTTGTAAGCTGTCCGGTACGCCCATAGAGCATCATCCAATTTAGAAGCCCAATCCTTGCGAGTTGTGCTTACGGTTTTCTGCAGGATGCTCTTGATTTCTCGGTTGGAAACCTCGATCTGCCTAGTTGTTTGCGGATGATAAGGAGTGGCGACCTTGTGCTTAACACCATTCTTGCGTAGCAGAGACTCAAATATCTTGTTAATAAAGTGAGAGCCTCCAACGCTGATAACCACTCTCGGGACACCAAACCTGGGGAAGATGATGGACTTGAACATTTTAATTACGACGCGCGTCGTTAGTGGGGCTCGCGATAGCCTCAACCCACTTGGACACATAATCAACTGCGACGAGGATGTACTCGTTCCCAAAAGAAGAAGGAAATGGGCCCATAAAATCAATCCCACATACATCAAACACCTCAACCTCGAGGATGAAGTTTTGTGGCATCTCATTGCGCTTACTAATGTTGCCTTGTCGCTGGCATGAATCGCACCTTGATACAAATCGCTGCGCGTCTTTGAGCATTGTCGGCCAACAATATCCTGCTTGCAGCGTCTTGGAAACCGTCTTGAAAGTGGCGAAGTGACCTGCGTATGATGAGCCGTGACAGTGGAATAGAATTTCCGGTATCTCTTCTTCAGTCACACTTCGTCTGAAAACTCCATCGATGCAGTGCTTGTACAGGTAAGGCTCATCCCAGAAGTAGTGGCGGATGTCCTTGAGAAATTTCTTCCTCTTGTACCCTGCAAAATTCTGCGGTTCCTGATCAGCAGCTAGGTAGTTGGCTATCTCGGTGAACCAGGGCATGGAGGAGTGTTTGGTGTCTTCGATTTGCGCGCAGAACTCCTCTTGAGCAGGTGCTCGCTGGGTGAGAGCACATGCTTCCTCAATCTGGAAAACGCCGACGGAGTAGATTTGTTCCTCCGGGAGACTGTCATCAAGAGGGGTATCTGCATCAATCCGCATCCTAGACAAATGGTCGGCAGCTCCATTGTCTATCCCCTTCTTGTCCTTAATCTCGAGATCGAATTCTTGTTGGAGAAGAATCCATCTGAGTAGTCGCGGCTTGGCATCCTTCTTGGTCAGCAAATACTTGAGAGCCGCATGATCGGTGTGCACGATGACCTTAGAACCACCGAGATAGGATCAGAACTTCTCAAAGGCAAAAACAACCGCTAGAAGCTCCTTTTCGGTTGTGGCATACTTGCACTGCGTGTCATCCAGAGTGTGGCTGGCATAGTAAATGACATGGAGTTTCTTGTCTTTCCTTTGTCCGAGAACTGCTCCAACGGCGTAGTCGCTAGCATCTGTCATCACCTCAAAAGGAAGGCTCCAGTCCGGCGATTGCACAATGGGTGCGCTGATGAGAGCTCCTTTGATCGTATGGAAAGCTTCGAGACATGCATCATCGAACTCGAAATTTACCTCCTTGCAGAGTAGGCGTGTAAGAGGCCTAGCGATTTTGGAGAAGTCCTTGATGAAGCGTCTGTAGAAACCGGTATGGCCTAAGAAGCTACGGATTTCCTTGACTGAGGTTGGCGGTTGCAAGTTCATCATCACTTCGATCTTAGCCTTATCCACTTCGATTCCATCCTCTGAAATACGATGCCCAAGCACAATCCCATTCCTGACCATAAAGTGGCACTTCTCCCAATTCAGAACTAGGTGCTTTTCCTCGCATCGTTTGAGTACCCTGCACAGATTAGACAAACAATCAGAGAAAGAAATCCCGTACACCGAAAAGTCATCCATGAACACCTCCATAATGTCTTCGATCAAGTCTGTGAAGATGGACATCATGCATCATTGGAAGGTCGCTGGGGCGTTGCACAGCCCGAATGGCATGCGCCGGTAAGAGAACGTGCCGTAAGGACATGTGAACGTTGTCTTCTCCTGATCATCTGGGTGAATAGGTATTTGTAAGAAACCTTAATAACCATTTAGAAAACAGTAGTATGGGTGGTTAGCAAGTCTTTCAAGCATCTGATCAATAAAAGGAAGAGCGAAATGATCTTTGCGAGTTGCGGCGTTAAGTTTGCAGTAATCTATGCATATCCTATGGCCGGTTACTGTCCTAGTTGGTATCAACTCGTCCCTATCGTTTTTAATGATAGTGATTCCTCCTTTTTTAGGGACTACATGAACATAACTAACCCAAGTACTATCAGAAATAGCATAAATCACCCCAGCTTCTAGAAGTTTCATTATCTCCTTCTTTACAACATCTTTTAGATTCGGGTTTAACCTCCGCTGATGTTTTATAAAACTCATCGATTCATCTTCTAGATGTATCCTATGCATGCAAAGATCAGGCGAGATACCAGGAATGTCAGCAAGCGAGTAGCCTATAGCCTTTCTATACTTTCTAAGTTCACATAAAAGTAAGGCTACTTCCACATTGTTCAGGTCAGCATTTATAATCACAGGATAAGTAGAGTTTGTTCCCAGAAATGCGTACCTGAGCCCGGCTGGTAGAGTTTTAAGTTCCAGTTTAGGAGCTTTCAACTCGCTCCAGGGGCCGTCGATCGGATCGAGGGGTGGAGCAGGTGCTCGCGGAATCTGAGCGGGTGCTCCAACCGTTTCTGCCGGTTTCTCCTCTTCGTCCAGACTCATGTAGGCTACCATCTGCTCCATCCTGAGGGCTGGAATCTAGCATCTTGGCAAGGCTGTCAGCTTCTTCACTCATGAAACCGTGCTCTCGTTCAGCTAGGGTGAGAGCGGTTTCAAGAGGATCCTGGCAGAGAATTTCCTCAGCTGCCTCCTCGTAGACGTCGTCTACGCCTTCCACAACGAAGGTTTGCCCATCCAGCATAGGCTTCCTCAGGAGCTTGTCCATCTCAAATGTCATTACCATGTCGCCTAGATGAAGATCGATCACTCCATTCTGGACGCCAAGTATTGCACCAGCTGTGCATAGGAAATGACGGCCGAGAATCAGAGGATCTTTCGGTTCTTCGTCAAGTTCCAAAACTACAAAATCGGCCGGAATCAATGTATCCCCTATGCGCACGTATATATCCTCCAAAACCCCTTTTGGAAGCTTGGTTGATCGATCGGCAAAAACCAAGGAGATCCGCGTGGGTTTGAACTTGGTGAAACCTACACGCTTGGCCACTGAGTAAGGCATAAGATTCACGCTGGAACCAAGATCGCATAGAGAGAATGAGAAAGTCATAGGGCCGATTGTGATAGATAAGACAAATCTCCCAGGATCACCTCTCTTCTTTACGACCTTGTTCTGAAGGACAGCACTGCATTCTTTTGAAACCGTCATCACCTTTTCTTCCTCCATGATTTTTCCCGAAACCAGGGTCTTCATGTACCGTTTGAGAGCCGGTATCATTTGAACAGCATCAGCGAGAGGTAGCTTGACGGTAAGATCTTGGAGCTGAAGGGAATGTCCTGAAATCATACTTGTATTTACTCTAGTAGAGTCGTGATGTCGAGATAAGACAATCATATGATATTGGACGGTTATAATGTTTTGCTAGAAGCCGCTTATAACTTATGAGTTATGAACTCATTACCACTATCATATGATCCTATAGGGTCACACACCTAAGCAAACTGGATAATATGAATTGGGTTTGATCATTAGAGTAATGATCAGGATCAACATATATGAGATATACGTTAATGTCGCGTTTCTGTGAGGGTGTCGATCGACACTCATATTGGGTGTCGATCGACACCACATCGGGCCAAAAACGTGTTTTTGGCCCAAGACTTAATTAACTCGGATTCGGTCCATCGGTTGATTAGGTCATCCTCTTAGGTCGTTATATATGTGATATAGCACGACTTTTAGAGTATAAGAAGTTTCTGAGCCGTCAGAAAACGCAGAGCAACCCAAAAGGCAAATCGTTCGGGAAGGCACTAACATCCCTGTCGTCCAGTTTGTGTGCGTGTGGACTTCTGTAGAGGCGCAGCACTTGAGGCGCTATAGATCTCGATTACCTAACATCTTCCGCTGCTTAATCTCCAGGTATACTCGAGATCTGATATAGATTCAATTGACACATGATCCGTGGCTTAGGATTTGTTGTTAGGGCCGTTTTAATATGATTAAAACCTGTACAAATTCCTTCAGTGGTATCAGAGCCTAGTGTTTTTATTGAATCTGAAGCATGTAATTGAATTAGTTGAATTCGAATCGATATATCTGATATATAGGATTGCATGCTAGAGTTTAAAATCGTTTTTGCTCGTGAAATCATTTTTCCAGGGTTCGTGCGAAACGGGTGTCGATCGACACTCACTTGGTGTCGACCGATCGGGTTTTGCGTGAATGTTTAGGTCACGATCAAAGATCATGTTTCCTCAAACCACTAGTGTCGACCGACACTAATGTAGTGTCGATCGACACCACTCGGTTTATCGCCATTGGTTCAATTGGATTGGACCGGGTAATCGCGATCGGTTCAAGCGGTAAATAGGTTATCGTCTTTTGATCTGATTTGGTTGGTGTCGACCGACACTAATGTAGTGTCGATCGACACTGGTCGGTTATTGCGATTGGTTCGATCGGTTTAATCGGTTAAATTGTTTATCGCGATTGAACCGGATCGGAGTCTGTCGGTCAACACAAACCAGTTGTGTCGATCGACACTGACCTGATGTCGATCGACACTGGCTCAGAATTCGCGCACCTAGCTTGTTTAACTTAAGAAAAATTAAAAGTATAAAACAAGTTGAAATATCTAGAATATATAAGTGATATAAACTAGATTTAAGGTTCCTTTCCTCATACCTAATATTAAGCATTTGATATCTTCCCAATCTTGTCAACTGTCAAGGCTCATTTCATTGTGTGATGGGTCTGCCAAAGCAGGGTGTCCGCAATTACACGAGTGAGGCAGGTTGTAATCGTTACTGCGTGACTTAAAAGATTGGTTTGCTTAACTGGGCTATCAAAATAGTTTTGGGCTCAGAGATATAGGATTGGATTTGATATAAGATATCAATCCGAGACAAGAATTATATATGATATAATTAGCAAAGGGTTGCTTACCTAAATAGCTAAAGTTTGGGCGATGGGCCAAAGCTCACTCAGATTTTTGTGAAATATGGATCTTGGATCATTATATTCAACTTGAGGTTTTTGAATATAATGCGAGTTTTCTTAATTGTTAAGATTTCTCATTTCTTGAACATCGAAACTAAACTCTCATTTTGTGTCTTTTTCAACTATGTCTAGTTCCCCTCATAGAAACACATTTTCACTTCGATCCGTCCTTGAGAAGGACAAGCTTAATGGATCGAACTTCCTTGAATGGTATCGGAACTTGAGAATTGTTCTCAAGCAGGAGAAAAAGGAATATGTCCTTGAGAAGGTTCTCCTTGAGAAACCGAAATCCAGTGTCGGACACGCGGAAAGGAATGCTTGGGAGAAGCATTCCAATGATGTGGTCGATGTGAGTTGTCTCATGCTGGCGACCATGAGCTCAGACTTGCAGAAGCAATACGAGAACGTGGCGTCACCAGTCGAGATGATCACTAGCCTGAAAGGGATGTTTCAGGAGCAAGCACGAACTGAGAGATACCAGACGGTTAAATCTCTCATTGACTGCAAGCTACCAAAGGATGGTCCAGTTAGCCCACATGTCATCAAGATGATGGGTTATATTGATAACCTGGCAAAACTGGATTGTCCCCTTAGCCAAGAGTTGGCTACGGACATCATTTTGCAGTCCTTGCCGTCGAGCTTTGATCAGTTTGTCATGAACTATAACATGAACAACATGACAAAGACTCTGACCGAATTGCATGGCATGCTCAAGACAGCTGAGCCAAACATCAGGAAGGGCACCCCTAATGTACTTTTGGTACAAGGGGGTAAAAGATTTAAGAAACCCGCTAAGGATAAAGGAAAGGCCAAGGTAGTCCAAATTTATAATCAGGACAAACCTGAGGCTTCTTCCAAGTCCAAACGCGGCCCTACTGATGCTGATAAATTCCATTATTGCAATAAGTTTGGGCATTGGAAGAGAAATTGCAAAGAGTATCTGAGAGATCTAAAGAACTCAAAGAAGACGTTTGAGACGACTTCTCCATGTATCTATGTTATAGAAGTAAATGTTACTACTTCAGGTTCTAAGTCTTGGGTATTGGATACCGGCTGTGGCGCTCATATTTGTACGAATATGCAAGGTCTAAGCAACAGTAGAACGCTGGAGAAGGGACAAGTGGACATGCGCGTTGGGAATGGAGCAAGAGTTGCTGCATTAGCCGTAGGAACTTATCATTTGTCTCTGCCGTCAGGCTTGGTTTTAGAATTAAATAATTGCTACTATGTACCTGCTATAAGCAGAAATATCATTTCTATTTCTGTTTTGGATTTAGAAGATTTTCATTTTTTGATTAAAAACAAGTGTTGTTCTTTTGATCGTAATGAAATGTTTTATGGTAGCGCTCCATTAGAGAATGGGCTTTATATTCTTAACCAGTCCTTGCATGTATATAACATAAGTACCAAACGGTTAAGAACCAATGACTCGAACCCCACCTTTCTCTGGCATTGTCGTTTGGGCCACATCAATGAGAAAAGGATTCAAAAAGCTCCATAATGATGGGCTTTTAGACTCATTTGATTTTGAATCATTTGAGAAATGTGAATCCTGCTTATTGGGCAAAATGACAAAGGCCCCTTTCAACAAATTTAATGAAAGGGCCGGTGACCTATTGGGCCTTATACATACCGATGTATGTGGTCCAATGAGCGTTAGCGCTAGAGGAAACTTTCAGTACTTCATCACGTTTACTGATGACTTCAGTAGATTTGGTTATGTCTATTTAATAAGACATAAATCGGAATCCTTTGAAAAGTTCAAGGAGTTCCAGAATGAAGTACAGAACCAACTTGGCAAAAGCATCAAAGCTCTTCGATCAGATCGTGAAGGTAAGTACTTAAGCCAGGAGTTCAGTGATCATCTGAGTAATTGTGGAATTGTTTCACAACTCACTCCTCCCGGAACACCTCAGTGGAACGGTGTGTCTGAAAGGAGAAATCGGACTTTATTAGATATGGTCCAATTGATGATGAGTCAAGTAGATCTTCCATTATCCTTTTGGGGATACGCTGTAGAAACGTCTGCGTTTACGCTAAACAGAGTTCCATCAAAGTCAGTTGAAAAGACGCCATTTGAGATGTGGACTGGAAAAGTTCCAAGTTTGTCTTTTCTTAAAATTTGGGGTTGTGAAGCTTATGTCAAGTGGTTGATATCTGATAAGCTTGCACCCAAATCTGATAAGTGCTACTTTGTTGGTTATCCTAAGGAAACCAAGGCTTACTACTTTTACAACCGTTCTGAGAACAAAGTGTTTGTTGCTAAGAACTGTGTCTTTCTTGAGAGAGAATTTCTTTCCAAGAAGAACAGTGGGAGTAAAGTACAACTCGAAGAAATTCGAGAATCACAGGAGCCTGCTCAACCTGTCGAGGAAGAGCAGCGGCTGGATCTACAAAGAGTTGTAGAGCCCGAGCCTGTGATGCCTGAAGTTCGCAGATCCGAAAGGATTCGTCACGAGCCCGAGAGATAAGGATTTCTTGTGACTAATTTTCATGATCTCTTGATCATTGACAGTGACGAACCAGCGACTTTCGAAGAAGCAATGATGGGCCCTGACTCCGAAAAGTGGTTTAAGGCCGCTGAATCCGAAATGTGTTCCATGTCACAAAACCAAGTATGGACTTTGGGTGATTTACCTGATGGTGTAAGAGCCATTGAGTGTAAATGGGTCTTCAAGAAGAAGATCGATGTGGATGGAAACGGTCAGATTTACAAAGCTAGGTTGGTGGCAAAAGGTTTCAAACAAGTTCAAGGTGTTGACTATGATGAAACCTATTCCCCAGTAGATATGCTTAAATCTATTCGGATTCTCCTAGCAACAGCCGCTCATCATGATTATGAGATTTGGCAAATGGATGTGAAAACAGCTTTCCTTAACGGGATTCTGGAAGAGGATGTGTAGATGACACAACCTCCGGGTTTCATTGATCCTAATGCTGCTGGGAAAGTATGCAAGCTTCATAAATCCATTTATGGATTGAAGCAAGCATCTCAGAGTTGGAACCTTCGTTTTGATGAAGCAGTTAAAAGGTTTAACTTCATCAGAAACGAAGAGGAACCTTGCGTTTACAAGAAGACTAGTGGGAGCGCAGTTGCATTTCTCGTACTGTATGTAGACGACATACTTCTCATAGGAGATGATATTCCGTTACTTCAGTCAGTGAAGGACTGGCTCGGAAGTTGTTTCTCGATGAAAGACACGGGTGAAGCCGCCTATATTCTTGGAATAAGAATCTATAGAGATAGATCAAAGAGGCTGATTGGACTGTGTCAGGACACTTATATCGATAAGGTTCTACACAGGTTCAACATGCATGATTCCAAGAAGGGCTTGCTTCCGATGTCTCATGGCATTACTCTCAGCAAGAAGCAGTGTCCTTCGACACCTGCTGAGCGAGAGCGCATGAGTAGGATTCCTTTTGCTTTTGCGATAGGGGTGCAGTTAGTTGGAAGAGTTCCAAGCAGAGCACCGTGGCGGACTCAACGACCGAGGCTGAATACATCACTGCTTCTGAAGCGGCGAAGGAGGCTGTTTGGATTAGGAAGTTCATTACTGAGCTTGGTGTGATTCCCAGCATTTCTGAGCCTGTGGCATTGTTTTGTGACAACAATGGAGCCATAGCTCAGGCTAAGGAGCCTAGATCACACCAGAAATCCAAACACATTGAGAGGAGATATCATCTGATTCGTGATATCATTGAGAGAGGTGATGTCAAGATCAGCAGAGTTCCGACAGACGAGAACGTCGCTGACCCTTTGACCAAGCCACTCCCATGACCAAAGCATGAGAGTCATGCAGCTGCTATAGGCATTAGATTCCTTAAGCAGTAATCTTGTTTTTAGTGGGAGTTATCATATTTATGTTTTGATGTTCATGTAAACATACATTTGGTTATGTTTTATTTAATGAAATTGTTTCAGTATTATTTAATTGTGTTATTAAATAATTGTCCAAAATAATTTGTGGCATTCTTATAGATCATCAAATAAGTGATTTGATCATGAAACTCTATAAGTGATAGATGACATGAATTATTTGTGTCCATAGTCGAGGTTATTAAAGTCGGACATTAATAACCGCGTGAGACTAATATGTGAGGTGACTGATGACTAGTTTCATGGAGTCATTAATAGGAGTATTAAAGTCAATCACATAGATATGTGTTAGAGAACACATGATCGGACATGACCCGCTAATGAGAACTCTACAAGATTGTTATATGAGTGTCATAAAAGTTTCTCATTACGACTATAGAGTATAGTCCTTAGACCTGAGTTCATCATGTTTTCTTACATATGAATTGGTATGCTTTGACTCTGTCAAACGCCAGCCGTAACTGGTGGCTATAAAGGCATTGATTGGGCATATTATGAAGTGTGTAGGGAACAGGGATGGAACAAGATGGAATTTGTCCCTCCCATATAACGGGAGATAGATATCTCTGGGCCTATCGAAGATTTGATACTGGAAATGCGTGGCCGCGCTCAAACGGATTGAATGTCAATCGTTTGTCTTTTATCAGTATAAATCGGAGTTCGATAAACAAGGTTTGGTTGATTAAGGAAGACACGAGTTCTTGCCTTATGCCAGATCGAGATATAGAGACAAAGGGATTATGGGAATATTTGATTCCAGTACAAGTGGGAGACTGAAGGGAATGTCCTGAAATCATACTTGTATTTACTCTAGTAGAGTCGTGATGTCGAGATAAGACAATCATATGATATTGGACGGTTATAATGTTTTGCTAGAAGCCGCTTATAACTTATGAGTTATGAACTCATTACCATTATCATATGATCCTATAGGGTCACACACCTAAGCAAACTGGATAATATGAATTGGGTTTGATCATTAGAGTAATGATCATGATCAACGTATATGAGATATACGTTAATGTCGCGTTTCTGTGAGGGTGTCGATCGACACTCATATTGGGTGTCGATCGACACCACATCAGGCCAAAAACGTGTTTTTGGCCCAAGACTTAATTAACTCGAATTCGGTCCATCAGTTGATTAGGTCATCCTCTTAGGTCGTTATATATGTGATATAGCACGACTTTTAGAGTATAAGAAGTTTCTGAGCCGTCAGAAAACGCAGAGCAACCCAAAAGGTGAATCGTTCGCGAAGGCACTAGCATCCCTGTCGTCCAGTTTGTGTGCGTGTGGACTTCTATAGAGGCGCAGCACTTGAGGCGCTATAGATCTTGATTACCTAACATCTTCCGCTGCTTAATCTCCAGGTATACTCGAGATCTGATATAGATTCAATTGACACATGATCCGTGGCTTAGGATTTGTTGTTAGGGCTGTTTTAATATGATTAAAACCTGTACAAATTCCTTCAGGAGCATCTCTCTGCACTTAGCATCTTCCAAGTCCTTGCGGGACTTTTTGGGTGGTACAGGGTAAGGAACCTTAGGCCTGTACACTCTCTCTGGAATCGCAGCGGTTTTTGGTGTTGAGGCGAGCGGTTTGGTCCGACCGAGCACCTGCTCGGATGAGCCGCCAAGGTGCTCGGTTGAATCGTCCCCCAAAATATCGAAGGGTGAAGATGTTGATCCAACTTGCGTCGAGTGGTTGCTCGCTTAACCAGTTTCATATGTGCCTTGACCCGATCCGAGCAGGTGCTCGTTCGACGGGTGCACGTAATTTGCTTCTCCTTCTTTACCTTTTTCTGATCGCGAAGTCGTGCTATTTTGGAGCGTTTTCCCACTTCTCAGCTCAATGGCGTTGACAAACTCCTTCCTAGGTGCCTCAACTTTTCCAGGAAGAGTTCCTGGTGCCCTTTTTATGGACTCAGCGGTCTGAGCAATCTGAACATCCAGCTGCTTCATATGCGTCCACACAGCTTCGTACTTTCCGTTCAGATCTACGTACATGGTGTCAACCTTAGCATTGATGTCAGCTGCGGCTTTCTGTTGTCCAGCTAGAAGTTGTTGCATCATGTTTTTCAGCTCGAGTTGAGATCCGGATGCTGGAGAAAGAGGCCGCGGATTCGGGAATTGCTGAGGCTGTGGATTGTTATAGGGCTGCCTAGGTTGACTTCCTCCTTGAAATCTGTTCTGGTTGGGGATGAATGGTCGGTTCTGGCTCTGATAATTACTGGAGTAGCCTCTTTGAAAACCCGTCTGAGGTTGGGTTCCTTGCTTAGGATAGACCCGATCCTGAGGGTTCTCCACATTATTGCTTCTATAAGACAGGTTTGGGTGAGTGTTGAAACTTTGGTTATTGAAGCCGCGGTTTTGCCCGAAACTTTGTCCATTCACATAATTGACCTCAATCTTATCATCACTGGTTTCCTCTCCAAAGACCTGGGCGATGGGCTCTTCCCCATTCTCATCCACGAAGTGGACCGACTTTTGGTTTCCCTTCAGCAGAAGGTTAACCTTGGCTGTGAGCTCATCGATTTTCTTGGACTCCACGTTATTGACCTTTTTTCTGTCATACTCTGGAGACTTGTTGCGGGAACTCGCGGCAAGGTTCTCGATCAGCTCCAGAGCTCCTTCCTTTGACTTTGTGTAGAAGTCACCATTACTGGCTGCATTCAAGGCGTTTATGTAGTCCCATTCCACTCCATCGTAGAAGGTGCTATGCAGCTGCTCGTCGCTGAAGCCGTAGTGAGGGCATTCACGCTTATATTCCTTAAAACGCTCCCACGCTTCATTAAAGGTTTCTCCGGAAAGTTGCTCAAATGTGGATATCTTGCTCCTTAAGGCTGCGGTTTTTGACTTCGTGTAGAACTTGTCCAAGAAGGCCAATCTTGCATCAGCCCATGTCGCTAGAGAGCCTGGTGGTAGAGACTTCAACCACCGCGAAGCTTTTCCCGCAAGAGAGAAAGGAAAAAGCTTGCACTTCAAAAAATCTGGAGACACACCATTGACCTGGTTGTGCTACAAATTTCCTCGAAGTTCTCGATGTGATCCATCGGAATTTCAGCAGGCAGACCATGGAAGAGATGCTGCTTCACGAGTGAAATCATCTGAGGCTTGATCTCATAGTCTTGCCTCTGAATGGTCGGAGTCACGATCGCGGATCGATCCTGGTAGTTGGCGTGTGCCGCGTCCTTATCTCCGAAAGCTGGTTGTTGCACGAGTTGCTGCTCCTGTTGCAAGCGAAGCTGTTCCATGGCTGTCTGAAGTTGTTGCAGCAGAGCTGCGATGTCTGCTTGTTCGCCCATCCCTGAATTGGCGGTATCAAACGTTTCTGCTTCTTGAACGGGTGTGTTGCGTCTTCTGTTTTCTCGCTCTCTCCTCGCTAACTCGGTGTTTTTCAAGTTAATAAGGTCCTCGTTGTTTTTTCTCCTTGTGTTCCTTGTGGACATGCACCTGAAACGCAAATGCAAAGAAGAAAAGAAAACGAGTTCAGAAGGGTTCTTAGTCTAATGACTTAGCCGTAAACCAAAGGTGAAAATTTGGTCCCCGACAACGGCGCCAAAAACTTGATAGACGAGTTTTAAACCCTATTTCCTACTGCAAGTGCACAACAATTCGTAGTAATACTTAGGGGTCGATCCCACGAAGACCAAGTTCACACTATGATTTAATTAGCTAAAATCAAGAGCTAAGAGTTTCAATAATGGGTTTGTTGAAATCGTGACTAGTAAGATACGAAAGTAAATCGGTTTTAACAATAATAAAGCAAGCGTTAGGTCAAGACAATTTGTAGGAGATTCAGAGCAAGGTTAAACAACCATTCAGGCGATAATTAAGAACAAGTCCAGAACTCAAACACGAAGATAATATTAATTCACTCTCGTGATACCAATATCTTTATCTAGCAACCTAAAAATCCTAACTCTCGTTGGTATTAAAATCGCAGATAAGCCTTATTGATTAGGTTTGATTTGTTCACAATTCTCCAATACATCTACTCTCGCAGGTAATGAATAAATCGCTCATCTAGATCTCTTCTAGCAATCTAGCAACTCTCGCTGACTAGATAAACCTAAGATCATGAATAGATTGGCCAAATCGATTCAAGCAATAAGAAAAACCTAGATGAAGACAATCGATTTTGATTCCTATTTGTGTTCAACCCTAGCTCATGAATTCCTTTGAAAACCTTAACCTAACTAATGGATCTACTCAGACATAATCAAAGATGAAGAAAATAAAACAGAAGAACTAAAAGAATGCATAATCGATATTAAAAATAGAAGTACTAGGGTTCAGAAATCTTCTCCAAATTGTAGCTTGAGATCTTCTCCCTTACAAAAGAATTCATAGGTATTGAAAAGCTAAAAGCCAAAAGCAAAGATAAAAGATAAAGATAAAACCTAAGACTAAGGAGAGTATTTATATTAGAGGAGATAGGCGGCTGGGAGGCGGCTGGGCTCTTAAAAGTCGGCGGCCCAGGTTAGGTTAAGTTCCTTCCTCTTGTTCACTTCTGCGGCGAGCAGGTGCTCGCTTGGTGGCCGAAATTCGGGAGCATGTGCTCACCGATTAGAGTTGGTGATTCTTCGCAGGATTTTCCTTCTTTTCTTCAATTCTGATTCTTTTCCATTCCAAAGGTTCCAAATGCTCCAAACTCCAATAACAGCCCCAAAGCTACCTAAAACTCCTAATACACACTCAAAAACTCTAAAAAACAATTAGATAAAAGGGTTAGGAAGGGTAAAAATCCCAACAGATCAACAGATACGAAAGCGGCCATTAATTTGGCTTGGGATGGTTAGAGACGGTTCAACATGATCCACCGACTCGGTCTTTAGTCCAGTGAAGTATCATATTGGTTTGGCGTAATGGCTTAGGAATAGTTCGAGACGGACAGAGAATGGTTGGGCTCGATACGTCGGGAACAGGTTGGCTTGGGTTACCATTTTGGGATGATATGATTGGTGCAACATCGGATATCCCTGGTCGCAATTTTATGCAGCGACTCGATCTGGTCTTGCTTGGATCTGATCGGCTGGGACAGTTATCCCGTACCAATTGCGGTTTGGCTCGGTCCAACCTTCACCAGCCTAGGTTAGTTTGGATAGTTTGCTCAGGTCATCTAGCTTCAACTCGGGTCAGGCTATGCCAGTTTGATCTGGAAAAAGTTAGATATGTCCGATTTCCATACTTAGTCATTTTTGATGTTAATCTCGATAAGATATACTTTAGTCTGAATAATTAAATATGTTCTTATAATTTTGTATACTAGGTAACCCGCGCCTTGCGCGGAGTGAAATTTCTATACAAATATTTAGATATAATTTTATAGTTACTTATACAGGTTATGCAATTTGAAAATACTCAAAATCTTGTAAAATTGTGTTTTAGTAAAAGTAAAACAACTAAATCATATATAATATATACATGATACCTTTGCTAAGTCAGTTGTTTTTCTGACATTATTGATTAAGAAGAAAATTAGGATATATTATTTACAACTGAATTTATTACTAAATTTATATGACTATGTATAAATATAAGTAATATATATTTGTTTAAATGTGTGATTATTTATTTAAATTTATATTATTAGTTAAGTTTAAAACGAATAATTTGTACTTACATAATGATATCATGTTGATTTATTTTTGGGAAATAATAAAGAAAATTTTGAATTATTTTTAAATAAATGAAAGTTATAATAGCTATAACTATATCTAATAAATATATCTAATAATGATGGTAAGTTGATATAAATAAGTAATTTTTTATTTATAAATTGGAATTTCCTTTAATTTTGTTTTATTAAAAAAATATATATACTACAATTATTATACCATAGCTTTTCATTATAGTGGATATATAATATATGGTCTAAATTTAAAATAAATTATAATTCAAAGTAAATACATATTTTTAATGAATGAACAACATAAAATATGATTTTACATAATAAAATACATTTATGAATTAATTGACATTATACAATTAGTTCCCTACTCATATGATTAGTGATCATTTCGATATTTTTATAACAAATTTCAATTTCATTTTTACAAAAAAAAAAATTGATGTGGAAAAAAAAATTGATGTGAAATTTTTAACAGTTTTAGTAATTTATATTCATTTTTACAAATTCAAATTATAGCATATGTGGAAAAATTGTGTTTTTATATTATATGTTTGATGTGATAATTCAAATTATTTAACAAAATAAGATTAAACAAATATAATGGGTAAGTTTTAAATTATTTTATAAAAATATGATATATTTGGATATCAAATCTTTGTTCTTAGATTATTTAACAAATTTGTAGTTTTAATATACGGAAACAGAAGAAGAGATTCTTTTTAGATTATTAATTAATTATATGATTACTTTGATTAGAAGTATTTAATTTTTTGGACCAAATTATGAGTGCCATATTTTGTAATTATTCTAGTAATTTAAACCTTTTTAAAAAACCAATCTAAGAAGAAATATGGTGATGACACATCATCATCGCAAACTTGTTAATAACACATGAATATAAGGTTTTTGTTTTAAAATGATCCTCAAATAATATATAAGTGATAAGTTATTTACAACTCTAAAAATATGTTAAGATGTTTACATTAATCATACCTAGAACATATAACTTTCCCACTATACTATATTTAGCACAGGAATATATTTTTAATTTAGTAAAACAAAACATCTATATTTTAATTTTTAATTTGCTTAATTTTAAGACTTTGTTTTACTGAAATTTATTTATTTTAGATAATTTATTTATAGATTTGAAATTTTTTGATGTGTTAAATATTTTATTTTTAATGTAGATATATCATATAATTTATTATATTTTAACCTGTTAGTGAACAATATTTTTATTTTGTTTTCGTACTTTTAACCCGTTTTCTTTGGGCAAAAAAAAGTAAAATAATTTATTTTTTTTGGTTCTAAAATGTAAAATATTTACTTTAAATTATGTTGTAACTAAAAAAAGAAATATTTCTTTATGTCTATATTATAAGATATTATAGATAAATTAATTAATAATTGAATTGACCATTTTATCATTAATAAAATTTTAAGATATTTAGTAATTATACTGATATTTTATTTAATATTACACATGATTAAAAGTTAATAAATAGATGTGCTTTAAAGCACGTTTTAATAGATCATTTCTGCTATTTATTATTTTATGTATTTTTCACACGGCATATTGCGTAGCTAATTCTCAGTCCTTTTGAAGGACTCAAGAACTCCTACTAAGATTAACGATTACGTAATTAAGGAATACATAACTTGGATACATTTTTGAAACTATTCATATAAACAGTTCTGATGTCTCAAAATAATCTCTGTACGTCTCCGTAACTATACTTTCAATCTAATGGGTTCACCGAGTTGAAGCTTCTTTCCCTGTCGAAACCTCGTGAATGTCTCGATCCCGAAGTATCGTTCACCGATCCATCGATCTTTCTCTTCTTGCTTACCGCCTTGGACACGTCTTCTTTCTCATCCATGAGCGACAAGAATCTCTGTAGACGTGTAGAACGCAAGGACGACGAGTCATGAGTCTCTCTCCCAATGGCATCACTGTCCTCGCCAGGCTTATAGAGTTCACGGATGATCTGAACAAAGTAGAGGAAGAGAGCGAGGACGCACGCAACTCCACATATGAGAAACAGTCCCCAGAAGCTCTTCAGATGAAGCCTGTCTGATTCCAGCTCAGCGTTCTCTAGATTACATGCGTTCTTCATTAGCCACTTGTCATGGATCCTCTGTAAATCTCCGTTCTCTGCCAGCTCCAAGATTGCTGTTGACAGATCTATTGCTAGAGGAGAGTCTCTAGGAAATGCCTAATTAAAAAAAAAAAAAAAAAACAAGAAAACATTCATGTAACCGAACCAACAATTTGTCAGACCGAATGGTAATATGCTTAACAAACCAAACTAACTGTTAACCGAACCAAACCAAGCAAAAATGTCTAATACCAAACACCTAAGCAAATGCATTTTGAAGATGTATGAAGACTTGACTTCATCATAATTTGTGAATGGTAGTATGGTTAACAAACCAAACAAACTGATAACCAAACCAAACCAAGCAAAAATGCCTAATACATACCAAACAGCTAAGCTAATGCAGTTTGAAGATGTATGAAGACTTGACTTAACCAAAGTTTGTCAGACCGAATGGTGATATGCTTAACAAACCAAACAAACTGATAACCGAAGCAAACCAAGCAAAAATGTTTAATACCTAATGCAGTTTGAAGATGTATGAAGACTTGACTTAACCAAAGTTTGTCAGACCGAATGGTGATATGCTTAACAAACCAAACAAACTGATAACCGAACCAAACCAAGCAAAAATGTTTAATACCAAACACCTAAGCAAATGCATTTTGAAGATGTATGAAGACTTGACTTAACCAAAATTTGTTAGACCGAATGGTAATACGTTAAACAAACCAAACAAACTGATAACCGAACTAAACCAACCAAAAATGCCTAATACCATAAACCTAAGCTAATGCATTTTGAAGATGTATGAAGACTTGGCTTGACCAAAATTTGTGAATGGTAATATGGTTAACAAACCAAACAAACTCAAACGGAACCAAGCCAAGCAAACATGCTCAATACCAAACACCTAAGCAAATGCATTTTGAAGATGTATGAAGACTTGACTTAACCAAAAATTTGCCAATGGTAATATGTTTAACAAACCAAACAAACTGATAACCGAACCAAACCAAGCAAAAATGCTTAATTGCTTATAACCAAACACCTAAAAAAATGCATTTAGAAGATGTACGAAGACTTGAGTTAACCAAATTTCTCAATGGGAATATGCTTAACAAACGAAACAAACAGATATCCGTATAAAACCAAGCAGACAAGCCTAATACCAAACACCTAAGCAAATGCATTTTGAAGATGTATGAAGACTTGACTTAACCAAAATTTGTCAATGGTAATATGCTAACAAACCAAACAAACTGATAACCGAACCAAAGCAAGCAAACATGCTTAATACCAAACACCTAAGCAAAAGCATTTTGAACATGTATGAAGACATGACTTACAAATCCCCAGCCACTTTTGGTGAACTCCTGACCAACGATCCTATAGGCGCAATTGCTGGAGAGGAAGAGTTCGACATAGGGACGTTCGTCTACAATTGCAGCAACACCTCCTTTGCGTGGTCCATCTTTCAAAGCCTTGGCATAAGCTTCAGGTGAACCAAGTGGGACGAGCCGTGACTCTGATATGTTAAGCTCATCCCTCAGGTAACGCTCTGCAAACGAACCCACCTGGTACCCAATCCGTTCATCCATTTCTCTAAGGCTATCAATCCCCTTGATCGGTGAAGAGAGCTGCTGCACCGTCAGAATCGATGTGAGACTAGCCGTGTAGCTCGAGTTGATTATTAGTACCACGAACAGCCATATGATCAGAACCAACCGCCCAAGTGTACTAACTGTGTTCTCTCCTGCGAAAAAACAAAAGCCATTGTAACAGTCAAAGACAACAATCACAATTGATGTGGTAAGTTTTCTTTTCTTTTTTTCTTTCATTCACGTACTATGCGCGAAAAACATGGTCGAGAAGCTAAACCTGTAGATATCAGACAAACAGTAAGTGAATAAGCCGAAGGAAACCATGACATTTTACTTGGAATGTAGTAAAACTAACCAGAGAATTGTGACGCATTGTCTCTTAGGCGGGCCTCTGAACTCATCGTTGATCCTATGCTCCAAGATCCAAACAACAATACCGACAAACAGAAAGCAACAAGCCGTGACTGCCCACATAAGTCGATTAAAAGGTCGGAGAAATGCCCAAGCTCCTGAGTTCAGTTTCTTGAATGGAGCAACAACAACTAGTCCAGATGCTGCATACGGTTGTGTAAAGTCTACAATCTTTGTCCGGTTTGTTACGATGGCAACGTCACCCACTACACCATCAAAGTTCTGCAGTGATTCCATTTTCAATAGTAAGCAGAAATGATTAACAGAAAATTATCAGAAAAAGAATGTAATAGACACTCACACCACTTGTTATCATCTCAACCATATGCGTGTAGCTCGGATTCTCCTTTCCGTTTCCATAAGGAATAAACTTGACAGGGACTGCATACGGTAAGAGATTCACTGCAGCTGTGAATACATCAATGCAGAACCCTTTGAACATGTTCTCGGTTCCACGAATCTGTGAGATAAACTCCTTGTAACTTACGCGACGAGGCACGCCGATCTTGAGCTCTTTCCCATTGTTTGAGAAAACCCATCCGCGTGGCTTTTGAAACGTTTCTCCCGGCCAAATCACATGCCTTAGCTTCGGACTTGTTGTACCAAAAGAGACATTTGGTTGCTTGTCTGTGTAGAGTGACTCAGGTAACACAACTGATAAACCAGAATGATTTGACCAGTATCCTATCTGCCGAACACCGGTTCCCGCCACATTGATAATATCATAAGCCGGGTGGATCCGAGACCTGTCTGTATTGAACTGAACCTGTCCTGTTAAACCAACCATATGTGTTCCAATGATATCCTTAAGCAGAGTTTCTCCACCATCAAAGACAGTCATCGCTTCTAAGTTGAGACTTCCACTTTTCCCCAAAGCATCAAGCATTGAGTCATTAGAAAACGATATCTTTCCACCGTCTTTGAAGTACTTATCTAAACCACGAGCTAACAGCATAACCGAGTCATAAGCATAGAGACCATACGTGTGTAGAGCCAAAGGAGCACCAGTAATCTTACGCCATCTCAAGAAAAACTCTCGTTTTAAATCCGAATCAGGCGTGTGCGGACGCAGAACAAGAACACCTTGAATGGTTTCAAGTCTCTCAGCGGGAAGTGGAGACGAAGAGTCAAGTGTAGTAGACAGCCAATCCGTAGCAATCCAAACGTACCCATTTCCCATCATTCCAAGATACTTAGCCTCCTTGAAAACAGCGAAACCTAACTCCGAGTAGACATGGATCACAATGATTCTTGGCTGAAGCAACATGATCTTGATGAGTATGTTCATGATCTCATTCTTGTTCACTCCAGTGTCCGGATGTAAACCCGCCTTGTAAGTGATTCTCAACCTCCTACTCGCAAGCTTATCGTTAAGCGCAGCAACACCATTCCTTCCGAAATCATCATCCACAAACACAGCGATTACTTCTTTCCAACCGTAGAAGTCTACAATCGAAGCAATAGCGTCCATTTGGTACAAATCGCTCTGAGTCGTCCTAATGAAATATGGGAACTGGAGTGGCGACATTACAGGGTCCGTTACAGCAAATGAGAGAAGAGGCACACGTAACTCGTTAGCCATGTGAGATATCATATGAGCAACTACAGAACATTGTGGTCCTATGATGCCGACTATGTCCTTCTCCATAAACCTCAATGCTATAACAACAACAACAAACAAACAAATTCACAACCAAACAAATAAAAAAAACATTCTAAAATAGTGAAGAGATCTGTCAGGCTAAATGTAAACTACCTTCAACCATGCCCATAAAACCGCTGCAATTCGAGTTCTGCATTGAAACTTGAAGATGTGTTCCTACGAGGATGTTTGGGTTTGAATTCACATCTTTCACTGCCTCTTCAATAGCAATCTTGGCAACTTTGCCAATCACTGAATCGAAACTGAATATTGAACCGATCTTGACAAGTGTTGGTTTTTCAGAATGCCCTTTTCCCGACAATCCAAGATAGAGACAAGACAAGAACAACAAAGACCAGAGTTGCTTCATCTTAAGACAGGAGAGAGAAAACAAAGAAAGATCTTGACTTTCTGGAAATTACAACTGACCCATCAATCAGACGAAGATTGTGATTAAGTAGGATCAAGCAAAACCCAGAAATTAAGTGAGTTATACCTTTGATGTTTTATTGCTTCTGCAATTCCTAATGAATATTTTTAAACGAAATATGAGTCTCGAGCGAGAGAGAGAGAGAGAGAAGAATTGAAGAAGGAGAAGAAAGAGGCAAGAACAAAGTGACGGAATCAGATTCGCTGATGAATTGAGATTAATCTCAACCTCATATTCTTCAAAGAACTGGGAAAGTACAGACATTCACGTGTCTATTTGGTTCACTTTTTCACTTGTTCAGCCAATAAAGAAACCTTTCAAATGTGAACTTTTGGCTTTATGTCTGGGGATTTTCTAAACTTGTCTCTCCTTTCTACTGATTTTAAAAGTTCGACAAAATAGACAAACTACAAGTGGGAATTTTTTTCTGAAAAAATAAATAATAATAGTTGAATAATATCTTGAATGGTGAATGAGTTTTTCCTTTTTCTTTTTTCTTTAAAAATTGCTGGTTGATGGTAGGCGTTCGGTTTTTCGGTTCGGTTTTTTCGGTTTTCGGTTTTTTCGATTATAGAGATTTAGTTACCGTTCGGTTAATCATAAAATTCGGTTCGGTTTCCATTCAGTTTTTTCGGTTTTCGGTTTTTTTCGGTTATAGAGATTTAGTAACCGTTCGGTTAATCATAAAATTTGGTTCGGTTTGGTTCGGTTATTTCGGTTTCGATTCCGGTTTTTCTTATATTTTTTTGGATAATTTGGATAAAAAACCGGATAACTTCGGATAATATCGGATAATTTGGATAAAAACATTTGGATAATTTTGGATAATTCTGTTTTTTACTAATATTTAGTTAATTTTAATTATTTAGTTATTTTAAATATATATATAAATAATATTTTGAAGTATATGGATCGTATTTCCGATATTCGGTTTCGGTTCGGTTGGTTTCGGTTCGGTTATTTCGGTTATCTCAATTTAATATCCAATTGGTGTTTCATAATATTCGGTTCGGTTCTGATTTCGGTTATTTCGGTTCGGTTTTCGGTTAAAATGTCCAGCACTAGTAACTACCAACATTTTCATTGGATGTTAACAACAAAAATACCTCACAGACTTTTTTTTATATGTTTGGATAGAGCTCAACATTTGAGATATGAAATAAAAATAGATTAACCATAAATTAGTATTAGTTACTAAAGTAATTATAATTTATTTAAGTTAACGACTAATAGTGGTCATAATATCCTTTAAAGTTTTGATAGGAAAGTTACTACAGTTATGTTATTTTTTTTTCAACCTTGAAAAAAAAATATACAAAAATGTCAAAGAAAAAAACCTATGATTTACTATTTTTGTATACTTGACCGCATATTTTTATTTTATGACAGATTTCTGTAGAGTGACAAGTTTATAAAACAGGCTTATTTAAAACACATATTTTTCATAAAAGTATGTTCAAGGTAAAATATTTATTCGAAGCGACAGATTTATCCCATAGATTTTAGTCAAACATAGATTTTTGTTGAAGATCTATGGCATGTAGTAGCAGATTAATTTGTTTTGCTAGTTTTATTATAACTAGATTAGAATACATGTTATACGCGTATGAAAATTAAATATTTAAATCTAAAATTCATACCCTATATAACATAATTTATATATTTAGATTTTAGATTGCATTATTTTTCTAAACACTGATTTATATATTGTAATTTATGAGAACTACTACAACAATGACTCTTACAAGTTACAACTGACAATTCTACCTTTTTATGAAGATCTCCACCATATTTTTATTTAAAACTATGTTTTTTAACTCGCAGTTGAAACTTGGGAAACCTAGAGAAACAATTATTTTAGATAAAAATATATTTTAAATATTATATATTTTAAAAATAATTATTTTAATGAATTAAATATAAATATTCAGATTGGTAGACTTTAAAACTGAAAAAATTGTTTTGTATAAAAACATATTTTCCTCACATATGATTACACACATTAACACTGTTACGAAGTAATTATTGTATACTTTTTTATCTTGAAATATTTTTATAAGTCTAATAGATATATTTGACATATGCTGCGATCATATTAATTAATATTTTTTAAAAAAATTTATATAATTAGATAATATATTTTATTTCCTTATTTTTTTATAAATTAAGAATACTAGAATATTAGATATTACTTAGGATTGATATTAATTAATAATTTTGAAAAATTTATATAATAAGATAAAATATTTTATTTTTCTTTTTATTTTATGAGTTCTGAATACTAGAATATTATATATTACTTAGGTTTGATCTTATGTAATATCTAATAGTTAAATATTTTTACAAAAATATGTTAATCCTTTTTCTTTTTAGGATTAATATTTACATTTTCTAGAAAAAATGTTAACCTTTTTGATTTTTGAGGATTAATCTTTCTTTTTAGTAAGAAATAAAAATCAATTTATGCTTATGATTAATTGCTCATTTTTATTAGGAGTTTAATAAGTGTATTTCTTTTTTCTTTTAAACGCAATAATTTTACTTTATTTTTAGGAATAATCTATTTTTAATAACACATGTCAAAATCTTAAAATAGTTAATGCCACGTGTCACCATCATGTTAGTTACTAACTTTATAATAAGATATGTGGAACAAATAACAAGCTTATTTCTTACAAGTTTAGAATTTATGACAAACTTAATATTATCTACCTGGTTTAAAGATAACAGATTAATTTTTTTACTATAATAACATTTTTCCTTGACAGCAGATTTTGTCTCACATATAATTTCCTTTTGACAACAAATTTATATAATATCTGTTACGACCATTTTATTGTTTTTGGAAATTTGAAAAACTATTTCACCCTACAATAAGGTGTGAGAGCCGAAACTCACACTGTCAAAACTTATATTTTATGGGGGCTCGAAAATTCTATTTTAAAGAACTAAAGGACCGAAAATGCAAAAAGAGATATTTTATTGATGATTTCCGAAAGTACAAAGGAAATTAGCAAAAGCTGAAAAGTCTTATATTGCTAAAACTCCTAATACTCGGATTTGGGATGGATTTAACCCTTACATGAGCGTACATATATATACTGACAATCCTAGGATGCTGAGACTTCAGATTTTCGATGTGGGACTTTGTGGTTTCCTTCCCAGCCGCCGACCTAACCTTTTGGGCCCGATATCCGGCCCGAGAGTCTTCCGTGATCCGTCTGCGCGTTCTGATCCAAATCTGGCCCGCCGATGAATAGTAAACAGGTGAATAGTAATCCGATGAATAGTAATCCGAATCTCGGTTTAGACTTAATTCGATTTTTCGGTTAACTTCGTCTCGAGATGAATAGTGTTTTTAACGGTTTTTCCCGCATGAACAGTATTCCGAACGTTTTACGACTTTTGAGATTTGAACCGCCCGTTCTTTGTTTGAACTTCCAGCCGCCGGGTTTTCGTATTGATGGCCAGCCGCTGGTTCCTTTGGCTCGTGTGCTTCGGCGACTGGTCCACGGACGGCTGGATGTTGGTCACGGTCCTTCGGAAAATGTTTATGGACGTCTTGGAGTCAGAACACGCAAATGCATAATCTTCGAGTCTGTCCGGGCTTAGAGTTATATTTGACGGTCGGTCGACTGGACAATGTTCGGATAATGAGACTTGACTGAGAAATGATCGTGGGCGGCTGGCCTTATCCCAGCCGCCAGCCGTGGACGAAGAAGACCCGGCGGGTGGCCTTATCCCAGCCGCCGGCCGTGGACGAAGAAGACCCGGCGGCTGGCCTTATCCCAGCCGCCGGCCGTGGACGAAGAAGACCCGACGGCTGGCCTTAGAGATTGCGTGGGCTCTCCCTCCAGAGTGATTTCCGCACGATCCACTGTGGACTTCCTCCATAATTCATCTTGCTTCTTCTTTTTCCACGCAGACCATTAATGGTCCGGAGATCCTCCATTTGTAGATGTTGCCGTCAAGGAGGACGAAGCGGGCTGCTTGGGCCCTTCGCTTTCGTGCAGCCCACTTGTCCGCCGGAACTTCCCCGTCTATAATGTATGTTCGTATCGGGGCCATCCATCCGCGATCGCAGCCATACTCTTCCGTCGGACCAGTTGCTAAATCTGCTTCCGGGAGTTCTTCTTCATCCTCACCTTCCGGCAGTTGTATAAGATTCGCGACTTGTAGTGGATCGATGCTTGGTTGCTCTATGAATTCTACGGGAATGATTCGCCTTTCTCCCGGGGCCGACGTTGATGCCAGGGCCGCCAATGCATCGGCCGGTGTGTTTTCTCCCAGCGGGATTCTTGTGAGTTCAAACTTTTTGAATCGCTTTTCAAGTTCCCGGACAATTTTGAGGTATGCTTCCATCCGATAGTCCTTTGCTTCATAGTCTCCGCTGAACTGGTTCGCCACCAGCTGGGAATCGCAAAATGCTTGTAGATTCTGGATTTTGAGCCCGAGGGCGAGTCTTAGTCCAGCGATCAAGGCTTCGTACTCCGCTTCGTTGTTGGAAGCGTTGAAGAGTAACCTGAACGACTGTTCTAGGATTTCCCCGGTTGGTGATGTTAACCGCACCCCCACTCCCGAATCTTGCTTTGATGAAGACCCGTCTGCGTGGAGAACCCACACCGAATCTGATGTTGGTTCACTAACGCCTGCGGTCGGGAGTTCGATCAAGAAATCCGCAAGGACTTACGATTTCGCGCATGTTCTGCTTCGGTACTCGATATCATACTCGCTTAATTCTACCGCCCATTTTGCGAGATGTCCCGATTGACTGGGACAGTGCAGGATCGCTCTGAGCGGAAAAACTGTGAGTAAAATGATCGTGTGAGATTGGAAATAAGGCCGCAATTTCCGCGCGCACATCACCACTGCTAAAGCCGCCTTCTCCATTAGCGGGTATCGAGTTTCCGCGTCCATCAAAGTTTGGCTCACACAGAAGACTGGTTTTTGTTCGTTGCGATCCTCTCTGATCAGCACTCCGCTTACTGCCATTGGTGACACCGCCATGTACAGAAAAAGGGGCTCTCCTTCGACCGGCTTTGAAAGCACGGGCAGGCTTGCCAGGTATTTCTTTAGTTCTTGGAATGCTTGTTCGCATTTCTCTGTCCACTCAAACTTTTTGTTTCCCCTGAGTGTGTCGTAGAAAGGCAAACATTTGTCCGTCGACCTCGAGATGAACCGGTTCAGCGCCGCGACCCGTCCGGTCAATCTTTGGATTTCTCTCTTAGTTTTTGGTGAGGCCATCTCTATCAGGGCATTAATTTGCTTCGGGTTTGCTTCTATCCCTCGATGAGTCACCAGATACCCGAGGAATTCGCCGGATGCAACTCCGAATCTGCACTTTGCCGGGTTTAGCTTCATGTTGTGCTGGTTGAGTTGTTCAAAGCATTCCTGCAAGTGTTTCACGTGGTCCTTTTCCTCCAACGATTTGAACAGCATATCGTCGATGTAGACTTCCATCGTTTTTCCGAGTTGCTCGGCGAACATTTTGTTGACAAGCCTTTGGTACGTTGCGCCAGCATTCTTTAACCCGAAGGGCATCACCTTATAGCAGTATGTCCCGCGATCTGTGATGAACGCAGTCTTGTCTCGATCGTCGGGGTTCATCATGATCTGGTTGTATCCGGAGAAAGTGTCCATGAATGATAGCAGCTTGTTCCCCGCCGTTGCTTCGACTAATCGATCGATGTGCGAAAGCGAAAAGCTGTCTTTCGGGCACGCTTTATTCAGATCCGTGAAGACGACGCAAACTCGCCACTTTCCATTCTTCTTCTTCACTACCACCGGATTGGCTAGCCAGTCAGGATATTTCACTTCCGTGATTGATCCGACTTTAAGCAATCTCTCTACTTCATCGTTCACCGCCTAGGCGCGCTCTGGTCCAAGTTTCCGTCTTTTCTGCTTTACTGGTTTGAACGTCAGGTCTACGTTGAGCTCATGGCTTGTAATGTCGATGTCGATCCCGGGCATATCTTCTGCTGTCCATGCGAAGGATCCTGCGTTCTCTTTCAACAAGGCGATTAACTCCGTCTTGATTGGCTCCTTCAGGTTCGCTCCAATCTCCGTACATCGCTTCGGATTCGTTTCGTCTATATTGACCGAAATCACTGGCTCGCACGGGGGATCTTTCTCCGTCTCCCGGGATTCCTCAATTTGTAACTTTTGCTCGAGTTTCGCAAGCTGCCGCTCTTCCTTTCCTTTTTCGGACTTCGGCTGGCGGCGGAGATCAGTTACCGGCTTCCTCAATCTGTGTTCCGTTAAGAAACAAATTCGAGAATCTTTCTGCCGTCCCCATATCGTTTCCACTCCGGTTGGAGTCGGGAATTTCAGGCACAGGTGGTAAGTTGATGGGATGGCCTTCATTGAGTTCAACCATTGCGTCGCAGATTCGCGGGCAGTCGATCACCGAGAACTTCGTGTCTTTTTCCACCCCTTTTGCTTTTACGGGAAGTTGGATCGTCCCTATTGTCATCATCATCTTTCCGGAGAAACCAGTCAACAGTTTCCGATGGGTTATGAGATGCTGGGTCTCAATGTTCATCCTCCGAAGGGTTTCAAGGAATATGACGTTCACCGTTCCTCCAGTGTCGACTAAGACTCTTGGTATCTCGTACCCTCCGATTGAAAGGTTGATCACGAGCAGATCGTTGTGCGGATGGTCTATTTCGGCGGCTTCTCCCTCTCGGAAAGTCATCGTTCGGCCGCGGCTGCCATCCACGGAACTCCAATCCATCGTTTCTTCGGTCATAGTCTTCGTTCCGTATCCTTTTCGTTCTAAGGGTTAAGAATATCTCTCGTCCCCACAGACGGCGCCAAACTGTGAGAGCCGAAACTCACACTGTCAAAACTTATATTTTATGGGGGCTCGAAAATTCTATTTTAAAGAACTAAAGGACCGAAAATGCAAAAAGAGATATTTTATTGATGATTTCCGAAAGTACAAAGGAAATTAGCAAAAGCTGAAAAGTCTTATATTGCTAAAACTCCTAATACTCGGATTTGGGATGGATTTAACCCTTACATGAGCGTACATATATATACTGACAATCCTAGGATGCTGATGATGCGTGCATGACTAGCTCATCTCAACAATCAAACCATCAGACGAGGACAACTTTGCAGCTTTTGATGGAGCAAGGAAATTTCGGTTTTAACTTAGCAAAAGGAGCTTTAACCAACCAACCAAGCGGTTATGAGGAGCATCATGAACGTGCCAGAATGTAAAAGAAACATGCTGAACTAAGAGATGCTCAAGGCAGCACACTACTCAACCTTGGAAGCTATCTTCTCCCAGCTATGTTCGTTTTGAAGCTAAGGAATCAGTCTATTGATCACTACTTCAACTCTGGAATAACAATGAGTGAAAAACAAGCTCCCAAACTTCTTCTTGAGGAACCTAATCATGTCTCAAGCACTCTTAGGATGATTCAACAAGTCAAAACATCAAGGAAAGCATTTGGGCTTAAGAGTTATCAAGTGGATCAAAGATATCTTAAGTTTGGTGGAAATTGTCAACAAGATCTTTTGGGCTTCACTCAAATTCGACCAGGCCCTAGGGATGATTTGTTTAGGTCCATCTGGAGTTCATTGCCACCATTTGAAAAGCCCAAAGGCAGCCAGAGAGCAAGCACACGAAATTTGAAGGCTAAGAGTCACTTCGGGGTGATTTGAAGAGTTATTCAACTACAGCCTTTAATTTTTAGTCAAGTCTTCTTATATTTTCTATGTCATAAATTATTGGTAATTTCTACACAAATTGTACTCTATTTGAGCACATTTTCGTGCCACATAATGAATAACCCCTTTTTGATTAAAATCTTTTCTTTGAGAGTGATCTCTTTGTTCCTTTTGGAACGTTTCGATCTCTTGGTGTGACTCCAATTGATCACTGGTTTATTCAAGTGAATCCGCAAGCACTTGTCTGCCTTTCTACTTGCCAAAGAGTGATTTAGGTGGTCTAGATAGTATCAGGCTTTGAGTTTAATATACTCACTGTTGGAGCTACCTGCCTAAATTATTCTAAGGTTCACCGCCTTTCTTCTATTTGGAACGTCAGAAAGAATCAGGCTTTGGGTTTGATACACTCATTGTTGGATCTTCACGAGCCATTTGAAGCAGAGGATTATCAAGTTACCCCTTGGAGTGAAAGGTCTTGGAAGGATCCTAGTGCTAGTAGCCTAGGATCGTATCAGCTGAGACTTCAGATTTTCGATGTGGGACTTTGTGGTTTCCTTCCCAGCCACCGACCTAACCTTTTGGGCCCGATATCCAGCTCGAGAGTCTTCCGTGATCCGTCTGCGCATTCTGATCCAAATCTGGCCCGTCGATGAATAGTAAACAGGTGAATAGTAATTCGATGACTAGTAATCCGAATCTCGGTTTAGACTTAATTCGATTAACTTCGTCTCGAGATGAATATTGTTTTAACGGTTTTTCCCGCGTGAACAATATTCCGAACGTTTTACGACTTTTGAGATTTGAACCGCCCGTTCTTTGTTTGAACTTCTAGCCGCCGGGTTTTCGTATTGATGGCCAGCCGCCGGTTTCTTTGGCTCGTGTGCTTCGGCGACTGGTCCACGGACGGCTGGATGTTTGTCACGGTCCTTCGGAAAATGTTTATGGACGTCTTGGAGTCAGAACACACAAATGCATAATCTTCGAGTCGGTCCGGGCTTAGAGTTATGTTTGACGGTCGGTCGACTGGACGATGTTCGGATAATGAGACTTGACTGAGAAATGATCGTGGGCGGCTGGCCTTATCCCAGCCGCCGGCCGTGGACGAAGAAGACCCGGCGGCTGGCCTTATACCAGCCGCCGGCCTTGGACGAAGAAGACCTGGCGGCTGGCCTTATCCCAGCCGCCGGCCGTGGACGAAGAAGACCCGGCGGCTGGCCTTATCCCAGCCGCAGGCCGTGGACGAAGAAGACCCGGCGGCTGGCCTTATCCCAGCCGCCGGCCGTGGACGAAGAAGACCCAGCGGCTGGCCTTATCCCAGCCATCAGCCGTGGACGAAGAAGACCCGGCGGCTGGCCTTATCCCAGCCGTCGGCCGTGGACGAAGAAGACCCGGCGGCTGGCCTTATCCCAGCCGCCGGCCGTGTCTTGGACGGATCGTGGGCAGTTGGCCCTAGCTCGTCCGGTCTATGTTCGGGATAAGTCCCATTTGATCTCGACCTTGACTTCTCGTTCCGTCAATCTTCGAGGAGGGGATTTCGACCCCAACATAAGGGACTCATGTTTCAGAATCTTCTTCTATATTGGGGGCTGCCACCTTTCTTTTTAGTTTTTTTTTTGTGATTTCTTTTTTGTGATGGTCACAGAAAATAGGTTTTCTTCACCTTAGCACACATAGTTTTTTTGTATTGAATTTATTTCTCTATTTTCTCATCTTCATTGCTTAATTTAATAGATTAAATAATGATTGTTTATGAAAAATGGATGTTGGAGAAGAACAAATGGATATTCCATGTTGATTATAAAAGAGGAAGCAAAATTATGGCAGAAAATGATGGTTCTTGTTATAAAGATCTATATGGTTATTGAGGACTACAGGGTTGAATGAAGACTCTACGGTGTGAAATTGAGTTACATATATCTTAAGAAGGTCTTGAGTATGTTGCCTTAGAATACTCCTTCTAATAAGACCAAAAACAGCAGACAACTTGATTTTTTTTCTACGTCAACTTAAATCCGAGCCTGTTCAACTTTGTTCTGAATTAAAGGATAAGATGTTTGGGGAAAGAGGGGTGTGTTTATCAAATAATGTGTTATGTACTCACAAACATACACATCCATCTTGAACATCAGAGAAAAGTCGTGAACCATAAAGGGGAGACAATTGCTGCTACAAAAAGAATGAGGATTGATGTGGTTGCAAAGGCATCGGACAATTAAGACTCCAGTACTGATGACCGATTTGATTATTGTGATGATTCTGATAGAGCATCTTCAGGTGATGAATATTTTAGTGTATACGAAATATCGTTGGAAGAAAAGGAAGTGAAACATAAATACCTACTAAGAAGAAGGACTCTACAATGCTGCCCATGGAAGCAAAGGTGCTGAACCCATGGGTAGCTTTGATATGGCTTCACTTACTTTGGCGGTTAGACAATAGTATAAGTCGAAACAAGCACTTAAAACGAGACTGACATCAATCCTCATTCTGTTTGTAGCAGCAATTTTTTTATCTTTTATGGACAACAATATGATTTTAGTGTCAACAGATTATGACCGGATCTTCTTATTTTTAAGTGATGGTTGGAAGGCTGCACACGAAGACTTGGGGCTACACCAGCTGGTGTGTTTTTTATTTTTTATTTATTTTGTCAACCAGCTGGTGTTTATGTTGCGGAACATACATGTTCTGTTACTGAGCGTTTTATCTGTTCTCGACAAGCAACTCCAAAAATACTTGGAATTTTGTACAACAATTATGTTGGTGTTGACGGACTAAAGATTTTGCCACGACATATTGAAGATGCTATGACCATGAGGATTGGTACCAAGGTGAGTGTCTATGTTGGTTATGCATTGATGTCACCTATAATGGTGTTAATGGGAAAACTCATTCGTTTTGTTCTTGTTTTAAATGAGACAGACTACTGTAAGGCTCGTCGAACACATTTAGAAGTATGGAATTTGGTCAGAGGTTCACCAGAGAGTGGATATGCCGATTTTCCTAAGTACATTTACATGATTAGAAGAGTAGGATACGCATAATGAGAAGTTGATAATTCATATCGAAATAAATATATTTACTAGCATTTGGTGCTAGCATGAATGGTTTTTATTTCATGAATAAGGTAATTGTTGTTGATAGAACATTTCTAAAGGGAAAATACAAAGAAACGCTACTAAAGGCCTCAGCGCATGATGACATTTTTTAAATATTTTCAATAGCTTTTGCTGCAATTGACACCGAAAACGATGCCGCTTGGGAGTGGTTTTTCAGGCAGCTAAAGGAAACAATTTAATATTCGGAGGGGCTTGTAATTATTTCAGACATGCACAAATCTATAAGAAATGCGATTGATAGGGGTATCCAACGACCACTGGAGGAATATGAAAATATCATCTATATAAGAACATACTAGTACGATTTGAGGGTGGTGATGCATTTCGTTTGGTCAAAAAGGCGCAAACGATTTCAAAATCTTGGATTTCGGGAAAAAAATTGACAACATCAAAGCCTTAAATCTGCACTATATAAGTATTTGGAAGACGCAGATGTCCAAAATTCGGTGCGTGTTCATTTCCATGGACATAGGTACAACATCACCACTTCAAATATTGCTGAATCCATCACTAAAAGTGTTGTTGGATGCGAGGAGTTTTCCCATTGTACAATTCTTAGATGTAGTAAGGTTAATGATGACAAGATGGTTTAATGATATGATGAACGACCCGCAGTTAACTATGACGACTTTAACCCATGGAGTTTTCAAAAATTTCCTTACATGCAATATTAAGTTTTAAAAAATGGGTAATGTTTTTTTTTTTGCGCTGTTTCGTGTTTCTTATGCAAAGTAGCTTAAAGTACAAGAAATTCCTGCACAATCAAACTCAAGTTACTAATACTTCTTTTCTGCATGTTGTAAATTGACGGAAAAAATGTTCATGTCGATGATTTGACTTGGAGAAGATACTTTGTGTTCATGTAGTTGCGGCAGCCAAAACATGTAAAATGTCATGCATATCAATTTACCATTCCATGTACCACAAGGCATACCTCTACAATACCTACTTAACTCCAATCATGTTAAAGGATGATGATATCTCGATCCCTGATTATGTCACACCTACAGTGTATTTGCCTCCATCATTTCATCAACCACTCGGAAGGCCTAAGCCCATGAGTGCGAAGTCCGTTTTAGAGAAGAGGATAGACAAGGAACGACAAAGAAATCACTTGTTTAATATGATGTTCAATATGCAATCAATAAGGACATAATTGCAAGATATGTCATGAGCAATATGATATTCAAGATCATGTTTTCGTTTTCAGAATTGGACATATTTCCACTCACGTGTTTCCAAATTCTTTTTGTTTTCAGTATTGGACCTAATTCACTCTCTTGTTTCAATTTTTTTTTATTATGTACGTAGTTTGGTTAAGAAATAGTTCCGTCTCGTGTGTCAAATTTGTTGATTATTTCAACGGCTGTGTGTGTGTGTCTTCATTAGAATCCAATATTGTTGTTTATCATAGAGGATTGAAATATTTCACTCTCATGTATCAAACCTATTGTTTTTAGTAAAACTTACTTTTTCGTGGATGTAGAATGGTCAAGGAACGAATAGCAGTGTCTACAGGGCTCGTGATCTTATTCATAACAAGAATCAGAGAGAACATAGAAGAAAAAAAACCAAACATACAATTATCAAAAATAGCATAATAGAGGATTATCAAATAGCACACAAAAATAGTATGAACTCTACTGTAAAAATTCAAGGTTCCTAACCATACGCGGCTCTCCAATCTCATCCATTATCTCAGCACCTAACTTCATCCGGATTTGTTGAATGTTCATATTACACATGCTTTTGAATGTGCAATCAATAGCAAGACACTCAATGTACTTTAAAGCGTACACACCACAATCGTCAAGATTTTCATTTTAGGGCACGGTTCTCAAACATTTAACTATGAACTGCTTAGCGATCTTCTTCCGAACTATATCAGGAACCATCAAATTCAACAACACATGGATCATTTTGGTGAATGACCTACAATAATTGAGTATTGCTTCCTTGACAATTGATGGGATGCTATCGTATACATCTTCTGCTTCACCAAGTTAATGTCAAGAGAAATCTAATGGTTATCGTTTATGAAATTACATGTGTATAAGTCTACATCTGTAAGCCATTTTTTGTGTGACACTACCGCAGCTGGATGCGTAATATTAAACGCTCCAATGTAACTGTTTGTGAAAACCTAATCCTTCCCCTTAAAATCCTTGTACTCCAAAACTCATTTACTAAGGAACCACTCGTCCAAGAAAGCAATGCGAGACGAATGGTATGGTGATGGATCTTGCATCAGCCTCTTGTAATACATATGCATTGAAGCACATATTTGCTGCAAAATGAACTAAACCTATTAATAATTGACAGTGATTAACTGTATGATACTAATTAAAAAGAACTAACTGAGACACCCACCCACCCATATGTGTTGTTCAACCATTGTGATCTTGGAGTGATAATGATTTTATATAACTTCACACCTGGATCCAAAATTCAAATTGGTTCCATACTAGAACAAAAGAGTAAAAATTATAAGAAAAAAAAGTTATATACAAGAACACAAAAACATAATTGATGTAAACCCGAAATATAATTGAAAAAAAAAAGAGAACAAAGAACACAAAGACACAATGAACATAAACCAAAATGGAAATTGGACAAAAGAGAAGACAAAGATACAATTGATATAAGACAAAAGAAGAGGTTTTCAAATCAAAAGGAAAAATAAATAAAGAGATAGCAACATATATGATTGATTTGAGAGTCACCTTTGGAATTAGAGTTAAGAGACAGTGGATGTGTGCGCCGCTGATATTTCTGGGCCGGAATAGGATGTTCAACTCATCTGATTTCTGACGGTGGTAAGATTCGCGAAGAGCCACACGAGAATTCTGGAAAGCAATAGATTTTCCCTATGCTGGTGTCGGATCCTGAATACCAGGTTTGGTCCCCACAGTACGTGCCACATCATAGGGAAACATCACTATAAAAATGTCAACAGTCAAAAAACGTTTGAGCAGATCTCTAAGCACAGCGGCTAGTAGAAGAGCCCGACTCAAGAAATAGAGTAAGGGTTAAGAAGAGAATCAAAGCGTGCTTAAGCGTCATGAATTAGGAGCTCGCATAAGTAAGCGAAGATCAATGAAGAGTGAGGACCCGGTAGCTTGATCAGTTCAAAAAGGAAGCGTTATTACATTTATCACCAGATTGGAATGAAAAAGTTTAAATAGAATAATCATAGTAATTGAGCGAATTAAATGTAAATATTTGTATAAATACGAGACATGCATTGGTCTCTCTTTTCCTGATCATTAAAACAAAAGGCAGTATTAATATTCACTTTCTATTATTCATGGCAAGAATTCTCTGGAATACATTTCTTATATACATATTTCTTGTGTATTTTATTACCTAAAATACCCCTGAATCATTAAAAATTTACGGTGTGGAATTCATTATCCACATATTAGCGCTAAAAGGAGGGGCTTTTAGCATTTTGAATTTTCTATTTTCCAGGAGCTCCGTTAGCGCATAATCCGTGAACAAGGAGTCACAAATACTCGCAGCCCTCGAGAAGTTATAGAAAGAGAATGCAGATTTGGTGACTAAATCTGGTGGAGTGGAGAAGAATTTAACCGATCTCCAAACCAAGCAAGCAGATCTTACGGCCGGCCAAAACGCCGTATCAACTCGAATGTATACTTTATGTACAGGAAGCACCCGGAGGTATTTGTGCCCTCAGGTAATGAAAATTACAATGAGGGAAACCCAGTCGATGTAGATCACCCAGAGGAACAAGTAATCGTTCCTGTGGATAGCCAAGACGGCAAAATATCATTATAGGAATACAAAAATGTTCCACTCAAAATGAAGGAGATGAAATCAAAGTTTCATTAGGTTATTAACTCGGCACCCGAGATTGATATATTTATTGAGGAGACGAGGCGGACACCTTTCACTCTGCAGATCGCAAATCTTCGTAAAAGGGATTCCCGCAAGGCTAACTTGCTGACCAACGACGGAAAGGGCAATCTGAAGAATCACTTAACGGCCTTCCAAATCGCTGTTGGGCGAATCGACCTGGAAGAACACGACGAAGATGTACGCTACTACATGTGAGAGTCGAAACTCACACTGTCGAAATTTATATTTCGCGGAGCTCCGAAAATTCTATTAAACAAGAACCAAATGGCAAAAAAGTAAAAAGATGAGAAAAGATACTTTTATTAATAATTTCTCTAAGTACAAAAATATTCTAGAAAACTTATTATCTTATATCTCGAAAGCTCTTGCACTTGCCTTGAAAGAGAATACAAGGGGGTCTATTTATATGAGAGAGTCTAGGGTCTCAAAGACTAATCTAAGCAATGTGGGACGTTTGTAAAAATCCCTTCCCAGCCACCAATCACCCTAATACGCCGCCGACATGTTGCTTCCATTACGGCCCATTTATCTTGTTTCGGCCCACCTTGTCTTTTTAATCTTCTGGTCCGATTTTCTTTGGTTAAGGCATTGACTATGGTTTATTTTAAGTAAACTCCTCGATGTTTTTTCATATTCTGAACAACGTGAAGTCCGTCTTCAAATGGCGTGATGTTTCTTCGGGAACTATTGGGCCAAGGCCAATAGTCGGGAAATAGCTTCTACAACCGATCCGAGAAGGAGAGGTCTGGCCGCGGCTTACGTCTTGGTTTGGTAAATGCTCCGGGCTGGGAAGATATGCAGAGATTCATCTTGAGAGGCCGTTAGAGAGTTCAGTTCATCCGTCGGACCGGACGCCAAGAGCTTGGTCTGACGGGCATTTGGTCGGAGTGATTTGATCAGTTCCCGGACGGGTTTAAGAATAGTGAACCAATTTGCCTCGTTAAAACCTTTCCCAGAAAACCCTTTGGGATAAAACCAAGGATAAGGAAAGAGTACAAATGGTCACTACCCGTCTAGTTCATCTGCGACCGGTTAGGCCAAGAGCTTTGTCCCGGGAAGGCGTTCGGTCTCATTTCGTGGGCTTGCTGCCAGAATATAAAATATTTAACCGTTGATTCGGCCTTTCGCCTCATTAATCTCCGAGGAGGGGATTTTGACCCCAACAGTTAGCCCCGCAGCTCGTGGGCCTTGTATGCATGGGCGATGAGCGTTAATGGAATGTTTATCGGGATTGATGGGCTAAAGGCCTTAGCGTGTAATTGAAATGAATCTTTCCTCCTTGGTGACTGAACTTGTTTTTTAGGCGAGCTGCCTACGTACCCTCGATGAGAAGGGATCAAGTCACCCGTAGTTCCGGCTCGATTGAGGAAGAGGCTTCGTTGATCCGGCTGGATCCGAAGAGACCGTTCCCGGGATCTCGGACCCTGCCGTGTTTAGGGTGGTTGGCCCATCTTTGAAGAGATGGTTCGTTCTGCTTGCCTAGAGGCGCTGTTTGCCGAGAGGCGATGTTTTGCCGAGAGGCGTTTGCCGAGAGGCTATGTTTGCCGAGAGGCGTTTGCAGAGAGGTGATGTTTGCTGAGAGGCGATGTTTGCTGAGAGGCGATGTTTGCTGAGAGGCGTTTGCCGAGAGGCGATGTTTGCCGAGTGGCAATTTTTGCCGAGAGGCGTTGTTTGCCGAGAGGCGATGTTTGCCGAGAGGCGTTGTTTGCCGAGAGGCGATGTTTGCGGAGAGGCGTTGTTAACCGAGAGGCGATGTTTGCCGAGAGGCGTTGTTTGCCGAGAGGCGATGTTTGCCGAGAGGCGTTGTTTGCCGAAAGGCGTTTGTTCTGTGTAGCTTGCCAAGAGGTGTTTGCTTTATTTGTAGCTTGCCAAGAGGCGTTTGCGTTGTTTGTCGCTTGCCAAGAGACGTTTGCGTTGAGTTGGAGTGTTTTTCCGGACCCTCGATCTTTTGGCCAGGTTGCGATGTTTTCCTGGACTTATGTTTTGGTGTCGAGGAGTTACACGTTTAAATTCCTCTCTCGACTGAACGTTTTTAGAATCTCGTATCGGAGCCGGTTTGATACTGCGTTCATAGATGTTCAAGACCAGCTTTCCATGTCAGGCGTCTTACTGGGTTTACGAGCTTATTTCGCGGTTTACACCTCGCACTATTTACCTATGCGAAATGCTCCTGAAGATAAGCTTAAAAGAACATCGTCTTCGACGCTCCCTGCAGGATCGCGGGATGTCAGGTCACGCCGTTCGGATGTTGTCCAGAGATTTATATAGCGCGCTAAGTTTATCCACTGCGGGATGTTGAAAGAACCATGGTTAAGTCACCCTGTTGTGATCAGCAACGGGCGGTTGATACGTATGCCAACAGGCGATGTGTGCCGAGAGGCGATATGTGCCGAGAGGCGATATGTGCCGAGAGCCGATATGTGCCGAGAGGAGATATGTGCCGAGAGGCGATCTGTGCCGTGAGGCGATCTGTGCCGTGAGGCGATCTGTGCCGGGAGGCGATCTGTGCCGTGAGGCGATCTGTGCCGTGAGGCGATCTGTGCCGGGAGGCGATCTGTGCCGTGAGGCGATCTGTGCCGGGAGGTGATTTGTGCCGTGAGGCGATTTGTGCTGTGAAGCGATCTGTGCCGGGAGGCGATCTGTGCTGGGAGGCGATTTCTGCCGATAGGCAATCTGTACCGAGAGGCGATTTTTTTATTTTTTTATTTTATTTTTTAATTATTTATAGCTGAACTCACGGGAAGGTGAGCTGCCTACGTACCCCGATCGTGGGGATCAAGCCGATTCGTAGTTCTATTTTTTAGATGAGATGAAAGCGTCTAGGCTTTGGCTGCGGGATCGTCTGTTTCAGGCTCCGAGGTCTCGAACGTCTTCTTTTCGGCAGCCGCCGTTTCGTCATTCTGCGGGTAAAGTCTTCGTTCTCTCGAACTGGTCGGTTCTGCTCGCCTTATATCGTGGCTCCACGCTTGTATCTGTTTTCTTGCGCTTCCGGTCTTCTTTTGTCGTTTTGCTTCCAAGGTCTCTTGTTAGGAACCTTGTTGCAAGCATTCTTGCTGTCGCCTTGCAATTTGCGGTTGAGTGGCCGTTGACTTCGTGGAAGGTGCAGTAAACCTTTTCACCGTAGCTCGCGCTGCGAGTCCAGTTACTCCATGATCCATTTCCGTGTCTGGCTTGTCGGATCATTTCGTGTTTATTTGATAGTTGTGCATTCCGCGTGTGTTCGTCCATTCGTTTATGTTGTTTCGTCCGCACCTTTTCTTGCTTGGAATATCCGAAGGTAGTGTCATGCTTTTAGTCAACGTCTTTGACGGCTGGTGCTTCTTTGGCAAGGCCTCGATCTCTTCTTCAAGGATCTTGAAACTTGAGGAACAGTGCAATGCTTCTTGGATCGTCGCAGGGGGGTTCAGGGTAATTTCTTCTCGGAAGCTCGACTCATACCGTAGCGCTCTTCTTGAAGTGGCGAGTGCGGCTTGATTGCTGAGCCCGCTGATCTTTGACGCAACCGATTCGAAACGTTTTACGAAATTTTGCAAACTTTCGCTTGGGCCTTGGGATAGAGTCCAAATATCTTCATTGGGAGTTTCTCGGCTTGCGTGGAGCGTTCTCCTTCGGTCTGTTTTTCCTTGCTCGCCAGTTGGCCTTCGATGCTCGACCCGTATTGGATTTCCTTCGCCTCTGGTGGGGGATCCCTTCCCTTGTTGCGGGTTTCAAATGTATCTCGTCCGGTTCCGCTTTCTATTGTCCCGGTTCCACCTCCGTTTTCTTCATTAATTATCGTCCATGTTGGCCACCCAGCTGCTCGCCCCAGGGTACTCTTCCGTTCCGGCAGTGGAGATCCGGATGGTTCAGTCCTTGTCCTGATCGAGCTTTGCTTGATAGAGTTACGTTCTTCGCGCGTGATGATGGGCAGTACGAATCGGAGCGGTTTTGCATCGATGATCCCGTAGTTTTGTCTTGAGTCTCCTCTCGAAGGGGTGTTCCTTGTTCGGTTTTCATCTCGTATCCACATCAATTCTTGGGCCACCGATCCGTTCGTCTTCGCTTGTCCGCTTTGCCGTTCAAGGTCCGCATCCATCATCATCTTTGATTCGGGACTTGATGTTGCGTCTTTTGCTTTACCGTTCATCTCGTTCATGTCTTGGCTAGCTCCGTATGCGGTGGTTTCTCCGTCTTCTTCGCCAATCACCTTCAAATCTGGCTGCTCGATTATTTGTCTTGCGGTGTTCTGCGGTTTTTGCGGCGGCGCTCCGGAATCAGCCGTTCTTGTCTCGGTTAGAGTTTGTTCCCTTTTGTTCTGCCTTCCCGGCATTGCCGCTTGAGGCGAGAATTCAAGACGTCTTACAGTGATGCTTCGTCGACCTTGCCTTGGGCTTCCCTCTGGTGAGACGTTTCTAGCTTGACCTTCGTCTCGGATTGTTTGTAGCTGTCGAGCCGTCGTTTTGGCTCGTTGGTCTTGTCGCTCCGGGATCATGATCTCCAGCTCGGCCGCCCTCGTCACGCCTTCTTTTGTGTCTCTTGGTCCGGTCATTCCAACGAATGACGTTCCGGCGATGGTCGTGCCGACCGGCAGAGTGTTTTCGTCATTCGCCGGGTCGTAAATTCCTTGGTGGTCATCCACCGAGAGCTCCATGTCTTCCTTCATTTCCGTTGTTATTACGGGGAGTTGGATTGCTCCGACTGTCGTTGTCATCTTTCCGGTGAAACCAGCCGACGGTTTTGGACAGGTTGTGAGATGTCGGGTCCCAGTGTTCATCCTCCGAAAGGTTTCATGGAATTCGACGCTGGCCGAACCTCCCGTGTTGATCAGGATCGCGTGGTCTTCGATTGAAAGGCTGTTGACGAGCGGCTCGTTGTTGGAGTGGTTAATTCCGATGATCGTCACTTCCGCATTGGATGCTCCTGTTATGTTTGCTCCGAGATTGGGGAGTCTCGCATTCGTGATCCTCGCAGTAAAGGGGATTTTTTTTTGTTTCCTCCAAGACTCGGTCGATCTCGGGAGCCGCACTGGTCGCCTTGTGGACTTGAGATCTTGCTTCTATCATCTGGCTCGCCGTTAGCTCCAATTGGGCATGTTGCTCGTCAATTTCGCTTCTTCGGCTTGCGGAGTGGGTAATTCGATCTGTCCGGCCTGTTCTCTCTCGCTCTTCGGCTCTTATTTGCTGGTTCTCCAGGAGTATGTTTTCTGCTTCTTCGGTAAAATCATTTTCTTCTCCGTCTGTCTTGTCTTCGTCGCGGCCGTCCGCTTCTACCATGACTTCTCCGTCGGTTACCGTTAAGATCGGCTGCTCGGCTTTACGTCTCTTTGCGCTTTTCTGGTGTAACGGCGGCGGTTCTGATGGTTCCGTCCTTGTTCCGACGGGGGTTCGCTCACCGAGGTTCTGCCCTCCGAGAGTGCTCGTCAGTGGTGAGAAACGGGGGCATCTTCTTCCGAGTGGCTGGGAGCCTTGCGTTAGCTCTTGGATGGCCGTCATCTCCTGCGTCGTTGCTCTTTCTTGTCTGTCTTGTTGCTCCACGATTCCTGCTTTTATGTTCCTTAGGGCGCCAATTGCCGTGATATCTTCGCCTGGACCGGTCGGGCCGGTGTTGACCGCTCCCGTTATTACAGGTTTTTCGATCGGCATTCCGGACCAAGGCTGTGTGACAGTGGAATTCCCGGCTGCAGCCGTTCCGGTTCCGGTTGCTCCCGTGATGATTGCTCCTCCTGCGGATGCTCCTGCCGCGGTTGCTCCGGCTCTAGCTGCTCCTCCGGCCGGCTGATTGCCAGTACCGTCGGTTCTTCCTACGGCTGCCATGGTCTTCCGCTCCGTATCCTGTTGTTCTTGAATAAAGAATATTTCTCGACCCCACAGACAGCGCCAAACTGTGAGAGCCGAAACTCACACTGTCTAAATGTATATTTCGCGGGGCTCCGAAAATTCTATTAAACAAGAACCAAAGGGCAAAAAAGTAAAAAGATGAGAAAAAATACTTTTATTAATAATTTCTCTTAGTAAAAAAATATTCGAGAAAGCTTATTGTCTTATATCTCAAAAGCTCTTGCACTTGAGTTGGGATGCCTTGAAAGTGAATACAAGGGGGTCTATTTATATGAGAGAGTCTGGGGTCTCAAAGACTAATCTAAGCAATGTGGGACGTTGTAAAAATCCCTTCCCAGCCGCCAATCACCCTAATACGCCGCCGACCTTTTGCTTCCATTACGGCCCATTTGTCTTGTTTCGGTCCAGCTTGTCTTTTTAATCTTCTGGTCCGATTTTCTTTGGTTAAGGCCTTGACTCCGGTTTATTTTAAGTAAACTGCTCGATGTTTTTTAATATTCTGAACAACGTGAAGTCCGTCTTCAAATGGCGTGATGTTTCTTTGGGAACTATTGGGCTAAGGCCCAATAGTCGGGAAATAGCTTCTACAACTGATCCGAGAAGGAGAGGCCGGCCGCGGCTTACGTCTTGGTTTGGTAAATGCTCCGGGCTGGGAAGATATGCAGAGATTCGTCTTGAGAGGCCGTTAGAGAGTTCAGTTCATCCGTCGGACCGGATTCCAAGAGCTTGGTCCGACAGGCATTTGGTCGGAGTGATTTGATCAGTTCCCGGACAGGTTTAAGAATAGTGAACCAATTTGCCTCGTTAAAACCTTTCCCGGAAAACCCTTTGGGATAAAACCAAGGATAAAGAAAGAGTACAAATGGTCACTACCAGTCTACTTCATCTGCGACCGGTTAGGCCAAGAGCTTTGTCCCAGGCAGGCGTTCGGTCTCATTTCGTGGGCTTGCTGCCAGAATATAAAATGTTTAACCGTTGATTCGGCCTTTCGCCTCATTAATCTCCGAGGAGGGGATTTTGACCCCAACACTACAAGCTTTTCTCTAAAATTTTTTATGGGCAAACACTATTATGGTTCACTCAGTTAGAGCCAAGAATAATTGGCAGCTTAAACGAGCTCTCGACCGTTTTTCTCAAGCACTATTCAATGTTCATGGAGAAGAGAATTTCCGAGACCAAACATTATAACATTACGCAAGGCCCGAACGAGCCGATGGGGGCTTATATAACGAAAATCAAAGATATTATTATGTCATATATTCCTAGAATTCCATAAAGTGTGGCAAGAACAACATTGTTGAAAGGCTTGTGGCATGAAACAAGGTTTCGCGAAGATTTAATCTTAAACCGACCTCTAACAATCCAAGACACCTTATTTCGAGCCAGAAGCTCGATCGAAGAAAACGAGGAAAAATTGAGTCTTGCGAAGAAGTTTCACCCAGCGAAGCAGATTACAGGAACTCCTCCTCGAAAGACCATGCAAAAGGAGGAAAAAGATACAAAGAGATTATTTAGCCCAAGCCATTGTACTAATAGCGTTGAAAATTTCTCTCCCTAACGAGCAAAATATAGCTCCACACGATCGAGCATATGGGCGCATAACGAAAAAACCTTTTGTGAAATACATAGGATTAATAGCCACACAACAAAGGATATCAATATCTTAAGAAGACATCTAACCGACCTTTGGACATCAGAGGACCTCTCCAGTTTTAATTTTCAAGTATTTGTGAAATCATTCTTTGAAGATAATCCATATATCAAAGGATCTCAACCCAATAGGAAAAGGCAAAGATATTCGAGGACGAAAGATCTGAGTATCCGAAGAAGAAAATCAAGGTTATTATGGGAGGATCCAAGTTATGCCGTGATTCTGTCAAAGCGATAAAAAAACACAGGCGAAGTGCTTCAATGAAAGTTGATGTGATCAACGAATTGAGGCTCCAAAATTTGCTCATATTCTTCGAGGAATGGGAAGCCCAGCACCTCACGAGGCCGCATGATGATGCTTTAGTAATAACGTTGGACATCGCCAACTTTGAAGTATCGAGGGTGTTAATTGATACAGGAAGTTCGGTAGATCTCATCTTCTGGAACACATTACAAAGAATGAGAATAAGTAAAGCCGACATCATGGGGCCTGCAATTATGTTGATAACCTTTACCAGCGACACTGCTATGTGTTTGGGCACCATAAAGCTGCCTGTCCAAGCAGAAGGCATATTGTAAACGGTGGAATTCACGGTCTTTGATAGACCAGCCGTATATAACTTAATATTGGGAACTCCATGGCTTTATCTAATGAAGACAGCTCCTTCCACGTACCATCAATGTCTGACACGAGGATCCCACGGAATGAACTTTGGAGGAATGGTTTTGTTAGATAAACTTTGAACTCGGTAAGCTACTAGCTTGAAAGAACAAAGTGAATGATCGAAAGGTCGCACAAGGGTTGCGGAAGGCCCTTGATATTCCAACCTCAGCAGTCCTAAGATATGACACAGTTAGACGACCGAAGAGGGTTTGTTGTTTGGATATGACTCACCAAGCAAAAGAGGTTTGTTCACAAACAACAAAAGAGAATCACTCTCCAGGGTAATCACAATGATAAGCAAAACAACTTGTTATTTGATTGATTGAAATCGAAAATACATATAGAGTTTGTGTTTGTGACTTCTCGGAAATGAGAACAGTCAATCCCAGAAAAAGACAATAAATAATTAAGACTAAAGACTTGACTGAAGAAAAATGTGTTGAATGACTCTTCAGATCCTTGCTGCCTTGTTTTCCCTTCCTGATCCCGAGTTTATAAGGTTTCGACGGATTTTATAAGGTTGAGCGGATTTTATAAGGTTCTATAAGGTTTGGAAGGTTTATAAGGTTTGAACGGATTTTATAAGGTTTTTATAAGGTTTTAGAAGGAAGCTTATAAACAAACTGTTTTTGGAAGGGGGTTCTAAAATCCTCTTGGAACCTTACTAATAAGGTGATGTGTTGCACTTGATCTTCCATGGGGTTGAACTGGTTCATGGTTGAGCTAAGTAGTGAACTTAGTGACTGAGATAACTGCCTGGTCCGGGCCCTGGTCATGGCTCCAGCTGGTACAAGCAAAGCATCCTCAGTTACAAGCTCCGGTTCAAGTCCTTCCACGGTGTCAGCATCTGGCTCTGGTTCCGGTTCAAGCTCTTCATCCTCAGCTCCATCCATAATCATATCAATGTCTCAAATATCCAACTTCATAAGGATTTAAAACCATTCGAGGAAACTAGGAGATGTCAAGGTCTTTCTATTTGAGCAGCCACAAGATGAAGGCCCAATAACAATTAAATCCCTCTGCTAAAGCGGAGCAGGAGATAAAAATTAAGGTGGAATCGATGAGGAAAAATTAGATCAAAAAGTCAAAGTTGGATCTAGCTTAAACGTCGAGCTAAGGGCAGAGCTTGTAAGGTTTTTATATAATTTTCTTGGTCGGCAGAAGATATGCCAGAGATAGATTTGAGCATAACATGCCACGAGCTGAGCGCATACCCCAATGTTAAACCGGTAAATCCAAAAGCCGTGAAGTAAAACAATGAAAAGGTTCACATTTGCATCAACCCCGGAGTGATCGGCTAAGGTACGTGAGCCCTTCTTTTACAGATCTTAGTAAGGCTCGTCCAAAATACAGCTTCCATTTACCACACATAGACAGTTTGGTTGAATCTATTGCAGGACATGATTTACGCACTTTCATGGAAGTTTTCACGGGATATAATCAAATCATGATGAACCCCGATAATTAAGAAAAAACTTCTTTCACAACTTCTCAGTGAATCTATTGTTACAAGATGATGATGCCACACTCGAAGATTCACTCGAAGAACCACCTGGAACCAACACGGAGGTTATCATCCCAACAATGAAGAACACACCAAGAACTCGCTCCGGAACAAGGACCTTACGAGAAGAGTTCAACCAAAAAAAATGGAGAGTTTGATCATTTTGCTGGAACAATAGCATCTCAAAGGGAGGATACTTAACAAGGATATATTTGAAGAAATCCCAACCCGACCAAGGGCCTTACCTCGGAACCACCCGGACCACCGACCAACTTCCGAACCGTCTCATTCCTACCAGTCTTTCAAGGAAGTGCTTCGACCAACATATTCACCATAGCCAGCAACACACACATATCAAAACAAATGATCAACTTGGAATATTCGGCCCAAGCCTTCTCTACCACCAGCCAGCCACCCGGGTTCAAGCCACGGTAAGAGTGTGTTCTGTTTACAATTAACAGGTTTCCTTTTATGGTTTTTGCAGGGTATTGTCCTTTTATTTTGGGGACTAACCTTATTTATCCTTCCGTACAAGAGGGAGAATCAAAATGCCCTTTAGTAATCTAAGTGTCCCTCTGGTATTTGATTTGTCATCTTTGCTCTCGATTAAAAAAATAAGAAAAGAAATTGGAAAATAAGGAAAGTGACAAGTGAGTAAAAAATTAAATTCAAACTAACCATAATATTTAATTCTCTAAAACCACGTGTCTCTATATTATCTTCTCATCGTCTTCTTCCTCTTATGTTTTTCATCATTGACAAAATCTGGGCATGAAATTGAAGGTTAGTTCTTGCTGTTTTAGTGCTATTTTCGATTTCATGATTGAATTATCAAGTTTATGTTATATGCAAAACAATAAATACATAATTTTTTCTCAATTAGGGAATTTCATGGTAAAGAAAATTTTGATTTGATTGCTCATTGGAGTCACTGAGCTTGTTGGGTAAGGCTATTAGAAACTGATATTGTTAATTAAATAGGATATCTTGGTTAACTGAGCAATGAATCGTAATAAATAGTGATGATTCGTATGAAGAATCAAACTTTCTGGGTACTACTAGATTCAACTAGAATAACTAGTACTATTAGGTGAATTTGTACGACTAGGAAAAGTGGTACAACTAGAATAACTCGTATAACGATTATTTCGTTTTTTAGGCAGATGTGAGTAAAAGTGGTTGCACAATCATATGTTTTGATTATGGGGATTCTATTCTAAACACGGTGATAAAATTATATGGAATTCTGTAGAAGATGAGATTCACACTTTACTGATGAGGAAATCTTTGGAAGATGTCACTTATGTTGGATTAGTAGAGGGAATTTGCCAAAAGGTTTTGATGATGCAACTACATCCCAGCTGAAAAGTTGTTACTATCCATTTGTCTTTAACACGGAGAAATCATCATATATTTAGAATAATGAAGATGTTTTTATTTGGGAACTTCATCTACAAAACTCCAAATATTATTTGGAAGATCAATGGGCATTGGCAAACTCGAGGAAAAATTTATCAAGTTCCTCATATGTCTGAATGGGTTGCACCTAATGAGATAAAGTCGCAAGAAGTCTTACCTCCAAAATTTGTTGAAAAGAAAGAAAAACCACAACAGAAAAGATACCCATCAGTTGGAGAACATCACTCGTTTTCAGTACAACTAGTACAACTTTATTTTAGTTGTACTCAAGTCCAACTGGTAAAACTAGTATGATTATGCTTTGTACAAATATGTAAATAACACCATTTACTAACGTGTTTTTAAACATATTTACATATAAAATATGCCATAGAACATGTGCAAACCTATTTGAACATTTCATAATTAAATAAATTTGATCATAAAAAAAGTTTGATCCATAAAAATGTAATGTCTACACAATCTACCTTACACTTTTAAGGTTACTTTGAAAAACTTAACCACACAAACATGAAAACCATGAAAGTTTGTATTTTTATACAAGTTATAGCATTACAATATGTTAAATGTACTTTATTTACTCAATTTCATAAGTACAACTACAAAAGTTTGTTTTAAGGTATGGTACGACTGATTACAAAATTTTACCATCAAAGTCCAACTTCATGGACAGTGGGTACGACTAGAAAACTAGTACGACTCTGTTATAAAAAAGGGTTCATTTTTTTCTTTTGACGGCGCAAGTGGTCATTTTTTATTCATTTTATATTCTGACAGCGCAAGTGGGTATTTTTTTATTCATTTTCTCTTTTTGTCTATTTTTAACTTCCACGTTTTTTGGGACCCGTTTTTTTTGCTGTCACACATTTTTTTTTGCTGCCACACGTTTTTTAAAACTCACTTGTAGTTGGTTTAGTTGTGCTAGTTATACCTTTTAATTTAACACATAAAAAAAAAACTTGTGATGTCTACACAATATACCTTATACTTTTAAGGTTACTTTGAAAAGTTTAACCACACAAACATGAAAACCATGAAAATTTGTATTTTTATACAAGTTATAGCTTTAGAATATGTCAAATGTAGTTTATTTACTCAATTTCATAAGTACAACTGCAAAAGTTTTCTTTAGGATATGGTACGACTGATTACATAATTTTATCATCAAAATCCAACTTCTTGGACAATGGGTACGACTAGAAAATTAGTACGACTCTGTTACTTAAAAAATGGTCTTCTGACGGCGCAAGTGGACATTTTTTTATTCATTTTCTCTTCTGATGGCGCAAGTGGATATTTTTTATTCATTTTTTGTCTATTTTTAACTTCCACGTTTTTTGGACCCGTGTTTTTCTGCTTCAACACGTTTTCTAACTCAGTTGTAGTTGGTCTAATTGTGCTAGTTGTACCTTTTAATTTAACATAAAAAATGCATAAAAATTTGTGTTGCAAGCATTTCTTTTCATATATCTCGGATTGAAGACATATCTGAGAGGTCGCATTGGTTCCACAACTTCCTCATCAACCTGCAAAAAAAGGAAACATTTAATATACTGCTCGTGCAATAAATACAACTAATACAATTATTATGGTCAATTAGTACGATTAGTATGACTATTGTTCTACTCAAACTAGTCGTACTAGTTGACCTATTCATATACTCTAATAAAAAAAATTTAGGGTTTATTGGTAGTGGTTGCGACGAGGAAGGATCGGTGGTGGTTGCGACGAGGAAGGACCGGCTGCCAGATTTGGAATCGAAGGCGGGCAGGTTGCACCATCAGAGCCACAAGGGAAGGGAGAGAGATGCTCTTGTGGCTAATACTTTCTTATTTTCGTTCATTCACCATAGGCGAACTTTCTTCTTCTCGTTCATTTACAGGAGCTCCGGCACCGGAGGCATAGTCGGAGCACTGCAAGTTCCAGCGTTTGATTTCTTGCGCGAGTTCTTCTCTCTCGCGGTGCCGCCGTATGCTTCACCGCCTTCGTTTTTTTCGCTGGTGGACTTGAATTCGACGGCGGTGGCGACGGAGTAAGCTCCGGTGAAGGCGTTCCAATATGCTTTTCCTTTTCATATTTTCGTACGAGGTGGCATGATATCGAAAATTCAAAGTCAATGTTTCTCAGAGATCCTCGTTTGGGGAGAGGCGACAGACGGCGGAAAAAGGGGTTTAGGTCCGGTTTTGTTCGTTCTTGGTGGAAATGGTGAAAAGTTAGGGGTTTGATCGAAAATTATGAATTAGAATTAGATGTAAGTTGTTATGGGTACGATTTTAGGCTTAGATTTAATTTTAGTTTGGGCCCAAAACCCAATTGATTATTGTTTGGCATTTTTGTCATTTATCTGATTTATTAATCGTTTAGTCGTCTTTTCACGTGTTTTCGTTTAAAAGGAAAATAAAAAAGAAAATGATTTTTATAAGAGGGACAAATGGGGATAATTTGGCGTACGGAGGGGCAAATAAGGTTAGAGCCCTTTTATTTTCTATCTTTTTATGTTGAACACTTGTTAGCTTTTTGGGCCAAGTGTTAGGCTAAGTTTTATTAGCATTTTTGACCCAAGAAGGTCTAGGCTGACTGACTATTTAATAAAGTTCTTTACTCAGTCTGTATTCACTGTTGAACTTGATTAATAAAATAACACAGTTTTCTCTGAAAACCCTAACCGCTTCTCTTCTTGTGCGAGAATCCTTTATGACCACGGTTTCTGACTTATCACAAAGATCTACATCCATTGTGTGGCATCCATCGATCCCCCTTCGTTCATTCCACCCACCGAGCTTGTTGGAGAACGCCCTTCGGCCAGCCAAGAAGTTCCCATCACCATGTGTAAGGTAGAGAGTGCCCTTCGGCCAGCTGCCTCGTTCCACAACCTCCATAAGAATTCTGTACCACCCCTGGAGTTCCGACATCACAAGGCGATGCCCTTCAGATTGATGAACGTCGGAGCAACATGCCAGAGACTCGTGACCAAAATTTTCAACAAACATCTTGGTGAAATTAACAATGGAAGTTTACATCGATGACATACTCGTAAAATCATTAAACATGAGGATCACATATGGAATTTAGAGTAATGTTTCCTGATTCTAAACAACTTTGCGATGAAGCTTAAGCCAACAAAATGTACCTTCGGAGTACCATTAGGAGAATTCCTGTGGTACATAGTTACCAAGCGGGGATTAAAGACAATCCAAACCAGATTAACACGTTCATGTCGATGTCATCTCCTAGGAATATAAATGAAGTTCAACCACTCAGAGGGTGTATAGCTTCATTGAACCGTTTCATATCTAGGTCGATAGAAAAATGTCTCTCATTTTCTCAATTACTCAAAGGGAACAAGCAATTCCATTGGGATGAAAAGTGTGAAGCGGCATTTACCGAGCTGGACACGTATTTAACAACTCCATTTATCCTTTCCATGCCAGAGGCAGAAGAAAAGTAGCACTTGTATGTTTTGGTGTTGGTGTTGAACCATGCATTTAATGATTGGAGTAATCATCCGAGAGGATAGAAAAGAGCAATGTCAGAATTACTACAACAACAAAACATTACGGACTCGTTATAGAATGATGGAGAACTGGTGTTCGTGTTGGGGTAAAAACCCACTCCTCGGAGATTGACGGAACGAGAAGCCTAAATCACGAATTGGGACCAAACAGGGACCAAACACCCTTATCGTGGTAAAACGCCCACGCTGCATGGCCATCCGCACATCCATTCTTCTGTGCCAGGCGCCCATGTCCTGAGGCCAACAGCCGTCCGTGGACGACCACGAAGCCAAACGCCCACGGTCCTGAGCCAGCCACCCGCATCTAGGTGATAGAGCAATCCACTCACCTACCCTCCATCGGACGTGGGCAGATGGCCATGCCTCGTCCAAAAAGCCACACGCCCATCCCTGCATCCAAAAGGCCACACACCCGTCTCTGTATGAAGGAGCCAGCCGCCCTTCACTTCCTCGTGGAAACATGGCGGACTGTAGACTGCATTGCCGAAACCAAGCCATCCACCCACCTTCATGCCACCCGCCCATCTGTGTTCCATCCTTTGACGACTGTCCGCCCATGCATCTCAGTAAGGAGATGGGCGGATGGCCATCATCAGAACAATGGGCGGCTGGAGGCTTAACGAGTGAAGGGCGGGTCGGCTGCTAAATTCATAAAACGTTCGGGACACTGTTCACGCTGAAATAGCCGTTAAAACACTGTTAGCCAAAACACCGTTCACAACCCGAGAAAAAACTTAACCGAAGAGCGGCTTAACCTTAATCCGGATTCGAGTTACTATTCATGGTTTACTGTTCACGGTTTACTTTTCGCACATCGATAAAATTCGGGCTGGTCTAGTATCAGATCAAGTGGCAGATCGCTAAAGGTTTCGGGCCGAAAATCGGGCCCAAAAAGATCTAGTCGGTGGCTGGGAGCAAGGAGCAACAACCCACATCGTTAACAAAGAGTTTTACCACCCTAGGATCACCGATATACATATGTGTACTTGTATAAGGGTTAGAACAATTCCGAATCCGAGTATTAGAGCTTCCGCAATATAAGACATTAAGCTTTTATGAATTCTCTTTTACTTTAGAACATAAATACTTAATAAAATCGTTTTTTGCAATTCCTGTCCTTTTGTTCTTATAAAATAGAGTTTTCGAACCCCCATTTAAATAAGTTTTGATTATGTTAGTTTGACTCTCACAGTTTGGCACCGTTTGTGGGGACGATAAATATTCTAAACCCTAAGAACGAGAGCATACGAAAAAGAAGATAATAACAATGGACGGCAGAGTCAACAATGGGAACAATCAACTGGTCGAGGGAACCGCCGTCGGGACAACTATCACCAGAAAAACCGCGGCCGGAACAACCAACACAAGAGCAACCGGTGCGGTAGAACATACGTGATCAATAGCCGAGCTAAAGAACATGCTGGACGCAATAGCAGAAAAGCAAGCCCAACAGGAGAAGACGGTGGCCGTGGAACTGGCAGAAGGCAGGTAGAACATGGACGAGCAAATCCCTGTCGAGACGACTTTGGACCCGTCTGGGCCACCAATGATACTGCAGAAGAATGCTGCTAGGCAGACGACCTAACAACCAGCATCTACGGTGACCGACGACAAAAACATGAAAGATGCCGTGAACGGGGCCAGTCACGACGAGATCAAGATGGATGACGAAGGAAGAGAGCAAACCACAGACGAAGAGGAGCTTTGCTGGGTGGAAGAACAAGAAAGAGCAGAATGGTTAGGCTGAACTGTCCAACCTGCTAACCAGAAGAGCAAAATCGATGAGCGCCCAACTAGACTTCACGAAGAGCCAGATGAGGGAAGTAAAATCGCAAGTCCATAAGTGGATCAGCGCGGATCCCGAGATCGATCGAGTCTTAGAAGAAACCCAAAAGATCCCTTTCACCTCGAAGAGCATGAGTGTTAGGCCTTCCGAACCCGGAAAAATCTGAATCCCTTTCTACGATGGAACAACGGACCCGTAGGCCTACATGAAGGCTCTCCGGATCGTAATGGGCAGAGCCCGGTTCACGCTTTAAGAAAAAGACGCTGGATTCTGCTTATTATTCGTCGAATGCCTGAAGAGAGCGGCCTAGCCCTGGTTCTCACGCCTAAAGAGGGGTGTTGTTGATACAATTGTGGAAAGCATCAAGGATAAGAAACTGAAACCAAAGCCAACAGCTGACGTTAAGGCCAAGGAGCTTGAATCAGGAGGAGTTACAACCCGTTTTAAGGAAGCTATTGATCAGATTCCGGATGGCCTACACAAATTAGAAAGCTATTGTTCTGATTCTGGAAGGCCTACACGAATTTGGAAGGTCACACTCAACTTCTGGAAAGACTACATGAACGTGTCTGATGCCAATTAAATCAACACCTTTGGTTCTCAATCAACCTATGGTTCTCAATCAAGTCCAAGGGAATCAGCAAATGGGCAAGTGATCTATTTGTACTCTTTTTCCCTTCCTTTGGTTTTATCCCAGTTTTCCAAAGAAGGTTTTTAATGAGACAATGGGATTACTTCCAAATCACCCATTTGTTGATCAACACCCAATTCTGGAAGCTACTGTTCGGATTCAAGAAGATCTTCACAAGTATTCAGGAAGGAAGTCTTCGGATTCGGAAGGAAGTGTTCAGATTCTGAGAGGCCTTCCCGAATCAACTTTTAGGAAGCTTGAACAAGGATTTAGGAACCCATTCCTAACGACGGATCAAATTCAGAAACTGAAGTGATTCCGAAGGTCAAGTGTAACACCCCTGAACCGGACTAGGAAGGATTGGACAAACAACAATCAAACAAGAACATGCTCGGCCAACCACAACCCTAAACCGATCCGCAGATGTCACAAGTCGGGGTTAACTAGCAGATCAGTTCATTCCAGGACGAATCCGAAAACAGAACCGTTCCGAAAGCTAACTCCGATACCTCTCGACCTTAGCCTAAGGCTTTTCAACCCATACTTCGGTCTCGAGTTATGTTAGCCCGGACAAGGACTAATATCATTCAAGCCAGTCAAAGTTCACAAAACATTTCCTTTATTAATTCTTTAAACATCTAAAACAGAGTTTTGCAAACTGAAATCGAACAGCGGCCGCACTTTAAGATCCAAAAGGTCGGAAAACTTAACATACTTTCTTACAATGAGTCTTTTGCAAAAAGCCAAGCAAACTACTTCCGGTAGTCCTACGTTCCGCCACTCAATCTACAAGCTACTCAAGGGTTACCTGCAAAGGGGTAGAAAAAGGGGTGAGTAATCGGGGAGATTACTCAGTGAGTCCGAGACCAAAACAATTCCCAACCCAAACCCAAACAAGCAAGCAACGAGAATATCAATCCATCATGCAAATAACTTAAGCGAAGCAATTTAAAACACACAACCAACACCACAGTCCTCCACACACATGCCGTATCCCTCCCCGTGAACCACTCCAGCACTTGTTATCACAAAGACAAACAAGTCGGAACTTCACCACACCAAAACCGAACACCGGCAAATGACTCAGTGTATTTCGGCCCGGCTCCGTCTCACTACGAACACCGTCTCATACCCCGTCGGGTACACTCGGCCCTAGGCTGCAATCCCGTCTCTCCGAGTCTTCCCTTCCACCTCTCAGTACATTCGATACCGTGGAAGAGGTCTATGGGGGATACGGACTTACCACCACACAACTACCTCATCACACCATCACAACACCACACACCACCACCACACAACCATCTCATCACACCATCACCGCACAACACCACCACTTACACTTCACAACAACCACATCCTGCAATACAAGTTAGTTCAACAATTCCGGATCCAGAATGACATAACCCAAAGCGCATAGCGGCACCCAGAGTTACATCACGCCGATCCTCATGCAACACTCAATCATGCAATCTCAATAGACCAACCACCACACATGCATAAATAATCACATCATCAAGCATCCAACGCATGATAAGAAATTCCATCGACGGTCAGATCTATGGTACAACACTTTCACGCATAGCATAGAACATGATCGGCGATGGGCTACTAAGGTCGGAGACTCACCTTAACCGAAGACTTCTGATCTCTACCAACTTCTATCCACGATCTAAGCTTCCTATGGCTCACTCACACACTAACTTATTTTCTCTCTCTAACCTTATAAGTTTTATCACTCTTGGTTTATGGTTTATGAAGGAATTTGTGAATGAGGATAACTGAAGAGGTCTGGGGGTATTTATAACCATTCAGGAGCTCTACCCCTCCTTGTCTGCCAAGCAAAACACGTGGGTAGTGGGTCCCTGACTGACCTTCCTTGACTTTTCTCGGTATTGCCCATTTTTCGAGCTTCGAACGGTTTATGTCATAAAAACCGCGTCCGCCGTCCAAAATGCGATCTGATTTTTTTCTAAATACTCTTTCAGATGTCCTTAGAATTTCCACAAAGTTTCACTCCATTTGGCCGGCTGACGCATCTCCTATGACCAAATCTTCTCGGCTTATCGCATCTCGGAGTTCCTTAGTATTTGCATCATAACTTCTGCGCCTGCCGTCCAAAAAGAGATCTGTTTCTTTTACAATACTCCTCCAGGTGTCCTTAGTATCTCCACAAAATTTCATCTCATTGGGATGGGTGACGCACCTCCTTTGACAAACTATTCTGGCCTTATCTTATCTCGGACCTTCTTGATGTTTTCTTCATAACATCTGCGTCAACCGTCCAAAAATGGATTTTCTTAGTTCATACGCTTCCCCTGCGTGTCCTTAAGAGCTCCACAAAATCTTAGAATGTTTTGACGGGCGACGCACCATCTGTGAATTATTTCGCTCGGAGTGTCCTTTCTTCGGGTCTATCGGCTTCTTCGATTTTTATAGGTCGCGTCAGAATTGTTCTTGAGATGAATCCTTTTGCATTGACTCCATTGATGTCTTGGGCATCTGAGATCCAATTCCCGGAAATTTGAAAATTGTCTACACCATCCTTCCGAATTTATTTCTGACTCAGGGTATTTTCTGCTCCGTATCGGGGTATTACATTCTCCCCCCTTAACAGAATTCGTCCTCGAATTCTTAAGGCCGAGATGGTTCTCCCAGTTCCATCACTGTATCTGATTGGAAGAATTCTGGGTACTGCCCCTTGAATCTTTCTTCATCTTCCCAGGTGATTACTACTCTGTTCTTCCGTCCCCAGAAGACTTGCAACTGCGGGATCTCTCGGTTCTTTAGCTTTTGAATTCTCCTTAATCCGATCTTGATAGGTCCTTTGGGATATGTTAGATTCATCTGAAGATCTTCCACTCTTTCGGGCTCAATTGCGTCTGGGTCTCGCACATGCCTCCGGAGCATTGACACGTGAAAGACAGGATGCATATTCATATCCGATGGCAGTTCCAACCGATAGGCTACCTCGCCGACTCTTCCTTTGATCCGGTATGGACCTATGTACCGTACCGCCAGCTTGCCAATCTTTCCAAATCGATCTTTCCCTTTCTGTGCCGATACCTTTAAATACACAAATTCTCCAACCTGAAATGTTACCTCTCTTCGTCCTTGGTCCGCATACTTCTTCTGTCTATCTTGAGCTTTCTTCATGTTGATCTGAACGATTCGTAACTTCTCCGTGGTCTCATCCACTATTTGTGGTCCAAATACTCTTCTCTCACCAACTTCAGTCCAACAGAGCGGTGTTCGACAAGGCCTTCCGTACAACGCCTCATACGGAGACATCTTGATGCTAGCATGATAGCTGTTGTTGTAGGAGAATTCTATCAAGGGTAGATAATCCTCCCATACACCTCCCCAATTGAGGATACATAATCTGAGCAGATCTTCCAACATCCGGATTATCCTCTCGGTCTGTCCGTCCGTCTCGGGATGAAAAGCTGTACTGATGTGTAGCTCGGTTCCCAAAGCACCTTGCAAAGCTCTCCAGAATGCTTCCGTGAATCTCGGGTCTCTATCAGAAACAATGTTCATGGGTACTCCGTGCAGCTTTACGATCTGATTCACGTACTGATTAGCTAAGACTTCCACCTTGTCAGTATCCCTTATAGCCAATAGGTGCGCTGCTTTCGTCAATCGATCAACAATTACCCATACAGCATTATTCATTCGTCCTTTGGAAACTGGCAATCCCACAATAAGATCCATAGATATGGAATCCCATTTCCACTCCGGTATTGGTAAGCTCTGTAATAATCCTCCTGGTACCTGATGTTCGGCTTTGACTTGCTGACACACTCTACATTGAGCAACTTGCTTGGCAACGGATCATTTCATTCCGGGCCAATGATAATATTGTCGGATGTCTCGGTACATCTTAGTGCTTCCGGGGTGAATGCTGTAGAGTGAACGGTGTGCCATCCGTAAAATTTCTACTCTTAGTCCTCCTCCTTCCGGAACGCTGATTCTTCCTTTGAGCAACAGAGTTCCATCCTCGGCTAAGTGATATCCACTTGGATCGGCCTCCTCCGATTCCTTGATTCTTTTAACAATCTTTACAATCTTCTCGTCCTTCTCTTGCTCTTCACGAATTCGTTGAATCAACCCAACTTGTCTCACTGCCTGTAAACCCAACGGTTCACTAGATTCTCCCTCTAACGCGACCAAACTTACTCGCTTCATTTCTTGGTTCAAAGTCTCCACTTCTTTCTCCACACTTACATCCGTTCTCCTTCTACTTAAGACATCAGCAACCGCATTTGCTCTGCCTGGGTAGTACTGGATCTTAATATCGTAGTCCGCAATAAACTCCATCCATCGTCGTTGTCGTAGATTGAGGTCCTCCTGGGTAAATAGGTATTTAAGGCTTTTATGATCAGTGAATACATGTACCTCTTCTCCATAAAGATATGATCTCCATATCTTTAAGGCAAACACCACTGCCGCCATCTCTAGGTCATGAGTAGGATAGTTCCCCTCGTGCTTTCGCAATTGCCTTGAAGCATATGCTATCACCTTCTCGTCTTGCAACAAAACACATCCCAAGCCAATCCTTGAGGCATCTGTATAAACTGCATAAGGCTTGCCAGGCTCTGGTAGCGTCAGAATTGGTGCCGTCATCAATACCATCTTAAGTTTGGTGAATGCTTCCTCAGCTTCTGAGTTCCACACGAATGGTACATCCTTTCCGGTCAGTCTAGTTAAGGGTTACGCAATGGAGGAGAAACCTTTAACAAACTTCCGGTAATATCCGGCCAACCCGAGGAAACTTCGTACTTCCGTAACAGATGCGGGTTGCGGCCAGTCTTGAATTGCTGATATCTTTTCCGGGTCAACGGTAACTCCTTGCTCCGAGACTCGGTGTCCAAGAAATCCGATCTCTCTCTTCCAAAACCGGCATTTACTGAACTTAGCGTATAGCTTCTGAGTTCTTAACCTTTCTAGGACTTTCCGTAAATGTACCTCATATTCTTCCTTTGTCCGGGAATAGATGAGAATGTCATCAGTGAAGATGATCACAAACCTATCCAGGTAATCGTGAAACACCTCATTCATCAGCCGCATGAATACCGCTGGTGCGTTCGTCAAGCCAAACGGCATCGCCACGTACTCGTATTGGCCATACCGGGTGTTGAACGCAGTTTTCTCCGCATCTCCTTCATTGATAGCGATCTGATGGTAGCCCGAGGCCAGATCTATCTTAGAGAACCAACTTGCTCCTTGAAGTTGATCCAACAATTCATCAATTCTTGGCAACGGGTACTTGTCCTTGACCGTCACATTATTAATTCCTCGGTAGTCGATGCACAGTCTCATGGTCCCGTCCTTCTTTTTCACAAACAAAACTGGTGCTCCCCAAGGAGACGAACTCGGCCGAATAAATCCTTTTCCGGCCAAATCTTCTAACTGAGTTTTTAATTCCGCCAACTCGGCCGGCGCCATCCGATAAGGGGCTTTAGCTATCGGTGCCGTGTCGGGTTTCAAAGTAATGGTAAAAGGGTTCTTCCTTGGCGGTGGTAACGTGGTCAAAGGTTTAAACACATTCGCAAAATCTCGAACCACCGGGATCTCTTCAATCTTCAACTCCTCCTCTTCCTCATCCTCAATCACTCTTATGGCTACTAGGTATACCTCACCACTTTCTAACTCTTTTACAACCCTAGCGGCTGCTATAAAAGATACCACAGGGCTAGGTCTAATCCCTTGATACACTATTTCCGGCCTCTGACTTTCTCTAATGGTCACTCTTCCCTTTTCACAGTCTATCTGGGCCTTATACTTAGATAACCATTCCATACCAAGGATTACTTCAAAATGGTTCATAGGGGTCTCTAAGAGATTTACCTTAAAGATCCTATCACACACCTCCACAGGCACAACCACTATCATCTTTACCGATCTAAGGGCCTCAGTTACGGGGGTTTCAATGACCACATTTACTTCCTCAATCATAAAGGTTCCTCTAAACCAAGACGCTATCTTAGGAGTTACGAAACTATGGGTAGCTCCTGAATCGAACAAGACATGTGTGGGCTTCCCACCAACATTTAGTGTTCCTACCAGACCATCACAATACTATTCAATCATTCAATCATCACAGAACATGCATCACACAATAAGGGGGTTAGCGCCCATACGTACCTGTTATAGGACCGTTGGATGGTCCTGCAGAATCAAATGCCACTCCTTCAAGCGCGTAGACTCTGCCTGCTGTGGCTTGGCGCTTGGCTGGGGGAGGTCCAATTGCCAGTCGAGTGGGTGGTGCAGGAAGACTTCCTCTTTGCATGCAGTTCGTTGCGAAATGACATTTCTCTCCACATTTGAAACATACAACAGGGGTGGACATCGGGTTAGGAGTAGTTATTAGGTTACGGGTATTTGGACAGTTTCGTGACATATGTCCCTCTCCTCCACAAGTAAAGCAAAACCTGGGGTAACTCGGTCCTCCTTGTCCACCGGTCCTCCCACCACGATACTGACCAAAATTCCTCCCTCCGCGGAATCCTCCGCGGTTCGCCCTTGGAGCTGAATTCAAACCGTGATCGCTCTCTCCTCTCTTTTTGTTTCTTGCCATCTTTTCTTGATTCAAATAAGTCTCTACATTCACAGCCTTCTCTATTGCTTCATGGGGGTTTGTGTAAGTTACTGATTGTAGACGGCTGCTTATCTCCGGGTTCAAACCTTGCATGAACTGACGTGCTAAGGCCTGATCACTAAAGTTGCAATAGGTAGCAAAGCGTTGAAGCTTCATGAACTCAGCTTCGTATTCTCGAACATTTTTGTCTCCTTGTTCCAAACGCAAAAACTTCTGAGTCAAACGGTCTCGAGCTTCAGGTGGAAAGTATTTCTGTTCAAATTCTTCCCTAAACTTTTCCCACGTATTGATCGCATAACCAGTCTGGCGATCAATACTATTCCACCATCCTAATGCCTCCTTCTCTAAATAGTATACCCCTATATCCTTCTGAAACTCTTCAGGGCACCTTGTCGCAGCGAAATTCTTCTCAAGACACCTTAACCATGCGTCTGCCTCGTATGGGTCCGGTTTTCCTCCATACTTGTAGGTTCCCAGAGTTTTCATAGTAGTCACGATCTTTAAGTAGTTTGGAGTCTTAGTCCTTTCTGGCTCAGGATTCGGTGCAGCCCGTTCAATAATTACTTTGGAGAGTAACTCATGAACCATTCTCAAGGTAGGGTCAGCTCGCCTTTGCCTTCCTTCGTCTCGCCTTTCATTATTGTTCTTCCCTCCATCTTGGTTTACTGGCTCAGGTTGCCTTTGATTGCTTATCGGGGTCGACGATCGAGTTCCTGAACTTCCATTCTCAGATCCTGCGGGACTCAATGAATGATGAGTCGAGTCGTCTGCACTCGACTCCCAATTAGGATCGGTTTCTGTAGCCTCTGAACTCTTTAATTCTACTTCAGTCTCAGTGGCGCGACTACGCCTAACAGGGTTTCTGCGTCCTTGATTCGGATACAAATACTGACTGAATGTTTCCGAACGCTGTCCCTCTTCATCCCAACTCACTGACCATCCCCTCAACCTTCTATCGCCCAGTCCACAGACAGACATCTGTTACAAGGAAACCAACAACTTAACAACCTATTGAGCGGAACATACCGGAATTCCTAATTGGCTTTCGTGGCACCTTTGACTCGATAAAACGCGGAAAACACTGAAAACACTGGTCCTGTGAGCATGATCATGAACCATGCTCTGATACCACCATTTGTAACACCCCCGAACCGGACTAGGAAGGATTGGACAAACAACAATCAAACAAGAACATGCTCGGCCAACCACAACCCTAAACCGATCCGCAGATGTCACAAGTCGGGGTTAACTAGCAGATCAGTTCATTCCAGGACGAATCCGAAAACAGAACCGTTCCGAAAGCTAACTCCGATACCTCTCGACCTTAGCCTAAGGCTTTTCAACCCGTACTTCGGTCTCGAGTTATGTTAGCCCGGACAAGGACTAATATCATTCAAGCCAGTCAAAGTTCACAAAACATTTCCTTTATTAATTCTTTAAACATCTAAAACAGAGTTTTGCAAACTGAAATCGAACAGCGGCCGCACTTTAAGATCCAAAAGGTCGGAAAACTTAACATACTTTCTTACAATGAGTCTTTTGCAAAAAGCCAAGCAAACTACTTCCGGTAGTCCTACGTTCCGCCCCTCAATCTACAAGCTACTCAAGGGTTACCTGCAAAGGGGTAGAAAAAGGGGTGAGTAATCGGGGAGATTACTCAGTGAGTCCGAGACCAAAACAATTCCCAACCCAAACCCAAACAAGCAAGCAACGAGAATATCAATCCATCATGCAAATAACTTAAGCGAAGCAATTTAAAACACACAACCAACACCACAGTCCTCCACACACATGCCGTATCCCTCCCCGTGAACCACTCCAGCACTTGTTATCACAAAGACAAACAAGTCGGAACTTCACCACACCAAAACCGAACACCGGCAAATGACTCAGTGTATTTCGGCCCGGCTCCGTCTCACTACGAACACCGTCTCATAACCCGTCGGGTACACTCGGCCCTAGGCTGCAATCCCGTCTCTCCGAGTCTTCCCTTCCATCTCTCAGTACATTCGATACGGGGGATACGGACTTACCACCACACAACTACCTCATCACACCATCACAACACCACACACCACCACCACACAACCATCTCATCACACCATCACCGCACAACACCACCACTTACACTTCACAACAACCACATCCTGCAATACAAGTTAGTTCAACAATTCCGGATCCAGAATGACATAACCCAAAGCGCAACGCGGCACCCAGAGTTACATCACGCCGATCCTCATGCAACACTCAATCATGCAATTTCAATAGACCAACCACCACACATGCATAAATAATCACATCATCAAGCATCCAACTCATGATAAGAAATTCCATCGACGGTCGGATCTATGGTACAACGCTTTCACGCATAGCATAGAACATTATCGGGGATGGGCTACTAAGGTCGGAGACTCACCTTAACCGAAGACTTCTGATCTCTACCAACTTCTATCCACGATCTAAGCTTCCTATGGCTCACTCACACACTAACTTATTTTCTCTCTCTAACCTTATAAGTTTTATCACTCTTGGTTTATGGTTTATGAAGGAATTTGTGAATGAGGATAACTGAAGAGGTCTGGGGGTATTTATAACCATTCAGGAGCTCTACCCCTCCTTGTCTGCCAAGCAAAACACGTGGGTAGTGGGTCCCTGACTGACCTTCCTTGACTTTTCTCGGTATTGCCCATTTTTCGAGCTTCGAACGGCTTATGTCATAAAAACCACGTCCGCCGTCCAAAATGCGATCTGATTTTTTTCTAAATGCTCTTTCAGATGTCCTTAGAATTTCCACAAAGTTTCACTCCATTTGGCCGGCTTACGCATCTCCTATGACCAAATCTTCTCGGCTTATCGCATCTCGGAGTTCCTTAGTATTTGCATCATAACTTCTGCGGCTGCCGTCCAAAAAGAGATCTGTTTCTTTTACAATACTACTCCAGGTGTCCTTAGTATCTCCACAAAATTTCATCTCATTTGGATGGGTGAAGCACCTCCTTTGACAAAATATTCTGGCCTTATCTTATCTCGGACCTTCTTGATGTTTTCTTCATAACATCTGCTTCAACCGTCCAAAACTGTATTTTCTTAGTTCATACGCTTCCTCTGCGTGTCCTTAAGAACTAAAAAAAATCTTAGAATGTTTTGACGGGCGACGCACCATCTGTGAATTATTTCGCTCGGAGTGTCCTTTCTTCGGGTCTATCGGCTTCTTTGATTTTTATAGGTCGCGTCAGAATTTTTCTTGAGATGAATCCTTTTGAATTGACTCCATTGATGTCTTGGGCATCTGCGATCCAATTCCTGGAAGTTTGAAAATTGTCTGCACCATCCTTCCGAATTTATTTCTGACTCAGGGTATTTTCTTCTCCGTATCGGGGTATTACATCAAGAGTCATTTTCTTCAACTGAAGAGTCAAGTCTTAATTTTCATTCAAGTTTTATCTTAATTTCGAAACCCCCAAACATCCTTTGCTATAGGTATCGCCAAAACTATTGTAAACAATAATCAACTTTTTATCAAACTCTTTTCGTTTTCGAAACTCCCTTTGAGAGAGATTCTCATCTGTTCTTCGTTGAACAAACCTGTTGCTTGGTGTGTCATATCCGATCAACAAACCTTCTTCTATTGTCTAGGTGTGTCATATCCTAGGATAGTTGGAGTTGGAATATCAAGGGGAATTCCGCACCCCTTGTGAGACCATTCGATCCACATCACCTTTACCCAGGCTAGTAGCTCGTGGTTGGAGCCATATCCATCTATCAATCCATCCAGTTCTGTGAAGTGTTAGTATCCTTCTCAGTTCATATCCAACCTTAACCGACTTTCAGGTGCAATTCATTGGGAAAATTGTATCATTTGGTATCAGAGCACACTTGAAGGATTGATATCGTTCTAACTCCATCTTTCTCATCTTCCATCAAATTTCTTTTCTTTCTTCCATCGATTTCTTTTCTGTCTATCTGTTTGCTAGTTGAGCCAGTCTCAATCCTAGATCAAAAAAAAGAAAAGCAAAAAAAAAAAACAAATCAGAAAAAAAAAGAAAAAAAAAAGAGGAAATCGATCTATAAAAGGAGGGCTTGGTCAATCAACTAGCCAAAAAAATCTTGCAATCTGCCTATCTTTCTTCTTCAAATCCGTTTGTTGATTGGGTTGATTCACTGGGCTTGATCGGGATTTGTTCCTTTAGAACCTTTGAGAGATCATTGAGTGATAAACACAAAGAGAGAAACAGTTTGGGAAGAAACAATTGTGATTTAGGAAAGGCTGCCTGAAAACGCTTCTGAAGAAAGTTTTTGCTTCTAATCGTGTTTGTTAGTGCTTGCAGTGACAATATGTTTGGTCTTCAAAAGAAATCTAGCCATGAGAAGATCCCACACAAAGGCGTTTTCAAATCCACTTCTAAAACCTTGTTTGATAGTGAGCAACCAATTTTTAGAAATAAGAAACAGTTTGCTTTTGACAAGTTTGGTTTTGTGCAGGAAGAGCCACGCCTAAGGAGGTCACATGAGAAGCCCAACTGTAGAGGCAGAGAGCAATCCAAACCGACCAGAGAAGAAGCAGATCAAGATCACAACCATGGTGGACAAAGGAGGCTTCAAAACCGGTTTGACAGCCATGTGTTTTGTGAAAACTTTAAGAAGCAAATGATGAAAACACTTAAGGCCGTGAGTAAGAGCAAGAAAGAGAGCACAAGCTCACGCACATCAACCAATACTGGAGCTGACCAACAGATTTTCATCAGTGCAGAACCCAAAGGTATCTCTGAATTCTCTGTTTTGGAGAATATTGCTGATCCATCTTGTTTGTGTCAAGACAGAGTATCCAACTCAAGAGAATACAACAGCCATGACCTCAATGAGCTAGAGGACGTGCCTATTGTGTTATATGAAGAAGCTGATAGCATCCCTGAAGAGAAGGAAGAATTCTTAGATGTTTTGCCAACTTTTGATGAGAATGAAGAAGATCTATTTCAGTGCATGACATCTTGTGAGGATAAGTTTAATTCTCCTTCTTCTGAATTTTATTTTTGTTATTGAGAATGAACAAACTAGTGAAGAACTTACCTGTCTTAAACCGGAGCTGCAAAGTTGCCTTGGTTTTATTTCACAGGTCCAAGAAGAAAGCTATGCAGAAAAATCACAAGAGAGTTTGCCACATGAAGATGTCTTGGAGGAAAAAGCAAGCCTTGTACCAAAACCGCCTTTTCACTCATTCCTTGGTGAAAACCCCATCCAGCACTGTAAGGGAATTGGTGTGAACAATAATTTTCCTAGCTTGTTTGTTCTAGTTACTCCTCATGAAGAAAAATGTTTTGGCTTAGAAAATGTGAAAGAATTTTGTGTTTCTGAATTTGTTTTTGATAAAATGATTCATCTTTTGAAACACTTTAATCTGGGATTTTTTTCATTTGCTGCAATTTTTCATTTGCTGCAATTTTTCCTGAGTTTAAAACTTATCACAAACGATTTGGTTTTGAAAATTTGGAGGATTTTGGCATGAAAAACTTGTTTCAGAAAATGGGATTCAATCTTTTCAAAGGTTTCAGCATGATAAGATCTTTATGCAAAACAGTTTTCGGTTTGAAAAAGTGTGTGATTCTAGTCTTGTTTTGAAATCCTTTGGAGAATCTGTGAAATCTTTTGCTGTGAGGATTTGTGGTTTCAAAAGCATGGTGTGACAAACTTGACTTGGAAGGAAAACATTTTTGATAAAAGATTTTCTAGGCTGAAGCAAGTGTTCATGTTTTCTGAAAAAGCCGTGTGTGAATTTAGATTATTTCAGAACATGTGTGCATCTGATTGTTCTCTGAATGAGGATTGGTTTAGGAAACTGCGTGAGTTTCTTATGACTAGCAGAATCTTGATGTTTGAAAATGCTGAAAAGGTTTCTAAGTGGGAACCATTCAATCAGTTTGTTTGCATTGAAACTTCATTGAATGTTTTGTGTTCAAAAAGAGATTTATGTGTCAATGTGTGTCATCATGCCAAACTGGTCTATGAAAATGCTTTAGATGATGATCCCAGGAATCTGAGTCCTCTTCTAGACGTCCTTACTCCACAGAGATTGCTTGTGTATTTCTTTTGCACCCTTGATGTGGTTCTTCTAATATTTGTGAAAGGACAGGTTGAACAAGTAAAGGAATCTGTTTCCATCGAAAAGAAGATCACCCTGGTTCCTTTGTCACCACATGAAGTGCAAGAAGACCAAGTCCAGCTGAAGCAGAGCAGAGATAAAGCTAATGGCCAAGAAGAAATAAAATCGGCCAAGGAAAGGAACAGTAAGGAAGCCCTTCCTAAATCTCAGCTAAGTTGTCCGGATCTCAACATTAAGGACACCCTTCCTAAACCTCAGGTAAGTCGTCCTAACTTGTTCATTAAACTGGGTGGAGTGAAGAAAGCTTTGTTTTCTAAACAATCTATGGTGTTGCTTATCTACAAGGGAAGCTTACTAACCTCTTCTGACCTTGCACTGGAGATTCCAAGTGATTCGAACCAACTTTTGCAGGAGTTTATTGACATTTTCTCTGAAGAAAACCCGGATGGATTACCTCCTCTTCGAGGTACAGATCATCAGATTGACTTTGTGACAGAACCAGTCTTTATGTCATTCCCTTATGACTACCCCAAGAAGCACTGTAAGGAATTTGATTTGTTTAGGGCAGAGTCTAATTTGTTTGTTTGGGTTTGTGCTCTTAATGAAAAGCCATTTGGTTTGGAGAAAAATCAAGAGTTTTGTGTTTCTGAATTTTCTGAATTTGTTTTCAACTTGATTACAATTTCTGAAACATTCATCTCTGAACAGCATTTGATTGATCATGTTTTAAAAAGATTTTCTGAATTTACAATGATCATCTCATGTTTTGATAAAGCCGTGCTTGTCGAAAGAACACTTTTGGATTTTTGGTACTCAACTCAGTTCTGGGTTTTTGATAAAATCTTTGAGGTTCATAAAAAGCATTTGGAACTTGCTTTGAATGTTATATGCATGGAGAACTTGTTTGGGCATCTTCAGAATTTGCTTGATTTGAGATCACTGCCTGATTTTTGGAGTTCTAATCACATTCTTGTTCGTGATATAGTTTTTGAAAATCATGAAAAGCAATTGGGATTTGTTCTGATCTATTTATGCAATGAAAAATTGTTAGAGCAACCTGAGGGTTTGATAAACTATTCCTTTTGTACACTTGATGTGAGTTTTCTAGTTGTGAAAGCACAGGATAAACAGGTGCAGGAAATTATTGAGAAAGGACTGATGATCCGTGTCTTTGATAAGCATGATGCTAATGGAACAAAGGAGCATTTGAACCAGGAACAAACGTCTCAAATGGGAGCAAGCAAGAGGAGCCAACAAATGACTTGTCAGTCTGGAATTTGGAACTGGAAGTACCTAAGGAAAGCGATTCCCACAGCCCAAGGAAGTTCCATTCCAACACTTTTCTTCACTTTTCTCCACATGATTGTTTCCATAATCTTTTACTTTGTGTCTAACTCGTTTCTTCATGTGGTAGGAGAAATGGATTTGAGGACAAATCCTTTTCAAGGGGGAGGGGATGATACAATCGTGGATGCTTTCCTTGATGCTTTCCGCTATTGTATCAGTTGTGATCAAAACCCACACTCTCTAGATTAATAGCTATAAATGCCTAAACATCGAAAAGAATCCAATAATCGGAAGATACTGAGTTCCATGTCAACTCTCGTATCCGTATAAACCATAAGTTCGCAGGAAAAGCCTGCGTGGCCAAGTTGATCTTTGCGGAAACTGGCCAAGCTGATCTTTGTGGAAACTATCTATGCTAAAAGGGTGCCAACCTGGAATCCTTCCAAGGTGCGACATGGAATCCTTCCAAGGTGCCGACCTGGATTCGGGTAGGCAATGCCGAGCTGAAAATGCCGAGCTGAAAATGTACGTAAACTATCCCAATCAACTTATACGAGAAAACGACTCTTTCCGTAAACAAAAAAAAGTGCCTAGCTGAACTGTCCCAACAATCTGAACTAGTGATATTCAGCTCGGCGGCACGAGCCCAAGACATGCCGAGCTGAATTCACGACATTCAGCTCGACACCTTAAAGGCCTAAGTGTGCTGAGCAGAATCTGTGACATTCAGCTCGGCACCCTCAAGTCAGGAACATGCCGAGCTGAGTCCATGTCATTCAGCTCGGCACCATCATCCCGAAATCTGCCGAACAGAGTTTTTACAAGTCTCGTACAATTCGTATCTTTGCGTATTCTCCGAGCTAAGACTTTGACCGAGCTGGAATGTTGATCTTGGCTTAGCCTGATCCCAACTTCAGAAACAGTTGATCAACATTCCTGAGCTGACTTCATAACTCTCTTCCGATCATTAGAATTCAACTTCATATTTTTGTCTTCGCATGTTCCTTTTACTGACAACTTCGTTCTATTCCAGATATACGAAAACATCGAGGATTCGGCGTATAAAACCAAAGTCAAGACATCAAGCCACGATTAAATCGAAGGAAGGATCGAACCGAAGGCATAAAGACAAGCTAGGCCGAAATACACAAACAAGCTGAATTAGAAGAGACAAGCTTTTGGGCCTTGCCGCATTAGGTCAAAGTCGGTAGCTCGAGAAGGACTTCGCAACGTCCCACATCGCTAAGACGAGATCTCGAGACTCTAGACTACTTAGTATAAATAGACACTTTTGTATTCACTTTCAAATCATCCCAACTTCTCGTACTTTACGGCTTATGCTTTAGTCTAGAACTTTTGCTTACAAGTATTGTACGAAAAGCTTATTCGACGCAAAGTCAATAAAATTCCTTTTACGATCTCTTTTCTCAAGTTCTTCCTAGTAATCTCGGAATCCCCCAAGTTACTTTACAATTTCAATTGTGCGAGTTTCGGCTCCCACAATTTGGCGCTAGAAGGAGGGTGGTGAGAAATTTTCTTACTCTTATGCACAAGAGAGAACGAGATCGGAAAGAATGACTGTCGGTGGTGATCGCCGTATGGAGACGGAAGAAACTCTCGCGACAAATCCGCAAGTCGCAGGAAGCTCGGGAACAACGGAAGCTTCGATGGAAGAACTAAAGGCGGCGATGGAGGCCTTGCGAGGAAAGGCAGAGGAACAAGCAAAGGCGAACAGCATCTTGACCATGCAGCTGCAGGAGATGCAGCTGAGCGAGGAAACGAGAGAGCCTCATCCCGAAAGAAACAACCTTCACGGAACGCCGAGGATCCTCCCAAGGCAACAACCAAGACTCAGCAATGAGTAGACCCCGGTGGGACGAAGACCTCACTCTTCGCTTCCACCACCACTTCGTCGATCCCCGCAACGGAATGGACGAGTTACCATGTCCTTTTTAACAACGCTCAGCGGGAAAGGGAAGGCTCTCCTCCCCAAAAGACCAGATCACGACCAGCCCGAGGATGGAGAAATCCGAGGGGCGCAAGATGCCTCTAAACATGCTCACGATCTCTGGAAATGAGAAACCACTCAACAAGTGCAGGAGGACCCGGACCTAAGTGCATCAGAACTCCCAAAAGGAGGCAACTCCAGATCAGGGCCAGCCCGATGAGTTTTCCGAGCTACGCGAGTAACTCATCCGACCACGAGATGAGATGAAGATCGTGAGATCGGAAATCCATCGAACGATCAGCTCCGATCCAGAGATAGATCGTGTCCTTAAGGAAGCGCAAATAACTCTGTTCAGGGCACGGATCACAAAAGCCAAGCTTTCCGATCCTGGAAAGGTAAAAGTCCAGTACTATGATGGAACTACTGACCCGAAGGCTCATCTAACGGCTTTCCGCATTGCAATGGGCTGTGCCAAGTTCAAGATGGGCGAACAAGACATAGGTCTCTACCTATTTTTTTTATAACACTTGAAAGGGTCAGCACTCGAATGGTTCTCCCGCCTAGACCGGGATTCCATCGACAATTTCGAACAGCTCGCCGAGGCTTTTCTTAAACAATACTCGATGTTTATAAGCCGCGAGGCTTCCGAGAGTCTGCGCAGCATCATGGAACGATTCAAAGTGATCGCTTCGAAGATTGATAGCCTTAGCAACAACGCAACTTTCGAGGCCTTCAGAAAGGCACTTTGGTTCGAATTCCGATTCCGGGATGCAATATCTCTAAAACCACCAACGTCTATCAAAGATGCTCTCCATAAGGCATCCAAATACATAATCCACAAAGAGGAGATGAAGGTGCTGGCGCAGAAACACCGAGGGTTGAAACCCTCGAATCACACTGCGCTTTCAGCTCCGACTAATTCGGGCGGTAAGCAAGGCAGTCAAAATACCAGGTACGTGCACTTCTAGGGAGGAAACTCGGGAGGAGCTCACAACTACCAAGTCGGCTCGGACAAACCTCGCTCCTATTCCAAATGACTAGGCTTTGAGGAAAAGGCCTACTGCAAACATCACCGCTGCAACGGGCACTCAACGGTGAATTGCTGAACCCTGAAAACAAAGCTGACGGCCAAACTCTTGGCTAGAGAGCTCGACGGAGCCATCAGTCTTCAACATCTCGACCCAGGAGAACAGGAGTCCGACAGCGGAGCTCTGGAAGCCGGCCCTGTTGAAGAAACAGCTAACGTCCGGCCGAACGATGCGTCCAAACACGGAATAAGAAACAATAAAGGGACTGCAACTAGCAACCGCCAAAAAAACCATATGATAATGGGTGGATCTCAGTACTGCCTGGACAAAGCCTTGTCCATTAAAGCCTTCCAACGAAGGGCCGATACCAGCGCAAACTGCTCGCATCCCTCCCCTGCTATGGACAGTGTCGTGACCTTCAAAGAGAGCAAGGCTGAAGGGATCGACCAGCCTTACAATGATCCTCTCGTAATAGAGTTGGTCGTGAGAGATTATGACGTCGCCAGAGTCCAGGTTGATATGGGCAGCTCGGTTGATGTCATCTATCGGGACACTCTCGGAAGGATGAACATTGACCTGTCAAATATCGTGCCAACTCTGAAACCATTGACTGGTTTCCCTGGAGAAACGTTTATGACCTTAGGGACCATCGTGCTCCTGGGTCCATGCCAGAGTGGTGATGAGAATCGTCGAATTCTACTTCGCGGAATACCCGACCATCTACAACATCATCATGGGAACGCCGTGGATCAACTCCATGCAAGGCATTCCATCGACTTGAGAGAGTGGAAACATTTTGGGGGAGCCAAAAAGAATCACAGATCTGCTTTCTAAGGGAACACAAACTTCGGAACATGAAGACGATATCTGAAGGACAAACCAAGCGAAGCAAGACATAGGCGAAGGTCACTCTGACTGATAAGACGAAATAACCGGATAGCAACAAACAACCCAACGATGCTATCCCCCAGAAACCCGAGGCTCCTGAGACAAACAACGTCTCCTAACAAACAAAACCTTAGGGTCCGTTGTTACTTTGCAAAAAGAAAAAAAATTGAAAAAAAAAACTGATGTAAGAACTAAAAAACGAGATGACTTGATCCTCGAAAGAGGTACATAGGTAACTCACTTTCGGGCGAGTTCAGCTGTCCTCCTTTTTTAAAAAAGGGAGGAGGAGGTGTACACATACACTAACTCATGCCAGAGTCATCGCATCTCTAACTTTGGGAACTCACAAAGTTTCAAAGCATTTGGGTACGAAAAATTGAGCCCGTACGAGAAATGTAACTCGAAGACTTCACCGAAACTGAGATCACTGGTTTCGGTGGAAGATCAATCCAAGACTTCGCCGAAACTGAGATCACTCGTTTCGGCCAAAGATCATTCGAAGACTTCACCAAAACTGAGATCACATGTTTCGGCTGATGATCATTCCAAGGCTTCGCCGAGACTGAGATCACACGTTTTGGCCGAAGATCGTTTCAAGGCTTCGCCGAAACTGAGTTCACCCGTTTTGGCCGAAGATTATTCAAAGACTTCGCCTAAACTGAGATCACTCGTTTCGGTGGAAAATGATTCCAAGACTTCACCGAAACTGATATTACTCGTTTCGGCCAAAGATCGAATCAAGACTTCGCCGAAACTGAGATCACTCGTTTCGGTCGAAGATCATTCGACGGCTTCGCCAAAACTGAGATCCCTCGTTTCGGCCGAAGATCATTCCAAGACTTTGCCGAAACTGAGAACGTCTCGTTTTGGCCAAATATTCAAGTCGAGAATCAATCAAAAGCGCGCTCTATAAGAAAAGGTCAGGTATATCCTCGGCCTAACATCTGAACAGTATATCCCGGATGATATTTGTATTTGTTTATCAGAGAGAGGGAACCGTAAGGCATGAACCGCAAGTCTTAACACTCTAAATAAACTCTCAAACCCGACAAACACCCCGTGGTACGCTGGTTTAAGACATCTCAGAAACATATTGCTGCACCCACCAGCTAGCAAGAGATTATAAACATGTTTCAAAAGTCGAAAAACAGGGGGACCGTAAGACGAGACTATCGGAAACTGTTGGGGTCAAAATCCCCTCCTCGGAGATTGATGAGACAAAAGCCCGAACCAACGGTTGAACATTTCATATTCTGGCAGGAAGCCCACGAAATGAGACCAAACGCCTGCCCGGGACAAAGCTCTTGGCCTAACCGGTCGCAGATGAACTAGACGGGTAGTGACCATTTGTACTCTTTCCTTATCCTTGGTTTTTTCCCAAAGGGTTTTCCGGGAAAGGTTTTTACGAGGCAAATTGGTTCACTAATCTTAAACCCGTTCAGGAGCCGACCAAGTCGCTCCGACCAAATGCCCGTCGGACCAAGCTCTTGGTCTGGTCATATGGATGAACTGAACTCTCAACGGCCTCTCAAGACGAATCTTTTGCATATTTTCCCAGCCCGGAGCATTTACCGAGCCAAGACATGAGCTACGGCCGGACCTCACCCTCACAGACCGGCCCCGGAAGCTATTTCCCGACTATTGGGCCTCGGCCAATAGTTCCCGAAGAAACATCGCGCCATTTAAATACGGACTACACGCTGTTCAGAACATGGAACCATCGAGGAGTTTACTTAAAATAAACCGGAGTCAAGGCTTTACCTAGAAAATCGGACCAGAGTATTAAAAAGACAAGCTGGGCCAAAACGAGACAAATGGGCCGTAATGGAAGAAACAGGGCAGCGGCCTATTAGGGTTATTGGCGGCTGGGAAGGGATTTTTACAACGTCCCACATTGCTTAGATTAGTCTTTGAGACCCCAGACCATCTCATATAAATAGACCCACTTGTATTCACTTTCAGATCATCCCAACTCAAGTGCAAGAGCTTTCGAGATATAAGACAATAAGCTTTCACGAATATTTTTGTACTTAGAGAAATTATTAATAAAAGTCTATTTCTCATCTTTTTACTTTTTTGCCCTTGGTTCTTGTTTAATAGAATTTTCGGAGCCCCGGAAAATATAAATTTCGACAGTGTGAGTTTCGGCTCTCACAGTTTGGCGCCGTCTGTGGGGACGAGAAATATTCTTTATTCAAGAACAACAGGAAACCATGACCACCGGAGAAAGAACCGACGATGCCAACAACCAACCGACCGGAGGAGCGGCTAGAGCCGGCACATCCGCCGCAGGAACGTCTGCGACCAGGGCAACAACAACCGGAGCCGTCATCGCTCCACAACCCCGATTCGGGATGCCAACAGGAGGATCCGTGATAACGGAAGTGGCCAACTCTGGCCCGACCGACCTAGCCGGAGATATCACGGCGATCGAAGACCTGAGAAACATGATAGCGGGATTAGCGGAACGACAAGATATGCAAGCAAGAACGACGACACAATAAATAACGGCCATCCGAGAACTGGCGCAAAGTTCTCAACCGAGAAGACACCTCCGCTTCTCACCGCTAACAAGCATCCTCGAAAGACAGAATCCCGGCGAGCAAACCCAAATCGGGACGAGAGCCGAGCTATCGGCACCACCGCCGTTACAATGGCAGAGCGCGACAAGGCAAACAACCGAGTAACCCGTCTCGACTACGACCGACGAAGAAGTCACATTCGGGGCCGACTGCCGCGACGAAGATGAAACAGATGAAGAAGAAAGAAACCTCACCGAAGAAGAAAATAACCTCTTGGTAAACCAGCGGATAACAGCAGAGGAGCAAGAGAGAGCCGGCCGGATGAACCGAGCTGCTAGCCGGAAAAAGTAAATAGACGAGCTACGCGCTCAAATGGAGCTAACGACGAACCAGATAAGAGAAATGCGATCTCAAGTCCACAAGGCGACTAGTTCGGCTCCCGAGATCGACCGAGTTTTGGAGGAAACTCAGAAGATTCCCTTCACGTCGAGAATCACGAGTACGAGACTTTCCGACCCCGGCAAACTCAAGATCCCATTCTACGAGGGAACGACGGAACCAAAAGCACATATGACGGCGTTCCATATCGCAACGAGTCGGGTTAAGTTCAAGCCCGAGGAAAAAGATGCTGGCTTCTGCCTCCTATTCGTCGAGCATTTGAAAGGGGCAGCTTTATCGTGGTTCTCGCGATTGGAAAGAGACTCGATCGATAGCTTTGATCAGCTATCCGCGGCCTTCTTAAAGCATTATTCGCTTTTCATAAGCCGCTCAACATCCGATGCAGACCTCTACTCATTGTCGCAAGGGCCCGAAGAGAGCCTTAGGGAGTTTATCGAGAGGTTACAAAGTAATCGTATCGAAGATCGATGGTCTAAGCGATAACGCAGCGATAAATGCTCTGAGGAAGTCTCTATGGTACACCTCCAGCTTCAGGAAAGAGATCACTATCAATCCCCCAGTCACCATACACGATGCTCTCCATCACGCCTCAAACTTCGTAATTCACGAGGAGGACATGAAAGCTCTAGTCAAAAGGCATCAGCCGCAGAAAATGTCGAAAAGTCCGGCGCAGCCAAAAAATATCCCGACGGAAAGAAGAAGCAAATGCGGTGGCAGAGAAGAGGAACCCGAAGCAAGCGGAGCACATAACTACCAGATAAACGCAAGATACCCGTTCAATGGACATGGCAGAGGGTCAACACCCACCTGGGCTAGGATGGGCTACGACGAGAATGCTTACTGCACTTACCACCGAGCCAGAGGACACTCAACCGAACACTGCAGGACAATTGGAAGAAGACTCGCAGCTAAGCTGCTCGCCGGAGAACTCGGAAAAGATATACCCTAGAGAGTCTCGGAGTACCCGAAGAAGATAACGAAGTCCAGGCGAAACGACTCAATCAAGAGCGTCCCGAGAAGACTGCGGAGGAAGCACCCAAACGAGGAAGAAGGCCAAACGGAGACGACCAAACTGTTGGGGTCAAAATCCACTCCTCGAAGATTGACGGAACGAGAAGTCAAGGTCGTGATCAAATGGAACTTATCCCGAACATGGAACGGACAAGCTAAGGCAAACTGCCCACGATCCGTCCAAGACATCAACCGGCGGCTGGGACAAGGCCAGCCGCCGGGTCTTCTTACACCCACGGCCGGCGGCTGGGATAAGGCCAGCCGCCGGGTCTTCATTGATCCACGACCGGCGGCCGGGATAAGGCCAGCCGCCGGATTGTCTTGGTCCATCAACCGGCGTCCGGGACAAGTGCCAGCCGCCGGATCGTCACACGTCCATGACCGGCGGCCGGGACAAGTGCCAGCCGCCGGATCTTCACACGACCATGACCGGCGTCCGGGACAAGTGCCAGCCGCCGGATCATCACACGACCATGACCGGCGTCCGGGACAAGTGCCAGCCGCCGGATCATCACACGACCATGACCGGCGTCCGGGACAAGTGCCAGCCGCCGGATCATCACACGTCCATGACCGGCGGCCGGGACAAGTGCCAGCCGCCGGATCCTTATGCGTCCATGGCCGGCGGCTGGGATGATTGCCAGCCGCCGGGTCTTCTCCATCCAAGGCCGGCGGCTGGGATAAGGCCAGCCGCCGGATCTTCACCACATACCAACCGGCGGCTGGGATAAGGCCGGCCGCCGGATCATCATCACATGCACACGATCGTTTCTCAAGACAAGACTCATTACCCGAACATCATCCAGTCGACCGACCATCATGCCCGGACCGACCCGAGGATCATCCTTTGCATGTTCTGACTCCAAAGACGTCCATAAACACTCCCCGAAGGACCGTGACGAACGTCCAGCCGTCCGTGGATCAGTCGCCGAGCACACGAGCTAGAGGAACCGGCGGCTGGCCATCAACACCGAAACCGGCGGCTGGAAGTTCAAACAAAAAACGGGCGGTTCAAATCTCAGAAGTCGTAAAACGCTCGGGACACTATTCACGCGGGAAAAACCGTTAAAAACACTATTCATCCCGAGACAAGGTTAACCGAAAGATCGAATTGAGCTTAAACCGAGATTCGGATTACTATTCATCGGGTTACTATTCACGGATCACTATTCATCGGCGGGCCGGATTTGGGTCAGAACGCGCGGACGGATCACGGAAGACTCTCGGGCCGGAAATCGGGCCCAAAAAGCTTAAGTCGGCGGCTGGGAAGGAAGGACAAAGTCCCACATCGGAAATCTGAAGTCTTAGCCTCCTAGGATTGTCAGTATATATATGTACGCTCATGTAAGGTTTAAATCCATCCCATATCCGAGTATTAGGAGTTTTAGCAATTTAAGACTATTCAGCTTTTGCTATTTTCCCTTGTACTTTCGGAAAATATCAATAAAATCTCCCTTTTCATCTTTTTTGCATTTTCGGTCCTTTAGTTCTTTATAAATAGAATTTTCGAGCCCCCATTAAATATAAGTTTTGACAGTGTGAGTTTCGGCTCTCACAGTTTGGCGCCGTCTGTGGGGAGGAGAAATATTCTTAACCCTAAGAACAAAAAGGATACCGAACGAAGACAATGACCAGAAGAACTGACGACATCACCAACCAACCAACCGGAGCAGCAACCGGAGTGGGACTTCCCGCCATTAGCACGTTGGCGGCCGGAACCGGAACGACCGCCGCCGGGACATCCACCGACGGAGCAGTCGGAAATCCCGGGACTTCGCCCAGGGCCCTCGCCAGATACGGAATGCCACTCGAAGATCCAGTCATCACGGAAACGGCCAACGCCGCCCCGGAGAACGCAGCAATCACCGAACTGCGGAACATGGTAGCCGAAATCGCGGAGCGGCAGAACAGGCAAGAAAGAGCGGCCGCATGAGAAAGAGCGGCTTCCCAAGAACCAGCACACGTCCCCCGGACGTTAGGAGTAAGACGCCTTGTCTTCACCCCGCGAGCAGACCCAACGGGCCGTCAGAATCCAGACGAACAAACCCCCGTCGGAACAAGGAAAGAGCTATCAGCACCACCCCCGCTGTACCGGAAGAGCACCACTGGGCGAACAGCCGAACGGCCAACTTCCACGGTGACCAACGGCGAGAACTCGAGAGACGTCACGAACAGAGCCGAAAACGAAACTTACGACGAGGCTGGAGATCTGAACGCGGACGAAGAAGAGCTCCGCTGGATCGAAGAGCAGGAAAAGGAGGAACGAGAGGCCAGAGCTAATCAATCCGCTAGCCGAAGGGACGAGCTGGATGAGCTCCGTGCCCGCCTAGAACTCACGACAAGTCAGATGAAGGAGGTAAGGTCGCAGGTCCATAAAGCAACAAGCGCGGCCCCGGAAATTGACCGCGTCCTAGAGGAAACGCAAAAGATCCCGTTCACTTCGAAGATCACCAGCGTCAGACTCTCTGACCCGGGCAAAATCCGAATTCCCTTCTACGACGGGACAACTGATCCAAAGGCCCACATGACAGCCTTCCGCATCGCTATGGGACGTGCTAGGTTCAAACCCGAAGAGAGGGACGCAGGATTCTGCCTCCTCTTCGTGGAGCATCTGAAAGGATCAGCCCTGTCGTGGTTCTCGAGGCTAGAGAGAGATTCAATTGACGGTTTCAAGCAGTTGTCGACAGCCTTCTTGAAACATTACTCGCTGTTCATAAGACAGTCGACATCCGACGCGGATCTTTACTCGCTGTTGCAGGAACCCGAAGAAAGCCTCCGAGATTTCATCGAAAGGTTTAAAGTGATCGTCTCGAAAATTGACGGACTGAGCAACAGTGCTGTGATCAACGCCCTGAAGAAGTCCTTGCTGAAGACTTCGAACTTCCGAAAGGAGATTACCGTGAACCCACCAATCACCATTCAAGACGCTCTCCACCGCGCTTCCAACTTCGTCATCTACGAGGAAGACATGAGGGTCCCGGCCGGAAAACACCAATCCTCAAAATTGGTCGCCAAAGGCACGGTGCAACCTTCTAACTTTCCAAACGAGAGAAGAAGTAGGCGAACCGACCGAGATGAAGAACCCAACCCGGGCGGAGCGCATAACTACCAGATAAACACGGAGAGACCATATAATGAGCGCAACAAGGGACCATGGAATACATGGACTCGACCAGGATTCGACGAGAGCGCCTTCTGTACCTTCCACAAGACAAAAGGCCACTCAACCGAAAACTGCAGGACAGTCGGAAGGAGGCTCGCGGCGAAGCTGTTAGCCGGGGAGCTCGGAAACGGAGTGACCCTCGAGAGTCTCGGAGCCATCGAAGAAGATGCTGGCGCCCCAGACGGACGACCTAACCAGGAACGTCCCGAAAGGCCCGACGAGGATACCCCCAAACGAGGAAGGAGACCAAACGGAGACGACTCCGCAGCCAACCGCAGGAGAATCCACATGATCATCGGAGGATCACAATACTGCCGAGATACGGTGGCCTCCATCAAGGCATTTCTGAGAAGAGGAGACAAGGAATCAAACCCGCGGGAACCGATCACCGAAAACGATGACCAGATCGCCTTTCACGAAAAAGATGCTGAGGGCCTCGACCAACCTCACGACGATCCGTTGGTAGTAGAGTTGGACATCAACGACTACGATGTCTCCCGAGTCTTGATCGACACCGGAAGTTCGGTGGACGTCATTTTTCGAGAGACGCTTCAAAGGATGAAGGTGGACCCGTCGATGATAAAACCGAATCCGAGGTCGCTAACCGGATTCTCCGGCGAAGTCACAATGACGGATGGAACGATCCAGCTCCCGGTTCGTGCCGGCGGAATCACGAAAATCGTTAACTTCGCGGTGGCCAACCACCCCGCGATTTATAATGTGATCATGGGAACTCCTTGGATCAACTCAATGCGAGCTATCCCATCAACTTACCATCTCTGCCTGAAGTTCCCGACACCAAACGGGATCAAGACCGTGTGGGGAAACCAGAAGGAGGCTCGGATCTGTTTTCTGGCAGAGCACAAGCTCCGGAATCCGACCATCCCGCAGAGAGAAAACCCGAAAAGAAAGAATGAAGACGACGCCCCCGAACTGGGGAAGAAACTGAGTAGAACCGAGCGGTTCGAAAAAGCGGAGGTTCCACCCACGGAGACCGAAATCAACCAAGAAAAGACAAAAGCTGCCGAAAAGACCGCAGAAAACGCCGAAGCCGCAACGGACAACTCCAATACCAAGACTTAACCGTCTTCCCGCCACAAAAAAAAAAAAAAAAAAAAAAAAAAAAAAAAAAAAACGGAACTACGGGTGACTTGATCCCTTTTCACGAAGGGTACGTAGGCAGCTCGCTTAAAAAACGAGTTCAGTTGCCTCTCTCTTTAAAAAAGGGGGGGAGTGGGTCCGTATGTACATACTCCCAAATTTTCGCAAAAATTTCAAGGAGATGGACATTGGGACTTAGCATCTCATAACACATCCAAAGCTTGAAAAAGTTTCCCGAAAACACCATTCTGACAAACATCGAGACTTAGCATCTCGAAACTTGATCCAGAACCAAATGGATCCAGAAAAACCCGAGGAAAATGAACATTGAGACTTAGTATCTCATAGCACAAACTCGAACTTAAAATCAGATAAACATCGAGACTTAGCATCTCGCAACTTATCCGCGACCACTAACCAGTCAAGATATTCTTCCCAAATACTTAAGCAAATCCGTCTGTTGCTGGCCACAACAAGACTATCTTTTTAAACCATGGTTCTTTCAACATCCCGCAGAGGATAAAACTAGCGCGCTATATAAATTTCCGGACTAACATCTGAAGGGCGTAACTTGTATCCCGCGATCCTGCAGGAAGCGCTCGACACGATGTTCTGATTAGTTTACTTTTACCAACACTTTGCATAGTACAGGACACAAAGTAAACTCTTTAAACCCAGTAAAGCGCCTGACACGGGAACACTGGTCAAAGACATCTCGAGAACGCAGTATCAAACCGGCTCTGATGCGAGATCTTAAAAGCGTTCAGTCGAAAGAGGGATTCGAACAAGCTCGGTCCCCTACGACAACAAAAGACTGCATTAAACCCAGGGACATTCGCAAAATACAAACTGGTCTAAAAGTTCGAGTGTCCGGAACAACACTCCAACGCAATATCAAAACGGGCCAGCCGCCCGTCCTCCGTAGAGAGACGGGCCAGCCGCCCTTTACTCCACAAAACGGGCCAGCCGCCCGTCCTCCGTAGAGAGATGGGCCAGCCGCCCTTTACTCCACAAAACCGGTCAGCCACCCGTAGAGAGACGGGCCAGCCGCCCTTCATTCTATAAAATGGGCCAGCCGCCCTCTTGGAAGAGAGACATACCGGCCGCCCATCTTCTCCTTTATCAAGGCTATAAAAGCAAAGCAAGCAAGCAAAGAAGTCCATAACATCTAAGGCAAAAGCTGATAGATAAAAATCTCCATGAAAGGAGATATGAGTTCGGTTAACAAAGCAAATACAATAAAAAGGGTCAAAATACCCGAACACAACTAAGGCAGAAACAGAAAAAACAAGGCTATAGCCTAATCGTACTCAACAAGAGGAGTAGGAGCTGCGTAGTCCAAATCGTCGGCCTCCGGAGACTGATACGGAGAATCGGGAGAGTATACCAAGTGGCTCTCGAGAACGGCAGCAGCCCAATCATAGGAACCGGTCCAACCTCCTCCTTTGAGCCGCTCCAATTCCGCCTCCAGCTCTCCCTCTTCCCCCTCAACCTTCGACTTCCCGGACTTAATGTCCCGGACTAGGTCGAGGTTAGAGCTGACCTCAGACAAGGCAGTCTCGCCATATTTCGCCTGACGCATCGGCACGAGAGCAGCCTTGGCTCCCTCGATGCGAAGACGGTACTTTTCCACCAAGTCCCAGCGACATTTCTTAAGAGCCAGCTCCAATTTCCGCTCAGCTTCCGCGAGCACCTTCTTAATCTCCTTCTGAGATCGCCTCTCCACGTTCCGAAGCTTCACTTCCAAGGCCTTGATCTTCTTGTCCTTCTTCCGGGACTCTCTCTCCGAAGCTTCCAAGGCAACCTGGGTTGCATGAGCTCGGGTGGCGATCTGAATCAAAGAAAAGCAAATATCAGCAAATACCAAACTGCGTCCAAACGAATCTAAAGGAAAAAAAAATTACCGTCATAAGACTGGAGGACAGATCTCCGTAAGCCGCTGAACGATCGAACGGCGCAGCTGGGGCCGGAGCCAGCGCTCCAAAGTAGTCCACAACCTTAACGGACTCGGCTGGATCGCCTCCCGCCGCCTTGCGGGCATCGAAGAGAAGACCATGATCGGACGCCTCGGCCGTCCGAGCCACTTTCCCCTTCCTCAGATGGCCAGGGCTGTTGGAAGCTCCCTTCCCCTTATCCACAGCGACGGCACAAGCCGAACTCTGAGGAGCAGCAATCTGTTCCTCGGGCGCGCCATGGAAATCAGGTCCGGGCGGAAGAACAAAGCCGGACGCCGGGTCAAACTCGACTGCCTCTCCGGACGGTCCAGCCTCGCCGTACTTCTGCTTGCGATAGTTCCAAACACCCTCCATTCCGGGGTACGTCGCCAGCGGGTCGATGAAGTCGGGACCTTTGAGAGGGGCACGTCCTTCTAAAAATATCTCTTGCGTCAAGAAAGCGGCGCCAAAGGTCAGGACACTCCCAATCGATTTTCTTCTTATCAACTTCTGTAACGATATCCTCAAACCCGGAAATCCTGGGAACAAAGGGATCACGACCTAGAGAGAGAAAAGAAGAAAAGCTGTGAGAAATGAAGTTATGAAGAATGAAACAAATGAGCAAGGACTACTTATAGAAAAAATTCACAAAAAGACGAAACGCTTACGTGGCAAACTCCACTCGGTCTTAACCGAGCCGCCAAAGTCGGAACCAACCGTGAGCGGGCTGCGCTTCACGTAGAAAAACTCGAGCCGCGAAGCTTTGCAATGCTGTCGAAGCCCGGTGTAGAAACGCTTCACGTTCCTCCGAACGTTGATTGAGCAGAAGAAATCCGAATTGGAAACCTTCCTCATCGAAAAGAAATTCCGAATCAGATCACCCTCCAACTTGATCCCACATTCGGCACAACGGACCACAAGTCCCATCAAAATCCTCATGGCGCCAGGGGTAAGTTGGGAGATCGCAACCCCATATAGATCGAGAAAATCAAAAATGGCTCCCGGGATCGGGAACCAGAGGAAGGCCTCGTAGAACATCGACTCGTACATGGCAAAATAGCCATCGCCTTGTTCATCCTATCCCCATCTTTCGGGAGACGGAACTTAATCTTGTCCGGAACCCGGAAATCGTATCTAAGCTCGGCTAGCGAATCCCGATCGCTCAAAGTAGGACCGTGCTTGAATGTCTCGGCTATCGATCTATAACTCGTAGACGGTCCAGGCTTCTTAAACCGCCAAGCGAAAATGTCTTCACCCCAATAGGCTTTAGCCTCTCCGGGAGAACGACACTCGGATTTCACGTCCGGATGCACAAAGACAGGCACTTCCGGGTGATCCGACCTAACTTCTTCCCCGGACATGGCCGAGTCGTCACCTGTCCCTGACCAAACATGACGACGTTCGGAAGGGACCAGAGGTCGGGACGGCCATGCACGCCATCCGCCGTTGTCCTCAATATGTTGAGGAGGAGTCCAAACGCCACGTGCTATGCTCGTCCTTGGCGAGACGCCGTCAATTTCAACTCGAGAAGAGCCGGACGCCCTCTCTAAGGCACCTCCAGAGCCGAGCGCCCATCTTGATACGGCTACTATGCCAGCCGCCCTCTTGGAAGCGTTTTTAGAGCCAGCCGCCCTCTTCGAACCAGACGCCCTACTCCCGGCCGCCGGCTCGGGTCTGATCTCATTCCCGGCCGCCGGCTCGGGTCTGATCTCATTCCCGGCCGCCGGCTCAGGACTGATATCATTTCCGGCCGTCTGCTCGGGTACGTCCTCATTCCCGGCAGCCGTTTCGGGTTCCCATTGAGGAACATTATCAAAACCGTACGATCCTTGTTCATTGCTAGGACCAGCCTCCCACTGCGGAACACCTTCGGGACCGTACGCTGCTCGTGGAATGGCATTTTCTCCAGCTGCCAGCAGATCTTCCACAAGTACCATATCCTGATCAGCGGACATAAAATCGAACTCAAACTGATTATTCACTATGGCATCAAGGTTGAGTTCGAAAGGAGAACCTCCTTCACCAGCCATTACTAAAGAAAAAATTATCAAAGGAGAGACTTGAAGAAAGAACTTGAGAAGAGAAGTGAAGTATGAAAAAATGAATGAAGCCACTCCTTTGATATAGCAAACATGGCACAAACTTCCATGATGAACAATGCTCTGACAAGACATCAAAGAGAAGCGGATGAACGGACGAACGGAAAAACTCATTGCCTTCCCGTTTCAGTCAATCCCGATAAAACTCTCAGCTCGACGCTCCTTGCTCCAAACCACGGAAGCAAAGAGCTGGGGGGCTAACTGTTGGGGTCAAAATCCCCTCCTCGAAGATTGACGGAACGAGAAGTCAAGGTCGTGATCAAATGGAACTTATCCCGAACATGGAACGGACAAGCTAAGGCAAACTGCCCACGATCCGTCCAAGACATCAACCGGCGGCTGGGACAAGGCCAGCTGCCGGGTCTTCTTACACCCACGGCCGGCGGCTGGGATAAGGCCAGCCGCCGGGTCTTCATTGATCCACGACCGGCGGCCGGGATAAGGCCAGCCGCCGGATCGTCTTGGTCCATCAACCGGCGTCCGGGACAAGTGCCAGTCGCCGGATCGTCACACGTCCATGACCGGCGGCCGGGACAAGTGCCAGCCGCCGGATCTTCACACGACCATGACCGGCGTCCGGGACAAGTGCCAGCCGCCGGATCATCACACGACCATGACCGGCGTCCGGGACAAGTGCCAGCCGCCGGATCATCACACGACCATGACCGGCGTCCGGGACAAGTGCCAGCCGCCGGATCATCACACATCCATGACCGGCGGCCGGGACAAGTGCCAGCCGCCGGATCCTTATGCGTCCATGGCCGGCGGCTGGGATGATTGCCAGCCGCCGGGTCTTCTCCATCCAAGGCCGGCGGCTGGGATAAGGCCAGCCGCCGGATCTTCACCACATACCAACCGGCGGCTGGGATAAGGCCGGCCGCCGGATCATCATCACATGCACACGATCGTTTCTCAAGACAAGACTCATTACCCGAACATCATCCAGTCGACCGACCATCATGCCCGGACCGACCCGAGGATCATCCTTTGCATGTTCTGACTCCAAAGACGTCCGTAAACACTCCCCGAAGGACCGTGACGAACGTCCAGCCGTCCGTGGATCAGTCGCCGAGCACACGAGCTAGAGGAACCGGCGGCTGGCCATCAACACCGAAACCGGCGGCTGGAAGTTCAAACAAAAAACGGGCGGTTCAAATCTCAGAAGTCGTAAAACGCTCGGGACACTATTCACGTGGGAAAAACCGTTAAAAACACTATTCATCCCGAGACAAGGTTAACCGAAAGATCGAATTGAGCTTAAACCGAGATTCGGATTACTATTCATCGGGTTACTATTCACAGATCACTATTCATCGGCGGGCCGGATTTGGGTCAGAACGCGCGGACGGATCACGGAAGACTCTCGGGCCGGAAATCGGGCCCAAAAAGCTTAAGTCGGCGGCTAGGAAGGAAGGACAAAGTCCCACATCGGAAATCTGAAGTCTTAGCCTCCTAGGATTGTCAGTATATATATGTACGCTCATGTAAGGTTTAAATCCATCCCATATCCGAGTATTAGGAGTTTTAGCAATTTAAGACTATTCAGCTTTTGCTATTTTCCCTTGTACTTTCGGAAAATATCAATAAAATCTCCCTTTTCATCTTTTTTGCATTTTCGGTCCTTTAGTTCTTTATAAATAGAATTTTCGAGCCCCCATTAAATATAAGTTTTGACAGTGTGAGTTTCGGCTCTCACACAAACCGGGAACCGAAGAAGGATCCACATGATCATCGGAGGATCCCAATACTGCAAAGACACGGTGGCCTCGATAAAAGCTTTCCTCAGGAAAGGAGACAAGGAGTCAAACCCGCGAGCCCCGACGGCCGGGGATGACGACCGGATCGCCTTCACCGAAGACGACGCCGAAGGGCTCGATCAGCCCCACGACGATCCCCTAGTCGTAGAATTAGACATCAACGACTACGACGTGTCGAGGGTACTGATCGACACCGGAAGTTTGGTAGACGTCATATTCCGAGAGACACTCCGAAGAATGAACGTGGATCTATCGGAAGTGAAGCCAAATCCTAGATCACTCACTGGATTTTCCGGAGAAGTCACTATGACCGATTGGACGATCCAACTCCCGGTCCACGCTGGCGGAATCACAAAGGTCGTAAATTTCGCGGTGGCTAATCACCCCGCAATCTACAACGTCATCATGAGGACCCCGTGGATCAACTCGATGCGAGCAATCCCATCAACGTACCATCTTTGTCTGAAGTTCCCGACCCCAACGGAATCAAGACTGTCTGGGGAAACCAAAAAGAAGCCCAGATTTGTTTCCTCGCGGAACACAAACTCCGAAACCCGACGGTGCCGCAGAAAGAAAACCCAAAACGGAAGAGAGAAGAAGAAGACACGAAGAGCGGAAATAAAACAAGCAGAACGGATCAGTTCGAGAGAACGGAGCTTGTATCCACAGAAAACAAAGACGAGCAAGGAGAAACGGCGACCGCCTGGAAGAAGACATCCAAGATCGCTTAGTACGAAACGGTCAATTCCGTATTCAATAAAGCAGAGGCACTTCCAAAAAAAGAAAAAAAAACGGAACTACGGGTGACTTGATCCCTTCTCACAAAGGGTACGTAGGCAGCTTAAAAAACGAGTTCAGTTGCACCCCTCAAAAAAAAAAGGGGGCGAGTGGGTCCGTATATACATACTCCCAAAGAAATTCTCGCAAAAGGGTAAAAAGGTCAAAACTTGGAACCTTAAATCCCACCTTCTCGGACGAGATCATCCGTTGCTGGCCACAACGAGACTTCTTTGTTCGAGAAATCGCGTCTCGGCACAAATCGCCTCTCGGCACAAATCGCCTCTCGGCACACATCGCCTCTTGACATACATATCAACCGCCCGTTGCTGATCACAAAAAGGTGACTTAACCATGGTTCTTTAACATCCCGCAGTGAATAAACTTAGCGCGCTATATAAATCTCCGGACAACATCCGAACGGCGTGACCTGACATCCTGCGATCCTGCAGGGAGCGTCGTATATGATGTTCTTTTAAGCTTATCTTCAGGAGCATCTCGCATAGGCAAATAGTGTGAGGTGTAAACCGCGAAATAAGCTCGTAAACCCAGTTAGACGCCTCACATGTAAAACTGGTCTTGAACATCTCTGAACGCAGTATCAAACCGACTCCGGTACGAGATTCTAAACGCGTTCAGTCGAGAGAGGAATTTAAACGTGTAACTCCTCGACACCAAAACATAAGCCCAGGAAAACACCGCAACCTGGCCAAAAATTCGAGTGTCCGGAAAAACACTCCAACTCAAAGCAAACGCCTCTCGGCAAGCTATACAACGCAAACGCCTCCTGGCAAGCGACAAACAAAGCAAACGCCTCTCGGCAAGCTATACAACGCAAACCCCTCTTGGCAAGCTATACAGAACATCGCCTCTTAGGCCACTATCAACATCGCCTCTTGGGCCAACATAAATATCGCCTCTAGGCAAACGGACCAGTCGCCTATCTCTATCAGAGATTGGGCCTGGCACCCTTCATCAAACAGGAAACACTAAGCAAGAAAAGAAAAGGCCTCGTAAACGGTTCAAAACTTTTTCATTAATCTCAGAAGCGAAAACCCATCCGTCCCACAAGCGAAGCCGGACGATACAAGGATTCAAAAAAGAAGACAAAACAAAAATCCAGAAAACAAAGATCAAGACTCCAGGCCAAACGCCTTAACCACGGCAAGGTCCGCAATCCCGGGAACGTCCTCATTGGATCCGGCTGGATCAAGAACTCCAATCGACGCGGCCTCCTCCTCAAGCGGGCTAGGCTCGGTAATCGGAACGGTCGTATCACTGGAGAGAGGAACCAACTGAGAGTCGATCCTCTCCCGAAACTGGACGATCATGTCATCAAAACGGCACCTTCAAAGCGAGCTTTCCATTTCAAGAGCTTGACCTTTTCTCGGTCTAAGTCAAGAAGTTCGTCACTCTGAAGCAACGCGATCAACTCAAGGTTTCCCGCAATCTGGGCCAAATTCACCTCCTCGGCGCTGGCTTCGGACAGCGAACCAAGAGTTCATGTTAACTCTTTTAAGAATACCGGAAGCTCGGCGGAACAAGCCTTGCAACCGTGAGCATTGCGCGAGGCCCCGGCAGTCACGAGCTGGCCTGCTAAATCCTTCAGTTCCTCAGACTGACGAGAAACCCTAGCCTCCAGACGAACGGACATACACACGGCTCTGTCTTTTTCAGCATGCAAATCCGAGACTTGTCTCTCAAGCAACTTGATCTGCCGCGAACTCGACGACTCAAGACCTTCAAGCTTCCTCTTTACCGAGCGTACATTCTCTTCGGCACGTTTGCGAACCCCGCGAATACCAGCGTCATACGAACCGATGCACTTGTTTACGGAGGATATGAACTGCAAACAAAAAGGAGCGTCAAGAAAAAGGAAATACCGAAGAAAAGAAAAGAAGGCGAAAGAGGAAAGTTCACCTTCGATCCACATAAAGCCATCTCCTCGTATGTTTCAGATTCTTCAAGATCACTATACGGAGGGAACCTGAAGCTCGAGTCCACCATCGCCGAAAAACTTTTGGCTGCCTAGCGACGGTTCTTTCAAACCGACTCCGGGAAAGCAAGGCGGGAATCCGACGGCATGCCGGGCAAAGAAGATTTCTTCAACGCGTCTTCCGCCGGTTCGGTCTCTCGCCTTTGATGCAAGGCGCTATCCACTCCACTCAAGCTATAAATGACTCCCCGAGACTCAGGAACTCACTTTACCGCATTACGCGCCAAGATCACATCCTTCTTAAGCGGAGTAGGCACAGCCGGTGCCGAAACCGGTCTACCAGCCGGCCATTCCGGCGGAGGAACAGCTAGAGAGCTCCCCGCCGGCTTGGACACCGAAGGATGGGCCGACGGTTTGGTCCCGGGCTTAGGAGCTGACCGGCCGTCCGCCCCCTTCGTCTTTTTTCCGTCTTTCTCCATCTTCTCACGAAGCGATAACCTAACCATGATATAAGCTACAAAAAAAAAAGAGAAGGAGGAGAGTTTTTCGGTGTCAAAATCGTGGAAGACAAGGAGAGGAGGAAGGCTCATATATCTACAACAAGGCTGTATGGAAGGATTGAGAATTTTCCTATTTCTAAAAAGGAAAAAGAAAAAAGAAAGGAGTTTTTCCAATTCCTAGATTTTTAGGAAAAAGGAACTTCTTCCAATTCCTTTTCAAAAAAGGAAAAGGAAATTTTTCAGTTTCAGGGAAGAGGAGGATTTTTCCGATTCCCAAACATAACAAGAAAAGGAAAAACCCCCCACCAAGTCGGCCGCCTATGAGTTTCGGGCCCAAGGAGGAAAAAATTCGCTGCATTCATTCGGCGACCTGCCCACAAGAAGACACACGCCGAGGCCTTTAATCCATCAATCCCGATAAACATTTCGTCAAACGCTCCTCGCCCATGCAAGCAAAGGCCACGAGCTGGGGGGCTAACTGTTGGGGTCAAAATCCCCTCCTCGGAGATTGATGAGACAAAAGCCCGAACCAACGGTGGAACATTTCATATTCTGGAAGCAAGCCCACGAAATGAGACCAAATGCCTGCCCGGGACAAAGCTCTTGGCCTAACCGGTAGCAGATGAACTAGACGGGTAGTGACCATTTGTACTCTTTACTTATCCTTGGTTTTGCCCCAAAGGGTTTTCCGGGAAAGGTTATAACGAGGCAAATCGGTTCACTAATCTTAAACCCGTTCAGGAGCCGACCAAGTCGCTCCGACCAAATGCCCGTTCAGGAGCCGACCAAGTCGCTCCGACCACTGAACTCTCAACGGCCTCTCAAGACGAATCTTTGCATATTTTCCGAGCCCGGAGCATTTACCGAGCCAAGATATGGGCTACGGCCGGACCTCACCCTCTCGGACCGGCCCCGGAAGCTATTTCCCGGCTATTGGGCCTCGGCCCAATAGTTCCCGAAGAAACATCGTACCATTTAAAGACGGAGTACACGCTGTTCAGAACATGGAAAAACATCGAGGAGTTTACTTAAAATAAACCGGAGTCAAGGCTTTACCTAGAATATCGGACCAGAGAATTAAAAAGACAAGCTGGGCCAAAACGAGACAAATGGGCCGTAATGGAAGAAACAGGGCGGCGGCCTATTAGGGTTATTGGCGGCTGGGAAGGGATTTTTACAACGTCCCACATTGCTTAGATTAGTCTTTGAGACCCCATACCATATCATATAAATAGACCCCCTTGTATTCACTTTCAGATCATCCCAACTCAAGTGCAAGAGCTTTCGAGATATAAGACAATAAGCTTTCTCGAATATTTTTGTACTTAGAGAAATTATTAATAAAAGTCTATTTCTCATCTTTTTACTTTTTTGCCCCTTGGTTCTTATTTAATAGAATTTTCGGAGCCCCGCAAAATATAAATTTCGACAGTGTGAGTTTCAGCTCTCACAGAAAGCCTAGAACCGACACCCGTGCTATCAAAAACGCCTCTCGGCATCGCACCACAGCTGACCGCCCACTCAAATGAATTCAACACAAGTAAAGCTTAAAGATTACGTTCTTAAAAGCAAGTCTTACAAACACAAGCAAATATCTTACAAGCAACAAGCATTACAAAGCAATGGAGTAAAGGTCCTCGTCAACAACAAAGAGTAATCAAGAAAAATCGATTCCCGAAGACATCTTGGATACCAAGTCTTCAAACTCGGGGTTGCCTTCGTTCGTCCCCGAGAAATCGGTCACGCGCACCTCTGCGGCGATCTCTCTAATCGAATGCAGCCTACGAAACAGACAGACAAGAGTAACTACAAGATCTCCTCTCAGATAGGCCACCGCCCTCGAAAACTCGCGAAGATCTCCGGGATCTCCGAGTACCATTCAACGAGAAGGCCTGATCCTCCTCCATCAACCCGATCAAGTCAAATTTTCCCTCGACCCGATCTTGACAAATCTTCTAAGAACTAATTGCCGCAAGCTCGACAAGATGTTCTTGCGCCTTTTGAAAGTGGACGTGATATTTCTCCGCCTGAGAATGAGTGTCGCGATCAAAGGCCTTCTGGAAATTAGCGTAACAATGATCACGCTCATTCTCATATGGCTTTTCAGCCTCAGCACGCTCTTGGATACGGACCACCTCGGCCTCTTTAAGACAACGAGTCAGCTTGTCCTCCCGAGACACCTTCTTTTTACTCCTCGACAATTTTCGCTCGGCCTCCACGATCATCATGTCGTTGGCAGTCTGGGCCGTCTCAAGCTTGACTAGCCCTTGACCTCGTATCCATATAACTTCAACTTGAGACTGATAAGCTGGGGGGCTAACTTTTGGGGTCAAAACCCACACTCTCGAGATTAACGGCTAGAAAGGCCTAAACTCCCGAATCAATATAAACCATAAGTTTGCAGGAAAAGCCAGCGCGGCCAAGTTGATCTTTGCAGAAACTGGCCAAACTGATCTTTGCGGAAACTAGCTAAGCTAAAAGGGTGCCGACCTGGAATCTTTCCAAGGTGCCGACATGTAATCCTCTCGAAGGTACCGACCTGGAATCATTCCAAGGTTCTGACATGGAATCCTTCTCCTACGTGCCAACTTGAACTCAGATAGGCAGTGCCGAGCTGGATCGTGCATTGCTGAGCTGAAAATGTATGTAAACTGTCTGAATCAACATACACGAGAAAACAACTCTTTCCGTAAACAAAAACGTGCCTAGTTGAACTTTCCCAACACTGTGCCGAGCTGAAATCATGGCATTCAGCTCGCTAGCTTCTGGCAGAGCATGTTGAGTTGAACTCGTGACATTCAGAGCTGAATTCGCGACATTCAACACGGGACCTTCAAGGCCAAAATGTGCCGAGCTGAATCCGTGACATTCAGCTCGGCATCCTCAAGTCAAGAACATGCCGAGCTGAATTCATTGCATTCAGCTCGGCACCACCATCACGAAATCTGCCGAACTTAGTTTTCTACGAGTCTCGTACAATTCAAATCTTTCCGTATTCTCCGAGCTAAGACTTTGGCCGAGCTGGAATGTTGATCTTGGCTTAGCCTGATCCTAAGTTCAGAAACAGTTTATCAACATTCCCGAGCTGACTTCATAACTCTCTTCCGATCATTGCAATTCGACTTCGTACTCTCTTCCGTAACATCGTGCTGTTTTCGTAAAATGGAAGAGAGTTGTGATGTCAGCTCGGGAATGTTTATCAATTGTTTCTGAAGTCAGGGTCAGGCTAAGCCAAGATCAAAATTCCTACTCGGCCAAAGTCTTGGTTCAGAGAATACGCAAAGATTCGAACTATACAAGACTCGTAGAAAACTTAGTTCGGCAGATTTCGGGACGATGGTGCTGAGGCGAATGACTTGAGTTCAGCTCGGCATGTTCTTGATGTGAAGATGCCGAGCTGAACGTCACGGATTCAGCTCGGCACGCTTTGGCCGTGAAGGTGCTAAGCTGAATGCCGTGAATTCAGCTCCGCACATTCAGCCTTGGTGCTGCTGAGCTAAAAGACGTGGGTTCAGCTCAGCACATACTGTGCCAGATGCTGTCGAGCTGAATGCAATGATTTCAGCTCGGCACATTTTGGGATAGTTCAGCTAGGCATGTTTTTGGTTACAGAAAAAGACGTTGTCTCGTATAAGTTGATTCGGACAGTTTACGTACACTTTCAGCTCGACAATGCACGATCCAACTCGACATTGACTACGCTGGAGAGGGACTCCAGGTCGGCACCTTTTTGGAGAATCAGGTCAGCACCCTTTTGGATAGTCCAGGTCGGCACCTTTTGTTGCTTAGCTAGCTTCCGCAAAGATCAGCTTGGCCAGTTTTCACAAAGATCAACTTGGCCGCACTGATTCTTTTCCGCAAACTTATGATTTATACGAATACGGGAGTTGAGTTGGAACTCCGTATTTTCTGATATTTAGACTTTCTTCAATGTTTAGGCATTTCTAGCCGTTAATCTTAGCCCCCGAGCTCGTTAGTCTCGGTCTAGATGACAACGAGGTTAAAATTATCAGTATACGAGGTTAAGTGCTAGAATGTTGCTAAGTTAAAAAAAAAATTCTAACGAACTGTTTCGGAAAGTGTTTTTTCCGAATGAGTCAAGACGAAGACTGTTTCGGAAAATGTTTTTCCGAGTGAGTCAGGACGAAGACTGTTTCGAAAAAATGTTTTTCCAAGTGAGTCGAGACGAAGAGATTATTTTTTTTTTTAAATCCTTGCCGAGGTGGATGTTCAGCTTCGGAAAGCACTGTTGTGCCGAGCTGAACATGCAGCTCGGCAAGCAATATTGTGCCGAGCTGAACATGCAGCTCGACAGAGATTTTGTGCCGAGCTGGATGTTCAGCTCGGCGTGTTGTGCTTCAGTTCGTGTCGAGCTGAGATTCAGCTTGGTGAAGTCTGCGCTGAGCTGTTCTTAGTTTCGGCGGATTGACGTGTAGTCCTTTCCTTTTCTCTCGAAGGACTAGATCTTCGGCAAAAAGGAGATTGAACCATTTTGCGGAAAGTTTGAATTTTTCTTTTTTGTGATGTTTTTCCTTTTACGGAGTCCGCTCTTTTTCTATAAGTATAACTCCTCCTCCCCTTCATTCTACACAAATTCTCTCTTCTTCAATTTCCTCTGCCTTCTCTCTAGAAATTATTTGAGAAGAAAGATGGTGAAGATGACCTTCCGTGAGAAGATGGCCGTGAAGGAAAAGCAGAAGGTGGAAGGATCCAGCCACTCGTCCCACATGTCTCCTCGTGCGGATGTCCGTGCTTCGTCTGAGCCTGCTCAAATTGTTGCCGAGCTGACCTGTCTTTCTGTGGGTGTCAAAGTTCCTGCAGTAGTTACCGAGCCTCTGTGAGAGCCGAAACTCACACTGTCAAAACTTATATTTTATGGGGGCTCGAAAATTCTATTTATAAAGAACTAAAGGACCGAAAATGTAAAAAGAATATTTTATTGATTTTTTCCGAAAGTACAAGGGAAATTAGCAAAAGCTGAAAAGTCTTATATTGCTAAAACCCCTAATACTCGGATTTGGGATGGATCTAACCCTTACATGAGCGTACATATATATATTGACAATCCTAGGGTGCTAAGACTTCAGATTTTCGATGTGGGACTTTATCCTTTCTTCCCAGCCGCCGACCTAACCTTTTGGGCCCGATATCTGGCCCGAGAGCCTTCCGTGATCCGTCTGCGCGTTTAGACCCAAATCTGGCCCGGTGATGAATAGTAATCCGAACCTTGGTTTAGACTTAATTCGATTTTTTGGTTAACTTTTTCTCGAGTGTTTTTAACGGTTTTTCCCAGGTGAACAGCATTCCGAACGTTTTACGACTCTTGAGATCTGAGCCGCCCGTTCTTTATTCGAACTTCCAGCAGCTGGTTTCGGTATTGATGGCCAGCCGCCAGTTCCTTTGGCTCGTGTGCTTGGCGACTGGTCCATGGACGGCTGAACGTTAGTCACGGTCTTTCGGGGAATGTTTATGGACGTTTTGGAGTCGGAACATGCAAGTGCCTAGTCTTCGGGTCGGTCCAGGCTTAGAGTTATGTTTGATGGTCGGTCGACTGGACAATGTTCGGGTCTTGACTAAGAAATGATCGTGGGCGGCTGGCCTTATCCCAGCCGCCGGTCCATGTGTAAAGGTGATCCGGCGGCTGGCCTTATCCCAGCCGCCGGTCCATGCTTGAGGGAGATACGGCCCGCCGGTCCATGCGTTAGGGAGATCCGGCGGCTGGCCTTATCCCAGCCGCCGGTCCATGCGTGAGGGAGATCTGGCGGCTGGCCTTATCCCGGCTGCCGGTCCATGTGTGAGGGAGATCCGGCGGCTGGCCTTATCCCAGCCGCCAGGTTGCTCCTAAGACGGACCGTGGGCGGCTGGCCTTGTCCCAGCTGCCGGGTCATTCCTCGGATCGTCCGTGGGCTGTTGGCCTTAGGTCGTCTGGTCCATGTTCGGGATAAATTCCATTTGGTCTTGATCTCGGCTTCTTGTTTTGTCAATCTTCGAGGAGGGGATTTCGACCCCAATAGTTAGCCCCCCAGCTCTTTGCTTCCTTGGTTTGGAGCAAGGAGCTCTGAGCTGAGAGTTTTATCGGGATTGACCAAAATGGGAAGGCAATGAGTTTTTCCGTTCGTCCGTTCGTCTGCTCTTCTTTAGTGTCTTGTCAAAGTATAATTCATCATGTTCATCCGGAAGTTCGTGCCACGTTTGCTATATCAAAGGAGTGGCTTCACTCTCATTTTTTTCACACTCCCCTTCTCTTTTCAAGTTTTCTTCTTCAAGTTTTTCCTTTGAAGATTTTTCCTTTAGAAATGGCTGGTGAAGGAGGTTCTCCTTTTGAACTTAACTTCGACGCAATAATGAATGATCAGTTTGAGTTCGATTTTATGTCCGCGGAGCAGGATGCGGTACTTGTGGAAGATATGCTGGCTGTTGGAGAAGATGCCATTCCGCAAGCAGCGTCTGGTCCCGAAGGTGTTCCTCAGTGGGCGGCTGGCCCTAGCGACGCTTAAGGAGCGCTCGGTTTTGCTAATGTTCTTTAATGGGAGCCCGAGACGGCGGTTGGGATTGAAAACATACCCGAGCCGGCGGCAGGGATTGAGAGTATGCCCGAGCCGGCGGCCGGGATTGAGAGCATACCCGAGCCGGCGGCCGGGATTGGAGGTTCGACGAGTAGGGCATCCGGCTCGAAGAGGGTGGCTGGCTCTAAGAACGCTTCCAAGAGGGCGGCTGGCATAGTGGCCGTATCAAGGTGGGCGCTTGGCTCTGGAGGTGTCTTAGAGAGAGCGTCCGGCGCTTCTCGAGTTGATGTTGACGGCATCTCGCCGCGGGCGAGTGTAGTACGTGGCGTTTGGACCCCTCCTCAGCATGTTGAGGACAACAGCGGATGGCGTGCATGGCCGTCCCGATCTCTGGTCCCCTCCGAACATCATCGTGCTTGGCCAGAGACTGGTGACGACTCGGCCATGCCCGGAGAAGAAGTCAGGTCGGGTCACCCGGAGGTGCCTATCTTTGTGTATCCGGAGGTGAAGTCCGAATATCGTTCTCCCGGTGAAGCCAACGATTATTGGGCGAAGATATTTTCGCTTCGTGGCTCAAGAAGCCTGGACCGGTTAAAGGGTATAGGAAAATATCTACGGGGTTCGAGCTTGGACCAACTCTGAGCAATCGGGACTCATTGGCCGAGCTTAGATATGACTTCCGGATTTCGGACAAGATCAAATTTCGTCTCCCAAAAGATGGGGACAGGATAGACAAGGCGCCAAAGGGATATTTCGCCATGTATGAATCGATGTTTTATGAAGCTTTCCTCTGGTTCCCGATCCCAGGAGCTATCTTCGAATTTCTCGAGTTGTATGGGGTTGCGATCTCTCAACTTGTTCCATCTGCTATGAGGATTTTGATGGGACTCGTGGTTCATTGTGCTGAATGCGGAATCAAGTTGGAGGGCGACCTTGTACGGAATTTCTTTTCATTGAGGAAGATTTCTAATTCGGATTTCTTCTGCTCGGTTAACGTTCGGAAGAATGTGAAGCGTTTCTACACCGACCTTCGGAGTAATTGTAAGGCTTCGTGGAACCAGTTTTTCTACGTGAAGCGCAGCCCGCTCACGGTTGGTTCCGACTTCGGCGGCTCGGTTAGGACCGAGTGGAATGTGCCACGTAAGCGTTTTGTCTTTCTGTGAATTTTTTCTATAAGTAGTCCTCATTCCTTTGCTCATCCTTCACAATTTCATTTCTCACAACTCTGCATTTTTTCTTTTCTTGTTTCTTTAGTTCGTGATCCTTTCCCTCCTAGAGTTTCCGGAGTTGAAGATATCTTTAAAGAAGTTGATAAAAAGAAGATAGATTGGGAGTGTCCTGATCTTTGGTGCCGTTTTCTTGACGCGAGGGATATTCTAGAAGGACGCGCTCCTCCAAAGGGTCTCGACTTTATTGATCCGATGGCGACATACCCCGGCATGGAGGGTGTTTGGACGTACCGCCAGCAGAAATATGGCGAAGCCAGACCGTCCGGAGAGGCGGCTGAGTTCGACCCGGCGTCCGGTTTTGTTCTTCCATCCGGGTCTGACTTTCATGGTGACGGCATGCCCGAGGAACAAGTGGCTGTTCCTCAGGGTTCTGACTGTGCCATTGTGGCGGATAAAGGGAAGGGAGCTTCCAACAGCCCGGATTGTCCGAAGGGCAAGGTGGCCCGGACGGTCGAGCCGTCTGATACTGGTCTCCTTTTCGACGCTCGCAAGGCAGCGGGAGGAGATCCAGCCGAGTCCGTGAAGGTCGTTGTTGAGTATGACTAGGCTTTGGCCTTTTTATCTTGTGTTTTCTGCTTCCGTTATGTTCGGGTCTTTCGACCCTTTTATTGTATTTGCTTCGTCTGTCGGACTTGATCACTTATATCTTCTTTTATGGAGATTTATTGTCTATCTGCTTTTGCCTTTAATTGTTATGGACTTCTTTGCTTGTTTCGCCTTTATAGTCTTGATAAAGGAGAAAAAGGGCGGCCGGTACGCCTCTCTTTTAAGAGGGCGGCTGGCCCGTTTTGCGGAACGAAGGGCGGCTGGTCAGTCTCTCTACGGAGGACGGGGGCTGGCCCGTTTTGTAGAGTGAAGGGCGGCTGGCCCGTTTTGTATTGCGTTGTGATATTATGTATTTTTAACATATTTTGATTTGTTTTTAGTATTTGGTTTGAGTTTTGATTTGCATCTTTCGTTAGTTTTTCGAGTCTTTTCTATTGTTTCGAGTCTTTTTACAGATTTTATGGAGTTCCGAAGGAGTTTGACGTTTACGGACATGTTCGAGTCGAGTTAATGTGGAAAACACGAGAAAAGGACCAACTGAAGAACGACCGTTCTTGGTGTAGAACGACCACAGAGAACGACCGTTCCCTCAGCAGAACGGTCGTTCCCCATCTCACCTACCTTGCCGACAAGAGTGCAGAACGACCGTTCTCACCAAGGAACGATCGTTCCCCATCTCACCTACTTCGCGATCGACCACCTAGAGAACGACCGTTCTCTACGGAGAACGACCGTTCCCCGACTCACCAACACCCACCTACTACTATCGACCACTCAGAACGACCGTTCTCCTACAGAACGGTCGTTCCCCGTCTTACCTACTCCCCCACACCTTGGCCTATATATTGGACTCACTCTTGATGCTTCAAACGCACCATCTTCTTCTCCCACTCTTCTCTATCTTTTAAACATTGCTTCTTCTCTCTTTTAAGCTTTAATGCTTATGTTTTTATCAAGTTCTTATTAGTTTCTTTTAAGCTTTAAACATTTATGCTTTAATTAAGTTTTACTTTCAGTTCTTATTACCTATCTTTGTGCTTTAATCAAGTTCTATTAAGTTTACTTTCAGTTCTTATTATCTATATTTATGCTTTGTTCAAGTTCTTATCAAGTTATTTTCAGCTTTCATTATTTATTCAAGCTTTTATGATGAACTATATAATCTCTATGTTTTCTTCTTCTTTAATTATGTCTGACTAGATCTCTTAGTTAGGTTAAGGTTTGTCAAAGGAATTCATGAGCTTTAGGGTTAAACACTAATAGACTATTCAAATCGATGTCTTCACCTTTGTTGTTCTTAATGCTTAAATCGAATTGATCAATTGATATTATGATATTAGGTTTAACTTAGACAGCAAGAGTTGCTAGGTTTCTAGAGAGAACATTGGTGAGCAATTTATTCATTACATGCGAGAGTAGATGTATTGGAGAATTGTGAACATATCAAACATATCCTTAAAGCTTGTCTACGATTTCTAGTACCAGCGAGAGTTAGGAATTATAGGTTGATAGACAAAGATATTGGTACCACGAGAGTGGATTGATATTATCTTTATGTTTGAGTTCTAGACTTGTGCTTAATCACTGCTTGAATAGTTGTTTGATCCTTTGCTCTGAATCTCCTGCGATATTCCTTGACCTAACGCTTGTTTAATATTATCTTTACAACCGATTTTGCTTTTATTACTTGCTATTTACAAAACCAAAAACATAATTGAATTGTCTTAGCTTTTGATTTAGCTCATTAGATCAAAGTGTGAAACTGGTCTTCATGGGATCGACCCCTAAATACTACTTCGTATGCTGTGCACTTGCAGTAGGAAATAAGGGTTTAAAACTCGTGTATCAAGTTTTTGGCGCCGTTGCAGGGACCAAATTTTTCACCTTTGGTTTACGGCTGAATTATTAGACTAAGAACTTTACTAAACCTGTTTTCTTTTCTTCTTTGTTTTTGTGTTTCAGGTGCATGTCCACAAGGAGCACGAGGAGAAAAAACAAGGACCTTCATAGCTTGACAAACGACGAGCTAGCAAGGATAGAACGAGGAAACAGAAGACGCAACACACCCGTTAAAAACGCAGAAACGTCTGACACCGCCAACTCAGAGATGGGCGGACAAGCAGACATCGCAGCTCAGCTGCAACAACTTCAGACAGCCATGGAGCAGCTTCGCTTGCAACAGGAGAGGCAACTCGTTGCACAACCTGCTTTTGGGGACAAAGATGCGGCTCACGCATACTACCAGGATCGATCTGCGATCGTTACCCCGACCATCCAGAGGTAAGATTACGAAATCAAGCCTCAAATGATCGCTCTCGTGAAGCAACACCTGTTCCACGGTCTGGCTGCTGAGATTCCGATGGATCACATCGAGAACTTCGAAGAAATCTGTAGCACAACCGGCTCCAATGGTGTGCCTCCAGATTTCTTGAAGTGCAAGCTTTTCCCCTTCTCTCTTACGGGAAAAGCATCACGGTGGTTAAAATCTTTACCACCAGGCTCTCTACCGACTTGGGCTGATGCACGAGCAGCCTTCTTGGATAAGTTCTACACAAAATCCAAGACCACCGCCTTGAGGAACAAGATCTCCTCATTCGAGCAACAGTCCGGCGAATCCTTCAATGAAGCATGGGAGCGGTTTAAGGAGTACAAGCGCGAGTGCCCTCACCATGGGTTTAGTGATGAGAAGCTGCTCAGCACCTTCTACGACGGAGTAGATTGGGACTACAGAAACGCCCTGAATGCAGCTAGTAACGGTGACTTCTACACTAAGTCAAAGGAAGGAGCTCTGGAGCTGATCGAGAACCTACCCGCAAGTTCCAGCAACAAAAGTCCGGAGTACGATAGGAAGAAGGTCAACAGCGTGGAGTCCAAGCAAATTGAGGAGCTCGCAGCCAAGGTTAACCTTCTCTTGAAAGGAAACCAGAAATCGGTCCACCTTGTGGATGAGAATGAAGGAACCGGTGATGATCGAAGGGAGGTCAATTATGTGAACGGGCAAGGATTCGGACAGAGCCGCGGTTTCGACACTCAGGGTTTCAATACCCATCCGAATTTGTCCTATAGGAGCACCAATGTGGAGAATCCTCAAGACCAGGTTTACCCTAAGAAAGGAGGCCAGAATCAGATGGGCTTACATGAAGGCTACTCAACAACTACCAGGGTAGGCAATTCGTCCCAAATCAGAACCGATTCCAAGGAGGAAATCAACAAAGGCAGCCCTTCATGAACTCGCAGCCCCAACCTTTCACAAATCCGCAGCCTTCATCTTCAGCAACCGGCTCCCAAGACGAGCTGAAGAACATGATGCAACAACAACTGGTGGGACAGCAAAAAGCCGCGGCTGAGATCAATACAAAAGTTGACACCATGTATGTGGACCTTAATGGGAAGTACAAAGCAGTATTGACTCCCATGAAGCAGCTTGACACTCAAATTGCACAAACCGCTGAATCAGTTAAGAGGACACCAGGGACTCACGCAGAGGTGAACTACGTGAATGGAGGCTATGTGGAGAATCAGAGCTTGCAAGCTCCGACGTCTAACTCTCAGGATGAGCTGAAGTCTCTTATGCACTTGGTTCTGCTCAACCAACAGAAATCTGCTCATGAGGTCAATGTCAAGGCGGACAGCATGTACAATGATCTCAACAATAAGTTTGAAGCTGTTTGCACTCACATGAAGAAGTTTGAGATTCAGATTGGTCAAACTACTGAGGCATCAGAAAATCTTCCAGAAAGGGTATACATTCCTAAAGTGCCTTATCCAGTTTTACCTAGAGATCAGAGGGAGCCCATCAGTGCGGAGAAACCAGCTGATTTTAAGAAGATAACTTAAGAAGAGATTAAGGAAGTCTTTGTAGAAGCAAGGAGTACACCACCAGCATTGAGGGTATTGCCTAAAGTTGAAGATCCTGGAAAATTCTTGGTCCCATGCTCCATTGCTGGAGTTGAATTCAAGGACACTCTTTGTGATTCCGGATCTACTGTTAATCTCATGTCAAAGGCAATTGCAGAGAAGTTGAAAATTTATGAGGTAAAGCCTAGTCATATGACTCTTCGATTTGCAAACACCTCCTCAACAACATCGTCTGGCAGCATTCACGATCTACCTGTCCGAATAGGGGAGTGCCTAGTTCCAACTGATTTTCAGGTTGTGGAGATGAGAGAAGGTTATGGCATGCCCTTACTTCTTGGAAGACCATTCATGGCTACAGTGGGTGCAATCATCGATATTCCGAATAGGCAAGTCTGCTTTTCCAAGATTGACAAGAATGTCTTCTACGAAGCCGTTCCCATAGGAACAACCACACGCGCCTCTTGCATCTCAGCAGTGGATAGAGAGGAAGCACGTACTCCGATTCCGCAAGCACCTGCTCCACCACCCAGAAGGTTTATGGAGACGACAAAGACGCAGGGAAACATGCAGTGCAAAAAGATGATGGGAGGTTCTCAAATGACTTTGATACCTCAAGGATATGATGGAAACTCGGTTGACTACAAGGTGAAGTGCAAAGGTCGTCCTAAACCTTTCTCTAGAGTTAGAGCTATTCTTCCATCAGAGTTTAAAGAGAAGGGTATTGGTGTTGTGAATGGAATGCTGAGTACGGTTCTAAACATGAAGATGCCTGATTATGGAGCTTATTTTGGAGCAAGCTCTCAAGCCCAACTGATTGATACATGACACCAAAGTCAAGCTAATGACTTAAACCAAGCACTTGGTGGGAGGCAACCCACTGGTAAGTGTCTCTAACTTATATTTTTCTTTTGCTACTAATTTTTGGTTTTGGCTTTCTTTGTTTGAGCTTATTCAAAAAAAAAAAAAAAAAAAGGGTGCACGTCTTCAGGTAAGTTTTCTTGTCCCTACACCCTTGTCAAATCCATTATTAAATTTTTCATTTCTCATCCTTTCTCTTGATTTATTCTCACACCGGGACGGTGTGAAATAAGTCTGGGGGAGGGTGTTGATACTAATTCCGTTTTCTTTGTCTTGTTTAAGTCGTTTTGCGTTTGTTTTATTGAGTCAAAATTTAGTTAGGGAGTTATGATCTTTCTTTGGAACAAACTGTTTTAGCTACCATTTTAGTGACCATTCTTACAGCCATTGACAGCGGATTCTACCAAAAAGAAATTCCAAAGGTAAATTGAACTTCCATTATCCCCATACAATTTGAGTATTTAGATGATCCAGAGCTGGCCTAGATATAATGAACTTAATTTTTCTCATCTTGGGGCTTGGTATACTTTGAATCGGATTCCTTGCTTAGGTCTGATAGGATTAGTCTGTGATTATGGTTTCCCTCTCTCTTCCCTTCATTGTCTCTAAAAAAAAAAAGAGGTATATCTTTGAAAAGTAGTTAATTCATTGGATACTGGTCTAACAAAAAAAAATGGAAAAGAGAGAACAATCTGTCGATAAAAAAATAAAATGATACCCTAGTAGGGAAAAATCGACTGATTGGAAGCGAGAAAAGAGGGAGAAAGGAAACTAGAAGCCGGCTGTCCATAAATTCAGTACTTGGGTGAGTAAGAGCCCATGTGTCCTTTGATCGATAGTCCCTCGATGAGACTGCATGTAAAACTTAATAAGGTCAGCAATGGGGATTTTAGATTACTCTTATGGGTTGTGGTTTGGAATCTGGATGGTTAGTAAATCTGCGGAAAATTACAAGAGGTCTTAACTTAAGTTGGTACTGTTTGATGTGGCTTACTCTAGTGCTGGTTGATTAAGGGTTCTAAAGAATAAGTGATTTTCCCATGTTTTCAAACCTTTCTTCTCGGTTTAAGCTTTAGTTTGTTTGAGGACAAACAAAGGTTTTAGTTGGGGGGAGTGGCTATTATGTATTTTTAACATATTTTGATTTGTTTTTAGTATTCGGTTTGAGTTTTGATTTGCATCTTTCGTTAGTTTTTCGAGTCTTTTCTATTGTTTCGAGTCTTTTTACAGATTTTATGGAGTTCCGAAGGAGTTTGACGTTTACGGACATGTTCGAGTCGAGTTAATGTGGAAAACACGAGAAAAGGACCAACCGTTCCTGGTGTAGAACGACCACAGAGAACGACCGTTCGCTTAGCAGAACGGTCGTTCCCCACCTCACCTACCCTGTCGACAAGTGTGCAGAACGACCGTTCTCACCGTGGAACGATCGTTCCCCATCTCACCTACTTCGCGATCGACCACCTAGAGAACGACCGTTCTCTACGGAGAACGACCGTTCCCCGACTCACCAACACCCACCTACTACTATCGACCACTCAGAACGACCGTTCTCCTACAGAACGGTCGTTCCCCGTCTTACCTACTCCCCTACACCTTGGCCTATATATTGGACTCACTCTTGATGCTTCAAACACACCATCTTCTTCTCCCACTCTTCTCTAGCTTCTAAACATTGCTTCTTCTCTCTTTTAAGCTTTAATGTTTATGTTTTTATCAAGTTCTTATTAGTTTCTTTTAAGCTTTAAACATTTATGCTTTAATTAAGTTTTACTTTCAGTTATTATTACCTATCTTTGTGCTTTAATCAAGTTCTATTAAGTTTACTTTCAGTTCTTATTATCTATATTTATGCTTTGTTCAAGTTCTTATCAAGTTATTTTCAGCTTTCATTATCTATTCAAGCTTTTATGATGAACTCTATAATCTCTATGTTTTCTTCTTCTTTAATTATGTCTGACTAGATCTCTTAGTTAGGTTAAGGTTTGTCAAAGGAATTCATGAGCTTTAGGGTTAAACACAAATACGCTATTCAAATCGATGTCTTCACCTTTGTTGTTCTTAATGCTTAAATCGAATTGATCACTTGATTTTATGATATTAGGTTTAACTTAGACAGCGAGAGTTGCTAGGTTGCTAGAAAGAACATTGGTGAGCAATTTATTCATTACATGCGAGAGTAGATGTATTGGAGAATTGTGAACATATCAAACCTATCCTTAAAGCTTGTCTACGATTTCTAGTACCAGCGAGAGTTAGGAATTATAGGTTGATAGACAAAGATATTGGTACCACGAGAGTGGATTGATGTTATCTTTATGTTTGAGTTCTAGACTTGTGCTTAATCACTGCCTGAATAGTTGTTTGATCCTTTGCTCTGAATCTCCTGCGATATTCCTTGACCTAACGCTTGTTTAATATTATCTTCACAACCGATTTTGCTTTTATTACTTGCTATTTACAAAACCAAAAACATAATTGAATTGTCTTAGCTTTTGATTTAGCTCATTAGATCAAAGTGTGAAACTGGTCTTCGTGGGATCGACCCCTAAATACTACTTCGTATGCTGTGCACTTGCAGTAGGAAATAAGGGTTTAAAACTCGTGTATCACGTTGGGCGGCTGGCCCGTCTCTCTACGGAGGACGGGCGGCTGCCCGTTTTGTAGAGTGTAGGGCGGCTGGCCCGTCTCTTTACGGATAACGGGAGGCTGGCCAATTTTGTATTGCGTTGGGTGGCTGGCCCGTCTCTCTACGGAGGACGGGCGACTGCCCGTTTTGTAGAGTGAAGGGCGGCTGGCCCATCTCTTTACGGAGGACGGGCTGCTAGCCCGTTTTGTATTGCGTTGGAGTGTTGAGTGAAGGGCGGCCGGCCCATCTCTCTAAGGAGGACGGGCGGCTGGCCCGTTTTGTTGAGTGAAGTGTGGCTGGCCCGTCTCTTTACGGAGGACGGGCGGCTGCCCCATTTGTATTGCGTTGGAGTGTTGAGTGAAGGGCGGCCGGCCCATCTTTCTAAGGAGGACGGGCGGCTGGCCCATTTTGTAGAGTGAAGGGCGGCTGGCCCGTCTTTCTACGGAGGACAGGCGGCTGGCCCGTTTTGTATTGTGTTGGAGCGTTACTCCGGACACTCGAACTTCAGACCAGGTTGTCTTTGTGAACATTTTCTGGGTTTGGCGCAGTCTCTTGTTGTTGCAAGGGACCAAGCTTGTTCGGATCCCTCTTTTGACTGAACGCTTTTAAAATCTCACATCAGAGCCGGTTTGATACCGCGTTCTCGAGATGTCTTTGACCAGTGTTCCATGTCAGGCGCTTTACTGGGTTTAGAGAGTTTACTTCGTTTCCCACGCTTCGCACTATTTGCTTATGCGAAGCACAAGTGACGGTAAACTAAACAGAACATCGTCTTGAGCGCTTCCTGCAGGATCGCGGGATGTCAGGTTATGCCCTTCGGATGTTAATCCAGAAATTTGTATAGCGCGCTAGTCTTATCCTCTGCGGGATGTTAAGAGAACCATGGTTTTAAAGATAGTCTTGTTGTGGCTAGCAACAGACGGATTTGTTGGATAGGACTTAAGTATTTGGGAGAAATATCTTGATTGGTTGGCGGTCATGGATAAGTTACGAGATGCTAAGTCTCAATATTTATCCGATTTTAAGTTCGAGTTAAAAATGTGTTATGAGATACTAAGTCTCAATGTTCATTTCCCTCGGGTTTTTCTGGATCCACTCGCTTTTCAGATCAATTTTCAAGATGCTAAGTCTCGATGTTTGTCGGAATGGTGTTTTCGGGAAACTTTTTCAAGCTTTGGATGTTTGGTTATGTTTTAAACTTTTTCACTGATCCTTTGGTTTAGGGTTTAGATTTTGGAGTTAAGGCAGAGGGTTTAGGGTTTAGATTTTTGGGGTTTGGGTTCACTAATCCTTGGGTTTAGGGTTTAGTTTTTGGTTTAGGTTTTAGGGTTTAGGGTTTAGGGTTTAGGGTTTAGATTTTTGGGGTTTGGGTTCACTAATCCTTGGGTTTAGGGTTTTGTTTTTGGTTTAGGGCTTAGGGTTTTGATTTTGGGGTTTGGGTTCACTAATCCTTGGGTTTAGGGTTTAGTTTTTGGTTTAGAGCTTATGGTTTTGATTTTGGGGTTTTGGTTCACTAATCCTTGGGTTTTGGGTTTAGTTTTTGGTTTGGGGCTTAGGGTTTTGATTTTGGGGTTTGGGGTCACTAATCCTTGGGTTTAGGGTTTAGTTTTTGGTTTATAGCTTAGGGTTTTGATTTTGGGGTTTGGGTTCACTAATCCTTGAGTTTAGGATTAGTTTTTGGTTTAGGCCTTAGGGTTTTGATTTTGGGGTTTGGGTTCACTAATCCTTGGGTTTAGGGTTTAATTTTTGGTTTAGGGTTTACAGTATAGGATTTAAGGTCTACAGTTTTATATCAACATATGAAATTGTATATCAACATATAATAATTTATATTAACATATGAATGTCTATATCAAATATGAAGGAATACTAACACAAAATATTCAATTATGTTTTAGGGTTTAGATGTTTGAGTTAGGGTATATGGTGTAAAGTTTAGACTATAGAAAGAGGTTGCCGAGTACAAGGAGCTGGCGGAGAGGGCAACCAAGATATCGGCCCGTGCGAAGGAAGCTGCGTCCAAGCACTCGGAGGAGATGGCTGCTCTTGTAGCCAAATAAAAGGCTTTAAGCGAGTCCAAATAGAAGACTGTGTATAATCTTGGTAAGAGACTTATGCAGGAGAAGTTTCGTCCATGCTTTGAGAATGCTCGAGAATGGGTCTCGAAGTTGGTTATGGCCAAGGAGGCGGAGTCCGATCACGCTCAGGTTGAGGGTAACCTCAAGCTTATGAACCTTTTGTTAGGCGATGATCCTCTGTCCTTGATGGATTATTCGACAAGGCGCTTTATGGTTTTTAGAGTTGCCTTGCCTTTTCTCTAGAGACCCATTCTGTTTCTTTTCTGAAGACCTCTTCGGGTGATTTGTTGATTGATAGCGTTGCTGCGGAAGTCGGCATTACGGACTTTACGGGCACGAATGAGGGCTCGGAGAGCTTTGCCGGTGTGAGAACCAAAATTCACACTATCAAAACTTATATTTTATTGGGGATCGAAAACTCTATTTTATAAGAACTCGAGGATCAAAAGTGCAAAGAGACGATTTTATTAAATATTATTCCGGAGTACAAGAATAATTGCAAAAGCTGAAAAGTATTATATTGCAAAAAGCCTTAATACTCGAATTGGAATGATCTTAAGTCTAATACAATCATGTGTATATATACTAGTGATTTTAGGACCCTAAGACTTCCTCTTAGCTATGTGGGATAAATCACTTGCTTCCAGCCGCCGACTTTAGCGATCCGTCACTTGGTCTTCAGCGATCCGTCAGTTGGTCTGATCCTGACCTTGCCCAATCACTTGGTCTGATCCTGACCTGATGAATAGTAATCCAATGAATAGTAATTATGTGAACAGTAAACCGAGTCCCAATTGAGTTTAATTTGGTCTTCATTTAACTTTTTTCCCTGGATGAATAGTGTTTTAACGATTTTTCCCAAGATGAATAGTATTAACGGCTTTTTCCTCGTGAATAGTATTCCGAAGACTTCAAGAACTTTCAAACTAAGCCCCCCTTCTCTTGCCGATCTTCCAGGCGCCCACTCCTTAGATGATAGCCGGGCGCCACCTCCTTTTGGGAAGTTGAATGGCATGTTGGCCATGCGATTGACTCCGGGCGCCTGGTCATGCAGCGAGGGCAGCTGGCCTTTGGTTCGAGAAATGGCCAGCCGCCCGTGCCCATCATGAGGAAGGTGGGCGGCTGGGTCCGGTGTGGGACAAGGCCAGCCGCCCAAGCTAATCTCAAGGGAGATGGGCGGCTGTCTTAGGGACATGGCCAGCCGCCCATGTCTATCAGAAGGAGGACGGGGAGCTAGCTTGCTTGTGCTGACAGACGCGTGGGAACAGAGGGTGGACGTGTGGATGCTCAAGCTTGGAACATCGCGATTGGTCTTCTAAGTCTTGGCCAGGCGCCATTCTCCCTTGGAAAAAAATGATGGGTGGTTGGTCTTGTCAGGATAGAACCAGGCGCCATGCTCTCAGGGTTGGATGGAAGGCGGCTGGCTTTGTCAGGATAGAACCAGGCGCCATGCTTGAGATACGGAGTGATGGGCGGCTGGCTCCATGCTTAAGGGATGGGGGCTGGCTCCATGCATAAAGCATGGGCGGCTGGCCCTTATGCTGGAACGTGAATCGTTAGTGTGTTGATCCTGGCTTCTCGTTCGATCAATTTCCGAAGAGGGGATTTTGACCCCAACAGTTAGCCCCCAGCTCGTTGCTTTCGTTGTGTGAAGCAATGAGCTTCGAGCTGAGAATTTATCGGGATTTGATGGAACGAGAAGACCACAAGTTTTTTGCTCGTTTTATTCGTCACGTCAGAGATAGGTGCTGTCCCCTCATGTCTGCATGGGAACTTGTGCCATTTTAGCTATATCATGGGATGGCTTCTCCTTCATTCTGCGCAATCCTCACTTCTTACTTCAAGTTTTTCTCAAGAGAGAACTCCACTTGACCTTGATGCGATGTTAACTTATCCTCTTGACTTTGATTATGATCCTGTCCATGATGAGAGATTCGTTGCCAATCTTCTTGCGAATGGTGAATATGGTATTCCACAACTGGCGCCTGGTCTTGAAGATGTGCCAGGCCTGCCTCGAGATAGTGCTGAGGGCGGCTGGCCATCTTCCTTTGAAGATTATTCCTTTGAAGATGTCGGGTCAAGTATGAACTCCACTTGACCTCGATGTGATGTTAACTTATCCTCTTGACTTTGATTATGATCCTGTCCATGATGAGAGATTCGTTGTCAATCTTCTTGCGAATGGTGATGATGGTATTCCGCAACTGGCGCCTGGTCTTGAAGACGTGCCCGACCTGCCTCGAGATAGTGCTGAGGGTGGCTGGCCATCTTCCCATTGCTTGAATGGTAATGGCGGCTGGCTCACCATTCCTTTCGAGATCGGGAATTTACCTGTGCGGTACCTTGGGCTTCCATTGATGACCAAACGGATGACTTCTTCCGACTATACCCCGTTGATAGAGCGACTTAGAAGTCAGATGAGTTCTTGGACTACTCGATATCTCTCTTATGCAGGACGCCTCCAATTGCTTCAGTCAGTAATAGCGAGTATCGTTAATTATTGGATTGCCGCTTATCGACTCCCGAATGGATGCATTAAGAGCATTGAACAGCTCTGTGCAGCTTTCCTTTGGTCAGGGCCTGACCTTAACCCAAGAAAAGCAAAGGTCGCATGGACCCAGTTCTGTAAAATGAAAAGGGAGGGTGGTGTAGGCTTTAAATCAATCAAAGAAGCGAACAAAGTTAGCTGCTTGAAACTGATTTGGAGACTCTTATCAAGTAAATCTCTTTGGGCGGATTGGATTCGCACCTCATATGTTAAAAGCGAGTCTTTTTGGTCTGTTAAGGAGAACTCAAACATGGGATCGTTGATGTGGACAAAGCTGTTACAATACATAGATCTCGCTAAACAATTCCATCGAGTTCAAATTGGAAGCAGAGATCACACCTCGTTCTGGTTTGACCATTGGTCACCTTTCGGTCGCCTTATTGATATAACTGGTCCTCGGGGGAGAATTGATCTGGGTATCACGCTACATGAATCAGTGGCTATGGCAATATGGGAACGTAGACCTCGTCGTCACAGAGCATATGCTTTGAATGCCATTGAAATGGAACTTTGGGCTCTCAAAGAAGAGCACAGAACGGGCCCTGATATTGCTCTATGGAAAAGTTCGGAAGATCAATTCATCAAGAGCTTTAGATCAAAAAACACTTGGAGCCTTGTGCGTCATCGCAGTCCTGAGACGAAGTGGTACAAAGGGGTATGGTTCACTCATGCAACCCCAAAATACCAATTCCAAACATGGGTAGCCTTACACAATCAGCTATCTACGGGAGACAGAACTCAGCATTGGGCAGTGGAACAGAACACAGACTGTATCTTTTTGGGGTCATAATCCCCTCCTCGGAGATTGATGGAACAAAAGATCAAGTTATCGTTTAAACATTTCATATTCTGGCAGCAAGCCCACGAAATTAGACCAAACGCCTGCCCGGGTCAAGCTCTTGGCTTCCGGTCGCAGATGAACTAAACGGGTTGTGACCGTTTGTACTCTTTCCTTATCCTTGGTTTTGTCCCAGAGGGTTTTCGGGGAAAGGTTTTAACGAGGCAAATTGGTTCACTTGTCTCAAAACCCATTCAGGAGCTAATCGAGTCGCTCCGACCAAATGCCCGTCGGACCAAGCTCTTGGCATCCGGTCCGACGGATGAACTGAACTCTCTAACGACCTCTCAAGACGAATCTCAGCATATCTTCTCAGCCCGGAGCATTCACCGAGTCAATACATGGGTTACGGCTGGCCCCCACCCTCTCGGACCAGTCGTAGAAGCTATTTCCCTACTATTGGGCCTCGGCCCAATAATTCCCGAAGAAACGTCACGCCATTCGAAGACGGACTTCACGATGTTCATAACATGGAAAAACATCAAGGATTTCACTTAAAATAAACCGGAGGCAAGGCTTTACCCAAAAAATCGGACCAGAAGATTAAAAAGACAAGCTGGGCCAAAACAAGACAAATGGGCCGTAATGGAAGGAAGAGGCCCATTAGGGTTATTGGCGGCTGGGATCGTATAAATAGACACCCTTGTAATCACTTTTAAGGCATCCCAACTCAAGTGCAAGAGCCTTCGAGATAAAAGACAACAAGCTTTCTCGAATATTTTTGTACTTACAGAATTATCAATAAAATCATCTTTCTCATCTTTTTACTTTTTTGCCCTTTAGTTCTTGCTTAATAGAATTTTCGGAGCCCCGCAAAATAAAAAATTCGACAGTGTGAGTTTTGGCTCTCACAGTTTGGCGCCGTCTTGGGGACGAGAAATATTCTTTATTCAAGAACAACAGGATACGAAGCGGAAGACCATGGCAGCCGTAGGAAGAACCGACCGTATCTGCAATCAGCCGACCGGAGGAAGAACCGACGATATCAGAAATCAGCCGACCGGAGGAGCAGCTAGAGCCGGAGAAACCGCGGCTGGAGCATCCGCAGGTGCAACCGGACCTGGAACGGCTGCAGCCGGGAATTCCACAACCTCGGTCTGGAATGCCGATCGAAAAACCCGTAATAACAATAGCTGTCAACACCGGCCCGACCGGTCCAGCCGAAGACATCGCGGCAAATGGCGACTTAAGGAACATAAAAGCAGGACTCGTGGAGCAATAAGACACACAAGAAAAAGCAACGACGCAGGAGATGACGGCCATCCGAGAGCTAACGCAAGGCTCCCATCCACTCGGAATAAGATGCCCCCGTTTCTCACTGCTGACGAGCACTCCCGGAGGGCAAAACCTCGGTGAGCGAACCCCCATCGGAACAAGGACGGAACCATCGGAACCGCCGCCGTTACACCGGAAAAGCTCAACGAGACGTAAAGCCGAGTATCCGATCTCAACGGTAACCGATGGAGAAGTCACGGTAGAAGCGGACGGCCACGACGAAGACAAGACAGACGAAGAAGAAAAAGATTTTACCGAAGAAGAACAAAACAAACTCCTGGAGAACCAGCGAATAAGAGCCGAAGAGCGAGAGAGAACAGGCCGGACGGATCGAATGACCCGTTCCGTGAGCCAAAGAAGCGAAATTGACGAGCAACACGCCCAATTGAAGCTAACGGCGAGCCAGATGAGAGAAGCGAGATCTCAAGTCCACAAGGCGACCAGTGAGGCTCCCGAGATCGACCGTGTCTTGGAGGAAACTCAAAAAATCCCCTTACTGCAAGGATCACGAGTGTGAGACTCCCCGACCTTGGAGCAAACATAACAGGAGCATCCAATGCCGAAGTGGCGATCGTCGGAATTAACCACTCCAACAACGAGCCGCTCGTCAACGGCCTTTCAATCGAAGACCACGCGATGCACAAAGTTCTAATCAACACGGGAAGTTCGGTCAACGTCAAATTCCGTGAAACCCTTCGGAGGATGAACATTGGGATCTGGCATCTCACAACTCGTCCAAAACTGTCGACTGGTTTCACCGGAAAGACGACAACGACCGTTGGAGCAATCCAGCTCCCCGTAATAACAACGGAAACGAAGAAAGACATGGAGCTCTCGGTGGATGACCACCCAGGAATTTACGACCCGGCGAATGACGAAAACACCCTGTTTGTCAGCACGACTGTCGCCGGAACGTCGATCGTTGGAATGCCGGACCAAAAGACACAAAAGAAGGCGTGACGAGGGCGGCCGAGCTGGAGATCATGATCCCGGAGCGACAAGACCAACGAGTAGAAACAACGGCTCGACAGCTACAAACAATCTGAGACGAAGGTCGAGCTAGGAATGTCTCACCAGAGGTAAGCCCAAGGCAAGGACTATGAAGCATCACTGCAAGACGTCTTGAATTCTCACCTCAAGCGCAATGCCGGGAAGGCAGAACAAGTGGGAACAAACTCCAACCGAGACAAGAATGGCTCATTCCGGGACGCCACCGGAACAACCGCAGAACGCCACATGTTAGGGTCGAAATCCCCTCCTCGAAGATTGACGGAACGAGAAGTCAAGGTCGTGATCAAATGGAACTTATCCCGAACATGGAACGGACGAGCTAAGGCAAGCTGCCCACGATCCGTCCAAGACATGAACCGGCGGCTGGGATAAGGCCAGCCCCCGGGTCTTCTTGGTTCCATGGCCGGCGGCTGGGATAAGGCCAGCCGCCGGGTCTTCTTGATCCACGACCGGTGGCTGGGATAAGGCCAGCCGTCGGGTCTTCCTTGATCCACGACCGACGGCTGGGATAAGGCCAGCCGCCGGGTCTTCTTTCATCCACGGCCGGCGGCTGGGATAAGGCCAGCCGCCTGGTCTTCCTTCATTCACGACCGGCGGCTGGGATAAGGCCAGCCACCGGGTCTTCCTTCATCTGCGACCGGCGGCTATCCATTTGCATGTTCTGACTCCAAAAAAGTCCATAAACATTCCCCGAAAGATCGTGACGAATGTTCAGCCGTCCATGGACCAGTCGCCGAGCACACGAGCCAAAGGAACCGGCGGCTGGCTATCAATACCAAAACCGGCGGCTGGAAGTTCAAACGAAAAATGGGCGGCTCGAATCTCAGAAATCGTAAAACGCTCGGAACATTGTTCACGCGGGAAAAACCGTTGAAAAACACTATTCACCGGTCTACTATTCATCGGCGGGCCGGATTTGGGTCAGAATGCGCGGATGGATCACGGAAGACTCTCGGGCCGGATATCGGGCCCAAAAAGCTTAGGTCGGCGGCTGGGAAGGAAGGACAAAGTCCCAACGAAGCAAGCTCCTTCTCGAGCGATTTGGCCCGATGCGAAGACGTCGCTTCAAGTTCGTTGAGTTTCCTCCTCACTAGCCGAGCATCCTCCCGAGCTTCCTCAGCACGCTTGCGGATTCCACGGAAAGAAGCATCATATGTGCTGATGCACTTGTTCACGGAAGACATGAACTAAAACAAAATGAGGGAGGAGTCAGTAAAAAAAAAAAAAGAGAGAAAGAAGAAGGGCAAGAATAGATAAACCTTCATCCCACTCAAGGCCATATCCTCGTACATCTCAGGCTCATCCATACTATCACAAGAAGGAAACTTGAAACTAGCATCCGTGATCACCGAAAAACTCCTAGCGGACTGACGACGATTTTTACAAACAGGCTCAGGAAAAGCAAGCCCTGGCGAAGGACCCATACTCCGAGCCTCGGGAGAAGAATTTTTCACTCCGGGGTCAGCAAGGCAATCCGCCTGTTTTTGGCACAACAGGCCTTCTTCATCGCTCAGACCATATGTGATCCCGCCAGCCGCCGCTTTAGCCTTGGGCAAAACGCCTCTCGATACTTCGTTCAAGAATAGCCTCCTTCTTCAGAGGAGTGACCACAACGGTGGAGGAATGGCTTGACTACGTCAGCCAATCCCGATCCAGAAGAGCCAGCCGCCGTCTCATCCTTAGAATCTTTCCCAAGTTTATTTGCCTCACCCTTCTTCTCCATCTGCCTCCTCTCGCGAAAAGATTGCCTAACCATTATGTAAAGTTAAAAAAAAAAACGAAAAGAGCACTCGTGGGGGAAAATAAGAAGGAAGGGTCCATATATATCGCCGGACGGTTTGAGTCCTAGTTCAAGTAGGAATTGAGTCTTTCCAATTCCGAGCCAACCGCCCACTAGTCCTTCATACGAAAAGGAAATTTTTTTTCACAAAAAAAGGAAAGAGAAGAAAAAAGGTAATTTTCCCGTTTCGATCAATCCCGATAAAACCTGGGCTTAAAGCTCATCGTCCTGGACTACGAGAACGAAGAGCTGGGGGGCTAACTGTTGGGGTCGAAATCCCCTCCTCGAAGATTGACGTAATGAGAAGTCAAGGTCGTGATCAAATGGAACTTATCCCGAACATGGAACGGACGAGCTAAGGCAAGCTGCCCACGATCCGTCCAAGACATGAACCGGCGACTGGGATAAGGCCAGCCGCCGGGTCTTCCTTCATCCACGACCGGCGGCTGGGATAAGGCCAGCCGCCGGGTCTTCTTTCATCCACGGCCGGCGGCTGGGATAAGGCCAGCCGCCGGGTCTTCTTTCATCCACGGCTGGCGGCTGGGATCAGGCCAGCCGCCGGGTCATCATGATATACCAACCGGCGGCTGGGATAAGGCCAGCTGCCGGGTCTTCGTCATATGCCCACGATCATTTCTCAAGTCAAGACTCATTATCCGAACATCGTCCAGTCAACCGACCGTCAAACATAACTCTAAGCCCGGACCGACCCGGAGACTATCCCTTTGCATGTTCTGACTCCAAAAACGTCCATAAACATTCCCCGAAAGACCGTGACGAATGTTCAGCCGTCCATGTACCAGTCGCCGAGCACACGAGCCAAAGGAACCGGCGGCTGGCCATCAATACGGAAACCGGCGGCTGGAAATTCAAAAGAAAAACGGGCGGCTCGAATCTCAGAAATCGTAAAACGCTCGGAACATTGTTCACGCGGGAAAAACCGTTGAAAAACACTATTCACCGGTCTACTATTCATCAACGGGTGGGATTTGGGTCACAATGCGCGGATGGATCACGGAAGATTCTCAGGCCGGATATCGGGCCCAAAAAGCTTAGGTCGGCGGCTGGGAAGGAAGGACAAAGTCCCACATCGGAAATTTGAAGTCTTAGCCTCCTAGGATTGTCAGTATATATATGTACGCTCATGTAAGGGTTAGGACCATCCAAAATCCGAGTATTAGGAGTTTTAGCAATATAAGACTTTTCAGCTTTTGCTATTTATTCTTGTACTTTCGGAAATCATCAATAAAATGTCTCTTTTTACATTTTCGGTCCTTTAGTTATTTAAAATAGAATTTTCGAGCCCCCATAAAATATAAGTTTTGACAGTGTGAGTTTCGGCTCTCACACCACAAGGCAAATAATCGAACAGCCAGATTTCCCGGCGACCGACAGAGAAAACGGAGGGACCACCGCATACGGAGCTAGCCAAGACATAAGCGAGACAGACGATGAAGCAGAAGACATGACATCAATTCCCAAGTCAAAGACGATAATGGATGCGGTCCTGGGACGGAAAACCGGACAAGCGAAGGCAAACGGATCCGTGGCCCAAGAATTGATGTTTATCCAAGACAAAAACTGAACCATGAACATCCCTCCGAGAGGGGACTCAAGACGCAATTACAGGATCATCGAAGCGAAGCCTCTCCGATTTATACTGCCAGTCGTAACGCCAGAAGAACATGACTCGATTCAGCGAAGCTCGATTGAGACAAGAGTGGAACTATCCGAATCTTCAATGCTGCAGCGAAAGAGTACCAGGACTCGCAGCGGAGGCTACGACGGAAAGACTTACTGCAGTTTCCAAAAAATCGAAGGTCACTCAACCGCAATTTGCAAGACAACTGCAAGAATAATTGTGACAAGTTTCCTAGCAGGAGAGCTCGGAAGCGAAACGGCAAAAGAAAACTGGAAGCGCAGGAGAGCAGACACGAACGTCGAGCCACGATGCAAGGCGAGCAGAACCGACCAGATCAAGAGAACAGAGATCTTGCCCGTAGAAGAACGAGAAGAAACGACGGCCACCGAGAAGGAGATGTCCGAAGCCACAGAGCCCGAAACGGACGATCACGTAACCAAAGCCTAGACGCTTTCAAAAAAATACCGGAACTACAGGTGACTTGATCCCTTCTCACAAAGGGTACGTGGGCAACTTGCTTAAAAAACGAGTTCAGTTGACCCCCTTCATAAAAAAGGGGACGCAGAGTCCATATATACATACTCCCAAAGAATGTTCAAGCAAATTTTCGCAAAAGTTCGCGAGGAAGAAGACCCGGATAGACATCGACACTCAGCATCTCATGATCCGTCTGGACAAACAAGCAAAGAAGAATTCCAGGAAAGTTCGAGAGGATGAACATTGGGACTTAGCGTCTCATTACCCTTCTCGAACAATTTCCCGAGAACATAGATCAAGATGATGGTCTGGATTGGCATCGGGACTTAGCATCTCGCAATCCATCCGGATAAACAAGCAAAGAAGAATTCCGGGAAAGTTCGAGAGGATGAACATTGGGACTTAACGTCTCATTACCCTTCTCGAACAATTTCCCGAGAACATGGATCAAGAAGAAGGTCCGGATTGGCATCGGGACTTAGCATCTCGCAATCCATCCGGATAAACGAGCAAAGAAGAGCTCCCGGAAAAGTTCGAGAGGATGAACATGGGGACTTAGCATCTCACCGTCCATCTAGACTCGAAAAATTTCCCGAGAACATCGATCAAAAGAAGATCCAGGTGAATATCAAAGATTTAACATCTTAAAAACCATCCGGAATCCATCACTCGAGCTCCTCCTTGAAAGAACGACAAAATTAAGATTCTTGGATAGAAACGAAGATGTCTGCCTGGACAAGAAGGCCTTCACCACTTGATGATGCTAGACGAACTGGACCTAATAAACGAAAGGCGAGACCAGGCATTCATCCGAATCCAGAACTATCAGCGAGCAGCGGCAAGATACTACAACTCAAACGTATGGATCCGCAAATTCAAGGAAGGTGATCACGTCCTCCGCAACGTCTTCCAGAATACCGCAGAACCAAACGCAGGAAAGCTAGGAGCAAAATGGGAAGGACCATACAGAGTGACAAAGGTGGTTCGTCCAGGAGCATACGAACTATAAAACAAAGAAGGAAAACCAGTACCAAGAACCTGGAACGTAATGCATCTGAAGAAGTACTATCACTTAAGAACTGAACTACGGATTGGCTTGATCCCCAAAATCGTGGTACGTAGGCAGCTCACCTTCCCGTGAGTTCAGCTATATATATAAAAAAAAACAAAAAATCGCTTCTCGGCACATATCGCCTCTCGGCACATATCGCCTCTCGGCACACATCGCCTCTCGGCACACATCCCCTCTCGGCACACATCGCCTCTCGGCACACATCGCCTCTCGGCACACATCGCCTCTCGGCACACATCGCCTCTCGGCACACATCGCCTCTCGGCACACATCTCCCCTCGGCACACATCGCCCCTCGGCACACATCGCCTCTCGGCACACATCGCCTCTCGGCACACATCGCCTATCTGCACACATCGCCTATCTGCACATATCGCCTCTCGACACAGATCGCCTCTCGGCACATATCGCCTCTCGGCACATATCGCCCCCTCGGCACACACCGCCTCTTGGCATACGTATCAACCATCCGTTGCTGATCACAACAGGGTGACTTAAGCCATGGTTCTTTCAACATCCCGCAGTGGATAAACTTAGCGCGCTATATAAATCTCCGGAAAACATCCGAACGGCGTGACCTGACATCCCGTGATCCTGCAGGGAGCGCCGAAGACGATGTTCTTTTAAGCTTATCTTCAGGAACATTTCGCATAGGCAAATAGTGCGAGGTGTAAACCGTGAAATAAGCTCGTAAACCCAGTAAGACGCAAACCACTTGAGATAGTACTTCTTCAGATGCATTTTTTTTTATAGCTTATCAATAGATTTTGACAAAATCAAGCTCTTCCTCTCTCGCTATGTGTTTCAGCCCTCCTTGTACCACATATGGCGAGAACGGAATAATCGACGTCACGGTGAACAGCCCATCCAAGCTCAAGCTATTGTCAAATCTATTGATAAGAACATCCGCAACCGCCACACTTCAATTCTGAAGCTAGGGGACACTACTTATGAGGAGAGCATGCACCGGTGGTTTGCAGTCTCCCAAACAAGAAGCTGACCCATCTCTCGTGTCATAACTTTGTACATTTTCTATTTATGTTCAAATTCAAATTCCCAGTCAAAACAACTGTAACAAACTGAAGGTTTTTTTGTTTGAATAAATTTTTCATTCTTTCAAAAACAAAAAAATGGCGGCTGGCTCACTCAACAGGCCCAGGGCGGCTCGCTTCCGGATGAGGTGCAGGGCGACTCGTTTCAAGGAAATGTTGAGGGCGCCCAGCTTCCTCAAACGGTGCTAGGCGGCTGGATTTCTCCGCAAACCCAGAGGGCAACGGTGCCTGGTCTCCTCCAAGGGTTCAGGGCGGCTAGCCTTCCTCGAGATCGCATGGCAGCCGGTCCTCTTCGATATCAATGACGGCTGGCCAAGGGGACAATGAAGTGGGTGAAGCGTCCTCGTATCGTTTGGTCGGTGCTCTACCAAACGTTGGTGAAGGTTGTTCTGCATCAGAGATTGGCGCCTGGCCTGCACAAGAGGTCGGTGTGCCTTCTTCGCATCTCCTGGAAGACGTGGAGGTTAAGTTAAAGGAAGTTTCTGATGGGGCACGTAACGCTTTCTGGGGTTTCAATTTTTCTTCCTTTCGGGTTTCGGAGCTGAAGAAGAGTCGAAACTACACGAGGGTGGCTAGTGAAACGCCGCTTGGGACTACTCTGAGTACGTCGAGGTCGTTAAAGGAGCTTCCGAAAGACTTCTGTATCCCGAAAGATGTCAAGTTCTGTCTCCCAAACGATTCCTAGAGGATCGACAGGTGTCCCCGGGATACTTTGCCCTTAACGAGTCTATGTTCTATGAGTCCTTCGTCTGGCTTCCGATTCTGGGAGTGATCTTCGATTTCTTGGATCATTTTGGGATTGCGATCTCGCAGCTCATCCCTTCGGCGGTTCGGATTTTGATAAGCTTGGTTGTCCGTTCTGCAGAATGCGGGATAAAGCTGGAGGCGGAGCACGACAGAAATTTCTTTTATTTGCAGAAGACCAGCCATTATCTCCAATTCAAAATCACTATCAAAAAGAAATTTCCAGGATTCTATAAAGGTCTTCGAGATCATTGCAAAGCTTCAAGAGATCAATTCTTTTATGTGAACCACAACTTTTTCTCGATCAGTCCTGATTTCATCGGTCAAGCTCGGAACGTTTGGAAAGCACGTGGTAAATGTTCCTTCTTTCATTCTTGTCTTTAAATACGTTACGCTGTCCTCTTAATCTTGTCATATTTTCTTTTGAGTGTTTCAGACCCCGTTCCTCCTCCAGGCTGGTCATCTGCTATCTTAGATCTTTTTGACGCCGTCCCTAGAAAGAAGATTGGCTGGAAAAGTCCGGAGCTTTGGAGTCGCTTCCTAGACACTAAAGACATTCTCGAAAGGTGTCTTCCTTCTAAGGGGCTAGACTTTGCTGATCCAATGGAGACCATCCCTGGACTAGAAGGCGTGTGGATGTATCGTTCCCAGATGAATGGGGGTGATGATCCGTTTGAGTCAGAGGATGCACCCGCTGCGGCTCCGGCGGTGTCTAGAACCAATTTCCGAGCCAAAGACATTTCCAAGGTTCCGGTTGCCGATCTTCCAAGTTTTGATGATGCTGCCGTCGACAAGGGCAAAGGAATCGCTGAAGACTCGGAACGTCCAAAGAGGACTAAGTCCTCGCGCCTTATGTCCGATGCTTGCAAGGCGCCGGGGGAGATGCGATCGAGTCCATGAAGTTTGTGGACCACATTGACGGATCATCTTCTGCTGCTTCTCAGCCATATCCCGTGAAGTCGTATGGAGGACTATCTTCGGGCGTCATTGCGGTATTTCTGCCTTGATTTGAAATCGATTTGTTCTTCTCTTGATTTTGTTCATTGAACGTTTGTTCCTTTTCGTTTCAGTTCTGCTCTGAGGCGCATGCGACCCGACTGGCCCTCGAGGCCGAGGCAAAAAGAAACCGGGATAAGGGCAAGAAGATCAAGGTCTTGGAGGCGAAGCTTAAGAGAGCGGACCAGCGGGTCCAGAAATACAAGTCTGAGAAGGCAGTTGCTTTCTCGGAGGCGCAGCAGAATCTCGAGGAGAGGGAGGCTGAGTTTGAGCAGAATATGCTCAGGGCCGTGAAGACTTCCCGGTGGGAATCGGCAAAGAAATACCGCCTCCGTTTGGAGAAGGCGTGGGCTTCTCTCGAGCCGCTGCGCAGGGCCAGATTTTTTCCTGACGGAGGTTGGTTCAAACCTGACGATGGTCCATCAGTTCAGGTCCGAGAAGGCCACTCTTGAGCCCGAGGAGGCCCGTTTTAAGATTCATTTCGAGGAGCTCAAGAGCGGTAAGGGCTATGATTGGGTTATGAGCGGCTTTGATGGCACCTTGGTCTACTCTCCCGTTTCTCTGTACCAGTCTGAGGGCAGTCTTGGCGGAGGAGATGATGTCGGTACGCTCGATATCCAGGGCAAGTACGTCGATTAGGATCTGGTCTATCCATTTGTGTTTTAGCTTGATGACGTTTTGGGTCGCTAAGACCCTTGTTGTATTTGCTTTTCTTTGTTTGTTGAACTCTTTCGGTTATTTGATCCTTCATCTCTTTTCTTGGATTATGGTTTATCTTTTGACTAGCTTTGCCTCTTCATTGATTTGGGCTTTGAATGCTGCGACGGGATGCTTTTCCGAGCGCTCTAGTCTTTATTCTTTGTGTTGTGAGGAACTTTGTGCATTTTGACTACTTTGTTCCTCTCTTAGCGGAACGCGTTTAGGACCTCGTCTCGGAGCCGGTTCGATACTGCATTGGCGAGATGTCTTAGACCAGCTTTCCATGTGTGGCATCTTCTGGGTTTAGCGAGTTTATTTCGCGGTTTACACCCGCACTATTTGCGTATGCGAAGCGCTCCTGAAGATAAACAAAACAGAATATCATCTTGACACTTCCCTCATTCCCGATCGGTTACGTCCTTCTGATATTAGTCTGGAAATTTGTATAGTGCGCTAGATTTATCCACTGCGGGATGTCGATAGAACCATCGAGATGTGAATGTCTTGTTGTGGCCAGCAACAGTCGGATTTGTAAAAGCTTGTCCGAGTTGGGTTGCGAGATGCTGAGTCTGAATTTTTGTCCGGAGTTCTTCTTTTCTTGTTATGTTGGAAAGGTTGCCCATTTTTCCAAACGAGTCGTTAGATACTACGTCTGAATGTTCATTCAGAACTTTTCCCAAAAAATTTCAGACTCTGGATGGGTTGTGAGAAGCTAAGTCCCAGTGTTCATCCGGAGTTCGCATCTTGATAGGTGCTTTTCGGATGGGTCGTGAAATGCTAAGTCTCAATGTTCATCCGAAATTCCTGCTTCGACGCGTGTCTCCGGGATATTTTTCGAATTTCGGATGGGTCGTGAGATGATAAGTCTCAATGTTCATCCTTCGAAATTTTCCTGAAAAATGTGGCTTTAATTAGATTTTGTGGGAGCATATATATATATACGAACCCACTCCCCCCTTTTTTTATGGAGGGGGGGCAACTAAACTCGTGTTTTAGGCCGCTCCGAGGCTTTCAAAGGTTATCCCGTTTCCGAGCTGTCCGGCCAATAGTTTTGCCGCTATTCTTCTTCTGATTGTTCGGCAGTGTTCGGTAGAGTGACCTTAAGAGTTATGGAAGGTACAGAAGGCGTTCTCGTCGTAGCCCATGCAGGTCCAAGTGTTCCACGATCCTTTACCGCGTCCAGCTTCGTCGGTTGGCCTCTCCGTGTTTATTTGGTAGTTGTGCGCTCCGCCAGCGACGGCTCATTCGAAGGCTGCGCCGTAATTTTCGTTGATGATTTCGACTGATGTATTTTGGTCATGGCCTTCATGTCTTCCTCGTGAATCACAAAGTTTGAGGCGCGGTGAAGGGCGTCTTGAGTGGTTACTAACAGATTTACGGTAATCTCTTTCCGGTAGCTAGAGGTGTACCACAGAGACTTCTTCAAGGCGTTTAACGCGGCGCTTAATCTTTGACACGATCACTGTGAACCTTTCGATGAAGTCTCGGAGGCTTTCTTCCGGTCCTTCCGACAGCGAGTATAGGTCTGCGTCGGATGTTGAACGGCTTATGAACAACGAGTATTGTTTCAAGAAAGCCGAGGACAGCTGCTCGAAGTCATTGATCGAGTTCCTCTCCAGGCGTGAGAACCATGACATGGCTGCTCCTTTAAAGTGCTCGACGAATAAAATGCAGAATTCGACATCTTTTTCTCCATCGTGATGTTGAAGGCCGTCATGTGCACCTTCGGATCCGGATCTTGCCAGGATTGGAGACTCTAACCTCTGGGATCTTTGATGTGAAGGGGATTTTCTGGGTTTCTTCCAAGACTGGGTCGATCTCGGGGGCTGCACACATCGCTTTGTGGACTTGCGACCTCACTTCTTTCATCTGGCTCGTCGTTAGATCCAGTTGGGCACGGAGTTCGTCCATATCATTTTTCCGGTTTGCGGGGTGAGTCGTTCGGCCCGCTCGGCCTGCTCTCTCCCGCTCTTCTGCCCTTACCTGTTGCTCGACCCGGATAAGATTTTCCTCTTCTTCAGTTAGGGTTCTTCCCTCGTCGGAGATTGACGGAACGATAAGCCTAGATCACGAATTGGGACCAAACGCCCTTATCCTAGCAACACGCCCACGCTGCATGGCCAGCCGCCCATCCCTTCTTCAGTGCCAGGCGCCCATGTCCTGAGACCAACAGTTGTCCGCGGACGACCATAGAGCCAAACGCCCACGATCCTGAGCCAGCCGCCCACATCCAGGTGATCCGCCCGAAGACCGATTTAGACTTAATCCGGATTCGAGTTATTATCACAGTTTACTATTCACGGTATACGTTCATGATTTACTATTCACAGATCAAGAAAATTCGGGCCGGGCTAGGATCAGATCAAGTGGCGGATAGCTAAAGGTTTCGGGCCGCAAATTGGGCCCAAAAGGATCAAGTCGGTGGCTGGGAGAAAAGACAACGTCCCACATCGCTAACAAGAATTTTTAGCACCCTAGGATCACCAGCATATATATGTGTGCTTGTATAAGGGTTAAAACCATTCAGATTCCGAGTATTAGAGCTTCCACAATATAAGAGATTAAACTTTCGCGAATTCTCTTGTACTTCATAAAATATTTACTTAATAAAATCGTCTTTTGAAATTTCGGTCCTTTCGTTCTTATAAAATAGAGTTTTCGAATCTCCATTGAAATAAAATTTGATTGTGTTAGTTTCGACTCTCACAGTTAGCAGTGGTAACTTCGGCTCGAAGTTACACCCTTACTTTCTGTTTCATCCAATCGAAGAGCTAACTACGCAACTGTTGTGAACGATCCTGCATAATCTAAAATAATGTTCAAAATTGCATTAGGTGTAACACGTGCAGTTAATCCACACCTAGCGCCTAATCAATTAATCGGAAATTACACGAAGATTAATCTGAAATTTTTTTTGGTATTTTTATATAAAACAACTATATATACTAAAATGTGAAACATACACGTGAAGATCATCTTGGTGCAATGGTTTTGGTGTCGTTAAATACTATAAAAACATGAGGTCAAGTTTAATGAAGGGTAAAATAGTCTTCTACATTCTTCTTCTTTCTTCCTTCTACAGAGTGTAGCCGACCTGCAACCCAAAAACAGCACAGCCACTCAATTTCTTTCTTCAAATTCCAAACTTTTGATATTTTCATTTTGTTTTATTCAATTTTATATCCAAAATTAATAAATATATATATATATATGAAACTATATCAAGTTTAAGCGAGATTAAACATGAAAATCAACTATTTTAAAACAACTTCCGAGTTTTTGAGCGATTAGAGTGAAATCACAACGGCTCCTGACCGTCGAGCGTTTATCTTCCAATTATGCATTCTCCGTAGCCGCGTTTTCGAACAAGGGTCGAAACCAGTTCGGACGGTTGGCGCAATGGGCAATCAAGTTTATTGAGTATGATATCAAATATAAGAATCGTATCAGCATGAAGGCTCAAATTTTGGGAGACTTCTTGACACACTACAAGAAAACTTCCGTTTTACGACTACGCATCTCCACGCAAATTCCTCGTAAAAGAGATTTTACGAGGAATTTACGAGAACACGTGAAACGTCGTGGGACTTTTGTCGTAAAATAATTTTCCTCACTAAATACCCTTAACCAACGTGGTAAACGTTTCCTCGTAAGTAACACGTAACATCTTTCCTCGTTAAAAAGACGGTAAAGTGCTCCTCGTAAAGTAAACGCCAAAGGGGACTTGTAATGCTCCATCACATCAAAGAAGGCTGGTGGAAATATCTTTTCCAAGTTGCACAGTAAGATGGGAATGTTCTCATGTAGTTGTAGAAGGACATCTTTTTTTATAGTGCGTGTGCTCAGATCCCTGAAAAATGCTCCAATATCTGTTATAGTCCCAAAAAAAAAATATTATTATAGACTTTAATTATAATTAATCATATAGTTTATTGTGCAATAAATAAAGGAGAAATTACATATTACCTGCAAGTGCTTCATGTACTTTTGTTGGAAGTAGCTCCGCAAATGCAAAAGGAAGTAGTCGTTGCATAAAGACATGACAATCATGACTCTTCATGCCGGAGAACGTTTGACCTTGTTCAACACACCGAGACAGATTTGAAACATACCCATCGGGGAACTTCACTCCTGATGCCACCCAAATGAACAATACCGGCTTTTGTTGTGAAAACCATCTGAATATTGGAACTGGCACACTTCCACTGCTTTGTATATGTAACTCACTTCTTGAAAAAATATCAGGTAAGTCCAACATTGATTTCTTACTGTCTTTTGTCTTCCCTTGGACATTCAATATTGTATTCATGATGTTCTCAAAAAAATTCTTCTCAATATGCATCACATCGAAGTTGTGGCGCAACAGAAGATCCTTCTAATATGGCAACTCCCAAAATATACTCTTCTTGTTCCAGTTGTGCTGAACCCTGTAATAATCAGGCATATTTCCATGAACATGCCAGTTACCCTCACGATGAACTGTGTCTTGAGCTCCGTAGTAATCGATTTGTTGTTCAATTTCTGCTCCACTTAAATACAGAGGAGGCGTGTCTCTCAAAACTCTTCTGTACCTAAACAATGTCTTGTTCCTTCGGTACGGATGGCTAATGGGAAGAAATCGACGGTGACAATCAAACCAACATGTCTTCCTCCCAATCTTCAATTGAAACGCATCTGTCATTCCATTACAATATGGAAAAGCTAATCTCCCATGTGTAGTCTATCCAGACAACATCCCATAAGCAGGAAAGTCACTTATGGTCCACAAAAGCATTGCTCGCATGATGAAATTCGTTTTTGCTGTACAATCATACGTCCTCACCCCTGTTGACCACAAATCTTTCAACTATTTTATCAGTGGTTGTAGAAAAACATATAGAGACCTTTTTGGATGCTTCGGACCAGGGATTAATATGGTCAGGAATCGAAACTCTCATTACACGCACAAATCCGGTGGCAGGTTGTATGGCGTAAGAGTAACTGGCCACAATGAATATTTTCCCGTCCTTGCGATTTGAATCGTGGCTTGTTGCAGAATCGACATTCTTCTAAAAGCTCATCATCTCCCCAGTAGATCATGCAATTGTCAATGCAAACATCTATCGTTTCCGATGGCAGCCCAAGAGTATAAACCAATTTCTGAATCTCATAATAAGATTCAGCTGAGACATTGTCTTATGGCAAATACTCTTTAAACAAGTCTGCCCTTGCATCCATGCAATTTTCTGGTAGATGAAATCGGTTTTAATATTCATCATCATAGCTGCTAACGAAACGACAATTTTGAGAGACCTTCTCTACAACCATTGTATAATGGTTGATTCCCAGCAGCTAGCATTTCATAAAACTTTTTTGCATATACGTTAGGTTCTCCAACTTCAGCAGCTACTAATGCATCAGTTACCATATCATGAACCCTATCATGATCCACCATCTGCTCCTTGTGATGGTAACTATTTTCATTATGCAAATGATCTACCGGTTCATCCTGAAAATTGCTATTACTACTACTACCAGCTTCATTCCCATAAACTTCTCCATGTTGAAACCATATATAGTAATTTGGCGTGAAACCTCTATTTAATAAATGCTTTCATACATTTTCCCGACTGCCTCATTTTGTATTGTTCCATTTCTGACAAGGACAGAACATGCTACCGCTTTCTTGCGTGAGCGTTGTGGAATCTGCTTGATGGATAAACGTCTCTACCCCGTCCGAAAATTCTTTCGTCACTCTCCCCGTAGCAGCATCTCTGTGCGTATACATCCAACTCCATAACTCTAAAATACTCTTAGTAGTGGACATTTTTTTTTCTAGTTTTTGAATTTTTTTTTTGGTGTGTTACATTTGAAAGGAAGTGCCATATATGTAGAACAAGGAATTTACGAGGAAATATAATTATGTACAACCAACAAAAACACGTTTTTCACCAACAAAAGTGTAAGTACTCGTCAAAAACTCAGTAACTATATTTCTCATAATTCCAAAGCAAGCTTTACGAGGAAAGTTTATTTTCTCGTAAAAGACACGTTAGTTCGCTGCCGTTTTACGAGGAAACTGTTTCCTCGTTACTTTACAACGAAGTTACGTGGAATAGTCTTATTCACGTTAAAACCTCATAAAATCCACGTAACGTTCCGAGGAAATATTTTCCTCGTTAAGTTTCCTCGCCATACCCGCGTTTTCTTGTAGTGACAAAACTTCCATTTACAAGTTGACGGATCATCATCTAAACAAGGTTCAAGGAATGGTAACCGGCATAAATGTGTTGAGGCTGACGCTTACGTAAGCATCAAAGATTCAGTGGTAACAACATTCTTATGGAATAATATCATATGTAGCTACAGCATCCTTACAAAACTGTCACTGATAATGGACCACAATTCATATCAAACGAATTCGAAGACTTCTCCTAAGCGTGGGGATAAGAATAAGCTATTCAACGCCAAAGTATTTACAAGGGGACGGTTATGGTTTCTTGATTTGCTCATAGATTGGGATTTCCTGTTGATAATGTATTATAATAATAAGAAAAAAATATAAAGTAGTTATTCATTTTTATTCATGAATAATGAATTTTTTTTTTTGTTGAGGGACCAAACATCCTGCCATATCATCTCTCAACAAAGAATCAATAATTGGTGAAACAACACTTTAAGCCTGAAAAACCAAAGAAATTTAAAATGCATAGTTTGTCAATCAATCCACAAGACGATTAGCTTCCCTATACACATGTGTAACCCATCCAGGATTCGAACGATCTCCCGAGAGTATCGACTAGGACGTGAATTCTGGATGAACACTGGGACTTAGCATCTCACAGCCCATCTGGCTAACCAGTCAATCCTTCTAAACAAGCGAACAAAAATAAGAACTCCGGATGAACATCGGGATTTAGCATCTCGCAACACATCTGGACTCGTTTCACCTAGAGATCAACATGGAACATTTCAGAGGATGAACACTGAGACTTTGCATCGCACAACCCATCCGAAAAACGAACGTGTTCCTGTGAAGAACGACAAAGTCGCGGACTCCGGATAAACACCGGGATTTAGTGTGAGAGCCGAAACTCACACTGTCAAAACTTATATTTAATGGGGGCTCGAAAATTCTATTTATAAAGAACTAAAGGACCGAAAATGCCAAAAAGATGAAAAAGGAGATTTTATTGATATTTTCCGAAAATACAAGGGAAATTAGCAAAAGCTGAATAGTCTTAAATTGCTAAAACTCCTAATACTCGGATCTGGGATGGATTTACCCTTACATGAGCGTACATATATATACTGACAATCCTAGGAGGCTAAGACTTCAGATTTCCGATGTGGGACTTTGTCCTTCCTTCCAGCCGCCGACCTAAGCTTTTTGGGCCCGATTTCCGGCCCGAGAGTCTTCCGTGATCCATCCGCGCATTCTGACCCAAATCTGGCCCGCCGGTGAATAGTGACCCGATGAATAGTAAATCGGTGAATAGTAATCCGAATCTCGGTTTATGCTTAATTCGATTTTTCGGTTAACTTTGTCTCGGGATGAATAGTGCTTTTCAACGGTTTTTCCCGCGTGAACAGTGTTCCGGACGTTTTACGACTCCTGAGATTTGAGCCGCCCGTTTTTTCGTTTGAACTTCCAGCCGCCGGTTTCGGTACTGATGGCCAGCCGCCGGTCCCTTTGGCTCATGTGCTCGGCGACTGGTCCATGGACGGCTGGACGTTCTTCACGGTCTTTCGGGGAATGTTTACGGACGGGTCGTGGAGTCAGAACATGCAAATGGATGATCTTCGGGTCGGTCCGGGCATAGAGTTATGTTTGGTCGGTCGACTGGACGCTGATCGGACGATGAGTCTTGACTTGGGAAATGATCGTGTGCATGTGATGAAGACCCGGCGGCTGGCACTTATCCCAGCCGCCGGTTGGTGTATCATGAAGATCCGGCGGCTGGCACTCATCCCAGCCGCCGGCCATGGCCGTGTGAAGACCCGGCGGCTGGCACTCATCCCAGCCGCCGGTTTCGGATGAGGAAGACCCGGCGGCCGGCACTTATCCCAGCTGCCGGTTCGTATCTTGGATGGATCGTGGGCAGTTTGCCTTAGCTTGTCCGTCCCATGTTCGGATGAAGAAGACCCGGCGGCTGGGACAAGTGCCAGCCGCCGGTTTCGGATGAAGAAGATCCGGCGGCTGGCACTCATCCCAGCCGCCGGCCATGGCCGTGTGAAGACCCGGCGGCTGGCACTCATCCCAGCCGCCGGTTTCGGATGAGGAAGACCCAGCGGCCGGCACTTATCCCAGCCGCCGGTTCGTATCTTGGATGGATCGTGGGCAGTTTGCCTTAGCTCGTCCGTCCCATGTTCGGATGAAGAAGACCCGGCGGCTGGGACAAGTGCCAGCCGCCGGTTTCGGATGAAGAAGATCCGGCGGCTGGCACTCATCCCAGCCGCCGGCCTTGGATGGAGAAGACCCGGCGGCTGGCACTCATCTCAGCCGCCGGTTTCAGATGAAGAAGACCCGGCGGCTGGCACTCATCCCAGCCGCCGGTTCGTGCCTTGGACGGGTTGTGGGCAGTTTGCCCTAGCTTGCCCGTTCCATGTTCGTGATTTGATCTCGACCTTGACTTCTCGTTCCGTCAATCCTCGAGGAGGGGATTTCGACCCCAACAGTTAGCCCCCCAGCTCTTCGTTCTCGTAGTCCAGGACGATGAGCTTTAAGCTGAGGTTTTATCGAGATTGATCGAAACGGGAAAATTTCCTTTTTTCTTCTCTTTCCCTTTTTTTGTAAAGAAAAAATTTCCTTTTCGTGTGAAAGACTCGTAGGCGGTCGGCTCGGAATTGGAAAGACTCAATTCCTTTTCGAACTAGGACTCGAACCGTCCGACTATATATATGGACCCTTCCTTCTTCTTTTTCCTCACGAATTCTTTCTCTTGTCGAGTGCTCTTTCCGTCTCTTCGGACTTAACATAATGGCTAGGCAATCTTTCCGCGAAAGGAGGCAGATGGAGAAGAAGGGTGAGACAAACAAACTTGGGAAAGATTCTAAGGATAAGATGGCAGCCGATCTTTCGGGATCGGGATTGGCGGACGGTAGTCAAGCAGTCCCTCCACCCGAGTGGCCTGCGGACAAGTTGGCGGTGTCCACCGTTGTGGTCACTCCTCTGAAGAAGGAGGCTATTCTTGAACGAAGTATCGCGAGGCGTTTGCCCAAGGCTAAAGCGGCGGCTGGCGGGATCGCCTATGGTCTGAGTGATGAAGACGACCGGTTGCGCCAAAAGCAGGCGGATTGTCTTGCTAGTCCCGGAGTGAAAAATTCTCCTCCCGAGGCTCGGCGTATAGGTCCTTCGCCAGGGCTTGCTTTTCCTGAGGCTGTTTGTAAAAATCGTCGTCAGTCCGCTAGGAGTTTTTCGGTGATCACGGATGCTAGTTTCAAGTTCCCTTCTTGTGATAGTCTGGACGAGCCTGAGAAGTACGAGGATATGGCCTTGAGCGGGATGAAGGTTTATCCATTCTTGCCTTTTCTCTTTCTTGTCCTTTTCTCGTTTTTTTTTTTTTTTTTTTTTTTTTTTTTTTTTTACTGACTCCTATTTCCCCCTTTTTTTTTACTTCATGTCTTCCGTGAACAAGTGCATCGGCGCGTACGATGCTTCTGTCCGTGGAATCCGCAACCGTGCTGAGGAAGCTCGGGAGGATGCTCGGCTAGTGAGGAGGAAACTTAACGATCTTGAAGCGACGTCTTCGCATCGGGTCAAATCGCTCGAGAAAGAGCTCTCTTCGTTGCGTGCGGAAAGATCAGTGGCGCTGCAGTTCAAGACCCGTCAAGAAGCCAAGGATGCTCGTCATGCTAAGGAAGTGCAAGCTTTGAAGGATCAGATGGCCAGTGTAAAAGCGGCGCGCAATTCGAAGGTGCAACGGGCTTACGCGGATGGCCGCAAGGCTTCCGTTGCCAAATTCCGCGACTTCTTGGATGCGCTAAAAGAAGACCTTGGATCTTTGTCTGAGGCAAGGAATCAGGACGTAGATTTGGCTCAGGTAGAGAGTAATGTCGAACTTGTCGCATTGCTACAGGGGACTGATCCTCCCAGCTTGGACGAGGAGAAGGCGAAATTGTCCACATGGATGAACGAGTTTGATAAGTCTGTTGTTCGATTTGATGATGTGATTGCTCGAATTCGTGGGAAGATAGATTCTCAGTTATGTCCAGCCCACAAGGATGACAATGTTTCAATACCTGAGGGAAGAACCGTCGAAGAGGAGGCTACTTCTCTCGGGGTGGTTGATCTATCGGGATCGAATGAGTCTGTTTCCGGAATCTCTGATATTGCCGTTGCCAAGGCGTTTGGTTCTGATTCTTGACCATGCGGTGGTTTTTCTTTCTAGTGATTATTTGAGTTTTTGGCTTTATAGATTTATGTTATGTACGGCCTGATTTTTGGTCTGGACCGATTCTTTTCCGTTTTGAGACTTCAATAAGCTTTCGAGATTTGCCTCTTGCCATACGCTGTTTCTTTGTACAAAGATCCTGATTGAACGATCGTGGGTGGCTGGGTTTAGTCCGAAACAAACCGGGCCGCCGTGTATTGATATGGAAAAGGTGCTGCATCGATCTCGGGCGGCCGGCAAGTCCCAGCCGCCGGATTACGCTGGCCCGATACCGGGCGGCTGGCATGTCTCAGCCGCCGGATGTTGCTTGATGGAGACCCGGCGGCTGGCCTTATCCCAGCCGCCGGATGTCGCTTGGTGAAGACCCGGCGGCCGGCCTTATCCCAGCCGCCGGATGTTGCTTTGTGAAGACCCGGCGGCTGGCCTTATCCCAGCCGCCGGATGTTGCTTTTTGAAGTGGGCTGCTGGCCATTTATTTGAAGAGATCGGGCGGTCGACCTTCCTCGTATTGATTTGATTTTGTTTGCTTAGTTCAGTCGGGTTGATCGGGGCGCTGTTCCGGGCGCTCAGATCTGATTGTTCGGGAAGAGTTTCCCTTGTGTTATTCGACCAGCGGAGTTAGTCGCTGGGTTTTGGAGTTTTGTTTAGTTGCTAGTTTTCGGACGAATTTATGATCTCGTACCAGGGCCGGTTTGGTACCTCGTCGTGAGATGTCTAAGACCAGCGTTCCAAGTTGGCGTTTACTGGGTTTAAGGAGTTCATTTTGTGATTCACGCTTTGCATTTTCTACCTATGCGGGGCGTTTAGTGGAAATGAACTCAATAGAACATCGTCTGAAACGTTTCCTGCTAGGATCGCGGAATGTCAGGTTACGTCTTTCGGATGTTAGTCCGGAAATTTGTATAGCGTGCTACGTTTTATCCGCTTTGGGATGTAAGGAGAACCATGGTTAAAAAGGTCGTCCCGTTGTGATCAGCAACGGACGGTGGCATGCTTGCTAAAAGGCAGGTTTTATGTATGCCAAGGGGCGATTTTTGAAGTGACGGCTGTCGCCGGTTCATATCTCGGATGGGCCGTGGACGAGGAAGACCCGGCGACTGGCACTTATCCCAGTCGCCGGCCTTGGATGAGGCGGACCCGGCGGCTGGCACTCATCCCAGCCGCCGGCTTTGGATGAAGGAGATCCGGCGGCTGGCACTTATCCCAGCCGCCGGCTTTAGATGAAGGAGATCCGGCGGCTGGCACTTATCCCAGCCGCCGGCTTTGGATGAAGGAGATCCGGCGGCTGGCACTTATCCCAGCCGCCAGTTCATGTCTCGGACGGGTTGTGGGCAGTTTCTCTGAGTCCATTTGCTTTCCGGATCAAGTTTCGGGATGCTAAGTTCCGATGTTTGCCGGGATGATATTCTCGGAGAACTTTTCAAGCTATGGATGTGTTATGAGATGCTAAGTCCCAACGTCTATCCTCTTGATTTGTTTCCAAAAATTTGGGAGTATGTATATACGGACCCACTCCCTCCTTGAAAATTATAAAATATAAGTAGCTGAACTCGTCAGAAGGCGAGCTGCCTACGTACCCTGAATGCAGGGATCAAGCCGGTTCGTAGTTCTCTTTGACAACGTCTAGTGGTAATACTTCTTTAGGTGCATCGCGTTCCATGTCCTCGGGACGGGCTTTCCTTCTTTGTTTTCCAACTCGTACGCTCCTGGGCGGACCACCTTTGCTACTCTGTACGGTCCTTCCCATTTTGCGCCTAGCTTCCCTGCATTCGGCTCCGCGGTGTTCTGGAAAACTTTGCGGAGGACGAGGTCTCCTTCCTTGAACTTGCGGCTTCGCACGTTGGTGTTGTAGTACTTGGCCGCTGCTTGTTGATAGTTTTGAATGCGGATGAGGGCTTGATCCCGTCTTTCGTTTATTAGGTCCAGTTCGTCTAACATCATCATATGGTTAAGACCTTCCTGACCGGGCAAGAGCCTTCGTCTGACGCCGGGAAAGTCTACTTCTGATGGTATAACGCATTCGGCACCGTAGACCAGTGCGAATGGCGTTTCTCCGGTTGTGCGTCTTGGAGTTGTCCGATGGGACCAGAGCACCCCTTCGAGTTCGTCCGCCCATCGCCCTTTCTTCTCGTCAAGACGCTTTTTGAGTCCGTCCACTATAGTCTTGTTGGCTGCTTCGGCCTGGCCATTACCCTGCGGATAGCGCAGCATTGACTTGCTCAGGCGTATCTTCCACCTTTCGCAAAATCCTTCGAAGCGGGTGGAAATGAATTGAGAACCATTGTCCGTGACGATCTCGTAAGGGACTCCGTGCCGGCATATGATGTTTTTCCAGACGAAATGCTCCACTTGGGCGTCCTTGATGCTGGCGTAAGAGTCCGCTTCAACCCATTTTGAGAAATAATCTGTTAGGACAAGTAGGAACCTTTTCTGCTTTGAGTTATGCATTGGCCCCACGATATCCATCGACCATCTCATGAATGGGTACGGCGCGGAAATTGACGAGAGCAGTTCCGCGGGCTGATGGATCACCGGTGCGTGCCTCTGGCATTTCTCGCACTTGAGGGAGAACTTCTCGCAATCTTTTATCATGGTTGGCCAGTAGTGTCCATGCCGCTTGATTTTGATTGCGAGGGCTCTTCCTCCGGAGTGGTTTCCGCACGATCCACTATGGACTTCTTCCATAATTCGTCTCGCATCTTCTTTTTCCACGCAGACCATTAATGGCCCGGAGATCCTCCATTTGTAGATGTTGCCATCGAGCAGAACGAAGCGGGCCGCTTGGGCCTTTAGTTTTCGTGCAGCCCACTTGTCCGCCGGAACTTCCCCGTCCATGATGTATGTTCGTATCGGAGCCATCCATCCGCGATCGCAGCCATATTCTTCCGTCGGACCAGTTGCTAACTCTTCTTCTGGAGGTTCTTCCTCGTCTTCTCCATCCGGGAGTTGTATAAGGTTGATGACTTGTGGTGGACCGATGCTTGGTTGTTCTATGAATTCGACGGGAATGATTCGACTTTCTCCTGGGGCAGACGTTGACGCCAGGGCCGCTAATGCATCGGCCGGGGCGTTTTCTCCTCGTGGGATTCTTTTGAGTTCAAATTTTTTGAATTGCTTTGCGAGCTCCCGGACAATTTTGAGATATGATTCCATCCGGTCGTCTTTTGCTTCATAGTCTCCGCTGAATTGATTTGCCACTAGCTGGGAATCGTAAAATGCTTGCAGATTTTGGATTTTGAGTCCGCGGGCAAGTTTCAGTCCAGCGATCAAGGCTTCGTACTCGGCTTCATTGTTGGAAGCGTTGAAGAGCAACCTGAACGACTGTTCTAGGATTTCCCCAGTTGGTGACGTTAATCGTATCCCGACTCCCGATCCTTGTTTTGACGAAGACCCGTCTGCGTGGAGAACCCACGTCGAGTTTGACGTCGGCTCACTAACGCCTGTGGTCGGGAGTTCGATCAAAAAATCTGCAAGGACCTGTGATTTGGCGCATGTTCTGCTTCGGTACTCGATATCGTACTCGCTTAATTCTACTGCCCATTTAGCCAGACGTCCCGATTGACTGGGACTGTGCAGGATCGTTCCGAGAGGAAAAACTGTGAGTAAAATGATCGTGTGCGACTGGAAATAAGGCCGCAATTTCCGTGCGCACATCACCACTGCCAAGGCCGCCTTCTCCATCAGTGGGTATCGAGTTTCTGCATCCGCCAAGGTCTGGCTCACATAAAAGACCGGTTTTTGCTCGTTGCGATCTTCTCTGACATGCACCCCGCTTACAGCCGTTGATGATACCGCTGTATACAGAAAAAGGGCTCTCCTTCGACCGGCTTTGAAAGTACGGGCGGGCTTGCTAGGTATTTCTTTAGTTCTTGGAACGCTTGTTCACACTTCTCTGTCCACTCAAACTTTTTGTTTCCCCTGAGTGTGTCGTAGAAGGGAAAACATTTGTCCGTCGACCTCGAGATGAACCGATTCAGTGCCGCGACCCGTCCGGTCAGCCTTTGGATTTCTCTCTTGGTTTTTGGCGAAGCCATCTCTATCAGGGCGTTGATTTGCTTCGGGTTGGCTTCTATCCCTCGATGAGTTACCAGATATCCGAGGAATTCGCCGGATGCTACTCCGAATCTGCACTTCGCCGGGTTTAGTTTCATGCTGTGCCGGTTGAGTTGTTCAAAGCATTCCCGCAAGTGTGTGACGTGGTCTTTCTCCTCCAATTACTTGACCAACATATCGTCGATGTAGACTTCCATTGTTCTTCCGAGTTGTTCGGCGAACATTTTGTTGACAAGCCTTTGGTATGTAGCGCCGGCATTCTTTAACCCGAATGGCATCACCTTATAACAGTATGTTCCGCGATCTGTGATGAAGGCAGTCTTGTCTCGATCGTCGGGATTCATCATGATTTGGTTGTATCCGGAGAAAGCATCCATGAAAGATAGCAGCTTGTTCCCTGTCGTCGCTTCGACTAATCGATCGATGTGCAGAAGGGGAAAGCTATCTTTTGGACACGCTTTATTCAGATCAGTGAAATCGACGCAAACTCGCCATTTTCCATTCTTCTTCTTTACTACCACCGGATTTGCTAACCAGTCGGGATATTTCACTTCCGTGATTGATCCGACTTTGAGCAATCTTTCTACTTCATCGTTTACCGCCTGGGCGCGTTCTGGTCCGAGTTTCCGTCTTTTCTGCTTCACCGGTTTGAATGTCGGGTCTACGTTGAGTTCGTGGCTTGTGATGCCGATGTCAATCCCGGGCATATCTTCTGCTGCCCATGCGAATGACCCCGGCGTTCTCCTTTAACAAGCTGATTAACTCAGTTTTGATCGGCTCCTCCAAATTTGCTCCGATTTCCGTACACCGCTCTGGATTCCTTTCGTCTATGTTGACCGAAATCACTGGCTCACACGGGGGGTCCTTCTCCGCTTCCCGGGATTCTTCAATTTGTAACTTTTGCTCAAGTTTCGCATGCTGCCGCTCTTCCTTTCCTTTGTCGGACTTCGGTTCAAGGCTGAGATCGGTTACCGGCTTCCTCAATCTGTGCTCCGTTAGGAAACAAGCTCGAGAATCTTTCTGCCGTCCCCAAATCGTTTCCACTCCGGTCGGAGTTGGGAATTTTAGGCACAGGTGGTAAGTTGACGGGATGGCTTTCATTGAGTTTAGCCACGGTGTTCCCACGATCGCGTCGCAGATTTGCGGGCAATCGATCACCGAGAACTTCGTGTCTTTCTCTACTCCTTTTGCTTTCACGGGGAGTTGGATCGTCCCTACAGTCATCGTCGTCTTTCCGGAGAAACCAGTCAACGGTTTTGGATGGGTTATGAGATGCTGGGTCTCAATGTTCATCATCCGAAGGGTTTCAAGGAATATGACGTTCACCGTTCCTCCAGTGTCCACTAAGACTCTCGGTATCTCGTATCCTCCGATTGAAAGACTGATCACGAGCAGATTGTTATGCGGATGGTTTATTTCAGCGGCTTCTTCCTCTTGGAAGGTCATCGTTCGGCCACGGCTGCCATCCATCGAACTCCAATCCATTGTTTCCTCGGTCATCGTCTTCGCTTCGTTTCCTCTCGTTCTATGGGTTAAGAATATTTCTCGTCCCCACAGACGGCGCCAAACTGTGAGAGCCGAAACTCACACTGTCAAAACTTATATTTAATGGGGGCTCGAAAATTCTATTTATAAAGAACTAAAGGACCGAAAATGCCAAAAAGATGAAAAGGGAGATTTTATTGATATTTTTCGAAAGTACAAGGGAAATTAGCAAAAGCTGAATAGTCTTAAATTGCTAAAACTCCTAATACTCGGATCTGGGATGGATTTACCCTTACATGAGCGTACATATATATATTGACAATCCTAGGAGGCTAAGACTTCAGATTTCCGATGTGGGACTTTGTCCTTCCTTCCAGCCGCCGACCTAAGCTTTTTGGGCCCGATTTCCGGCCCGAGAGTCTTCCGTGATCCATCCGCGCATTCTGACCCAAATCTGGCCCGTCGGTGAATAGTAATCCGAATCTCGGTTTATGCTTAATTCGATTTTTCGGTTAACTTTGTCTCGGGATGAATAGTGCTTTTCAACGGTTTTTCCCGTGTGAACAGTGTTCCGGACGTTTTACGACTCCTGAGATTTGAGCCGCCCCTTTTTTCGTTTGAACTTCCAGCCGCCGGTTTCGGTACTGATGGCCAGCCGCGGGTCCCTTTGGCTCATGTGCTCGGCGACTGGTCCATGGACGGCTGGACGTTCGTCACGGTCTTTCGGGGAATGTTTACGGACGGGTCGTGGAGTCAGAACATGCAAATGGATGATCTTCGGGTCGGTCCGGGCATAGAGTTATGTTTGGTCGGTCGACTGGACGCTGATCGGACGACGGAGTCTTGACTTGGGAATGATCGTGTGCATGTGATGAAGACCCGGCGGCTGGCACTTATCCCAGCCGCCGGTTGGTGTATCATGAAGATCCGGCGGCTGGCACTCATCCCAGCCGCCGGCCATGGCCGTGTGAAGACCCGGCGGCTGGCACTCATCCCAGCCGCCGGTTTCGGATGAGGAAGACCCGGCGGCCGGCACTTATCCCTGCCGCCGGTTCGTATCTTGGATGGATCGTGGGCAGTTTGCCTTAGCTCGTCCGTCCCATGTTCGGATGAAGAAGACCCGGCGGCTGGGAGAAGTGCCAGCCGCCGGTTTCGGATGAAGAAGAGCCGCCGGATCTTCGACCCCAACTTTTAGCATCTTGCAACTCATCTGGAATCGTCCACCCAAAGATCAACTCGACAAGCTCCTGCAACTCACTCGAGTTCTTCTGAAAGACAGACAAAGACGCGGACTCCAAATGAACACCGGTACTTAGCATCTCGCAACCCATCCGAAATTGTCGCCCAAAGATTAACTCGGACAAGCTCCTGCAACCCAATCAATTTTTTTCAAACAAACTCGTCTTTTGCTGGCCACATCATCATCTCAACCATGGTTCTTTCAACATCCTGCAGCGGATAAGTGTAGCGCACTATAAAAATGTCTTGGACTGATATCAGAAGGGCGTAACCCGATCGAGAATAGCGGGGAGCATTAAGAGGATATTCTGTTTAGTTTATCTTTAGGAGAACTTTGCATAAGGAAATAGTGGGAATTGTAAACTGCAAAATAGCTCGCCAAACCCAATAAATGCCATACAAGGACAGCTGGTCGTAATAGATCTCGCAAACGCAATACCAAATCTGCTCTATTATGAGATCTTAAACGTGCTTCGTCAAAAGGGGAATTGAGAAGTGATACACGAGTTTTAAACCCTTATTTCCTACTGCAAGTGCACAGCATACGAAGTAGTATTTAGGGGTCGATCCCACGAAGACCAGTTTCACACTTTGATCTAATGAGCTAAATCAAAAGCTAAGACAATTCAAATATGTTTTTGGTTTTTGTAGATAGCAATAATAAAAGCGAAATTGGTTGTAAAGATAATATTAAACAAGCGTTAGGTCAAGGAATATCGTAGGAGATTCAGAGCAAAGGATCAAACAACTATTCAGGCAATGATTAAGCACAAGTCTAGAACTCAAACATAATATCAATCCACTGTCGTGGTATCAATAACTTTGTCTAGTGACCTAGAAATCCTAACTGTCGTTGGTACTAGAAATCGCAAACAAGCATTAAGGATAGGTTCGATTTGTTCACAATTCTCCACTACATCTACTGTCGTAGGTAATGAATAAATTGCTCACCAATGTTTATTCTAGCAACCTAGCAACTGTCGTTGTCTAAGTTAACCTAAGATCATGAATTAAGCGGCCAGTTTAACTCAAGCAATAAGATCAACAAGGATGAAGACTATCGATTCTTTTTACCTATTTGTGTTTAACCCTAAGCTCATGAATTCCTTTGACAAACCTTAACCTAACTAAGAGATCTACTCAGACATGATTAAAGAAGAAAACAAAGAGATTATAGAGTTCATCATAAAAGTTTGGATAGATAATGAAAGCTGAAAATAACTTAATAAGAACTTGAAACAAGCATAAATATAGATAATAAGAACTGAAAGTAAAACTTAATAGAACCTTAAAGCATAAATAAGAACTGAAAGTAAAACTTAATTAAAGCATAAATGTTAAAGCTTAAAAGAAACTAATAAAAACTTAATAAAAACATAAACATTAAAGCTAAAAACTGAAGAGGAGCAATGTTTAGAAGCTAGAGAAGAGAGGGAGGAGAAGATGGTGTGTTTTGAAGCATCAAGAGTGGGTTCATTATATAGGCCAAGGTGAAGGGGAGTAGGTGAAGTGGGGAACGGTCGTTCTTGGTGTAGAACGATCGTTCCCAATGGTCGATCGAAGTAGGTGAAGTAGGTGAGATGGGGAACAGTCGTTCCTCTGCATTTGTCGGCAAGGTTGGTGAAGAGGGGAACGACCGTTCTGTAGGGGGAATGGTCGTTCTCCCTGGTCGTTCTCCCTTAGAACGGGCGTTCTCTTCAGTTGGTCATTTTCTCGTGTTTTCCACATTAAATCGACTCGAACATGTCCGTAAACGCCAAACTCCATCAGAACTCCATAAAATCTGTAAAAAGACTCAAAAAAAAAAAGAAAAGACTCGAAAAACTAACGAAAGATGCAAATCAAAACTCAAACCGAATACTAAAAACAAATCAAAATACGTTAAAAATACATAATATCAACTCTCCCCAACTAAAACCTTTGTTTATCCTCAAACAAACTAAAGCTTTAACCGAGAAGAAAGGTTTGAAAAACGTGTGAATCTCGTAAAACTTATAGGACCATACTCTAAATCAATTGCCCGTAAACCGCATTGGCAAAGTTCAGATCAAACCGTACTTCATTGTACTTCTCCATAACCGTAGTAAATGAGTGAAATCTCATGATCAAGCAGAACTCAATATTTAACATTTATTATCAAATGCGTGTACTCTCACAAAGGGAATATCTAACACGTTATGGTCTAGGTATCAAGGTTGGTATTTGGTGGCTCAAGTGTTTCGGTTTCTTTTAGTAGTAAAAACGGATGCAAATCATTATGCAAGATCACCGTGAGACACAGACCAATTAGGAGGTAGACAACTCTCCTTAACTCTAATCCTTCTACCCTTTTTTTTGTAACTGAGTCACAAAAAAGAATATTGTTGGGGTCGAAATCCCCTCCTCGAAGATTGACGGAACGAGAAGTCAAGGACGAGATCAAATCACGAACTTGGAACGGGCAAGCTAAGGCAAGACACGAACCGGTGGCTGGGATGAGTGCCAGCCGCCGGGTCTTCTTCATCCGAACATGGAACGGGCAAGCTAAGGCAAACTGCCCACGATCCGTCCAAGACACGAACCGGCGGCTGGGATGAGTGCCAGCCGCCGGGTCTTCTCCATCCGAAACCGGCGGCTGGGATGAGTGCCAGCCGCCGGATCTTCTTCATCCGAAGCCGGCTGCTGGCACTTATCCCAGCCACCGGGTCTTCTTCATCCGAACATGGAATGGGCAAGCTAAGGCAAACTGCCCACGACCCGTCCAAGACACGAACCGGCGGCTGGGATGAGTGCCAGCCGCCGGGTCTTCTTCATCCGAAACCGGCGGCTGGCACTTATCCCAGCCACCGGGTCTTCTTCATCCGAACATGGGATGGACAAGCTAAGGCAAACTACCCGCGATCCATCCAAGATACGAACCGGCGGCTGGGATAAGTGCCAGCCGCCGGGTATTCCTCATCCGAAACCGGCGGCTGGGATGAGTGTCAGCCGCCGGGTCTTCACACGTCCATGGCCGGCGGCTGGGATGAGTGCCAGCCGCCGGATCTTCATGATACACCAACCGGCGGCTGGGATAAGTGCCAGCCGCCGGGTCTTCATCACATGCACACGATCATTTCTCAAGTCAAGACTCATCGTCCGAACATCGTCCAGTCGACCGACCGTCATGCCCGAACCGACCCGAAGATCATCCATGTGCATGTTCTGACTCCAAAGACGTCCGTAAACATTCCCCGAAAGACCGTGACGAACATCCAGCCGTCCATGGACCAGTCGCCGAGCACACGAGCCAAAGGATCTGGCGGCTGGCCATTGATACGAGAACCGGCGGCTGGAAGTTCAAACGAAAAATGGGCGGTTCAAATCTCAGAAGTCGTAAAACGCTCGGATCACTATTCATCGGCGGGCCGGATTTGTGTCAGAACGCACAGACGGATCACGGAAGACTCTCGGGCCGGGTATCGGGCCCAAAAAGCTTAGGTCGGCGGCTGAGAAGGAAAGGCAAGGTCCCCAATCGGAAATCTGAAGTCTTAGCCTCCTAGGATTGTCAGTATATATATGTACACTCATGTAAGGGTAAATCCCATCCCAGATCCGAGTATTAGGAGTTTTAGCAATTTAAAACTATTCCGCTTTTGCTAATTTCCCTTGTACTTTCGGAAAATATCAATAAAATCTCCTTTTCCATCTTTTTGCATTTTCGGTCCTTTAGTTCTTTATAAATAGAATTTTCGAGCCCCCACTAAACATAAGTTTTGACAGTGTGAGTTTCGGCTCCCACAGTTTGGCGCCGTCTGTGGGGACGAGAAATATTCTTAACCCTAAGAACGAAAAGGATACGGAACCAAGACGATGACCAGAAGAACCGACGATATCACCAACCAACTGGCCAAAACAGCAGCCACGGGAGCAGCCGGGACAGGAGTTCCCGTCATCGGCACATCAGCGGCCGGAACCGAAGCGACTGCCACCGGGACATCCGCCGACGGGGCAATCGGGAATCCCGGGACTTCCCCCAATGCCCTCACCCGATACGGAATGCCAATCGAAGCTCCGGTCATCACAGAAACAGCCAACGCCGCCCCGGAGATCGCGGCGATCACCGAGCTGAGGAACATGGTAGCCGAAATCGCAGAACGGCAAAACAGACAAGAAAGAACGGCCGCGCAGGAAAGAGCAGCTTCCCAGGAGCTGACGCGTGGCCCCCGGGCTTTCGAAGCAAGACGCCTTATCTTCACCCCGCGAGCGGATCCCCCGGGCCGTCATAATCCCGATGAGCAGATCCCAGTCGGAACAAGGAGAGAACCGTCAGCACCACCCCCGCTGAATCGGAAAAGCGCCACTGGACGAACCACTGAAAGACCGACTTCCACGGTGACTAACGGCGGAAATCCGAGAGACACCGTGAACGGAGCCGAAAGCGAAACTGACGACGAAGCTGGAGATCTAAACGCGGATGAGGAAGAGTTCTGATGGATCGAAGAACAGGAAAAGGCGGAACGAGAGGCCCGAGCTAACCGATCCGCTAGCCGAAGGGACGAGTTGGACGAGCTCCGTGCCCGTTTGGAACTCACCGCAAGTCAGATGAAGGAGGTAAGGTCGCAAGTCCATAAAGCAACAAGTGCGGCCCCGGAAATCGACCGCGTCTTAGAGGAAACGCAAAAGATCCTGTTCACTTCGAGGATCACGAGCGTTAGACTTTCTGACCCGGGAAAAATCCGAATCCCCTTCTACGACGGGACGACCGATCCGAAGGCCCACATGACTGCCTTTCACATCGCTATGGGACGGGCTAGATTCAAACCCGATGAGAGGGATGCAGGATTCTGCCTCCTCTTCGTGGAACATTTGAAAGGATCAGCCCTGTCATGGTTCTCAAGGCTAGAAAGAGATTCAATTGACGGTTTCGAGCAATTGTCGGCAGCCTTCCTGAAGCATTACTCGCTGTTCATAAGACAGTCAACATCCGACGCAGACCTCTATTCGCTATCGCAGGAGCCCGAAGAAAGCCTTCGAATCTCATCGAGAGGTTTAAGATGATTGTCTCGAAGATCGACGGCCTAAGCAACAGCGCCGCAATCAACGCCCTGAAGAAGTCCTTGCTGAAGACTTCAAACTTCAGAAAGGAGATTACCGTGAACCCACCAGTAACCATTCAGGATGCTCTCCACCGTGCTTCCAACTTCGTCATCTACGAGGAAGAAATGAGGGTCCCAACCGGAAAGCACCAATCATCAAAATTGGTCTCCAAAGGCACGGTGCAACCTTCTAACTTTCCAAACGAGAGAAGAAGTAGGCGAGCTAGCCGAGATGAGGAACCCAATCCGGGCGGAGCGCATAACTATCAAATAAACACGGAAAGACCATCAGATGGGCGCAACAGGGGACCGTGGAACACGTGGACTCGACCGGGATTCGACGAGAATGCCTTCTGTACCTTCCATAAGACCAAAGGCCACTCGACCGAAAACTGCAGGACCGTCGGAAGGAGGCTCGCGACAAAGCTGTTAGCCGGGGAGCTCAGAAACGGAGTAACCCTCGAGAGTCTCGGAGCCATCGAAGAAGATAATGGCACCCCGCATGGACGACCTAACCAGGAACGTCCCGAAAGGCCCGACGAAGAGACCCCCAAACGGGGAAGGAGACCAAACGGAGACGACTCCGCCGCCAACCGCAGGAGAATCCACATGATCATCGGAAGGTCACAATACTGCCGAGATACAGTGGCCTCCATAAAGGCGTTTCTGAGAAGAGGAGACAAGGAGTCAAACCCGCGGGAACCGATCACCGAAAACGATGACCAGATCGCCTTCCACGAAAAAGACGCCGAAGGCGTTGACCAACCTCACGACGATCCATTAGTGGTAGAGTTGGACATCAACGACCACGACGTCTCCCGAGTCTTGATCGACACCGGAAGTTCGGTGGACGTCATTTTTCGAGAGACACTTCAAAGGATGAAGGTGGATCCGTCTATGATAAAGCCAAATCCGAGGTCGCTGACCGGATTCTCCGGTGAAGTCACAATGACGGACGGAATGATCCAGCTCCCGGTTCGTGCCGGAGGGATTACCAAAATCGTTAACTTCGCGGTGGCCAACCACCCCGCGATTTATAATGTGATCATGGGAACTCCTTGGATCAACTCAATGCGAGCTATCCCATCAACTTACCATCTCTGCCTGAAGTTCCCGACACCAAACGGAATTAAGACCATTTGGGGAAACCAGAAGGAGGCTCGGATCTGTTTTCTGGCAGAGCACAAGCTCCGGAATCTGACCATCCCGCAGAGAGTGAACCCGAAGAGAAAGAATGAAGACGACGCCCCCGAGCTGGGGAAGAAAGTGAGTAGAACCGAGCGGTTCGAAAAAACGGAGGTTCCGCCCACGGAGACCGAAGTCAACCAAGAAAAGACGAAAGCTGCCGAAAAAACCGCAGAAAACGCCGAAGCCGCAACGGATAACTCCGTTATCAAGACTTAGCCGTCTTCCCGCCAAAAAAAAAAAAAAAAACAAAAAACGGAACTACGGGTGACTTGATCCCTTCTCACGAAGGGTACGTAGGCAGCTCGCTTAAAAAACGAGTTCAGTTGCCCCTCTCCTTAGAAAAGGGGGGGAGTGGGTCCGTATATACATACTCCCAAATTTTCGCAAACAAATCAAGAAGATGGACATTGGGACTTAACATCTCATAACACATCTTGGATGAGCCTGAGAGGTATGAGGACATGGCCTTGAGTGGGATCAAGGTCTGTTTCTTCTTGCTCTTTCCTTTCTGTTTTCTCTCTTTTTTTTTTTTACTGACTCTTTTTTCCTTTTTCATATTTCATGTGTTCTTTGAACAAATGCATCAGCACGTATGACGCTTCTGTCCGTGGAATTCACAAACGTGCTGAGGAGGCTCAGGAGGATGCTCGGTTGGTAAGGAGGAAACTTGATGAACTTGAGGTGTCGAGTTCGCGTCAAGTCAAATCGCTCGAGAGGGAGCTTGTTTCGCTGTGCACGGAAAAGGCCGAGGCATTGCAATTCAAGACCCGCCAAGAGGCCAAGGATGCGCGTCATGCCAAGGAATTACAGACTTTGAAGGATCATCTGACTAATGTGAAGGCTGCGCGTAGCTCGAAGGTGCAACGGGCTTACGCGGATGGCCGCAAAGCTTCCGTCGCGAAATTCCGCGACTTCGTGAACGAGCTGAAGGAAAATCTTGGATCTTTATCTGAAGCAAGAACCCAGGAAGTGGACTTGGCTCAGGTAACGAGTAACCTCGAGCTCGTCGCATTACTTCAGGGGATTGATGCTCCCATCTTGGATGAGGAGAAGGTGAAATTGTCCACGTGGAGGGATGAGTTCGATGGGTCCGAAGTTTGGTTTGATGATGTGATCGCTCGGATTCGAGGGAAGATCGACTCTCAGTTGGCCCCAGTTTCCACATGTGATAATGTTTCGATACCCGAGGCGGGCTCAATCGAGGAGGAGGATACTTCTCTCGGGGTAGTTGATCTAGCGGGATCAAACAAGTCGGTTTCTGGGATTTCGGGGATTGCTGTAGTCAAGGCGTTTGGTCTAGATCCTTGACTTTATAGTGGTTTTTGTTTCTAGCTTTTTTGAGTTTTCTGTAGCTTTGGGCTTTCGTTTATGGATTTATGTTATGTACGTCCTGATCTTTGGTCTGGACCGGTTTTCGTTTTAAGATTTTAATAATATAAATTTTTGAGATTTGCGCCTTGCCATACGCTTATTTTTCGTGTAGAGATCTCGGTTAGATGACCATGGGCGGTTGGATCTAGTGCGAGATAAACCCGGCCGCCGTGTATTAATGTGGAGAAGATGGTCGGCTGGTCTAGGCACCGAGCCTTGGCGGCCGGCTGGTCCTGGACCGGGACAAGATCAGGCGCCATGCTGTCTTGCTTAAGGAGTGGGCAGCTGGTCTTATGCGTAGAGCATGGGCGGCTGTCCAATTTTACTAACGAGACTGGGCGGCTGGCCCATCCCTTTAAGAAGATCGGGCGGCTGGCCCATCCCTTTAAGGAGATCGGGCGGCTGTCCCTTCCATTTATGGAAATTGGGCGGCCGGCCCATCCTTTTAAGGAGATTGGGCGGCTGGCCCTTTTCGCAATGACTTGGTTCGTTTGATTGTTTTGGTTTAAGTCTGGTTGATCGGGGTGCTGTACCGGGCACTCAGATCCAAGTGTTCGAGAGAAGTCCCCTTCGTGCTATTAGACCAGCGAAGTTAGTTGCTGGGTTTAGAGTTTGGTTTAGCTGCTAGCTTTCGAATGAGTTTATGATCTCATACCAGGGCCGGTTTGGTACTTCGTTATGAGATGTCTAAGACCAGCTTTCCATGTTGGCGTTTACTAGGTTTGGGTAGTTCACTTCGTGACTTACGCTTCACAGTATTTTCCTATGCGAAGCGCCAGTGAAGATGAACTAAACAGAACATCGTGTTTAACGCTTCCTGCAGGATCGCAGGATGTCATGTTACGCCTTCGGATATTACACTACAAAAAAGTATGCATTGATAGCAGAACATCGTGTTTAACGCTCGTTTTACCGTTTTGCTATCGTAGATGAGTTAAAAATTTATAAACAATACAATAACACTAGATGAACGCTATGATATATTTTCGCTAAGCGGGAAGCTAAAATTAGCTTTTCCGCCAAAGACTTGGTTTCAGTATCCGGGAAACAATTTCCCACTTTTTCTTTTTGGGGAACTAAAAAAAAAATTTCTAAGTGCTTTATCATATAAGAAGAAAAAACCATATTTCATTAAGCTAAAAAAATCTTTCATCGTTCCTCTCTCTCGAAGATATCAAACTATCGCCGTCGCCATCTCCAGCTTGCTTCTCCGTTAATCCGAGCCTTCAATCTCAGCCTCCACCGTCTCTGTAGGATCGAGTTTCCTTCAATTGATCTCTCCTATGTTTCGTTTCCCTTAATTCTCCTTCTTTCATTCTCCCCCAAATTCACAACTACGAACCCTAAATCTTCCTCCTTCTCCAAATTCAAAACTAAGAACCGGAGAACAACAAATTTATCTCATATTGCTTCTCCTTCGTCGGGGAAGACAGGCTTCGTAGAGCAAACGCACTACAACTGGTCCTTCACGAGAACAAATTCCTTTTAGCTGCTGGATTGTAAGATTCTTTTTTCTCTCTTTTTCGCGAAATCTCATCTTGCCCAAGTCTCCGATTTTGCTTACAGTGATTATGGTTTTCTTTTTTTGTTCTCTGGAGATATGATGAAAGCTTCGTTTGGGAGGTTAAGGAGATTCGCATTGCCTAAGGTCGATGCGAGTGATATCGGAGAGCTTTTTCCCACGGCACAGATTGATGGGCTTGCTCGAGCCGCGAAGTTGAGTAATTTCTTCTTATTCTTCTCACAAACTTTGTTCTCTGGGTTTTTATTGAAATTTGACTTTAATGAGATTTGTAATTGGATTTGGTGTATAATAAGCAAGAAATGAGAGAGAGTTATGATAGATTACTCTCGGTAGCTGCTGCAATGGCTAATAGCGCATATGGTAAATATACATTCAACTCCATTTTTTATAGTTTCTTGCATAAAGTTGGATGCTTGATGTATTCTAACATTATTTGACTTCATCATTTTTATTTTATTTTGTTTGGTTAATTATATCAGAGTTCTCTGAATCGTTGGGGGAGATGGGTTCATGCTTGGAGCAAATCTCGCCGCATAATGATGAAGAAAGTGATAAGTTTTTAAGGATTCATCTGTCATGGAAGTTTGTCTTGTCCTGTTTAGATGCTGTAACATTGGTTCTTCTTCTGCAGGTAGAATCTTGCTGAAGTTGGACAAAGTTCAGTTTGAGCTCCAAAAACTGTCGACACTTATGTAAGTTGTATGTTGCAACCTTGTACTTTCCGCGAAGCAATATCTATAATTATGAACAAACTGAGGAAGTTCTTGTTTCGCTCTCTTTTTCCTTCAGCGTTCTCAAATATTCAAAACCATTACACGACCATCAGAGTCACTTCTCAGTGACCTTAGAACCGTCGAGGTATGCCTTAATTTTGGTCTTTTGAGGTCATGGTTTATATAAAAGCCATAAACTTCTATGCTCGAGCAAGAGTTAAAGCCGAAGCAAAACCGTAACAAAGACCGCTAATATGCTTTTTTTTTTCTTTCTCTCTTTCCTTCTCAGGATATGAAGCAACAATGTGAAGAAAAGAGGTCAGTTATTATCTGCAATGTAGTATTTTCGTTTCTCAGTTTTGGTTTGTTAAAATCTTGCCTTAACCATTAGATTCTGACTTACAGAGACGTCGTTAAGAACATGATGATGGAGCATGTGAAAGACAAGGTGCAACTTGATGGTCTCACATTTCACGCAGAAATTTTCAAGCATGGTGGAAGATTGGATATCTAAAGCAAATGCAAGACAAAGAATGGGAAGAGCAGGACGTGTCTATCCTAGTTTAAGAGATTTTCATTATAGAATTCTATTGTGGAAATGTTATTCAAAGCTTTTATAATGTAATATTACAGTTATGTAAATTTTAATGCTAATCTATTTCATATATGAAATATGTTTTGAGTCTGATATTATATTTAAAAATATAGTTAATTAATAATGGAAAAAATATGATTTAAAACCACTGAATAATAGCACTTAACCGAGAGCATATAGCACATATACATTGCTATAATAAAAGAAATCATAACATTCACGGAAATGCTATCGTATTTGATATAATCATAGCGTCTCGAAAAAACGCTGTCGTAGAGGGAGGACCTATTATAACAGCGGTATAGATAGCATTTACGTTAACGCTATCAAACCCATATAATAACTGTTTCCGAATGCTATCAATGTATATATTTGTTGTAGTGTTAGTCCGAAAATTTGTATAGCGCGCTACTTTTATCCGCTTCGGAATGTCGAAAGAACCATGGTTAATAAATCGTCCAGTTGTGATCAGCAACATACGGTGGTAAGTATGCCGAGAGGCGGATTTTTAGGTTCATCGAGGGGCGGTTTTTCGAAATGATGAAGTTTTGTCGTGCCTAGTGACGGGCGATATTGTTCGAGGGGAGTCTCGTTCAGACTCCGGATGGGCTTCAAGATCCTAAGTCTCAATGTTCATCCTCGTGAAAATTTGGGAGTATGCATATACGGACCCACTCCCCCCCTTAAAAATTAAAAGAGAAAAATAGCTGAACTCGTTAGAGGGCGAGCTGCCTACGTACCCCGAATGTACGGATCAAGCCAGTTCGTAGTTCTATTTTACAACGTCTAGTGGTAATATTTCTTAAGGTGCGTTGCGTTCCACGTTCTTGGAATTGGCTTTCCTTCTTTGTTTTCCAGCTCGTAGGCTCCCGGGCGGACCACCTTCGTTACTTTGTACGGTCCCTCCCATTTTGCGCCTAGCTTTCCTGCATTTGGCTCTGCGGTGTTCTGGAAGACTTTGCGGAGGACGAGGTCTCCTTCCTTGAATTTACGGCTTCGCACGTTTGAGTTGTAATATTTTTCCGCCGCTTGTTGGTAGTTTTGAACGCGGATGAGCGCTTGATCCCGTATTTCGTTTATCAGGTCCAGTTCGTCTAGCATCATCAGATGGTTGAGGCCTTCCTGTCCGGCAAGAGTCTCCGTCTGACGCCGGGAAAATCTACTTCTGCTGGTATAACGCATTCGGCACCGTAGACCAGTGCGAACGGTGTTTCTCCGGTTGCTCGCCTTGGAGTTGTTCGGTGGGAACAGAGGACTCCTTCGAGCTTGTCCGCCTATGGCCTCCTTGTTTTAAGACATTATGTCCCGTCGTCCTTTCTTTTCTCCAAGATGCTTCTTGAGTCCGTCAACGATAGTCTTGTTGGCTGCTTCGGCCTAGCCATTACCCTGCGGATAACATGGCGTTGACTTTCTCAGACGTATCTTCCACTTCTCGCAAAATCCTTCGAAGCGGGCGGAAATGAATTGAGAACCGTTATCTGTAACGATCTCATAAGGGACTCCGTGCCGGCATATGATGTTTTTCCATACGAAATGTTCCACTTAGGCGGCCGTGATACTCTTATAAAAATTCGCTTCGACCCACTTTGAGAAGTAGTCCGTCAGGACGAGTAGGAATCTCTCCTGCTTTGAGTTATGCATTGGTTCCACGATGTCCGTCGACCACCTCATGAATGGGTACGGTGCTGAGACTGACAAGAGCAATTCTGCGGGCTGATGGATCACTGGTGCGTGCCTCTGGCATTTCTCGCACTTGAGGGAGAACTTCTCACAATCTTTTATCATGGTCGGCCAATAGTGACCATGCTGCTTGATTTTGATTGCGAGGGCTCTCCCTCCTGAATGATTTCCGCACGATCCGCTATGGACTTCTTCCATAATTCGTCTTGCTTCTTCTTTTTCCACACAGATCATTAACAGTCCGGAAATCCTCCATTTGTAGACATTACCGTCAAGAAGGATGAAGCGGGCTGCCTGGGCCCTTAGCTTTCGTGTGGCACACTTGTCCGCCGGGACTTCCCCTTCCATGATGTACGCTCGTATCGGGGCCATCCATTCACGATCGCAGCCATACCCTTCCGTCGGGCCAGTTGCTAACTCTACTTTCGGAGGTTCTTCCTCCTCTTCAGCTTCCGGTTGTTGTATAAGGTGGACAACTTGCGGCGGGTCGATGCTTGGCTGTTCTATGAATTGGACGGGGATGTCTCGTTTTTGTCTCTGGGCGGATGTCGATGCTAGGGCCGACAACGCGTCTGCTGGAGCGTTTTCCCCACGGGGAATTCTTGTAAGCTCAAACTTTTCGAATCGCTTTGCGAGGTCCTAGATGGACCTTAGGTAGGCCTCCATTCGACCGTCCCTTGCTTCGTAATCTCTGCTGAATTGGCTTGCCACCAACTGGGAATCACAAAACGCGTGGAGGTTCTGGATTTTGAACCCAAGGGCGAGTCTCAGACCAGCGGTTAATGCTTCGTATTCTGCTTCATTGTTAGAGGCGTTGAAGAGTAATCGGAATGACTACTCCAGGATTTCCCCGGTATGTGATGTTAAACACACTCCTACTCTGAAGCCTTGCCTTGAAGACGAGCCGTCTACGTGAAGAGTCCAGACCTAGTCGTTGACGCCTGCGATCGGGAGTTTGATCAAGAAATCCGCTAATACTTGAGATTTGGTGCAGGTTCTGCTTCGGTATTCGATATCGTACTCGCTCAACTCCATCGCCCATTTAGCCAACCGTCGACTATGCAGGATCTTTCTGAGCAGGAAGGTGGTGAGTATAATGATCGTGTGTGATTGGAAATAGGGCCGTAACTTTCGGGCGGACATCACTACCGCTAAGGCTGCCTTCTCCGTTAATGGGTATCGTGTTTCGGCATCCGCCAGAGTTTGGTTCATGTAAAAGATCGGCTTCTCCATTCTTCTGCTTGTCGCGATCTTCTCTAATCAGCAATCCGCTTACTGCCGTGCACGATACCGCTGTGTATAGGAGCAACGGCTCTCCTTCGACCGGTTCAGCGCCGCAACCCGCCCGGTTAGTCTTTGGATCTCTCTTTTAGTTTCTGGCCAAGCCATCTAAATCAATGCATTGATTTGCTTCGGGTTTGCTTCAATCCCTCGGTGAGTCACTAGGTACTGATATTATGTTTTTTTAACGTATTTTGATTTGTTTTTAGTATTTGGTTTGAGTTTTGATTTGCATCTTTCGTTAGTTTTTCGAGTCCTTTCTATTGTTTCGAGTCTTTTTACAGATTTTATGGAGTTCCGAAGGAGTTTGGCGTTTACGGACATGTTCGAGTCGAGTTAATGTGGAAAACACGAGAAAAGGACCAACTGAAGAGAACGACCGTTCTTGGTGTAGAACGACCACGGAGAACGACCGTTCCCTCAACAGAACTGTCGTTCCCCACCTCACCTACCTTGCCGACAAAAGCCAGAGAACGACCGTTCTCTCCGGAGAACGATCGTTCCCAAGCTCACCTACTCCACCAACAACCAAGCACGGAACGACCGTTCTTCCACCAGAACGATCGTTCCCCTACTCACCAACACCCACCTACTTCGGTCGACCACCAGAACGATCGTTCTCCAACAAGAACGACCGTTCCTCATCTCACCTACTCCCCTACACCTTGGCCTATATAATGGACTCACTCTTGATGCTTCGAAACACACCATCTTCTTCTCCCACTCTTCTCTAGCTTCTAAACATTGCTTCTTCTCTCTTTTAAGCTTTAATGTTTATGTTTTTATCAAGTTCTTATTAGTTTCTTTTAAGCTTTAAAAATTTATGCTTTAATTAAGTTTTACTTTCAGTTCTTAATACATATCTTTGTGCTTTAGTCAAGTTCTATTAAGTTTACTTTCAGTTCTTATTATCTATATTTATGCTTTGTTCAAGTTCTTATTAAGTTATTTTCAACTTTCATTATCTATTCAAGATTTTATGATGAACTCAATAATCTCTATGTTTTCTTCTTCTTTAATTATGTCTGAGTGGATCTCTTAGTTAGGTTAAGGTTTGTCAAAGGAATTCATGAGCTTTAGGGTTAAACACAAATAGGCTATTCAAATCGATTTCTTCACCTTTGTTGTTCTTAATGCTTAAATCAAATCGATTTTATGATATTAGGTTTAACTTAGACAGCGAGAGTTGCTAGGTTGCTAGAAAGAACATTGGTGAGCAATTTATTCATTACCTGCGAGAGTAGATGTATTGGAGAATTGTGAACAAATCAAACCTATCCTTAAAGCTTGTCTACGATTTCTAGTACCAACGAGAGTTAGGAAGTCTAGGTTGATAGACAAAGATATTGATACCACGAGAGTGGATCGATATTATCTTAGTGTATGAGTTCTAGACTTATGCTTAATCGTTGCCTGAATAGTTGTTTGATCCTTCTCTCTGAATCTCCTGCGATATTCCTTTACCTAACGCTTGTTTAATATTATCTTTAAAACCGATTTTTGCTTTTATTACTTGCTATTGACAAAACCAAAAACAAAATTGAATTTTCTTAGCTTTTGATTTAGCTCATTAGATCAAAGTGTGAAACTGGTCTTCGTGGGATCGACCCCTAAATACTACATCGTATGTTGTGCACTTGCAGTAGGAAATAAGGGTTTAAAACTCGTGTATCAAGTTTTTGGCGCAGTTTCCGGGGACCAAATATTCACTTTTGGTTTACGGCTGAATTATTAGACTAAGAACTTTACTGATGTTGGGGTCGAAATCCCCTCCTCGAAGAATGACGGAACGAGAAGTCAAGGTCGAGATCAAATCACGAACATGGAATGGGCAAGCTAAGGCAAACTGCCCACGACCCGTCCAAGGCACGAACCGGGGGCTGGGATGAGTGCCAGCCGCCGGGTCTTCTCCATCCAAGGCCGGCGGCTGGGATGAGTGCCAGCCGCCGGGTCTTCTTCATCTGAAACCGGCGGCTGGGATGAGTGCCAGCCGCCGGGTTTTCTCCGTCCAAGGCCGGCGGCTGGGATGAGTGCCAGCCGCCAGGTCTTCTTCGTCCGAAACCGGCGGCTGGCACTTGTCCCGGCCGCCGGGTCTTCTTCATCCGAACATGGGACGGACGAGCTAAGGCAAACTGCCCACGACCCGTCCAAGGCACGAACCGGCGGCTGGGATGAGTGCCAGCCGCCGGGTCTTCTCCATCCAAGGCCGGCGGCTGGGATGAGTGCCAACCGCCGGGTCTTCTTCATTTGAAACCGGCGGCTGGGATGAGTGCCAGCCGCCGGGTCTTCTCCGTCCAAGGCCGGCGGCTGGGATGAGTGCCAGCCGCCGGGTCTTCTTCTTCCGAAACCGGCGGCTGGCACTTGTCCCAGCCGCCGGGTCTTCTTCATCCGAACATGGGACGGACGAGCTAAGGCAAACTGCCCACGATCCATCCAAGATACGAACCGGCGGCTGGGATAAGTGCCGGCCGCCGGGTCTTCCTCATCCGAAACCGGCGGCTGGGATGAGTGCCAGCCGCCGGGTCCTCACACGACCATGGCCGGCGGCTGAGATGAGTGCCAGCCGCCGGATCTTCATGATACACCAACCGGCGGCTGGGATAAGTGCCAGCCGCCAGGTCTTCATCACATGCACACGATCATTTCCCAAGTCAAGACTCATCGTCCGATCAGCGTCCAGTCGACCGACCAAACATAACTCTATGCCCGGACCGACCCGAAGATCATCCATTTGCATGTTCTGACTCCATGACCCGTCCGTGAACATTCCCCGAAAGACCGTGACGAACGTCCAGCCGTCCATGGACCAGTCGCCGAGCACATGAGCCAAAGGGACCGGCGGCTGGCCATCAGTACCGAAACCGGCAGCTGGAAGTTCAAACGAAAGAACGGGTGGCTCAAATCTCAGAAGTCGTAAAACGTCCGGAACACTGTTCATGCGAAAAAACCATTGAAAAACACTATTCATCCCGAGACAAAGTTAACCGAAAAATCAAATTAGGTCGGCGGTTGGGAAGGATGGACAAAGTCCCTCATCGGAAATCTGAAGTCTTAGCCGCCTAGGATTGTCAGTATATATATGTACGCTCATGTAAGGGTAAATCCCATCCCAGATCCGAGTATTAGGAGTTTTAGCAATTTAAGACTATTCAGCTTTTGCTAATTTCCCTTGTACTTTCGGAAAATATCAATAAAATCTCCCTTTTCATCTTTTTGACATTTTCGGTCCTTTAGTTATTTATAAATAGAATTTTCGAGCCCCCATTAAATATAAGTTTTGACAGTGTGAGTTTCGGCTCTCACAGTTTGGCGCCGTCTGTGGGGACGAGAAGGATACCGAACGAAGACAATGACCAGAAGAACTGACGACATCACCAACCAACCAACCGGAGCAGCAACCGGAGTGGGACTTCCCGCCATTAGCACGTTGGCGGCCGGAACCGGAACAACCGCCGCCGGGACATCCACCGACGGAGCAGTCGGAAATCCCGGGACTTCCCCAGGGCCCTCGCCAGATACGGAATGCCACTCGAAGATCCAGTCATCACGGAAACGGCCAACACCGCCCCGGAGAACGCAGCAATCACCGAACTGCGGAACATGGTAGCCGAAATCGCGGAGCGGCAGAACAGGCAAGAAAGAGCGGCCGCACGAGAAAGAGCGGCTTCCCAAGAACCAGCACACGTCCCCCGGACGTTAGGAGTAAGACGCCTTGTCTTCACCCCGCGAGCAGACCCCACGGGCCGTCAGAATCCAGACGAACAAACCCCCGTCGGAACAAGGAAAGAGCTATCAGCACCACCCCCGCTGTACCGAAAGAGCACCACTGGACGAACAGCCGAACGGCCAACTTCCACGGTGACCAACGGCGAGAACTCGAGAGACGTCACGAACAGAGCCGAAAACGAAAATGACGACGAGGCTGGAGATCTGAACGCAGACGAAGAAGAGCTCCGCTGGATCGAAGAGCAGGAAAAGGAGGAACGAGAGGCCAGAGCTAATCAATCCGCTGGCGAAGGGACTAGCTGGATGAGCTCCGTGCCCGCCTAGAACTCACGACAAGTCAGATGAAGGAGGTAAGGTCGCAGGTCCATAAAGCAACAAGCGCGGCCCCGGAAATCGACCGCGTCCTAGAGGAAACGCAAAAGATCCCGTCACTTCGAGGATCACTTCCGTCAGACTCTCTGACCCGGGAAAAATCCGAATTCCCTTCTACGACGGGACGACTGATCCGAAGGCCCACATGACAGCCTTCCGCATCGCTATGGGACATGCTAGGTTCAAACCCGAAGAGAGGGACGCAGGATTCTGCCTCCTCTTCGTGGAGCATCTGAAAGGATCAGCCCTGTCGTGGTTCTCGAGGCTAGAAAGAGATTCAATTGATGGTTTCGAGCAGTTGTCGACGGCCTTCTTGAAACATTACTCGTTGTTCATAAGACAGTCGACATCCGACGCGGACCTTTACTCGCTGTCATAGGAACCCGAAGAAAGCCTCCGAGATTTCATCGAAAGGTTTAAGGTGATAGTCTCGAAAATTGACGGACTAAGCAACAGTGCCGCGATCAACGCCCTGAAGAAGTCCTTGCTGAAGACTTCGAACTTCCGAAAGGAGATTACCATAAACCCACCAGTAACCATCCAAGATGCTCTCCACCGTGCTTCCAACTTCGTCATCTACGAGGAAGACATGAGGGTCCCAGCTGGAAAGCACCAATCCTCAAAATTGGTCGCCAAAGGCACGGTGCAACCTTCTAACTTTCCAAACGAGAGAAGAAGTAGGCGAACCAGCCGAGATGAAGAACCCAACCCGGGCGGAGCGCATAACTACCAGATAAACACGGAGAGACCGAATAATGAGCGCAACAAGGGACCATGGAATACATGGACTCGACCAGGATTCGACGAAAACGCCTTCTGTACCTTCCACAAGACGAAAGGCCACTCGACCGAAAACTGCAGAACCGTCGGAAGGAGGCTCGCGGCAAAGCTGTTAGCCGGGGAGCTCGGAAATGGAGTGACCCTCGAGAGTCTCAGAGCTATCGAAGAAGATGCTGGCGCCCCGGACGGACGACCCAACCAGGAACGTCCCGAAAGGCCCGACGAGGATACCCCCAAACGAGGGAGGAGACCAAACGGAGACGACTCCGCCGCCAACCGCAGAAGGATCCACATGATCATCGGAGGATCTCAGTACTGGCGGGACACAGTGGCCTCGATAAAAGCGTTCCTGAGAAGAGGAGACAAGGAGTCAAAACCGCGGGAACCGATCACCGAAAACGACGATCGGATCGCATTTTACGAAAAAGACGCCGAAGGCCTTGACCAACCTCACGATGACCCATTGGTGGTAGAGTTGGATATCAACGACCATGACGTCTCACGAGTCTTGATCGACACCGGAAGTTCGGTGGACGTCATTTTTCGAGAGACGCTTCAAAGGATGAAGGTGGATCCGTCAAAGATAACTCCCAGTCCGAGATCACTGACCGGATTCTCTGGCGAAGTCACAATGACGGATGGAACAATCCAGCTCCCGGTTCGTGCCGGCGGAATCACGAAAATCGTTAACTTCGCGGTGGCAAACCACCCCGCAATTTATAACGTGATAATGGGGACTCCCTGGATCAATTCAATGCGAGCTATCCCATCAACTTACCATCTCTGCCTGAAGTTCCCGACACCAAACGGAATCAAGACCATTTGGGGAATCAGAAGGAGGCTCGGATCTGTTTTCTGGCAGAGCACAAGCTGCGGAATCCGACCATCCCGCAGAGAGGGAACCCGAAGAGGAAGAGTGAAGACAAAGTCCCCGAACTGGGAAAGAAAGTAAGCAGAACCGAACAGTTCGAGAAAACGGAGGCTCCGCCCACTGAAACAAACCAAGAAGAGACGAAAACTGCCTCAGAAACCGTCGAAGCTACAACCGACGGTTCCATAACTAAGACTTAACCGTCTTCCTACCAAAAAAAAAAAAAAAAAAAAAAAAAAAACGGAACTACGGGTGACTTGATCCCTTTTCACGAAGGGTACGTAGGCAGCTCGCTTAGAAAAACGAGTTCAGTTGCCCCTCTCCTTAAAATAGGGGGGGAGTGGGTCCGTATATACATACGCCCAAACTTTCTCAAAAATTTCAAGAAGATGGACATTGGGACTTAGCATCTCATAACACATCCAAAGCTTGAAAAAGTTTCCCGAAAACACCGTCCTGACAAACATCGAGACTTAGCATCTTGAAACTTGATCTAGAAAACGAATGGATCCAGAAAACCCCGAGGAAAATGAACATTGAGACTTAGTATCTCATAAAACATCTTCAACTTAAAATCAGATGAACATCGAGGCTTAGCATCTCATCCAAAGACCATCAACCAATCAAGATACTTCTCCCGAACACTTAAGTCCTCTCCAACAAATCCGTCTGTTGCTGGCCACAACAAGACTATCTTTTTAAACCATGGTTCTTTCAACATCCCGCAGAGGATAAAACTAGCGCGCTATACAAATTTCCGGATTAACATCCGAAGGGCGTAACCTGTATCCCGCGATCCTGCAGGAAGCGCCCGAGACGATGTTCTGATTAGTTTACTTTCACCAACACTTTGCATAGTACAGGACACAAAGTAAACTCTTTAAACCCAGTAAAGCGCCTGATATGGGGACACTGGTCAAAGACATCTCGAGAACGCAGTATCAAACCGGCTCTGATGCGAGATCTTAATGGCGTTCAGTCGAAGGAGGGATCTGAACAAGCTCGGTCCCCTACGACGACAAAAAACTGCATTAAACCCAGGAACATTCGCTAATACGAACTGGTCTAAAGTTCGAGTGTCCGGAATAACTCTCCAACGCAATATCAATCAGCTCCAAAACGTGCCAGCCCCCCGTCCTCCGTAGAGAGACGGCCCAGCCGCCCTTCATTCCAACGCAATATCAATCAGCTCCAAAACGGGCCAGCCGCCCGTCCTCCGTAGAGAGACGGCCCAGCCGCCCTTCATTCCAACGCAATCAGCTCCAAAACGGGCCAGCCGCCCGTCCTCCGCAGAGAGACGGCCCAGCCGCCCTTCATTCCGCAAAGCTACAAATCAACTCCGAAACGGGCCAGCCGCCCGGTCAACGGTCCAGCCGCCCCTTTACTCTACAAAACGGGCCAGCCGCCCGTCCTCCGTAGAGAGACAGGCCAGCCGCCCATTACTCCACAAAACGGGCCAGCCGCCCTCTTGGAAGAGAGACATACCGGCCGCCCATCTCCTCCTTTATCAAGGCTATAAAATCAAAGCAAGCAAGCAAAAAAGTCTGTAACATCTAAGGCAAAAGCTGATAGATAAAAATCTCCATAAAAGGAGATATAAGTTCGGTTAACAAAGCAAATACAATAAAAAGGGTCAAAAGACCCGAATACAACTAAGGCAGAAAAAGAAAACACAAGGCCAAAGCCTAGTCATATTCGACGAGAGGAGTAGGAGCTCCATAGTCCAAAGCCTCGGCGTCCGGAGACTGGTACGGAGAAACGGGAGAGTATACCAAGTGGCTCTCGAGAACGGCAGCAGCCCGATCATAGGAGCCGGCCCAACCTCCTCCTTTGAGCCGCTCCAATTCCGCCTCCAGCTCTCCCTCTTCCCCCTCAACCTTTGACTTCCCGGACTTGATGTCCCGGACTAGGTCAAGGTTAGAGCTGACCTCAGTCAAGGCAGTCTCGCCATATTTCGCCTGACGCATTGGCACGAGAGCAGCCCTGGCTCCCTCAATGCGAAGACGGTACTTCTCCACCAAGTCCCAGTGACATTTCTTGAGCGCCAGCTCCTTTTTCCGCTCGGCCTCCGCGAGCACTTTCTTGATCTCCTTAAGAGATCTCCTCTCCACTTCCGAAGCTTTACTTCCAAGGCCTTGATCTTCTTGTCCTTCTTCCGGGACTCTTTCTCCGAAGCTTCCAAGGCAACCTGGGTTGCATGAGCTCGGGTGGCGACCAGAATCAAAGAAAAGCAAATATCAGCAAAGACCAAACTGCGTCCAAACAAATCTAAGGGAAAAAGAGTTACCATCATAAGGCCGGAGGACAGATCTCCGTAAGCCGCAGAACGATCAAACGGCGCAGCTGAGGTCGGAGCCAACGCTCCAAAGTAGTCCACAACCTTCACGGACTCAGCTAGATCGCCTCCCGCCGCTTTGCGGGCATCAAAGAGAAGACCATGATCAGACGCCTCGGCCGTCCGAGCCACTTTGTCCTTCCTCGGACGGTCAGGGCTGTTGGAAGCTCCCTTCCCTTTATCCACGGCAACGGCACAAGCTGAACCCTGAGGAGCAGTAATCTGTTCCTCGGGCACGCCATGGAAATCAGGCCCGGGTGGGAGAACAAACACGGACGCCGGATCAAACTCGGCCGCCTCTCCGGACGGCCCAGCTTCGCCGTACTTCTGCTTACGATAGTTCCAAACACCCTCCATTCCAGGATAGGTCGCCATTGGATCAACAAAGTCAGGACCTTTCGGAGGAGCACGCCCTTCTAAAATGTCCTTCGCGTCCAGGAAGCGGCTCCAGAGATCAGGACACTCCCAATCGATCTTCTTCTTGTCAACTTCTACAACGATATCCTCAAACCCGGAAACTCTAGGAGCAAAGGGATCTCGAACTAGAGAAAGAAGAGGAGAAAAAATGAAAAGTTGTAAGAAATGAAGTTGTGAAGTTATGAGGCAAAGGAGTAAGGACTTCTTATAGAAAAAATTCACAAAAAGACGAAACGCTTACGTGGCAAACTCCACTCGGTCCTAACCGAGCCGCCGAAGTCGGGACCGACCGAGAGCGGGCTGCGCTTCACGTAGAAAAACCCGTGCCGCGAAGCTTTGCAATGCTGCCGAAGCCCGGAGTAGAACCGCTTCACATTCTTCCGAACATTGACCGAGCAGAAGAACTCTGACGTGGAAACCTTCCTCAACGAAAAGAAATTCCGTATGAGATCACCCTCCAACTTGACCCCGCATTCGGCACAATGGACCATGAGTCCCATTAAAATCCTTATAGCGGATGGGGTAAGTTGAGAGATCGCTACCCCATACAACTCGAGAAACTCGAAGATGGCTCCGGGGATCGGGAACCAAAGGAAAGCTTCGTAGAACATCGACTCGTACAGGGTAAAATATCCTTTCGGCGCCTTGTTCATTCTATCCCCATCTTTTGGGAGACGGAACTTAATCTTGTCCGAAATCCGGAAGTCGTATTTAAGCTCGGCCAGCGAATCCCGATCGCTCAAAGTAGGACCATGCTTGAATACCTCGGCTATCGATCTATAACTCGTAGACGGTCCAGGTTTCTTAAACCGCCAAGCGAAAATATCTTCACCCCAATAGGCTTTAGCCTCACCAGGAGAGCGACATTCGGACTTCACGTCCGGATGCACGAAGATAGGCACCTCCGGGTGATCCGATCTGATTTCTTCCCCGGACATGGCCGAGTCGTTACCTATCTCTGGCCATATACGATGACTCTCGGAAGGGACCAGAGATCGGGACGGCCATGCGCGCCACCCACCGTTGTCCTCGACATGTTGAGGAGGAGTCCAAACGCCACGTGCTATACTCGTCCTCGGCGAGACGCCATCAATTCCGACTCGAGGAGTAGCGGACGTCCTCTCTAAGGCACCTCCAGAGCCAAGCGCCCATCTTGATACGGCTACTGTGCCAGCCGCCCTCTTGGAAGCGTTCTTAGAGACAGCCGCCCTCCTCGAACCAGACGTCCTACTCGTAGAACTCCCGGCCGCCGGCTCGGTCCTGACCCCATTCCCGGCTGCCGGCTCGGGCCTGACCTCATTCCCGGCCGCCGGCTCGGGTCTAATTACATTCCCGGCCGCCGGCTCGGGTCTGACATCACTCCCGGCCGCCGGCTCGGGTCTGACATCACTCCCGGCCGCCGGCTCTGGTACGTCCTCATTCCCGGCCGCCGTCTCGTCCTCTCATTGAGGAACATTCGCAAAACCGAGCGCTCCTTGAGCATAGCTAGGACCGGGCTCCCACTGAGGAACGCCTTCGGGACCGTGCGTTGCTCGTGGAATGGCATCTTCTCCATCGGCCAGCAGGTCTTCCACAAGTATCATATCCTGATCCCCGAACATAAAATCAAACTCGAACTGATTGTTCATTATTGCATCAAAGTTGAGACCGAAAGGGGAACCTCCTTCACCAGCCATTGCTAAAGAAAAAGATTTTCAAAGAAAAGACTCGAAGAAAAAAAAAACTTGAGAGGAGAAGGGGATGTGAAGAATGAATGAAGCCACTCCTTTGATATAGAGAACATGGCACAAACTTCCATGATGAACAATGCTCTGACAAGACATCGAAGAAAAGCGGATGAACGGACGAACGGAAAAACCCATTGCCTTCCCGTTTCAATCAATCCTGATAAAACTCCTAGCTCGAAGCTCTTTGCTCCAAACCACGAAAGCAAAGAGCTGGGGGGCTAACTGTTGGGGTCGAAATCCCCTCCTCGAAGATTGACGGAACGAGAAGTCAAGGTCGAGATCAAATCACGAACATGGAATGGGCAAGCTAAGGCAAACTGCCCACGACCCGTCCAAGGCACGAACCGGCGGCTGGGATGAGTGCCAGCCGTCGGGTCTTCTCCATCCAAGGCCGGCAGCTGGGATGAGTGCCAGCCGCCGGGTCTTCTTCATCTGAAACCGGTGGCTGGGATGAGTACCAGCCGCCGGGTTTTCTTCGTCCAAGGCCGGCGGCTGGGATGAGTGCCAGCCGCCGGGTCTTCTTCGTCCGAAACCGGCGGCTGGCACTTGTCCCGGCCGCCGGGTCTTCTTCATCCGAACATGGGACGGACGAGCTAAGGCAAACTGCCGACGACCCGTCCAAGGCACGAACCGGCGGCTGGGATGAGTGCCAGCCGCCGGGTCTTCTCCATCCAAGGCCGGCGGCTGGGATGAGTGCCAGCCGCCGGGTCTTCTTCATCTGAAACCGACGGCTGGGATGAGTGCCAGCCGCCGGGTTTTCTCCGTCCAAGGCCGGCGGCTGGGATGAGTGCCAGCCGCCGGGTCTTCTTCGTCTGAAACCGGCGGCTGGCACTTGTCCCAGCCGCCGGGTCTTCTTCGTCTGAAACCGGCGGCTGGCACTTGTCCCAGCCGCCGGGTCTTCTTCATCCGAACATGGGACGGACGAGCTAAGGCAAACTGCCCACGATCCATCCAAGATACGAACCGGCGGCTGGGATAAGTGCCGGCCGCCGGGTCTTCCTCATCCGAAACCGGCGGCTGGGATGAGTGCCAGCCGCCGGGTCCTCACACGACCATGGCCGGCGGCTGAGATGAGTGCCAGCCGCCGGATCTTCATGATACACCAACCGGCGGCTGGGATAAGTGCCAGCCGCTGGGTCTTCATCACATGCACACGATCATTTCCCAAGTCAAGACTCATCGTCCGATCAGCGTCCAGTCGACCGACCAAACATAACTCTATGCCCGGACCGACCCGAAGATCATCCATTTGCATGTTCTGACTCCACGACCCATCCGTGAACATTCCCCGAAAGACCGTGACGAACGTCCAGCCGTCCATGGACCAGTCGCCGAGCACATGAGCCAAAGGGACCGGCGGCTGGCCACCAGTACCGAAACCGGCGGCTGGAAGTTCAAACGAAAGAACGGGTGGCTCAAATCTCAGAAGTCGTAAAATGTCCGGAACACTGTTCACGCGGAAAAAACCGTTGAAAAACACTATTCATCCCGAGACAAAGTTAACCGAAAAATCAAATTAAGCATAAACCGAGATTCGGATTACTATTCATCGGATTACTATTCACCGGTTTACTATTCATCGGGTCACTATTCACCGGCGGGCCGGATTTGGGTCAGAATGCGCGGATGGATCATGGAAGACTCTCGGGCCGGATATCGGGCCCAGAAAGCTTAGGTCGGCGGTTGGGAAGGATGGACAAAGTCCCACATCGGAAATCTGAAGTCTTAGCCGCCTAGGATTGTCAGTATATATATGTACGCTCATGTAAGGGTAAATCCCATCCCAGATCCGAGTATTAGGAGTTTTAACAATTTAAGACTATTCAGCTTTTGCTAATTTCCCTTGTACTTTCGGAAAATATCAATAAAATCTCCCTTTTCATCTTTTTGGCATTTTCGGTCCTTTAGTTCTTTATAAATAGAATTTTTGAGCCCCCATTAAATATAAGTTTTGACAGTGTGAGTTTCGGCTCTCACAACTGAACCTGTTCTTTTTTCTTCTTTGTTTTTTTTGTTTCAGGTGCATGTCCACAAGGAGCAAAAACAATAAAGACCTTCTTAGCTTGACAAACGACGAGCTAGCAAGGATAGAATGAGGAAACAGAAGACGCAACACACCCATTAAAGAAGCAGAAACGTCTGACACCGCCAACTCAGAGATGGGCGGACAAATAGACATCGCAGCCCAGCTGCAACAACTTCAAGCAGCCATGGAGCAGCTTCGTCTGCAATAGGAGAGGCAACTCGTTGCACAACCTGCTTTCGGGGACAAAGATGCGGCTCACGCATACTACCAGGATCGATCTGTGATCGTTACCCCGACCATCCAGAGGCAAGATTACGAGATCAAACCTCAAATGATCGCCCTCGTGAAGCAACACCTGTTCCACGGTCTGCCTGCTGAGATTCCGATGGATCACATCGTGAACTTTGAAGAGATCTGTAGCAAAACCGGCTCCAATGGTGTACCTCCAGATTTCTTGAAGTGCAAGATTTTCCCTTTCTCTCTTACGGGAAAAGCATCATGGTGGTTAAAATCTTTACCACCAGGCTCTCTACCGACTTGGGCTAGTGCGCGGGCAGCCTTCTTGGATAAGTTCTACACGAAGTCCAAGACCGCAGCCTTGAGGAACAAGATCTCCTCATTCGAGCAACAGTCCAGTGAATCCTTCAATGAAGCATGGGAGCGGTTTAATGAGTACAAGCGCGAGTGCCCTCACCATGGGTTTAGTGATGAGCAGCTGCTCAGCACCTTCTATGACGGAGTAGATTGGGACTACAGAAACGCCCTGAATGCAGCTAGTAACGGTGATTTCTACACTATGTCAAAAGAAGGAGCTCTGGAGCTGATCGAGAACCTAGCAGCAATTTCCAGCAACAAAAGCCTGGAGTACGACAGGAAGAAGGTCAACAGTGTGGACTCCAAGAAGATTGATGAGCTCTCGGCCATGGTTAACCTTTTGCTAAAAAAGAACCAGAAGTCAGTCCACTTTGTGGACAAGAATGGGGAAGCACCTATCGCTCAAGCCAATGAGGAAGAAACCGAGAATGATTAGATCGAGGTGAATTATGGGACGGGACAAAGTTTCGGGCAGAACCGAGGTTTCAACAACCAAGGCTTCAACACTCATCCGAACCTGTCCTATAGGAGCACCAATGTGGAGAATCCGCAAGATCAGACTTATCCTAAGCAAGGAAATCAGTCACAGATGGGTTTTCAGAAGAACTACTCCAACAACTACCAGAACCGACCATTCGTTCCTAATCAGAACCATTTTCAAGGACGGAATCAGCCAAGGCAGCCTGATACAATTTTCTCAAGGAATTTGCACCTGAAGGTCGGTTAAGGTTGGATGTGAACTGAGAAGGTTACTAACACTTCACAGAACTGGATGGATTGATTGGTCTCACAAGGGATGCAGAATTGCCCTTGATGTGCCTAACTCCAACTATCCTAGGATATGACTCACCTAGACAATAGAAGAAGGGTGTTGATCGGATATGACTCACCAAACAACAAGATTTGTTCAAGAAGAACAGATGAGAATCTCTCTCAAAGGGAGTTTTCGTAAACGAAAAGATGATAGAAAATAACTTGATATTTCTCAAATGAGTTTTCGAAATACATATAACAAAGATGATGTTTGAGTTTCTTGAAAATAAAGAAAAAGACTTAAATGAAAAGATAGTTGAGTAATCGGTTGAGATTGGACTCTTGAGTTTCGAAACTGCTTGTGTTTTGTGAAATTGATCCGTCCTTAGGAAGGGCTTCCTTAGTCCTTGTTCTGACTTCCTGAAAACTCGATTTGGGAAGGCCTTCCTGAGTTCGAGCATTCTCTTTCTGAATTCTTCATTTGGGAAGGCACTCCTGAATCTTCTTGAATCCTTACTAAAGTCACGAGTTGCACTTCTTCCTTCTCACGGTTGGTTTGGTCTTGGGTTGTTCTGAGCAACTGGTTCAGTGCTTGAGCAAGCTGTTTGGTCCGGGCCCTGGTCATAGCTCCAGCTGGTACATGCAATGCATCCACGGCTACAAGCTCCTCTTTCTCCTCTGTTTCCGGTTCAAGCCCTTGCTCAGCTACAAGGTCAGCTTCATGTTCCTTTCTTTCTGGTTCAGCTCAGTGATGCTATCCATGATTGTATCATCCCCTCCCTCTTGAAAAGGATTTGCCCTCAAATCCAATTCATCTGCAAGAAAAGGAATTAAATCAGCTATGTTAAAACTTGAACTCACATTGTACTTACCTTGAAGATCCACTTGGTAAGCATTGTCATTGATCTTCCCCATGATTGCGAATGGTCCATCCACTCTTGGCATCAGCTTAGACTTCCTCTCATTAGGGAACCGATCTTTCCTCAAATAAATCCAAACCAAGTCTCCCACCTCAAAGACAGCCTTGTGTCGTTTCTTGTTAGCATTCTTAGCATACTGCTTTGTCCTTTCCTCAATGTTCTGCCTGGCCTTCTCATGAATTCTGTTTAACAATTTTAGCTTTCTTTTCCCCATCCAAACTTGTCCTTTCACTCAAAGGTAAAGAAATTACATCCATAGGAGACAAAGGATTGAATCCATAAACGATTTGAAAGGGAGAATACTTGGTTGCTGAATGAACCGAATGGTTATAAGCAAACTCTACATGGGGTAAACTCTCTTCCCAAATCCTAAGATTATTTTTAACAATGGCCCTCAACATAGCAGACAAAGTTCTATTCACGATTTCAGTTTGACCATCAGTTTGGGGGTGACAAGTAGTTGAAAACAACAGCTTTGTTCCTAACTTAGCCCACAAAGTTTTCCAAAAGTGACTCAAAAACTTAGTATCCCTATCAGAAACAATAGTCTTAGGCATGCCATGCAACCGAATTACATCCCTAAAGAATAAATCAGCTATGTGAACTGCATCATCAGTTTTATGGCAAGGAACAAAGTGTGCCATCTTAGAGAACCTATCTACAATCACAAAGATTGAATCCTTTCCTGATCTAGTCCTAGATAATCCAAGCACAAAGTCCATAGAGATATCAGTCCAAGGTTGAGTAGGAATAGGCAAAGGAGTGTACATACCTGAAGCTTGTGCTTTGGCTTTGGATCGTTTGCAAGTCTCACACCGAGCACACACCTTCTCAACATCTTTTTTTAAGTTCGGCCAGTAGAAGTGATCTTGCATGATCTTAAGTGTTTTGTCAACTCCAAAATGTCCCATAAGACCACCTCCATGAGCTTCCCTAACAAGCAAATTTCTCAAAGAACAATTAGGAACACATATGCGGTTTGCATAGAAGAGGAATCCTTCATGTCTAAAATACTTGCCAAATGCAAACCTACAACTAGCTAGGTACGGTTCTTTGAAGTCTGGATCAGACTCATAAAGCTCTTTGATTTGTTCAAAACCAAGCACCTTAGCATCTAGAGTTGTGATTAAGGCATACCTTCTAGATAAAGCATCAGCAACAATGTTTTCTTTACCTTTCTTGTACTTAATGACATAAGGAAAAGTTTCAAGGAATTCTACCCATCTGGCGTGTCTCTTGTTGAGCTTTTGCTGTCCTTTCAAGTGCTTGAGAGTCTCATGATCAGTGTGAACCACAAATTCCTTTGGCCACAAGTAGTGTTGCCACGTTTGCAAAGCTCTCACCAAGGCATACAGCTCCTTGTCATAGGTTGGATAGTTTAATGTGGCTCCACCAAGCTTTTCACTAAAGTAAGCAATAGGTTTTCCATCCTGCATCAACACAGCACCAATCCCCACGCCTGAGGCATCACATTCAACCTCAAAAGTTTTAAGGAAATCAGGTAAGATAAGTAAAGGTGCATTAATGAGCTTCCCTTTCAGCGTTTGGAATGAGTCTTCTTGAGCTTGTTCCCACTTGAATCCCACGGTTTTCTTGATAACTTCAGTGAGGGGAGCAGCTATAGTACTGAAGTCTTTCACAAATCTTCTATAAAATCCAGCAAGTCCATGAAAACTTCTGACTTCACTCACGGTTGTGGGACTAGGCCAATCTCGGATTGCCTTAACCTTCTCTTCATCCACACGGATACCTTCTGCACCTACAACAAAACCCAAGAACACCAGATTATCTGTTCCAAAAGTGCATTTCTTAAAGTTTGCATACAGCTGTTCTTGTCTAAGCACACTCAGAACCGATCTCAAATGATGTAAGTGTTCATTAAAACTCTTGCTATAGATCAGAATATCATCAAAGTAGACAACCACAAACTCGCCTATGAAAGCTCTCAAAACATGGTTCATTAACCTCATGAAAGTACTAGGTGCATTTGTCAGCCCAAATGGCATAACTAACCACTCATACAATCCTAGTTTAGTTTTGAATGCAGTTTTCCATTCATCCCCTTCTTTCATTCTAATCTGATGATAGCCACTTTTCAAATCAATCTTAGAGAAGATAGTTGAACCATGTAACTCGTCTAGCATATCATCAAGTCTAGGGATAGGATGTCTGTACTTAACTGTTACGTTGTTGATGGCTCTGCAATCAACACACATTCTCCAACTCCCATCCTTCTTAGGCACCAAGAGTACAGGAACCGCACATGGACTTAAGCTTTCACGGATGAACCCTTTCTTCATGAGCTGATTGATTTGTCTTTGAAGCTCCTTAGTCTCCACTGGGTTTGTCCTGTACACTGGCCTGTTTGGTAGAGACGATGCTGGCACAAAGTCAATCTGATGTTCTATACATCGGAGAGGAGGCAATCCATCCGGATTCTCATCAGGAAAAACATCACTAAAATCCTGCAAAAGTTGGTTCAGATCACCTGGAATCTCCAGTGCAATGTCAGAAGAGGTTAGTAAGTTTCCCTTAAAGATAAGCAACACCATGGATTGTTTAGAAAACAAAGCTTTCTTAACTCCACTTGGTTTAATGAAAAAGTTAGGAAGACGTACCTGAGATTTAGGAAGGGTCTCCTTACTGCTGGATTCCGGACGGCTTGACTGGGTTTTAGGAATGGTTTCCTGAATATTACTTTCTTTGGCCGGTTTGATCTCTTCTTTTCCCTTAGCTTTCTCTCTGCTCTGTTTCAGCTGGACTTGATCTTCTTGCACTTCACGTGGTGACAATGGAACCAGGGTGATCTTCTTGCCTTTGTGTTCAAAGGAATAACGATTTAAAAACCCATCATGCATCACCTTGTTGTCGAATTGCCATGGTCTACCCAGAAGGATGTGACCTGCTTCCATGGGCAAAATATCACACACAATCTCATCTTCATAGCGCCCAATAGTCAGTGCTACCTTGACCTGCTGGCTCACTTGCATCTCGCCTTCTTCACTAAGCCATTCTAGCTGGTATGGTTTCGGATGTGGGTAGGCTTTAAGTCCAAGATTTTTGACAAGTGTTTCACTAGCCACATTTGTACAGCTCCCACCATCAATGATCAAGCTGCAGACCTTTTCTTGGATGATACATCTGGTATGAAAGAGATCTTCTCTTTGAGCTTTCTCATCCAACTTGGTTTGAACACTTAGAGATCGCCTGGTCACTAGCAACTTTCCTTGTGCTGGATAATCCACAGATTCTTCATCCTCTGATTCATCATAAATAGGTTCAGTCTCTTCCTCAGATTCGATCTCTCCACTTTCTCTCAAGATCATCACTCAGTTGTTCGGACATTTGTTGGCATAATGACCCAATCCTTGGCATTTGAAGCACTTGACATCTCTTGCACGTCCCTGAGTTGTATCCTGTTTGGTCTTTTCAACAGACAAAGATGGATTAGTCTTAAGCTCAGTATTTGCTCGGTTAGAACTCTTACCTTTCTCAGCAAAGTTAGGCTTAGAGGCGGATGGATAGGAAGTTCTGCTGTAGCTTTTCCTTTTGATCTGTTGTTCTACAAGGATAGCCTTATGTAATAGATCCTCCAGATCCTCATAAGTTTGCAGCTCCATACGATCTTGCACCTCTCTGTTCAGTCCAGTCAGAAATCGAGCCATAGTTGCTTCAAGGTCCTCATCAACATCAGCTTTCAGCATGAGAGTCTCCATCTCCTGGTAACAATCCTCAACACTCTTGCTTCCTTGTGCTAGATGCCTCAGTTTGTGATGAAGATCCCTAAGATAATGGCTAGGTACAAATCACTTCCTCATCAAGGTTGCCATCTCTTCCCAAGTGTCAATGGGATCTTCTCCGGCTCTTCTCCTATTTGTCACAAGTTGATCCCACCAATTAATAGCATAACCATTGAATTGAGTTGCAGCCAAACTTACCTTCTTGCGCTCTGAATAGTTGTGGCAATCAAAGATGAGCTCAACCTTTCTCTCCCATTCTAGGAAAGCGTCGGAATCGTTCTTTCCATGGAACTGAGGGATTTTGAGTTTCAGACTTCCCAGATTGTCATCAGTTCTTCTAGCTTCATCAGCAAAAGGATTATCAGTTCTTCTCCCACGGATTGGTGGCCTCCTTGATGGCTTCCTCATGCTCCTACGCCCAGAAGAAGAGTCTTCTTCATCCTCATAGATCGTTTTGGTGTTGGATCTGTTTTTCTTTTTTGACTTGGGTGCTTGCCCTGATTGCTGATCCATTTGAATTCGATCAAGCCTGGCGTGAATGTCCTCCATTCCTGCAGATAAGAAGCGTTTTAAATCACCAGTTAGGGCTCTCATCTGAAATTTGGACAATCCTTCTCATGTCCTCTCTTGTTCTTCCTCGCTTTGACTCATCGATCCTGCAATTCACTTAACAAACTGATTATATAAATCAAACTCTCTCTCACAAGATCGGTTTCTCTCTTTGTGTTTCTTTCACTCAATGATCTTTGATTTCTTCTACGGTTCTAGATCAACAAATCTCGATCAAATCCAGCAAAACAATCCGATCAACACAGAAAGAAGAAGGAAGATAGATAGATTGCAAGATTTTTGGGAAAGGCTAGCTGATTAACCTAGTTCTGGTCCGATTTCTCCTAGACCAATAATTGAACTCGATTTCTCCTAAGTCCAAGATTGAATCCGATTTCTCCTAGATTCAATAACCCTTTTCTGTTTTTGAGTTTTCTCTTTTTTTCTTTTTTTTTAAATACGAACTGGCTCAGCTAGCAAAGATAGAAAGAAAAGTAATTGTTTGAAGAAGAAAATAAAATTTTGATGGAAGATGAGAAAGATGGAGTTAAAAACGATACCAAAACCTTCAAGTGTGCTCTGATACCACCTGATACAATTTTCCAAGGAATTTTCACCTGAAGGTCGGTTAAGGTTGGATATGAACTGAGAAGGTTACTAACACTTCACAGAACTGGATGGATTGATTGGTCTCACAAGGGATGCGGAATTGCCCTTGATATGCCTAACTCCAACTATCCTAGGATATGAATCACCTAGACAATAGAAGAAGGGTGTTGATCGGATATGACTCACCAAACAACAAGATTTGTTCAAGAAGAACAGATGAGAATCTCTCTCAAAGGGAGTTTTCGTAAACGAAAAGATGATAGAAAATAACTTGATATTTCTCAAATGAGTTTTCGAAATACATATAGCAAAGATGATGTTTGAGTTTCTTGAAAATAAAGAAAAAGACTTAAATGAAAAGATAGTTGAGTAATCGGTTGAGATTGGACTCTTGAGTTTCGAAACTGCATGTGTTTTGTGAAATTGATCCGTCCTTAGGAAGGGCTTCCTTAGTCCTTGTTCTGACTTCCTGAAAAGTCGATTTGGGAAGGCCTTCCTGAGTTCGAGCATTCTCTTTCTGAATTCTTCATTTGGGAAGGCACTCCTGAATCTTCTTGAATCCTTACTAAAGTCACGAGTTGCACTTCTTCCTTCTCACGGTTGGTTTGGTCTTGGGTTGTTCTGAGCAACTGGTTCAGTGCTTGAGCAAGCTGTTTGGTCCGGGACCTGGTCATAGCTCCAGCTGGTACATGCAATGCATCCACGGCTACAAGCTCCTCTTTCTCCTCCGTTTCCGGTTCAAGCCCTTGCTCAGCTACAAGCACAGCTTCATGTTCCTTTCTTTTCTGGTTCAGCTCAGTGATGCTATCCATGATTGTATCACAGCCTTTCACAAACACGCAGCCCCAGCCTTTCACAAACTCGCAGCCTTCATCTTCAGCAACCGGCTCCCAAGACGAGCTGAAGAACATGATGCAGCAGTTGATGGCGAGTCAACAAAAAGCGGCAGCAGAGATCAACTCCAAAGTTGACACTATGTATGTTGATCTTAATGGGAAATATGAGGCTGTATGGACCCACATGAAGCAACTGGATGTTCAGATTGCACAAACCGCCGAGTCTATAAAAAGAACACCAGGGACTCTGCCTGGAAAAGCTGAAGCACCTAGGAAGTAGTTTGTTAACGCCATCGAGCTGAGGAGCGGGAAAACATTAAATTCGGAAACAACTTTCGGATCGGCAAAAGGAAAAGAAGCGACAACCGAGCACCCTGGTCCATCAACCGAGGACATGCTCAGCCGAGAAACTCCAACAACTTCGGCCAGCAATCCAAAAACAAGGGTATACAAACCCAAGGTCCCATACCCTGTACCACCCAAGAAGTCTCGCAAGGACTTAGAGGATGCTAAATGCAGAGAGATGCTCAGAGACCTAACCGTGAAGCTGCCTATCACGGATACCGTTTAGATGATACCGGCTCTCAAACGGTACGTGAAAACCCTAGTCTCCGGAAAAGTAGCTGAGGAGGAAAACGTGATGGTAGTCTCCAAAGAGTGCAGTGCTGTTCTGTAGAACAAGGTCCTTAAGAAGAGAAGCGATCCTGGCAGATTCATTTTATCAGTCAAGATCGGCCCCATGACATTCGCATGCTCTCTGTGCGATCTCGGTTCCAGTGTCAACCTTATGCCATACTCTGAGGCAAAACGGTTAGGGTTCACAAATTTCAAACCCACACGCATCTCATTGGTCTTCGCAGACAGATCAACAAAGCTTCCGGTGGGTATGTTAGAAGATCTTCATGTGCGAATTGGAGACACACTCATCCCAGCTGATTTCGTGGTTCTAGAGCTTGAAGAAGAACCGAAAGACCCTCTAATTCTTGGCCGGCCATTCTTATGCACAGCTGGTGCAATAATCAATGTACATAATGGAGTGATTGACCTTCAGCTAGGCGACATTGTAATGTCATTCGAGATGGATAAATTGTTGAAGAAACCGATGATGGATGGACAGACCTTCACTGTGGAAGGCGTGGATGATGTATATGATGAGGCAGCTGAAGAGCTCCTGTGCCCGGATCCTCTTGAAACCGCCCTAACTCTAGCTGAAAGAGAGCATGGTTTCCTGAGCGAGGATGCCGAGAGCTTTTCCAAGATGCTGGATTCCAGCCAAAGAATGGAGCAAATGGTAGCGTACACGAGCCTAGATGATGAGGAGAACTCGGCAGAAACAGACGGAGCACCCACTCCGCCACTTGACCCGATAGACAGCCCTTGGAGCGAATTGAAAGCACCCAAACTCGAGCTCAAAACTCTTCCAGCCGGGCTCAGGTACGCATTCCTTGGAACGAACTCAACTTACCCGGTGATTGTGAATGCTGATTTGAATAATGTGGAAGTAGCTTTACTTTTATGCAAGCTTAGGAAGTATAGAAAGGCTATAGGGTATTCTCTCGATGATATCACTGGCATCTCCCCTGATCTTTGCATGCATAGGATACATCTAGAAAATGAATCGATGAGTTCTATAGAACATCAAAGGAGATTGAATCCGAATCTGAAAGATGTTGTTAAAAAGGAGATAATGAAACTTCTAGAAGCCGGTGTAATTTATGCTATTTCTGATAGTACTTGGGTTAGTCCTGTTCATGTAGTTCCTAAGAAAGGTGGAATCACTGTAATAAAGAATGATAGGAATGAACTGATACCAACTAGGACCATAACCGGCCATAGAATGTGCATAGATTATCGTACACTGAATGCTGCAACTTGCAAGGATCATTTCCCTTTGCCCTTTATTGATCAGATGCTTGAAAGACTTGCTAACCGTCCATACTACTGTTTTTTAGATGGTTACTCAGGTTTCTTTCAGGTTCCCATCCATCCAGACGACCAGGAGAAGACAACATTCACATGTCCTTATGGCACATTCGCCTACCGACGCATGCCATTCGGATTGTGCAATGCACCGGCAACTTTCCAGCGATGCGTGATGTCCATTTTTACCGACTTGATCGAAGATATAATGGAGGTGTTCATGGATGACTTCTCGGTGTTTGGAGACTCTTTCTCTCACTGTTTATCTAATCTATGCAGGGTACTTCAGCGATGTGAGGAAAAACACCTAGTTCTAAATTGGGAGAAGTGTCACTTCATGGTCAGGAACGGGATTGTACTTGGGCATCGCATATCAGAAGATGGCATCGAAGTGGATAAAGCTAAGATCGAGGTTATGATGAACCTACAACCACCTACTTCTGTCAAGGGGATCCGCAGCTTTCTGGGGCATGCAAGCTTCTATCGCAGGTTCATCAAGGATTTTTCAAAGATAGCTAGACCCCTCACGAGGTTGTTGTGCAAGGAGGTGAAGTTCGAATTTGATAGTGACTGTCTTGAGGCTTTTCATACGATCAAAGGAGCCTTGGTCAGTGCACCCATTATGCAGCCACCAGATTGGAGCCTACCTTTCGAGGTTATGACGGATGCTAGCGACTATGCTGTTGGTGCAGTTCTCGGCCAGAGGAAAGACAAGAAGCTCCACGTTATCTACTACGCCAGTCGCACATTGGATGATGCTCAGTGCAAGTATGCTACGACAGAAAAGGAGCTTCTGGCCGTCATCTTCGCCTTTGAGAAATTTCGGTCCTATCTCGTTGGATCAAAGGTCATAGTTCATACTGATCATGCAGCACTCAAGTATCTGCTGACCAAGAAAGACGCTAAGCCGCAGCTACTTAGGTGGATTCTCCTACTTCAAGAATTCGACCTGGAGATCAAAGACAAGAAGGGAATAGATAATGGAGCTGCCGACCATTTATCTAGGATGAGGATTGATGAAGAACTCCCACTCAATGACAGCCTCCCTGAAGAACATGTTTACTCGATCGGAGTATTCCAAATCGAGGAAGCACATGCTCCCACCCAGCGAGCACCTGCTCACTCCGAATTCTGCAACCAAACCGAAAGCGGCCAACATCCTCAGATTCCTTGGTTTGGTGAGATTGCAAATTACCTAGCTGCTGATCTAGAACCTCACGGTTTTGTGGGCAACAAAAGGAAGAAATTCTTAAAGGATATTCGCCATTACTTCTGGGATGAGCCGTACCTGTACAAGCATTGCCCAGATGAAGTATTCAGACGTTGCATGGCTGAGCAGGAGATACCGGAGATTCTGTTTCACTGTCATGGCTCTTCCTATGCCGGACACTTCGCTACTTTCAAAAAAGTCTCCAAGGTTCTGCAAGCTAGATATTGGTGGCCAACAATTTTTAAAGATGCTCAGCGCTTTATGTCTAGATGCGATTCATGCCAGCGACAGGGCAACATCAGCAAGCGCAATGAGATGCCACAGAACTTCATTCTCGAAGTGGAGGTCTTTGACGTATGGGGCATTGATTTAATGGGACCATTCCCATCTTCTTTCGGGAATGAGTACATACTCGTGGCTGTTGACTATGTGTCTAAATGGGTTGAGGCATTGGCGAGTCCCATGAACGATGCAAGGGTGGTGATCAAGATGTTCAAGTCTATCATTTTCCCTAGATTTGGTGTTCCACGAGTTGTTATCAGCGGTGGAGGCTCTCACTTCATCAACAAGATCTTCGAGAATATATTGCGCAAGAATGGTGTAAAGCACAAGGTCGCAACGCTTTACCATCCGCAAACGAGTGGGCAAGTTGAGATATCTAACCGCGAAATCAAGAGCATACTTCAGAAGACTGTGAGTACAACTCGGAAGGACTGGGCTTCCAAGCTAGACGAAGCTCTATGGGCTTACCGGACCGCCTACAAAACGCCTCTCGGGACCACTCCTTTCCACCTTGTTTACGGCAAAGCCTGTCACCTCCCCGTTGAGCTCGAATTCAAAGCCGCATGGTCTGTCAAGCTGCTCAACTATGACATTAAGCCGGCTTCAGAACGACGCATGATGCAGCTACACGAGCTTCAGGAGATTAGGCATCTCGCCTATGAGAACACCAAAATCTACAAGGAACGAACCAAAGCATACCACGACAAGCGCATCCTGGCTCGTAACTTCGCCCCCAACGACCAGGTTCTACTCTTCAACTCTCGGCTGAAGCTGTTTCCCGGGAAGTTGCGATCAAGATGGTCTGGGCCCTTCACCATAAAGGAAGTGCGACCATATGGAGCTGTCGTCTTGTTCAACACCAAAGGAGAAGAGTTCGTGGTCAATGGACAGCGTTTGAAATCATATCTTGCGGACACACAACTCGGAGACGGGGAAGAAACTCCCTAGACCGAGCCTCCTCAAGCATAATCAACTCTCCACGTCAAGCCTAGAGACGTAAAACAAAATCTTTCGTGGGAGGCAACCCACCAGGTAACATGTAAATATCGTGAATTTTTTTCGTTCTTGTTTTATTTACGTTTCTTGTTTTGTTTGAGATTTTTTTCAGGCTTTTATTAAGTGTTCGAGAAACCGCTCTGCTGGGAGTGAAGAGAACGGTCGTTCTCTAACAAGAACGGTCGTTCTACAAGGCAGAACGATCGATCCCGAAGGAAGAACGATCGTTCTGCAAGCCATCCGTCATCTCGCATTTTATGACGGAACGACCGTTCTATGCCTACAACGGTCGTTCGCTTCATTTTTCATGACGGAACGATCGTTCCGGGGTAAGAACGATCGTTCCCAGGTACGATTTCTCCCCCAAATTCAAAACTAAACCGGTTTTAACTTAGATTAAACCGGAAAACACTTGATTTATGAAAGAGAACGATCGATTTCCCATCATAAAACATCAACTTCATCGTTCTTCTTCTTCTTCCCAAGAACAAAACCTAAACATTTTTTATTTGAAATAACTCTCTCAAATTTTGGGGTTTTTTATCAATTCTTGTTGTTAATCCACTCGATTTTTCGAGCTCTTTCTGATTCTGGCAACCATTCACACGATTAACAAAGGTATGAGTTCGAATTTCCTTGAAACCAATTCGCCATTGTTGAAGAAAATTGCTTGTCTCTTATGTCCATTGTTTGATGATGAAATATTACTAGATTCTTGTCTAGGATGGATATAGGAACTTGATTTTGGGTTAATTTGATGGTTTCATAGCAAAAATCGAAATTGGGTTTTTGGTTGTTTAAAAAAATCCGACCAAGTTGAAAAAAAAAGAGTTGTGCATTCGAATTCAATTCTTGGAAGAAGATTGATTCTTGTTTCTATTGATATAGGAACTCATTTTGACAATACTTGATGAATTTTCAATGAAAAGTAGCTCATGAAATTTTTTTGTGCAAATTTGCTAAAATGGATCGAAATTTGTCGATTTTGTAGGATGAGCGAAGTTCAATGAGAAGTGGGAAGCTCTAGCAACACGAGCAGGAAGCGGAAGACAACGCGTGACAAGAACCCTCTCAACAGACCCATAACCGGAAAGTGGGATGCATACGACACTAAGTATTTGGCGGACTTGCGACAAACGAAACTTATGCCAAACCGGTTGGGCAGTGAGGCTACATTGGAGGCATTGGGTCTGAAAGAGGATGTGGAGACTGTGTTCGAGAACATTGGGTTCGGACGTCTGTGGAAGATAAACGTACCCATCTATCCTAAGTTGGTGAAGGAGTTCCTCGCAACTTGCCGTCTCACCTACGCCAATCCCGAAAAACCAAGGGCAAGTGAGGGTACTCTCACATTCTTCCTCAACAAGAAGCACTACCAATACAGCCTCTTCGAGATTTGCGATGTGTATGGCTTCCACAAAGGAGAAGACGTCAAGTTCTCCAAGTTCAACAAAGAAGAAGCGGATGAGTTCAGGGCGATCATTGCTAGTGGGCAGTATGTTCCGCGAAACGCTAAGATAACCGCGATCAGGAATCCGGTTTTGAGAGTTGTGGTAAAGATCATAAGCAACACCTTCTTCTTCAAGAAGGAATCGGAAGCATCTCATTCTGATGTACGCAGATATGGATGGTCCTACTGAGAACTATGCTGATGTGTTGTGTGACATGTTGGTGAAGATCAAGACGAGGCCTCCAAAGATAGCATATGTAAGCAACATCCTCACACCTATCTTCCAACACACGCAGGTTGATCTGTCCGAGGAGGAAGTTCTGAAGAAATGGGAGAGTATTGACATCGACCATCTCATCCGTTGCACAGTCCTCAACAAGAAGGACGTCTACCAGTTCTATGGGCGCGACGGAGTGGCCCGTTTCTGTAGACTCCCGAACAGAGGTATCACTTCTCTCATTGATCAGGACAGTTTGGAGTTTGATATTGGTCAGGAGTTTTTGATACCAGATCCAGCGGGGCAAGTCGCACAAGTCTCGCGACCTCGCAAGATACATAGACCACAGCGCGCACCGCAGCCTGACGAAGAGAGTGATGATGAGATGGCTGAGGGTGGAGATGATATCGAAGAAGAAGAAGTACCACAGCCACAACAACTCCTCGCACACAGCGCTGACAGATACCGCTTACCGCCGAGCCCTCCGGCAGATGACACGTCGCAACAACTCCAGTGGATTAACAAATCGCAAAAGAAGAACAACTCGATGATGAGGAAGATCTGGGGAGCGATCCAGAAGATTCGACCTTGTTCTTGTGCATCAGGTTCACAGACACGAGGAGATGACAGCGACGACTCCAGCAATGACAATGAGAGGAGGACCAAGGCGAGACAAGATCAGTTGAGCGGATGAAGGAGAGAGAGCAGCACCGATAGCTCCACCAGCGACCACTGAGCTTGTGGTTATTTCTATCACCCTTGTATATCCATTTTTTTTTTCTTTTCATGACACTCTTATTTTACGGGTTTTTCTTTCAGTTTTGTTTCAACCGGGACGGTTAAAAACAAGTCTGGGGGAGGGATTCATTTGTATACTAACGGTATGTTTTATGGATGTTTATTTCTTATGTTTTATTTTGGTGTGTTTAGATTTAAAAAAAAAACAAAAAATTAAAAAAAAAAATTTATCGAGTCAAAACACTGTGTGAATTTGTTAAACTTTTTGGAATTGCAACATGTTCGATGTCATTGCCTTACGACTGTTTAGCATTGTTTGAGGATAGTTTGGAAACGCAGAAAAATTCATAACTTGATCATTTAGTGAATTTTTCAAATCATCTGAACTTAATCGAATTATTGGAACTTAATATGGACTTAATTTATCTCACTTAGGGGGTTGATAATCATGTATTGGATTTTACATTTGGAGTTTTCTTTGCATCATTTCTACCAATCTTTGCTAACTCCAAATGGCTAGACTTATCCTTAGTCTAGTACCACACCCTTACCATTTCCATGTTGAAACCCACTTATTTTCGTTTACTGTCATTGCATTCATGTGCAAAAACTATGGAGTATACGGACCGACACAACTTTTCTTTAGGACTGTGTCTAGATAGGTGGTCTCTTTCTGATTAAACTCATGGGATGTGTCTAGAAAAGTGATCTCTTTTTGAATATATTCATCGAAAATTTTCGTTTCAAAAGAGGATGAACTTTGAAATGGGTAGAAGGTTTTATTCACATTCAAGAAATAAGCTTACATTGTTGAAATTCTTTTGATGCAGATCTTAGAGACTAACCGGTTCCATTCTCCAATAAAAAAAAAAAAAAAAAAAAGAGAAAAAATATTTAAATAAATAAAAATAAAGCAGAAGGAACCGGGAAAGTCGTCATGGTAATATCTTTAAATTTCATGAAACGTTAAAAGAAATCATGTTCTTGTTTGTGACTTTGTTAAATATGGGTAGAAGGATTAGAGTTAAGGAGAGTTGTGTACCTCCTAATTGGTCCGTGTCTCACTGTGATTTTGCATAATGATTTCATCCGTTTATACTGATAAAAGAAACCAAAACACTTGAGCCACCAAATACCAACCTTGATACCTAGACCATAACGTGTTAGATATTCCCTTTGTGAGAGTACACGCATTTGATAATGAATGTTAAATATTGAGTTCTGCTTGATCATGAGATTTCACTTATTTACTACGGTTATAGAGAAGTACAATGAAGTACGGTTTGATCTGAACCTTGCGAATGCGGTTTATGGACAATTGATTTAGAGTATGGTCCTATAAGTTTTACGAGTTTCACACGTTTTCAAACCTCTCCTCTTTGTAAGATCTCTAGTTTTGCTTTGGGACAAGCAAGGGTTTTAGTTGGGGAGAGTTGATATTATGTATTTTTAACGTATTTTGATTTATTTTTAGTATTCGGTTTGAGTTTTGATTTGCATCTTTCGTTAGTTTTTCGAGTCTTTTCTATTGTTTCGAGTCTTTTTAAAGATTTTATGGAGTTCCGAAGGAGTTTGGCGTTTACGGACATGTTCGAGTCGAGTTAATGTGGAAAACACGAGAAAAGGACCAACTGAAGAGAACGACCGTTCTTGGTGTAGAACGACCACGGAGAACGACCGTTCCCCACCTCACCTACCTTGCCGACAAAAGCCAGAGAACGACCATTCTCTCCGGAGAACGTTCGTTCCCAAGCTCACCTACTCCACCAACAACCAAGCACGGAACGACCGTTCTTCCACCAGAACGATCGTTCTCCTACTCACCAACACCCACCTACTTCGGTCGACCACCAGAACGACCGTTCTCCAACAAGAACGACCGTTCCCTATCTCACCTACTCCCCTACACCTTGGCCTATATAATGGACTCACTCTTGATGCTTCAAAACACACCATCTTCTTCTCCCACTCTTCTCTAGCTTCTAAACATTGCTTCTTCTCTCTTTTAAGCTTTAATGTTTATGTTTTTATCAAGTTCTTATTAGTTTCTTTTAAGTTTTAAACATTTATGCTTTAATTAAGTTTTACTTCAGTTCTTATTACCTATCTTTGTGCTTTAATCAAGTTCTATTAAGTTTACTTTCAGTTCTTATTATCTATATTTATGCTTTGTTCAAGTTCTTGTTAAGTTATTTTCAACTTTCATTATCTATTCAAGCTTTTATGATGAACTCAATAATCTCTATGCTTTCTTCTTCTTTAATTATGTCTGAGTAGATCTCTTAGTTAGGTTAAGGTTTGTCAAAGGAATTCATGAGCTTTAGGGTTAAACACAAATAGGCTATTCAAATCGATGTCTTCATCTTTGTTGTTCTTAATGCTTAAATCGAATTGATCACTTGATTTTATGATATTAGGTTTAACTTAGACAGCGAGAGTTGCTAGGTTGCTAGAAAGAACATTGGTGAGCAATTTATTCATTACCTGCGAGAGTAAATGTATTGGAGAATTGTGAACAAATCAAACATATTCTTAAAGCTTGTCTACGATTTCTAGTACAAACGAGAGTTAGGAAGTCTAGGTTGATAGACAAAGATATTGATACCACGAGAGTGGATCGATATTATCTTAGTGTATGAGTTCTAGACTTATGCTTAATCATTGCCTGAATAGTTGTTTGATCCTTCGCTCTGAATCTCCTGCGATATTCCTTGACATAACGCTTGTTTAATATTATCTTTAAAACCGATTTTTGCTTTTATTACTTGCTATTTACAAAACCAAAAACAAAATTGAATTGTCTTAGCTTTTGATTTAGCTCATTAGATCAAAGTATGAAACTGGTCTTCGTGGGATCGACTCCTAAATACTACTTCGTATGCTGTGCACTTGCAGTAGGAAATAAGGGTTTAAAACTTGTGTATCAGGTACCCGAAGAATTCGCCGGATGCCACTCCGAATCTGCACTTCGCCGGGTTTAACTTCATGTTATGCCGGTTAAGTTGTTCGAAGCATTCCCGCAAATGCTTTACATGATCCATCTCTTCCAAGGATTTGACCAGCATGTCATCGATGTAGACCTCCATCATTTTCCCGAGCTGTTCAGCGAACATTTTGTTGACGAGCCTCTGGTACGTCGTGCCGGCATTCTTCAACCCGAATGGCATCACCTTGTATCAATAAATCCCGCGGTCTGTAATGAATTTAGTTTTCTCTCGGTCATCGGGGTTCATCATGATCTGATTATACCCAGAGAACGAGTCCATGAACGACATCAGCTTCTTCCCGGTTGTTGCTTCGACCAGCCGATTGATGTGCGGCAGTGGAGAGCTGTCCTTCGGGCATGCTTGTTCAGGTCTGTGAAGTCGATGCAGACTCGCCATTTTCCATTCTTCTTTTTCACTACCACCGGATTGGCCAGCCTGTCGGGATACTTTACCTCCATGATAGATCCGACTTTGAGCAATCTTTCTACTTCGTCGTTTACGGCTTGGGCGTGCTCCGGTCCGAGTTTTCGTCTTTTTTGCTTCACCGGTTTGAACGTTGGATCCACGTTGAGTTCATGGCTCATAAGGCCGATGTCGATCCCAGGCATGTCCTCCGCCGCCCACGCGAATGACCCTGCATTCTGCTTTAACAGGGCGATTAACTCAGAATTAATCGGTTCTTCTAAATTTGCTCCGATCTCCGTGCATCGCTCTGGGTTTGTTTCGTCTATGTCCACCGAAACCACTGGCTCGCACAGTGGGTCTTTCTCCATGTTCCGGGCTTCCTCGATCTGAAACTTTCGTTTGAGTTTCGCGAGTTGTCGTTTTTCGTTCCCCTTATTCGGTTTCGTTTGGTGATGCGAGTTTGTCATCGGTTTCCACAACTTATGTTCCGTTAGGAAACAGGCTCGAGAGTCTCTTTGGCGTCCCCAGATCGTCTCCACTCCAGTCGGCGTCGGAAACTTCAGGCAAAGGTTTTAGGTTGACGGGACAGCCTTCATTGCGTTTAACCAAGGCGTTCCCACGATCGCGTCACAGATTCGCGGGCAGTCGATCACCGAGAATTTCGTGTCCTTAACCACTCCTTTGGCATCTACGGGGAGTTGGATCGTCCCCACCGTCATTGTCGTTCTTCCGGAGAAACCGGTTAACGGCTTCGGATGGGTTATGAGATGCTGAGTCCCAATGTTCATCCTCTGAATGGTTTCAAGGAATATGACTGTAACACCCCCAAACCAGACTAGACATATACGGCCAAACGACAATCAAACAAGAACACGAACGGCCGCATAGTCCAGCCGATTCGGAAATGCCACAGTTCGGAGGTTAAGTAGCAAGTCAGCTCATTCCAGGACAAGTCCGAAAACAGAGCAGTCTCATCACTTAACACCGGTTACCTCTCGATCTCGGCCTAAGGATTTGCAACCCGTACCTTAATCTCGAGTTGTGTTAGTCCGGACAAGACTAATATCCTTAAGCCAAACACCATCTTTTCATCAAACACTTCCTTTTATTCATTCGAAAACAGCTTACAAAGTCTTACATATTACAAAAACTTAAGTGGCCACAAGTTCACAAAACACAGTGGAAAGTGTTACATACGTTACAACTTAGTCTTTGCTATGAGCCTGAATAACAAGTCTACCTCCATCCTTCCTACGTCCCGCCACCAGCTACTCTACTGGTTTCCTGCACAAAGGGGGGAAAGGGGAAAAGGGGTAAGTGTCCAGATATTAAAACCCATCCCATCCCCATCATGCAACACGCAACACACAAGCATAGAATAGCCGAAGCAACAATAAAGTAAATAGCCGAAGCATGAAAACGTTAGTAAGTCGAGTGCACCAGATCTCTTCTGAAATCGGGTTCTCGCAACGCTTATCACGCGTGGGCACTGAGATCTCAAAGTATGGCGTGGATCCCCGTGAACACCCTGCACTTGACTATCACAAAGACCATCAAGCCGGAACATCACCAAAGGCCATACACCGGCACAAAGGCGTTTTCACAACCTAAGGCTCAAGCGTTTCCAGACCATCAATAAGGCCATACACCAGCTTTCGCACAAGTGTTTTCAGACCCCAGCTCCGCCCTTCCTCTTCCGGTTAGCTGTAAACACCGTACCCCGTCGGGTACACTCGCCCCGGCTGCCATCCGGTCTCTTGGAGTCTTCCTCCCACCTCTCTGTCGTTCGATGCCGTCGGAAGGCGTTAAGGATCACGCACACACCCCACTGAACCGTATGCCCCGGTTCCGCTCCAGTCCGAAGACTACCCGTCAACGGACTGACACCACACCACAACATCTCAACACAAACTTCCAACCACACTCATCACATCTCCACCACATCACATCCATAACTCCAACACTCATTCCATAACAACATATCTCTTTGGCGGTACTGAGTTTTCGGTAGAGAGATTGCAAAGGATTTGAAAATCACGGCAATCTTTCTCACCATCCGTGTTAAGGCTCGGTAGGGTGGATAGCACACCTTACGGTTGAGCATCCAATCCGCTACCTCTCCCAGCGGGTTTCTTAGCCCACAGATCTGTAAAATCAGTCCACTTCTGAAAACTCCAAATGGATGCACCTTACTGCATAAATACTCAATCACACCATACCATGGGTGTAACCTGCAAGAACTTGTTATGCACAACATGGATAGTACCTGCACAAGAAAACTTCACCCACACATACATATTCACATTTCAAAGGATTTTTACTTGCATGCAACACTTTTAATTCACATCTTCTCACATCAATCATCAAATTTAACAAGTTGGACATGCATGCAAAACTAGACAGTAAATTCAACCATTTAGCCCTGCATGCAAGGATCTAGTACTCAAACTCAACAAATTAAACTCTGAAATTTTCAATATAACAACCAAGCATGGTTTAAGGTGGGTTTTTCCTATACTGAGCTCACCTAGAATTCCTCCAAGGCTAAAGACACTAGCACAGCTTCAGAAACACCTTGCTATAACCAAACTCCGACAACTTGACCCGGGGCAGACCAACCATGAGCTAAGGCAAGAACCAGCTGAACCGGATGCGGAACTGAAGATTGTAGTGCTTTTCACTCAACCGCAAACCTATGAGGATCATCTGGAGTATGTCATAACACCCATGGATCGTGCTGGAATAGGAGTTGGCGACAATGATTTTCTTGATCAAGGCGGCCACAGTTTCCCGGCTATGCTAGCTTTGGAGCTGTGGAAGGAACCTGATTATAGCGACCTATTCTCAGACCACAAAGGACATTTCTCTCAGACACAGATAAGCCCACAAGCTAGAAGCATCAAGAAGTACAAAGTTGCACCAGATCGGCATAAGAAACCAGCTTACCTCAAGATGAGCCGATTGCAGAGCAAAATCTATCATGGCAGTTTTGGCATCATTCAACTTTGTCCAGGCCAGGAAGAAAGAATGGGCAAGAGAATTTGCATCCCTGATACAAACCAAGGGAGGATATGAATCAGAGCTTTTATAAGGTCCCTTATAAAATCATCTTTTATAAGGTCCCTTATAAAATCATCTTTTATAAGGTCCCTTATAAAATCTTCTTTTATAAGGTCCCTTATAAAATCATCTCTTATAAGGTTTCTCACAAACCTTATAAAAACGGGACAAGGAAGGGAATTCGAGACTGCATGGATCTGAGGAGTTATTCCAAAGAGCTGAAGAGTCATTCAAACTTAGTTATTATTTTTGGTCTTTGTTTATGTTTCCAAGCACTTTAATTCCCTGCACAAACTCTTAGATTTATTTTCCTATAAAGTGAACTCATAAGTCACAAAATAATCAATCGAATTTTTATCATTTGAGAGTTTTCTCTTGTTGTTCCTTTGTGAACTTTTCGATAATCGATCACCCGGATTATCAAGCACAGTCCATAGTGTTTGTGTGGCCATTCACTATTCGAAGAAGAAGGCAAGGTTTTAAGATAGTACAGGTGAAGGGATCAAGCCCTTTGTTGGTGCTACACCAAGTCCAATCGACGATTCCACCGCCTTACTTAACCAATTCGTTTTAAGACAACTCAGGAGTTGGGATCAAGCCCAATTTTGGTGTTGCACGAGTTTGAAGAGTTAAGGATTATCCCAATTACCACCTTGGAGTGAAGATCTTGGTTTGTGATCGATCTAGTCCATCGAAAGGCTGGTCGGATCATATCACCGGGGTTTTCTATAACTAAACTCACACTTTCACGCGAATAAGGTTCTCTAAACCTAGACGCCACCTCAGTGGTTACAAAGCTATGGGTAGCCCCTGAATCAAACAGAACATGCGTGGGATTCCCGCCCACTCGCAATGTTCCTACCAAATACCATAACAACACGCAATCATTCATTCATTCAAATGCAACACTGATACACGAGTTTTAAACCCTTATTTTCTACTGCAAGTGCACAGCATACGAAGTAGTATTTAGGGGTCGATCCCACGAAGACCAGTTTTCACACTTTGACTTAATGAGCTAAATTAAGAGCTAAGACAATTCAATATGTTTTTGGTTTTTTTTTTGTAGATAGAAATAATGAAAGCGAAATCGGTTGTAAAGATAATTTTAAACAAGCGTTAGGTCAAGGAATATCGCAGGAGATTCAGAGCAACGGATCAAACAACTATTCAGGCAGTGAAGAACAAGTCTAGAACTCAAACATAAAGATAATATCAATCCACTGTCGTGGTATCAATAACTTTGTCTAGCGACCTAGAAATCCTAACTGTCGTTGGTATTAGAAATCGCAAACAAGCATTAAGGATAGGTTCGATTTGTTCACAATTCTCCACTACATCTACTGTCGTAGGTAATGAATAAATTGCTCACCAATGTTTATTCTAGCAACCTAGCAACTGTCGTTGTCTAAATTAACCTAATATCATAAAATCAAATGATCAATTTGATCTAAGCATTAAGAACAACAAAGGTGAAGACATCAATTTGAATAACCTATTTGTGTTTAACCCTAAAGCTCATGAATTCCTTTGACAAACCTCAACCTAACTAAGAGATCTACTCAGACATAATTAAAGAAGAAGATAACAACGAGATTATAAAGTTCATCATACAAACTTGAATAGATAACAAAGAGCTGGATATAAACTTATAAGAACTTAATTAAAGCATAAGCATAAATATAAGAACTGAAAGACAAACTTAAAGCATAAGCATAAATATAAGAACTGAAAGTAAAACTTAAAGCATAAACATAAATGTATAAAGCTTAAAAGAAACTAAATAAAACTTAATAAAAGCATAAACATAAAACTTAAAACTGAAGAGAGAGCAATGTTTAGAAGCTAGAGAAGAGAGGAGGAAGAAGAAGGTGTGTTTGTAAACATCAAGAGTGAGTTCTATTTATAGGACAAGGTGAAGGGGAGTAGGTGAAGTGGGGAACGGTCGTTCTTGGTGTAGAACGATCGTTCCCGATGGTCGATCGAAGTTGGTGGAGTTGGTGAACTTGGGAACGATCGTTCTTACGTGGAGAACGGTCGTTCCGTGCATGGTTGTTGGTGGAGTTGGTCTTTTTTGCTTCACCGGTTTGAACGTTGGATCCACGTTGAGTTCATGGCTCATAAGGCCGATGTCGATCCCAGGCATGTCCTCCGCCGCCCACGCGAATGACCCTGCATTCTGCTTTAACAGGGCGATTAACTCAGAATTAATCGGTTCTTCTAAATTTGCTCCGATCTCCGTGCATCGCTCTGGGTTTGTTTCGTCTATGTCCACCGAAACCACTGGCTCGCACAGTGGGTCTTTCTCCATGTTCCGGGCTTCCTCGATCTGAAACTTTCGTTTGAGTTTCGCGAGTTGTCGTTTTTCGTTCCCCTTATTCGGTTTCGTTTGGTGATGCGAGTTTGTCATCGGTTTCCACAACTTATGTTCCGTTAGGAAACAGGCTCGAGAGTCTCTTTGGCGTCCCCAGATCGTCTCCACTCCAGTCGGCGTCGGAAACTTCAGGCAAAGGTTTTAGGTTGACGGGACAGCCTTCATTGCGTTTAACCAAGGCGTTCCCACGATCGCGTCACAGATTCGCGGGCAGTCGATCACCGAGAATTTCGTGTCCTTAACCACTCCTTTGGCATCTACGGGGAGTTGGATCGTCCCCACCGTCATTGTCGTTCTTCCGGAGAAACCGGTTAACGGCTTCGGATGGGTTATGAGATGCTGAGTCCCAATGTTCATCCTCTGAATGGTTTCAAGGAATATGACTGTAACACCCCCAAACCAGACTAGACATATACGGCCAAACGACAATCAAACAAGAACACGAACGGCCGCATAGTCCAGCCGATTCGGAAATGCCACAGTTCGGAGGTTAAGTAGCAAGTCAGCTCATTCCAGGACAAGTCCGAAAACAGAGCAGTCTCATCACTTAACACCGGTTACCTCTCGATCTCGGCCTAAGGATTTGCAACCCGTACCTTAATCTCGAGTTGTGTTAGTCCGGACAAGACTAATATCCTTAAGCCAAACACCATCTTTTCATCAAACACTTCCTTTTATTCATTCGAAAACAGCTTACAAAGTCTTACATATTACAAAAACTTAAGTGGCCACAAGTTCACAAAACACAGTGGAAAGTGTTACATACGTTACAACTTAGTCTTTGCTATGAGCCTGAATAACAAGTCTACCTCCATCCTTCCTACGTCCCGCCACCAGCTACTCTACTGGTTTCCTGCACAAAGGGGGGAAAGGGGAAAAGGGGTAAGTGTCCAGATATTAAAACCCATCCCATCCCCATCATGCAACACGCAACACACAAGCATAGAATAGCCGAAGCAACAATAAAGTAAATAGCCGAAGCATGAAAACGTTAGTAAGTCGAGTGCACCAGATCTCTTCTGAAATCGGGTTCTCGCAACGCTTATCACGCGTGGGCACTGAGATCTCAAAGTATGGCGTGGATCCCCGTGAACACCCTGCACTTGACTATCACAAAGACCATCAAGCCGGAACATCACCAAAGGCCATACACCGGCACAAAGGCGTTTTCACAACCTAAGGCTCAAGCGTTTCCAGACCATCAATAAGGCCATACACCAGCTTTCGCACAAGTGTTTCCAGACCCCAGCTCCGCCCTTCCTCTTCCGGTTAGCTGTAAACACCGTACCCCGTCGGGTACACTCGCCCCGGCTGCCATCCGGTCTCTTGGAGTCTTCCTCCCACCTCTCTGTCGTTCGATGCCGTCGGAAGGCGTTAAGGATCACGCACACACCCCACTGAACCGTATGCCCCGGTTCCGCTCCAGTCCGAAGACTACCCGTCAACGGACTGACACCACACCACAACATCTCAACACAAACTTCCAACCACACTCATCACATCTCCACCACATCACATCCATAACTCCAACACTCATTCCATAACAACATATCTCTTTGGCGGTACTGAGTTTTCGGTAGAGAGATTGCAAAGGATTTGAAAATCACGGCAATCTTTCTCACCATCCGTGTTAAGGCTCGGTAGGGTGGATAGCACACCTTACGGTTGAGCATCCAATCCGCTACCTCTCCCAGCGGGTTTCTTAGCCCACAGATCTGTAAAATCAGTCCACTTCTGAAAACTCCAAATGGATGCACCTTACTGCATAAATACTCAATCACACCATACCATGGGTGTAACCTGCAAGAACTTGTTATGCACAACATGGATAGTACCTGCACAAGAAAACTTCACCCACACATACATATTCACATTTCAAAGGATTTTTACTTGCATGCAACACTTTTAATTCACATCTTCTCACATCAATCATCAAATTTAACAAGTTGGACATGCATGCAAAACTAGACAGTAAATTCAACCATTTAGCCCTGCATGCAAGGATCTAGTACTCAAACTCAACAAATTAAACTCTGAAATTTTCAATATAACAACCAAGCATGGTTTAAGGTGGGTTTTTCCTATACTGAGCTCACCTAGAATTCCTCCAAGGCTAAAGACACTAGCACAGCTTCAGAAACACCTTGCTATAACCAAACTCCGACAACTTGACCCGGGGCAGACCAACCATGAGCTAAGGCAAGAACCAGCTGAACCGGATGCGGAACTGAAGATTGTAGTGCTTTTCACTCAACCGCAAACCTATGAGGATCATCTGGAGTATGTCATAACACCCATGGATCGTGCTGGAATAGGAGTTGGCGACAATGATTTTCTTGATCAAGGCGGCCACAGTTTCCCGGCTATGCTAGCTTTGGAGCTGTGGAAGGAACCTGATTATAGCGACCTATTCTCAGACCACAAAGGACATTTCTCTCAGACACAGATAAGCCCACAAGCTAGAAGCATCAAGAAGTACAAAGTTGCACCAGATCGGCATAAGAAACCAGCTTACCTCAAGATGAGCCGATTGCAGAGCAAAATCTATCATGGCAGTTTTGGCATCATTCAACTTTGTCCAGGCCAGGAAGAAAGAATGGGCAAGAGAATTTGCATCCCTGATACAAACCAAGGGAGGATATGAATCAGAGCTTTTATAAGGTCCCTTATAAAATCATCTTTTATAAGGTCCCTTATAAAATCATCTTTTATAAGGTCCCTTATAAAATCTTCTTTTATAAGGTCCCTTATAAAATCATCTCTTATAAGGTTTCTCACAAACCTTATAAAAACGGGACAAGGAAGGGAATTCGAGACTGCATGGATCTGAGGAGTTATTCCAAAGAGCTGAAGAGTCATTCAAACTTAGTTATTATTTTTGGTCTTTGTTTATGTTTCCAAGCACTTTAATTCCCTGCACAAACTCTTAGATTTATTTTCCTATAAAGTGAACTCATAAGTCACAAAATAATCAATCGAATTTTTATCATTTGAGAGTTTTCTCTTGTTGTTCCTTTGTGAACTTTTCGATAATCGATCACCCGGATTATCAAGCACAGTCCATAGTGTTTGTGTGGCCATTCACTATTCGAAGAAGAAGGCAAGGTTTTAAGATAGTACAGGTGAAGGGATCAAGCCCTTTGTTGGTGCTACACCAAGTCCAATCGACGATTCCACCGCCTTACTTAACCAATTCGTTTTAAGACAACTCAGGAGTTGGGATCAAGCCCAATTTTGGTGTTGCACGAGTTTGAAGAGTTAAGGATTATCCCAATTACCACCTTGGAGTGAAGATCTTGGTTTGTGATCGATCTAGTCCATCGAAAGGCTGGTCGGATCATATCACCGGGGTTTTCTATAACTAAACTCACACTTTCACGCGAATAAGGTTCTCTAAACCTAGACGCCACCTCAGTGGTTACAAAGCTATGGGTAGCCCCTGAATCAAACAGAACATGCGTGGGATTCCCGCCCACTCGCAATGTTCCTACCAAATACCATAACAACACGCAATCATTCATTCATTCAAATGCAACACTGATACACGAGTTTTAAACCCTTATTTTCTACTGCAAGTGCACAGCATACGAAGTAGTATTTAGGGGTCGATCCCACGAAGACCAGTTTTCACACTTTGACTTAATGAGCTAAATTAAGAGCTAAGACAATTCAATATGTTTTTGGTTTTTTTTTTGTAGATAGAAATAATGAAAGCGAAATCGGTTGTAAAGATAATTTTAAACAAGCGTTAGGTCAAGGAATATCGCAGGAGATTCAGAGCAACGGATCAAACAACTATTCAGGCAGTGAAGAACAAGTCTAGAACTCAAACATAAAGATAATATCAATCCACTGTCGTGGTATCAATAACTTTGTCTAGCGACCTAGAAATCCTAACTGTCGTTGGTATTAGAAATCGCAAACAAGCATTAAGGATAGGTTCGATTTGTTCACAATTCTCCACTACATCTACTGTCGTAGGTAATGAATAAATTGCTCACCAATGTTTATTCTAGCAACCTAGCAACTGTCGTTGTCTAAATTAACCTAATATCATAAAATCAAATGATCAATTTGATCTAAGCATTAAGAACAACAAAGGTGAAGACATCAATTTGAATAACCTATTTGTGTTTAACCCTAAAGCTCATGAATTCCTTTGACAAACCTCAACCTAACTAAGAGATCTACTCAGACATAATTAAAGAAGAAGATAACAACGAGATTATAAAGTTCATCATACAAACTTGAATAGATAACAAAGAGCTGGATATAAACTTATAAGAACTTAATTAAAGCATAAGCATAAATATAAGAACTGAAAGACAAACTTAAAGCATAAGCATAAATATAAGAACTGAAAGTAAAACTTAAAGCATAAACATAAATGTATAAAGCTTAAAAGAAACTAAATAAAACTTAATAAAAGCATAAACATAAAACTTAAAACTGAAGAGAGAGCAATGTTTAGAAGCTAGAGAAGAGAGGAGGAAGAAGAAGGTGTGTTTGTAAACATCAAGAGTGAGTTCTATTTATAGGACAAGGTGAAGGGGAGTAGGTGAAGTGGGGAACAGTCGTTCTTGGTGTAGAACGATCGTTCCCGATGGTCGATCGAAGTTGGTGGAGTTGGTGAACTTGGGAACGATCGTTCTTACGTGGAGAACGGTCGTTCCGTGCATGGTTGTTGGTGGAGTTGGTGAGGGCAAGAACGGTCGTTCTCTTCATGGAACGGTTGTTCCTCTTCTTTTGTCGGCAAGGTAGGTGATGAGGGGAACGATCGTTCCATAGGTGGAACGATCGTTCTCCATGGTCGTTCCAGCCATAGAACGGTCGTTCCTTTGCTTGGCCAGAACAATCGTTCTTCTTCGGAACGGTCGTTCCCTTGTGTTTGGTCCTTTTCTCGTTTTTCCATCTTAACTCGACTCAAACATGTCCGTAACCGCCAAACTCCTTCGGAACTCCGTAAAATCTGTAAAAGACTCAAAACAAAAGAAAAGACTCGAAAAACTACCAAAAGATGCAAATCAAAACTCAAACGGAATACTAAAAATGAATCAAAATACGTTAAAAACACGTAATATCAACTCCCCCCAACTAAAACCTTTGCTTGTCCCCAAGCAAAACCAGATATTTTACATAGAGGAGAGGTTAGAAAAACGTGTGAGACTTGTAAAACTTATAGGACCATACTCTAAATCAATTGCCCGTAAACCGCATTCGCAAAGTTCAGATCAAACCGTACTTCATTGTACATCTCCATAACCGTAGTAAATAAGTGAAATCTCATGATCAAGCAGAACTCAATATTTAACATTCATTATCAAATGCGTGTACTCTCACAAAGGGAATATCTAACACGTTATGGTCTAGGTATCAAGGTTGGTATTCGGTGGCTCAAGTGTTTTGGTTTCTTTTAGCAGTATAAACGGATGCAAATCATTATGCAAAATCACCGTGAGACACAGACCAGTTAGGAGGTACACAACTCTCCTTAACTCTAACCCTTCTACCCTTTTTTAACTGAGTCACAAACAAGAACATGATTTCTTTTAACGTTTCATGAAATTTAAAGATATTACCTTGAAGACTTTCCCGGTTCCTTCTGTTTTATTTTTATTTTTTTAATTCTTTTTTTTCTTTTTCTTTCTTTCTTTTTTTTTTTTAATATCGGAGAATGGAACCGGTTAGTCTCTAAGATCTGCATCAAAAGAATTTTAACAATGTAAGCTTATTTCTTGAATGTGAATAAAATCTTCTACCCTTTTAAAAGTTCACCTTCTTTTGAAACGAAAATTTTCAATGAATATATTCAAAGAGAGAGATCACATTTCTAGACACATCCCATGAGTTTAGTCAGAAAGAGACCACCTATCTAGACACAATCCTAAAGAAAAGTTGTGTCGGTCCGTATACTCCATAGTTTTTGCACATGAATGCAATGACAGTAAACGAAGAAAAGTGGGTTTCAACATGGAAATGGTAAGGGTGTGGTACTAGACTAAGGATAAGTCTAGCCAATTGGAGTTAGCAAAGATTGGTAGAAATGATGCAAAGAAAACTCCAAATGTAAAATCCAATACATGATTATCAACTCCCTAAGTGAGATAAATTAAGTCCATATTAAGTTCCGATAAATCGATTAAGTTCAGATGATTTGAGAAATTCACTAAATGATCAAGTTATGGATTTTTCTGCGTTTCCAAACTATCCTCAAACAATGCTAAGCAGTCATAAGGCAATGACATCGAACATGTTGCAATTCCAAAAAGTTAACAAATTTCACACAGTGTTTTGACTAGATAATTTTTTTTTTTTTTTTTTTTTTTTTTTTTTTTTTTATAAAAACACACCGAAAAATATAAGAAATAAACATCCACAAAACACACCGTTAGTACACAAATAAATCCCTCCCCCAGACTTGTTTTTAACCGTCTCGGTTAAAACAAAACTGAAAGAGAAACCCGTAAAATAAAAGTGTCATAAAATAAAAATGGATATAACAAGGGTGATAGAAATAACTACAAGCTCAGTGGTCGCTGGTGGAGGCATCGGTGTTGCTTTCTATCCTTGGGATCGATTGTTCTCCCATATAGAACTACCGTTCTTGTTAGGAACGATCGGTCTCTTCGCTCCCAGCAGAGCGGTTTCTCGAACGCTTAATAAAAGCATGCAAAAACAATCTCAAACAAAACAAGAAACGTAAATAGAACAAGAACAAAAAACTTCACGCTATTTACACGTTACTTGGTGGGTTGCCTCCCACGAAAACGCCTGTTTTACGTCGCTAAGCTTGACGTAGAGAGTTGATTATGCTTGAGGTGGGTCGCTTAAAGGAAAGGATTCCCCTTGTGTGATGGTTGAATCAGCGAGGTACGGTTTCAAACGCTGACCATTGACAACGAATTCTCTCCCCTTTTCGTCCAGCAGTACCACAGCTCCATAAGGTCGGACTTCCTTGATTGCAAAAGGCCCAGACCATCTTGATCGTAACTTCCCAGGAAACAGCTTCAGCCGAGAGTTGAAGAGTAGAACTTGGTCGTTGGGAACGAAGTTGCGAGCCAGTATGCGCTTGTCGTGGTATGCCTTGGTTCGCTCCTTGTAAAGCTTCGAGTTCTCGTATGTGAGGTGCCTAATCTCCTGGAGCTCGTGTAGCTGCATCATGCGCCTTTCTAAGCTGGTTTGATGTCATAGTTGAGCAGCTTGACAGCCTATGCGGCTTTGAATTCGAGCTCAACGGGGAGGTGACAGGCTTTGCCGTAAACAAGGTGGAAAGGAGTAGTCCCGAGAGGCGTTTTGTAGGCGGTCCTGTAAGCCCATAGAGCGTCGTCTAGCTTGGAAGCCCAGTCTTTCCGAGTTGTGCTCACAGTCTTCTGAAGTATGCTCTTGATTTCTCGGTTAGATATCTCAACTTGCCCACTCGTTTGTGGATGGTAAGGCGTTGTGACCTTGTGTTTTACACCATTCTTGCGCAATAGATTCTCGAAAATCTTGTTGATGAAGTGAGAGCCTCCATCACTGATGACAACGCGCGGAACACCAAACCTCGGAAAAATGATAGATTTGAACATCTTGATCACCACCCTTGCATCGTTCGTGGGACTCTCCAATGCCTCAACCCATTTAGACACATAGTCAACAGCCACGAGTATGTACTCATTCCCGAAAGAAGATGGGAATGGTCCCATAAAATCAATCCCCCATACGTCAAAGACCTCCACTTCGAGAATAAAGTTCTGTGGCATCTCATTGCGCTTGCTGATGTTGCCCTGTCGCTGGCATGAATCGCATCTAGAGATAAAGCGCTGAGCATCTTTAAACATTGTTGGCCACCAATATCCAGCTTGCAGAACCTTGGAGACCGTCTTGAAAGTAGCGAAGTGTCCGGCATAGGAAGAGCCATGACAATGAAAAAGAATCTCCGGTATCTCCTCCTCAGCCATGCAACGTCTGAATACTCCATCTGGGCAATGCTTGTACAGGTATGGCTCATCCCAAAAGTAACGGCGAATATCCTTTAGGAATTTCTTCCTTTTGTTGCCCACAAAACCGTGAGGTTCTACATCAGCAGCTAGGTAATTCGCAATCTCACCAAACCAAGGAATCCGAGGATGTTGGCTGCTTTCGGTCTGGTTGCAGAATTCGGAGTGAGCAGGTGCTCGCTGGGTGGGAGCATGTGATTCCTCGATTTGTAATATTCCGATTGAGTAAACCTGTTCTTCAGGGAGGCTGTCGTTGAGTGGGACGTCTTCATCAATCCTCATCCTAGATAAATGGTCGGCAGCACCATTATCTATTCCCTTCTTGTCCTTGATTTCCAGGTCGAATTCTTGAAGTAGGAGAATCCACCTAAGTAACCGCGGCTTAGCTTCTTTCTTGGTCAGCAGATACTTGAGTGCTGCATGATCAGTATGAACTATAATGTGAGAGCCGAAACTCACACTGTCAAAACTTATATTTAATGGGGGCTCGAAAATTCTATTTATAAAGAACTAAAGGACCGAAAATGCAAAAAAGATGAAAAGGGAGATTTTATTGATATTTTCCGAAAGTACAAGGGAAATTAGCAAAAGCTGAATAGTCTTAAATTGCTAAAACTCCTAATACTCGGATCTGGGATGGATTTAACCTTTACATGAGCGTACATATATATACTGGCAATCCTAGGAGGCTAAGACTTCAGATTTCCGATGTGGGACCTTGTCCTTCGCTCCCAGCCGCCGACTTAAGCTTTTTGGGCCCGATTTCCGGCCCGAGAGTCTTCCGTGATCCGTCCGCGCGTTCTGACCCAAATCCGACCCGCCGATGAATAGTGATCCGTGAATAGTAATCCGAATCTCGGTTTAAGCTCAATTCGATCTTTCGGTTAACCTTGTCTCGGGATGAATAGTGTTTTTAACGGTTTTTCCGGCGTGAATAGTGTTCCGAGCGTTTTATGACTTCCGAGATTTGAACCGCCCGTTTTTTATTTGAACTTCCAGCCGCCGGTTTCAGTCTTGATGGCCAGCTGCCGGTTCCTTTGGCTTGTATGCTCGGCGACTGGTCCACGGCTAGCTGGACGTTCGTCACGGTCTTTCGGGGAACGTTTATGGACATCTTTGGAGTCAGAACATGCAAACGGATGATCTCCGGGTCGGTCCGGGCATAGAGTTACGTTCGACGGTCGGTCGACTGGACGATGTTCGGAGAACGAATCTAGATGTGATGAAGACCCGGCGGCTGGCCTTATCCCAGCCGCCGGCCACGGACGATGGGAGATCCGGCGGCTGGCACTTGCCCCAGCCGCCGGCCACGGACGATGGGAGATCCGGCGGCTGGCCTCATCCCGGCCGCCGGCCACGGACGAGGGGAGATCCGGCGGCTGGCACTTGCCCCAGCCGCCGGCCACGGACGATGGGAGATCCGGCGGCTGGCACTTGCCCCAGCCGCCGGCCACGGACGAGGGGAGATCCGGCGGCTGGCCTCATCCCAGCCGCCGGCCACGGACGAGGGGAGATCCGGCGGTTGGCACTTGTCCCAGCCGCCGGCCACGGACGAGGGGAGATCCGGCGGCTGGCACTTGTCCCAGCCGCCGGCCACGGACGTTGAGGACCCGACGGCTGGCACTTGTCCCGGCCGTCGGCCACGGACGTTGAAGACCCGGCGGCTGGCACTTGTCCCAGCCGCCGGTTGACGTCCTGGACGGATCGTGGGCAGTTTGCCTTAGCTCGTCCGTTCCACGTTCGGGATAAGTTCCATTTGATCCTGTCCTTGACTTCTCGTTCCGTCAATCTTCGAGGAGGGGATTTCGACCCCAACATATAACCTTCGATCCAACGAGATAGGACCGAAACTTCTCAAAAGCAAAGACGACGGCCAGAAGCTCCTTTTCTGTCGTAGCATATTTGCACTGAGCATCATCCAATGTGCGACTGGCGTAGTAGATAACGTGGAGCTTTTTGTCTTTCCTCTGGCCTAGAACTGCACCAACAGCATAGTCGCTAGCATCCGTCATAACCTCGAAAGGTAGGCTCCAATCTGGTGGCTGCACAATGGGTGCGCTGACCAATGCTCCTTTGATCGTATGAAAAGCCTCAAGACAGTTGCTGTCAAATTCGAATTTCACCTCCTTGCACAACAGCCTGGTGAGGGGTCTAGCTATCTTTGAAAAATCCTTGATGAACCTGCGATAGAAGCCTGCATGCCCCAGAAAGCTGCGGATCCCCTTGACAGAAGTAGGTGGTTGTAGGTTCATCATAACCTCGATCTTAGCTTTATCCACTTCTATGCCATCTTCTGATATGCGATGCCCAAGTACAATCCCATACCTGACCATGAAGTGACACTTCTCCCAATTTAGAACTAGGTGTTTTTCCTCACATCGCTGAAGTACCCTGCATAGATTAGATAAACAGTGAGAGAAAGAGTCTCCATACACCGAGAAGTCATCCATGAACACCTCCATTATATCTTCGATCAAGTCGGTAAAAATGGACATCACGCATCGCTGGAAAGTTGTCGGAGCATTGCATAATCCGAATGGCATGCACCGGTAAGCGAATGTGCCATAAGGACATGTGAATGTTGTCTTCTCCTGGTCGTCTGGATGGATGGGGACCTGAAAGAAACCTGAGTAACCATCTAAAAAACAGTAGTATGGACGGTTAGCAAGTCTTTCTAGCATCTGATCAATAAAGGGCAAAGGAAAGTGATCCTTGCGAGTTGCAACATTCAGTTTACGATAATCTTTGCACATTCTATGGCCGGTTATGGTCCTAGTCGGTATTAGTTCATTCCTATCATTTTTAATTACAGTGATTCCTCCTTTCTTAGGAACTACATGAACTGGACTAACCCAAGTACTATCAGAAATAGCATAAATTACACCGGCTTCTAGAAGTTTCATTATCTCCTTTTTAACAACATCTTTTAGATTTGGATTCAACCTCCTTTGATGTTCTATAGAACTCATTGATTCATTTTCTAGATGTATCCTATGCATGCAAAGATCAGGGGAGATTCCAGTGATATCATCAAGTGAATACCCTATAGCCTTTCTATACTTCCTAAGTTCGCATAAGAGTAAAGCTACTTCCACATTATTCAAATCAGCATTCACAATCACCGGGTAAGTAGAGTTTGTTCCAAGGAATGCGTACCTTAGCCCGGCTGGAAGAGTTTTGAGTTCTAGTTTGGGTGCTTTCAATTCGCTCCAAGGGCTGTCTATCGGGTCAAGTGGCGGAGCAGGTGCTCGTGGGGTTGGAGCGGGTACTCCGTCTATTTTTGCCGAGTTCTCCTCATCATCTAGGCTCGTGTATGCTACCATTTTCTCCATTCTTTGGCTGGAATCTAGCATCTTGGCAAAGCTGTCGGCATCCTCGCTCAGGAAACCATGCTCTCTTTCAGCTAGAGTTAGGGCGGTTTCAAGAGGATCCGGGCACAGAAGCTCTTCAGCTGCCTCATCATACACATCATCCACGCCTTACACAGTGAAGGTCTGTCCATCCATCATCGGTTTCTTCAACAATTTATCCATCTCGAATGACATTACCATGTCGCCTAGTTGAAGGTCAATCACTCCATTCTGTACATCGATTATTGCACCAGCTGTGCATAAGAATGGCCGGCCAAGAATCAGAGGGTCTTTCGGTTCTTCTTCAAGCTCTAGAACCACGAAATCAGCTGGGATGAGTGTGTCTCCAATTCGCACGTGAAGATCCTCTAACATACCCACCGGAAGCTTTGTTGATCTGTCTGCGAAGACCAATGAGATGCGCGTGGGTCTGAAATTGGTGAACCCTAACCGTTTTGCCACAGAGTATGGCATAAGGTTGACACTGGAACCGAGATCGCACAGAGAGCATGCGAATGTCATGGGGCCGATCTTGACTGATAAAACGAATCTGCCGGGATCGCTTCTCTTCTTAAGGACTTTGTTCTGCAGAACAGCACTGCATTCTTTGGAGACTACCATCACGTTTTCCTCCTCAGCTACTTTTCTGGAGACTAGAGTTTTCACATACCGTTTGAGAGCCGGTATCATATGAACGGCATCCGTGAGAGGCAGCTTCACGGTTAGGTCTCTGAGCATCTCTCTGCATTTAGCATCCTCTAAATCTTTGCGAGACTTCTTAGGAGGTACAGGGTATGGGACCTTGGGTTTGTACACCCTTGCTTCCGTATTGCTGGCCGAAGTTGTTGGAGTTTCTTGGCTGAGCATGTGCTCGGTTGACGGGCCAGGGTGCTCGGTTGTCGCTTCCTTTCCTTTTTCCGATCCGGCGATTGTTTCCGAGTTCAATGTTTTCCCGCTCCTTAGCTCGACGGCGTTGACAAACTCCTTCCTAGGTGCTTCAGCTTTTCCAGGCAGAGTCCCTGGTGTTCTTTTTATAGACTCGGCAGTTTGTGCAATCTGAACATCCAGTTGCTTCATGTGGGTCCATACAGCCTCATACTTCCCATTAAGATCAGTATACATAGTGTCAACTTTGGAGTTGATTTCTGCTGCCGCCTTTTGTTGACTCGCCATCAACTGCTGCATCATGTTCTTCAGCTCGTCTTGGGAGCCGGTTGCTGAAGATGAAGGTTGCGGATTTGTGAAAGGCTGGGGCTGCGAGTTTGTGAAAGGGTGCCTTGGCTGATTCCCTCCTTGGAAACGGTTCTGATTAGGAACGAATGGCCGGTTCTGGTAGTTGTTGGAGTAGTTCTTCTGAAAACCCATCTGTGGCTGATTTCCTTGCTTAGGATAAACTTGATCCTGCGGATTCTCCACATTGGTGCTCCTATAGGACAGGTTCGGGTGAGTGTTGAAGCCTTGGTTGTTGAAACCGCGGTTCTGCCCGAAACTTTGTCCCGTCACATAATTCACCTCCATCTGATCATTCCCGGTTTCTTCCTCATAGGCTTGAGCGATAGGTGCTTCCCCATTCTCATCCACAAAGTGGACTGACTTCTGGTTCTTTTTTAGCAAAAGGTTAACCATGGCCGCGAGCTCATCAATCTTCTTGGAGTCTACACTGTTGACCTTCTTCCTGTCGTACTCCGGGCTTTTGTTGCTGGAACTTGCGGCTAGGTTCTCGATCAGCTCCAGGGCTCCTTCCTTTGACTTAGTGTAGAAGTCACCGTTACTAGCTGCATTCAGGGCGTTTCTGTAGTCCCAATCTACTCCGTCATAGAAGGTGCTGAGCAGCTGGTCATCACTAAACCCATGGTGAGGGCACTCGCGTTTGTACTCCCTAAACCGCTCCCATGCTTCATTGAAGGATTCACCGGACTGTTGTTCGAATGAGGAGATCTTGTTCCTCAAGGCTGCGGTCTAGGATTTCGTGTAGAACTTATCCAAGAAGGCTGATCTTGCATCAGCCCAAGTCGGTAGAGAGCGTGGTGGTAAAGATTTTAACCACTGTGATGCTTTTCCCGCAAGAGAGAAAGGGAAAAGCTTGCATTTCAAAAAATCTGGGGGCACACCATTGGAGCTGGTTGTGCTACAGATCTCTTCAAAGTTCTCGATGTGATCCATCGGAATCTCAGCAGGCAGACCGTGGAACAGGTGTTGCTTCACGAGGGCGATCATTTGAGACTTGATCTCGTAATCTTGCCTCTGGATGGTCGGGGTAACGATCGCAGATCGATCTTGGTAGTATGCGTGAGCCGCATCTTTGTCCCCGAAGGCAGGTTGTGCAACGTGTTGCCTCTCTTGTTGCAAACGAAGCTGCTCCATGGCTGTCTGAAGTTGTAGCAGCTGAGCTGCGATGTCTATTTGTCCGCCCATCTCTGAGTTGGCGGTGTCAGACGTTTCTGCTTCTTTGACGGGTGTGTTGCGTCTTTTGTTTCCTCGTTCTATCCTTGCTAGCTCGTCGTTTGTCAAGCTAAGAAGGTCTTTGTTGTTTTTGCTCCTCGTGCTCCTTGTGGACATGCACCTGAAACACAAAAACAAAGAAGAAGAGAAAACGGTTCAGTAAAGTTCTTAGTCTAATAATTCAGCCGTAAACCAAAGGTGAATATTTGGTCCCCGGCAACGGCGCCAAAAACTTGATACACGAGTTTTAAACCCTTATTTCCTACTGCAAGTGCACAGCATACGAAGTAGTATTTAGGGGTCGATCCCACGAAGACCAGTTTTCACACTTTGACTTAATGAGCTAAATTAAGAGCTAAGACAATTCAATATGTTTTTGGTTTTTTTTTTGTAGATAGAAATAATGAAAGCGAAATCGGTTGTAAAGATAATTTTAAACAAGCGTTAGGTCAAGGAATATCGCAGGAGATTCAGAGCAACGGATCAAACAACTATTCAGGCAGTGAAGAACAAGTCTAGAACTCAAACATAAAGATAATATCAATCCACTGTCGTGGTATCAATAACTTTGTCTAGCGACCTAGAAATCCTAACTGTCGTTGGTACTAGAAATCGCAAACAAGCATTAAGGATAGGTTCGATTTGTTCACAATTCTCCACTACATCTACTGTCGTAGGTAATGAATAAATTGCTCACCAATGTTTATTCTAGCAACCTAGCAACTGTCGTTGTCTAAATTAACCTAATATCATAAAATCAAATGATCAATTTGATCTAAGCATTAAGAACAACAAAGGTGAAGACATCGATTTGAATAACCTATTTGTGTTTAACCTTAAAGCTCATGAATTCCTTTGACAAACCTCAACCTAACTAAGAGATCTACTCAGACATAATTAAAGAAGAAGATAACAACGAGATTATAAAGTTCATCATAAAAACTTGAATAGATAACAAAGAGCTGGATATAAACTTATAAGAACTTAATTAAAGCATAAGCATAAATATAAGAACTGAAAGACAAACTTAAAGCATAAGCATAAATATAAGAACTGAAAGTAAAACTTAAAGCATAAGCATAAATGTATAAAGCTTAAAAGAAACTAAATAAAACTTAATAAAAGCATAAACATAAAACTTAAAACTGAAGAGAGAGCAATGTTTAGAAGCTAGAGAAGAGAGGAGGAAGAAGAAGGTGTGTTTGTAAACATCAAGAGTGAGTTCTATTTATAGGACAAGGTGAAGGGGAGTAGGTGAAGTGGGGAACGGTCGTTCTTGGTGTAGAACGATCGTTCCCAATGGTCGATCGAAGTTGGTGGAGTTGGTGAACTTGGGAACGATCGTTCTTAGGTGGAGAACGGTCGTTCCGTGCATGGTTGTTGGTGGAGTTGGTGAGGGCAAGAACGGTCGTTCTCTTCATGGAACGGTCGTTCCTCTTCTTTTGTCGGCAAGGTAGGTGATGAGGGGAACGATCGTTCCGTCGGTGGAACGATCGTTCTCCATCGTCGTTCCAGCCATAGAACGGTCGTTCCTTTGCTTGGCCAGAACGATCGTTCTTCTTCGGAACGGTCGTTCCCTTGTGTTTGGTCCTTTTCTCGTTTTTCCATCTTAACTCGACTCAAACATGTCCGTAACCGCCAAACTCCTTCGGAACTCCGTAAAATCTGTAAAAGACTCAAAACAAAAGAAAAGACTCGAAAAACTACCAAAAGATGCAAATCAAAACTCAAACCGAATACTAAAAACGAATCAAAATACGTTAAAAACACGTAATATCAAACACACATTAAAGAAAGTTAGCACCCAATGCGTACCTGTAACGGGACCGTGAGAAGGTCCTGCGGGGTCGTAAGCTTCTCCTTCCAAGGCATAAACTCTCCCGACGGTGGCTTGACGCTTAGCTGGGGGTTCTATAGCTAGACGCGTAGGTGGTGCTGGAAGACCTCCCTGAGTGCAATTGTTGGCGTAGTGTCCTTCTTTTCAACATCTGTAACAGATCACCGAGATTGGGTTTGGGTTTGAGAACGGGTTCCCACTACGATTACGGGGGCAATTCCTAGCAATGTGACCCTCCTTTCCACATGCGGAGCATCGCTTATCAGGACCTGGTCCACCAGGGTTCTCTCCATGGAATGCTCCCTTGTTCCGGTCTCCTTGAGATGCCTTCTGATTCCCTCCCGGTCTGTTTCCAAAGTGTTTTGCCTTAGCGCCTGAACCTGAAGATACATTTCCACGTTGACCGCTTTTTCTATAGCATCGTGTAGGTTGACATATGTCACCAACTGCAACCTGCTGCTGATCTCTGGGTTTAACCCCTGCATGAACTGGCGAGTTAAAGCTTCATTACTCATGTTACTATGGGCAGCGTAGCGTTGCAACTTCATAAACTCCACTTCATATTCCCGGACGCTCTTGTTTCCCTGCTCCAAACGTAAGAACTTCTGAGTTAGTCGGTCTCGGGCTTCTGGTGGAAAGTACTTCATCTCAAACTCCTCCTTAAACTGTTCCCACGTCCTGATAGAATAGTTTGTCTGACGGTCTATGGTGCTCCACCACCCTATGGCTTCCTTCTCCAGGTAGCACACTCCTATGTCTTTCTGATATTCTTCTGGGCAACGAGTAGCTGCGAAGTTCTTCTCCATGCTCATTATCCACGCATCAGCTTCAAAGGGATCCTGTTTCCCTGCGTACTTAGGTGTCCCTAATGTCTTCATCGTAGTAACAATCTTCAGGAAAGTAGGAGGTTTCGCCTCCTCTGATCTTGGATTAGGTGCAGTTCTGTCCTGAAGCACCTTAGAGAGGAGTTCGTGAACCATTCCCAGCATTGGGTCTGTCCTATGTTGTTGCCCAACATACTGGGCTGCATTGCCTGCTGGCCCCACGGGTTCCTGTCGCCCTTGCCGACTCACTGGAGTTGGTGACCTTGTCACCGATTCGATTGTATTAAATGACCCTTGAAGTAGACCGTCCGAGCTTGGATACCATGACTGATTAGTCTCCGGAGTTTCATGGGTCCCTGATTCCGTCTCCGCCGCAGTCGTACGCCTGCGTCTGGAAGTTCCGCCACATTCCTGGTTTGGGTAAAGGCACGGCTCAAAGGACTCTGGTTGTTGTCCTTCCTCATTCTGACTCCTTGACAAACCCCTCAGCCTACGTCCACTTAGCCACACGTCTGACATCCTGTTACAAGGAAATAAACCTTTTAATACCCAATAGAGCGGGACGAAACGGAGTTCCTAAATGGGCTATAGCGACACCCTTGACTCGATAAACCCATTTGAAAACATTGAAAACTGTTTGACTCGTGAGCATGATCGGAAACCATGCTCTGATACCACCATCTGTAACACCCCCGAACCGGACTAGTCATATACGGCCAAACGACAATCAAACAAGAACACGAACGGCCGCATAGTCCAGCCGATCCGGAAATGCCACAGTCCGGAGGTTAAGTAGCAAGTCAGCTCATTCCAGGACAAGTCCGAAAACAGAGCCGTCTCATCACTTAACACCGGTTACCTCTCGATCTCGGCCTAAGGCTTTGCAACCCGTACCTTAATCTCGAATTGTGTTAGTCCGGACAAGACTAATATCCTTAAGCCAAACACCATCTTTTCATCAAACACTTCCTTTTATTCATTCGAAAACAGTTTACAAAGTCTTACATATTACAAAAACTTAAGTGGCCACAAGTTCACAAAACACAGCGGAAAGCGTTACATACCTTACAACTTAGTCTTTGCTATGAGCCCGAATAACAAGTCTACCTCCGTCCTTCCTACGTCCCGCCACCAGCTACTCTACTGGTTTCCTGCACAAAGGGGGGAAAGGAGAAAAAGGGTAAGTAATCGGGAGATTACTTAGTGAGTCCAGATATTAAAACCCATCCCATCCCCATCATGCAACACGCAACACACAAGCATAGAATAATCTAGCAACAATAAAGTAAATAGCCGAAGCATGAAAACGTTAGTAAGTCGAGTGCACCAGCACTCTTCGCGTTCTCGCAATGCATATTACGCGTGGGCACTGAGATCTCAAAGTATGGCATGGATCCCCGTGAATACCATGCACTTGACTATCACAAAGACCATCAAGCCGGAACATCACCAAAGGCCATACACCGGCACAAACGCGTTTTCACAACCTAAGGCGTTTCCAGACCATCAATAAGGCCATACAACGGCTTTTGCACAAGTGTTTCCAGACCCCAGCTCCGCCCTTCCTCTTCCGGTTGGCTGTAAACACAGTACCCCGTCGGTTACACTCTGCCCGGGCTGCCATCCGGTCTCTCCGAGTCTTCCTCCCACCTCTCCGTCGTTCGATGTCGTGGGAAGGCGTTGGGGATCACGCACACACCGCCACTGAACCGTATGCCCCGGTTCCGCTCCAGTCCGAAGACTACCCGTCAACGGACTGACACCACACCACAACATCTCAACACAAACTTCCAACCACACTCATCACATCTCCACCACATCACATCCATAACTCCAACACTCATTCCATAACAACATATCTCTATGGCGGTACTGAGTTTTCGTTAGAGAGATTGCAAAGGATTTGAAAATCACGGCAATCTTTCTCACCATCCGTGTTAAGGCTTGGTACGGTGGATAGTACACCTTACGGTTGTGCATCCAATCCGCTACCTCTCCCAGCGGGTTTCTTAGCCCACAGATCTGTAAACTCAGTCCACTTCTGAAAACTCCAAATGGATGCACCTTACTGCATAAATACTCAATCACACCATACCATGGGTGCAACCTGCAAGAACTTGTTATGCACAACATGGATAGTACCTGCATAAGAAAACTTCACCCATACATACATATTCACATTTCAAAGGATTTTTACTTCCATGCAACACTTTTAATTCACATCTTCTCACATCAATCATCAAATTTAACAAGTTGGACATGCATGCAAAACTAGACAGTAAATTCAACCATTTAGCCCTGCATGCAAGGATCTAGTACTCAAACTCAACAAATTAAACTCTGAAAATTTCAATATAACAACCAAGCATGGTTTAAGGTGGGTTTTTCCTATACCGAACTTACCTATAAAGACACAAGCACAGCTTCAGAAACACCTTGCTATAACCAAACTCCTCTTCCTCTCTACTCTCTCTTGCAAACCCACTTAGACAAAGGGGAACAATTTTTCTGATTTTGCTAAAAAAAGTCTAGGTGAGAGGGGAGAGGGGTTATCTAGAGGAAGACACTTAAGAGGACACCTATCCCTCCCTAACAACCGACACATATCTCTCCAACACTCTCCTGATTCAATTAGATGGTACTTGTACTCCACTACACAGAATTTAGCTAGTTAAATTATTCCATTACCACTTTCATCATCATTGCTACCACCTCTGCCTCTGATCACGAAAAATAGTTTGATTATTGACACGTGGATGTCCAAAGATGAGTCTGATTGAAGATTAAGTTGATCTCTCTGAATATTAAACAGCTGATTCAATCCACAAGCTTATTCACCTTAAAAATCATATAATCCGTTTCCCTTACTCAAAAATTTCTCTGCTTAATTTTGAATGCTCCTTATGATGTCATCTGTGCCCGTAAAAAGTTTCAGAATTTTTGGATTCGCAAATCTCGACTTATGAATTTTCTACTCCCAACCGTCAATCTTCGTCATGCCATCTTATCCGATTTTTAATTCTCACAGGAGAATATTTCATTGCCTAACTCTTTTTGAAATAGCTCGATATGGGTCTTTACTATATCTGTGCAAAAGGCCGGAAGTTTTAAAATTGTTATCCTATTTCTTTCGGAATTATTCCTGCCACAACTCCTTGCTCCAAAAATAATAATATTCATTGATTTTATTATTATTTATTATTATTATTTTTTTTTTGATCGGGGTATTACAATGACGTTCACCGTTCCTCCTGTATCAACTAGGACCCTCGGTATCTCGTGGCCTCTGATCAGAAGATTGATTACGAGCAGGTCGTTGTGTGGATGGTAGATTTCGGCGGCTTCTCCTTCTCGCAAAGTCATCGTCTGGCTGCAGCTGGCACCCACGGTGCTCCAGTCCATCGCTTCTTCGGTCATGATGTTCCTTCTCGTGTCCTCTCGTTCTTTGGGTTAAGAATATTTCTCGTCCCCACAGACGGCGCCAAACTGTGAGAGCCGAAACTCACACTGTCAAAACTTATAATTTTTGGGGATCCGAAAAATTCTATTTTAAAAGAACCAAAGGACAGAAAATGTAAAAAGAATATTTTATTGATATTTTTCGAAAGTACAAGAATATCAGCAGAAACTTGAATAAGTCATATAATGCTAAAGCTCTTAATACTCGAATTTGGGATACCCTCAACCTAGTACAAGCATGTTTATTTATACTAGGGGGACCTAAGAGGCTAAAATTCCTTCTGGGCGATGTGGGAAAAAGTTCCTTTCTTCCGGCCGCCGACCTAGTCTTTTGGGCTCCAAATCCGGCCCAAAATCTTCAGAAATCCACCTCCATGTCCTGACCCGAGTCTGGCCCGCCTTTTACTATTTTTATTTACTTTTTAATGAACAGTAATCGATGAGTAATAATCCTCAAATAGTAATCCAGATCTCAATTGGACTTTAACCGATTTTTCGGTTAACTTTTCCTCGTGATGAACAGTTCTTTACGGTTTTCCTGCTTAAATGGTGTTCCAAACGTTTTACGACTTTTGAGACCGAGCCGCTCATTTTTTTCCTTAGATCTCCAGCCGCCGGTTTTAGTGTTGATGTTCAGCCGCCGGTTTCCGTCTTGTATGCTCAGGCGGCTGGCCAATGGCCGGTCTTCAGTCCTCGGGCGGCCGAACAATGATTGCGGGTATTTTAGGATCAGAACGTGCAGAGGCTCAGTCTTAGGATTGATTTGAGCTAGGAGACGTGCTCGAACGAAGGACGATGGGATGATTGGGCGGCCGACCCGTGCCCGGGGTGAGTGGGAGCCGCCCATCATTGATGGAAGAAGGTTGGGCGTCCGACCCTTGCTTGGGACAAGGGCGAGCCGCCCGTCCCTGACGCAAGGATGAACGAGCGGTTGGCTAATATCCGGGATGGGAGTGAGCCGCCCATCATTGATGGTAGGATGAATGGGCGGCTGGCTCATATCCGTGATGGGAGGGAGCCGCCCATCATTGACGGAGGAAGTTGGGCGGCCGACCCATTCTCGGGACAAGGGCGAGACGCCCGTCACTAATGCAAGGACGAATGGGCGGCTGGCTCATGTGTGCAGCATGGGCGGCTGGCCTTGTCAAAGATGCCATTCGTTCGTTCTTGATCTTGAATCCTCGTTTTATCAATCTCCGAGGAGGGGATTTCGACTCCAACAAGTATCCCCGACAATACACTGGTCCGAAATATCGTAGTGCCCGGCAAGGCACCCTCATCTCGACATTCAAAACTCAAGTCAATTGAAAGTCAGAAACAATCAAAAGATAAAGGATAAGTCTTAAAGACTATGAGAGTTCAACGAGTCCAACGGATTCCATGATCCCGTAAGAAAAAAAAATACAACAAAGGTCTAAACTACCCAAACCAAGAAAGCAAATATACAAATTACAAGTGTCATCCTAATCGGAATCGACACTGGGACAATTACGCAGGGTGCCGAGGTTGGTACCGGCAGTGTCTATCACTCCAACATCTGCGGCCTCGCCATCCAACGGGTATGCACTTGGGCGTCATCTTATCAATGAACTATTATAGTGCGCCAAGTACTCAAAGACAAACCTTGGATTCAAGAAACTTTAGGGTCGTCTCTTGGCATGCATCTTAACATTCCGGTTCATCAATCCCGATCCGAACTTTACTTAAAACTCTTCACTTCTGCACACGGAAGTTACGAGCTGGGAGGCTAACTGTTGGGGTCAAAACCCACCCCTCGGAGATTGATGAGCCGAGAATTCTAAATATTTACACAAAAAGACTTGTCCAAAGACCAAACCAGCTTGCCAACTCACTCCGAGGATGATTAGCCGAGCGGAAGACGCGTCCAAGACAAAAATAGCTCGCCAACTCCCTCCGAGAACGATTGAGAGAGCTAAAGACTTGTCCAATGACCAAAAAACTTGTCTCTGGACTATCGTAACTCACTATCAGCTCACCAATTCCATCTTAAAGATAGATTGGGCGACATAGCATCAATCTAAGCAACAAACCATATTGTTCACAAAAAACTGTTCACGCGCGTACTGTTCACGAAATACTAATCACAAAAATACTATTCATGCATGTACTATTCACGGATCACTGTTCATGGATATTCATGAAAGTTGGCCCTGAGTCAAGACTAAGATAATTAAATTTATTAAACTGCCAGAGTTACCAACCTCCCATATCGGAAGTAGCTCTCCTCAGAATCTCAAATCTACTAGTATATATATGATAGCTTGTACTACGTTAGATCCATCTCATTTGAGTACTTAGGATTTTGGTATTGTAAGAGATTAAGCTTTTACGGAAATTCTTGTACTTTGGAAAAAAGATCATTAATAAAATAAACTTTTGATTTCGGTCATTGAAATCTTATTAAATAGGATTTTCGAGCCCCCACTTATTATAAGTTTTGATTGTGTGAGTTTCTACTCTCGCGCCGGAGTTGCAGCACACACATTTCCCTGCTCAGATGGACCATCACACCTATTTTTCCGGGCACGATACATATAGGCACCTTCCACCCATGGATAGGTCTACATCGGGTCAACAAAGTCATGACCTTTCGGTGGGAGGTGTCCTTCGAGAATGCCCTTTGCGTCCAAGAAGCGGCCCCAAAGCTCTGGCCAGTCGATTTTCTTCTTGGCGACGGCGTCAGTAACCTCCGAAAAACCCGACATCCAAAGCGGAGAAGGAAAAGTACCTAGAACACACAGAAGAAAGCTTAACAAGTTATGAAGAACAGGAAGAATACTTAAAGAAAAACTGATAAGAAACAGACAAACACTTACCAAGCTCTTTCCAGTCAGATCGGACTCGACCGGTGAAGTCGGAATCAATCAAGATGAAGTCGCGTCTCACGTAGAAGAAAGAATCCCATGAGACCTTGCAGTTGCTTTTAAGACCTTTGTATAACTCAGAAGCTTTCGGTTTGAGGGAGTGTTGAAGGTAGAAAGGCCCTTTGGAAGTCTTCTTTAAAAGAATAAATTCCTTATGTGGCCCACTTTCAGCTTTATTCTGCACTCAATGCTGCAGACCACCATGCTCTTCAATATCCAAACCGCTTGCAGAGAAAGCTGCGAGATGGCGATTCCGTAGAAATCAAAGTACTCAAAGACTACTCCCGGGATCGTGAACCAGAGGAAAGCTTCATATAACATCTCTTTGTAAAATGCGAAGTATCCCGGTGGACTTTGGTTTATCCGATCATCATCATCCGGCAGACGGAACTCAATTTCGCTCGGAACCCGGAAGCTAAACCGAAGGTATTCAACCAACTCTTTCATACTCAAGGTGACGCCTAATGGAGTATCTTTCTCAACTCTTATAAACCCCTGGGCGGCCTTCGGTTGCGAGATTCGGTAAGACGCAACATTGGTGTCCCAATAAGACGCAACATCCCGTCAAAGTGACACCCTTGCTTAACATTGCCATCTTCTGATAACCGAAACCCGATAACTATGACCTCTTGGTCTAGCCTGGCGCCACCCCCGGACTTGACAAATTCGTCGCCAACAATGGGCAAGACACCACCTGAACACTGCAGTGGCGATCCGCCAGAACGACGTAAGGACGATCTAATGGAACGACGCGAGGACGATCCACCCGAACAATGCACGGAGGACTCGCCAACCTCCCCGCCTCGCTGACCATTCACCAATAGCCTCGAGAAGGCCAACCGCCAACGCTCTTCGAACGCCGTGGAGAGGGTCAACCACCGTCGGCATTACTTGGGAGAAAGCCGCCATTAGCAACACTTGGGAGCGAGCCGCAGTTAGCATTGCATGGAAGCAAGCCGCCCTGGCCCGAGGGCAAGTCGCCGAATAAAGGCACATTCATAAGGCCATCGCCCACTGCGGGACACCAATCCCATTGGCTGCAGAGAGGTCATCAACAAACCCCGAATCATAATTAAACTCCAATGGATAATTTGAAATGTCATCGTAGTTAAACTCATAAGCAGTTATAGCGTGGTTAGACATTGCGAAAGAAGAAGAGATCTCAAAGAAGAAGAAATCTCAAAGAAGAGAGAGGGTTTTCACAAGAGAAACTTGAAGTGAGAATGAAGTTGTGTGGAATTAAGGAGGAGCCACCCCATGATATAGTAAAGACGACATGGATTCCGGTAAAGACAGGACCGTACTTATCTCAGATATAACAATAAAAAAGAACAAATAAACTCGAAACTCATTTCTGTAGTGCACGAAAGCAAAGAGTTGTGGGGTTAACTGTTAGGATCAAAACCCACTTTTCGGAGATTGACGGAACAAGAAGCCTAGATCACGAATTGGGACCAAACACCCTTATCCTAGCAACATGCCCACACTGCATGGCCAGCCGCCATCCCTTCTTCAGTGCCAGGCGCCCATGTCACGAGACTAACAGTCGTCCGCGGACGACCACAAAACCAAACACCCACGTTCCTGAGCCAGCCGCCCGCATCCAGGTGATAGAGCAATCCGTCCACCTTCCCCCCCCCATTGGACGTGGGCGGATGGCCATGCCTCGTCCAAAAAGCCACACGCTTGTCCCTGCATCCAAAAGGCCACACACCAGTCTCTATATCAAGGAGCCAGCCGCCCTTCACTTCCTCGTGGAAACATGGCGGACGGCGGACTGGATTGCTGAAACCAAGCCATCCGCCCAGCTTCATGCCAGCCACCCATCCGTGTTCCTTCCTTTGAGGACCGTCCGCCCACGCATCTCAGTAAGGAGATGGGCGAATGGCCATCATCAGAAGAATGGGCGGCTGGAGGCTTAACGAGTGAAGGGCGGGTCGGTTGCAAAATTTATAAAACGTTCGGAAAAATGTTCTCGCAAAAATAGCCATTAAACACTGTTCGTGAAAACACAGTTCACTGTGAGAGCCGAAACTCACACTGTCAAAACTTATAATTTATGGGGGCTCGAAAATTCTATTTTAAAAGAACTCAAGGACCGAAAAATGTAAAAGGAATATTTTATTGATATTTTTTCGAAAGTCAAGAATAATTAGCAAAAGCTGAAAACTCTTATATTGTTAAAGCTCTTAATACTCGAATTTTTGAATGATCTGAACCTAATACAAGCATCTATATTTATACTAGGAGACCTAGGAGGCTAAAACTCTTTCTGGGCGATGTGGGACTTTGTTCCTTCCTTCCAGCCGCCGACTTAGTCTTTTGGGCCCGATTCCCGGCCCGAAATCTTCAGCAGCCCGTCACGTAGTCTGATCCTGCTCCGGCCCGATTTTAATAAACAGTGCCCGATGAACAGTAAACTGTGAATAGTAACCTGATATGATTATGGATGGCGCTGAGGATGAAGAGCTTGAACCGGAACCAGAACCAGATGCTGACACCATGGAAGGACTTGAACCGGAGCTTGTAGCTGAGGATTCTTTGCTTGTACCAGCTGGAGCCATGACCAGGGCCCGGACCAGACAGTTATCTCAGTCACTAAGTTCCCTACTTAGCTCAGCCATGAACCAGTTCAACCCCATGGAAGATCAAATGCAACACATCACCTTAGTAAGGTTTCAAGAGAACTCAAGAAGACTTCACTAAATCGTCCTTTATAAGGTTCCTTATAAAATCATCTTTTATAAGGTCCCTTATAAAATCCGTCCAAACCTTATAAACCTTCCAAACTTTATAAAACCTTATAAAATCCGCTCAACCTTATAAAATCCGTCCAAACCTTATAAACTCGGGATCAGGGAGGGAATTCAAGACAGCAAGGATCTGAAGAGTTATTCAACACATTTTTCTTTAGTCAAGTCTTTAGTCTTTATTATTTATTGTCTTGTTTTCTGGGATTGACTGTTCTCATTTCCGAGAAGTCACAAACATAACTCTATATGTATTTCGATTTCATTTCAATAAAATAACAAGTTGTTTTTGCTAATCTTTGTGATTACCCTAGAGAGTGATTCTCTGTTGTTCTTTGTGAACAAACCTCTGTTGCTTGGTGAGTCATATCCAAACAACAACCCTCTTCGGTCGTCTAAGTGCGTCATATCTTAGGACTGTTGAGGTTGGAATATCAAGGGCCTTCCGCAACCCTTGTGCGACCAATCGATCCATCACTTTGTTCTTTCAAGCTAGTAGCTTACCGAGTTCAAAGTTTATCCAACAAACCATCCCTCCAAAGTTCAATCATTGGGAGACCTCGTGTCAAGTGGTATCAGAGCAGCTTTGGGGTTTGGTAACGAATTCTAATCACCTTTCTCATCTATTCATCTTCTTAAAAAAAAAAAAAAAAAATTATTTTCTGTCTATCTGTTCTCTGGTTGAGTCTATTCAAAAAAAAAAAGGAATCAGAGACTAGGAGAAATCGGTCTCTTTGGAAAAAGAAAGAGTTTAGGAACCACGAGAAATCGGTTTCTAGGATAGATCAATCAACCAGAACCAAAAATCTTGCAATCTGTCTATCTGTCTCTTCAACTTCCTTTGTTGTTTGGGTTGATTCATTGGGTTTGATCGGAATTTGTTCTATCAGAACTCTTGAGATTTCACCACCACCACCAAATTGAGAGACCAAACACCTGTGAGGAAGAGAGTTTTTAACTAATTTGTTTGCTTAAATTGGTTGCAGGTTTCAAAAGGTGATCCCACATATTCGAGAACCTGTTTTTATCTGATTTGTTTGTTCATTTTCTCAGGTAACAATGTCTGACCAAAGCCAAGACGAACAGGAAAAAAATCCAGGCCTTTCAAGTGTTCAGATGAAGGCATTATTCGGAGAGATGAAGAGGTTGATGAGAGTTGAAATGGAATCAGTCCATACGCGACTCGATCGCATCCAAGAGGATACTCAGAATCCACCAACCGGAGGAGAAACTGGTGGATCTCGCACCAACCACAGACGATCAAACCATGAGGAAAGAGAATCTGATCATAACTCTAGTGGGAGCCGAGGTAGAACCAGAAAACCTAGGCAGGATAATCATCTAGGTACCTTAAGCTGAAAATTCCACCTTTCCATGGTAAGAACGATCCAGATGCCTATCTTGAGTGGGAAAAGAAAATCGAATTGGTTTTCGATTGCCAAAACTATTCAGAGATCAAAAAGGTAAGATTGGCTGCAACTGAATTTCATGGTTATGCTATTAACTGGTGGGATCAAATTGTGACAAGCAGGAGAAGATCAGGAGAACCAGCTGTGGTTACTTTGGAAGAGATGACTAATCTCATGAGGAAAAGGTTTGTGCCTAGCCACTACCATCGTGATCTGCATCAGAGGCTCAGGAGATTGACTCAGGGAACCAAAAGTGTGGAAGACTACTGCCAAGAGATGGAGACACTGATGATCAAAGTTGATGCTGTTAAAGATCCGGAAGCCACAATGGCCAGATTCCAAGGAGGACTCAACCGTGAGATCCAAGACAGACTGGAGATGCATGAGTATGATTGTCTAGAGGAGATGCTACACAAAGCAATCCTGGTGGAGCAACAGGTTAAGAGAAGGAGCTACCCTAAGACTGCATACAATCCGAATGCTAAGTCTAGCCACCAAGACAAGGGTAAGGTTTCAACTAAGACTTCTTCTGATGTTAAAACTAACTCATCTACTAGTGATGTCAAGGGAAAGACAGAAGTTTCTACTACCACACAAACCAGAGATTTGAGGTGTTTCAAATGCCATGGGCATGGACACTATGCTAAGGATTGCACCAACCAGAAGGTGATGATCTTATTGGAGAATGGAGAAATAGAATCCGAGGATGAGATGCCACAATCCGATTCTGAAGAAGAACATGTGGACTATCCTGCTCATGGAGAACTATTTGTTAATAGAAGAACCTTGAGTGTGCAACCTAAACCGAGGGAGCATGAGCAGAGAGAAAATCTCTTTCACACTAGATGCTATGTCAATGACAAGGTCTGTAGTTTGATTGTGGATGGAGGCAGTTGCACCAATGTGGCTAGTGAGACTTTGGTTAAGAAACTTGGCTTGAGTTTGAAGAAGCATCCACGACCATTTTCTCTGCAATGGCTTAATGAAACAGGGGAGATGAAGGTGAGCAATCAGGTCTTAGTTCCCATCACCATTGGAAGGTACCAAGATGAGATTCTTTGTGATGTTCTTCCTATGGAGGCTGGACACATTCTTTTGGGAAGGCCTTGGCAATATGATAAAAAGGCAGTCCATGATGGGTTTACAAATTGCCACACCTTTGAGCACAATGGAAAGAAGATTATCTTAGCTCCACTCTCACCTCAAGAAGTGCACAAAGATCAAATGCTTTCGAAAGAAAGGAGAGAACAGGCCCAACGAGATCAAGAGGCCAATGCATCCAAGGAAAGTGATTCCAACAAGGTAAGGCAATCTAACTTCTTTGCTAAAACCAGAGAGATCAAGCAAGCTCTGTTTGCTAATCGATCAATGTTTTTGTTGGTTTTTAAAGAAACACTAATGTCTTCTTCTAACCATGCGCTGGAATTTCCAAGTGAGTTTGAATCGCTTTTGCAAGGTTTCCAAGATGTGTTCGCAGATGAAAACTCGGATGGCTTACCACCAATCAGAGGCATTGAGCATCAAATTGATTTCATACCAGGCACCTCTCTTCCTAACAGACCAGCATACAGGACCAATCCTGTTGAGACCAAAGAGCTGCAGAAACAAATTAATGAGCTCATGGAGAAGGGATACATCAGAGAAAGCATGAGTCCATGTGCAGTTCCAGTTCTCCTTGTGCCCAAGAAAGATGGCAGCTGGCGTATGTGTGTGGATTGCAGGGCAATCAACAACATAACAGTTAAGTACAGACATCCCATCCCTAGATTAGATGATATGCTAGATGAACTTCATGGATCATGCATCTTTTCTAAAATCGATTTGAAAAGTGGATATCATCAAATTAGGATGAAAGAAGGGGATGAATGGAAAACTGCTTTCAAAACAAAGCTAGGGTTGTATGAGTGGTTAGTTATGCCTTTTGGTTTAACCAATGCACCTAGTACTTTCATGAGATTGATGAATCATGTTCTAAGAGCTTTCATAGGGATTTTTGTTGTAGTATACTTCGATGACATACTTGTCTACAGTAAAACACTTGATGAACACAATGAACATCTTAGAACTGTTTTAGAAGTGCTTAGAAAGGAAAAGTTGTATGCTAACTTGAAGAAATGCACTTTTGGAACAGATAATCTCGTGTTTCTGGGTTTTGTTTTGGGTGCAGATGGCATTAAAGTGGATGAGGAGAAGGTTAAAGCTATCAAAGAATGGCCAGGTCCTAAAACTGTGAGTGAGGTCAGAAGCTTTCATGGCCTAGCTGGCTTTTACAGAAGATTTGTGAAGGATTTCAGCACAATAGCTGCTCCTCTTACCGAAGTCATCAAGAAGAACGTGGGATTCAAGTGGGAACAAGCACAGGAAGATGCATTTCAGACCTTGAAAGGGAAGCTTACTAATGCACCTCTTCTTGTTTTGCCTGATTTCTTGAAAACTTTTGAGATTGAGTGTGATGCCTCAGGAGTTGGAATTGGTGCTGTCTTGATGCAGGATAGGAAACCAATTGCTTATTTCAGTGAGAAGCTTGGAGGAGCCACTCTCAACTATCCCACATATGACAAAGAACTCTATGCACTTGTGAGGGCCTTGCAGACTTGGCAGCATTACCTTTGGCCTAAGGAGTTCGTGGTGTATACTGATCATGAGACTCTCAAGCACTTGAAAGGACAGCAGAAGCTTAACAAGAGACATGCCAGATGGATTGAATTCATAGAAACCTTTCCATATGTCATCCGGTATAAGAAAGGTAAAGAGAATGTTATAGCTGATGCTCTGTCTCGAAGGTATGTACTCATCTCTACTCTTGATGCTAAGTTTCTTGGTTTTGAACAAATGAAAGAGTTGTATGAGACTGATTTGGATTTCAAAGAACCATACCTTGCTTGTTCTAAATCCGCAAGTGGCAAGTACTTTAGGAATGATGGGTATCTGTTTTATGCCAATCGTTTGTGTATTCCTAATTGTTCTTTGAGAGAATTGTTAGTCAGGGAAGCCCATGGAGGAGGCTTGATGGGGCATTTTGGAATTGCAAAGACCTTGAAGGTGGTACAAGAACACTTCTTTTGGCCACACCTGCAAAGAGATGTTGAGAGGATCTGTGGCAGATGTGTTACTTGTAAGCAATCTAAATCCACTGTTCAGCCCAATGGTATGTATACTCCTCTTCCTATTCTTACTCATCCGTGGAATGACATATCTATGGATTTTGTGCTTGGATTGCCTAGGACTAGAACTGGGAAGGATTCCATCTTTGTAGTTGTTGATAGATTCTCTAAGATGGCTCATTTCATTCCGTGTCATAAAACTGATGATGCCTTGCATATAGCTGAGTTGTTCTTTAAGGAGATCATTCGTTTGCATGGCATGCCTAGAACCATCGTGTCTGATAGGGATACAAAGTTCTTGAGTTACTTCTGGAAAACGCTTTGGTCTAAGCTAGGTACTAAGTTGTTGTTTTCAACTACTTGTCACCCACAAACTGATGGACAAACAGAGGTAGTCAATAGGACTTTGTCAACTTTGCTAAGAGCTGTGATTAAAAAGAATCTCAAAACTTGGGAAGAATGTTTACCACATGTTGAGTTTGCATACAATCATTCTGTGCATTCGGCTACTAAGTATTCCCCATTTGAGATTGTGTATGGTTTCAATCCTTTGTCACCTTTGGATCTAATCTCGTTGCCTTTGAGTGAAAGAGCTAGCCTAGATGGCGAGAAGAAAGCTAAACTTGTCAAACAGATCCATGAGAAGGCCAGGATCAACATTGAGGAAAGGACCAAGCAATATGCTAAGCAAGCCAACAAGGGTCGACGTGAGCTTGTGTTTGATGTTGGAGATAAAGTTTGGGTTTACTTGAGGAAGGATCGATTTCCAGCAGAAAGGAAGTCCAAACTTATGCCAAGGATCGATGGACCATTCAAGATTGTCAAACGAATCAACAAGAATGCATATCAAGTTGATTTGGAAGGTAAGTACAAAGTTAGTTCAAGCTTTAATGTTGCTGACTTAATTCCTTTTGTGGCAGATGATCCAGATTTGAGGTCAAATCCTTTTCAAGTGGGAGGGGATGATATGATTATGGATGGTGCTGAGGATGAAGAGCTTGAACCAGAACCAGAACCAGATGCTGACACCATGGAAGGACTTGAACCGGAGCTTGTAGCTAAGGATTCTTTGCTTGTACCAGCTGGAGCCATGACCAGGGCCCGGACCAGACAGTTATCTCAGTCACTAAGTTCACTACTTAGCTCAGCCATGAACCAGTTCAACCCCATGGAAGATCAAATGCAACACATCACCTTAGTAAGGTTTCAAGAGAACTCAAGAAGACTTCACTAAATCGTCCTTTATAAGGTTCCTTATAAAATCATTTTTTATAAGGTCCCTTATAAAATCCGTCCAAACCTTATAAACCTTCCAAACTTTATAAAACCTTATAAAATCCGCTCAACCTTATAAAATTCGTCCAAACCTTATAAACTCGGGATCAGGGAGGGAATTCAAGACAACAAGGATCTGAAGAGTTATTCAACACATTTTTCTTCAGTCATGTCTTTAGTCTTTATTATTTATTGTCTTGTTTTCTGGGATTGACTGTTCTCATTTCCGAGAAGTCACAAACATAACTCTATATGTATTTCGATTTCATTTCAATAAAATAACAAGTTGTTTTTGCTAATCTTTGTGATTTTCCTAGAGAGTGATTCTCTGTTGTTCTTTGTGAACAAACCTCTGTTGCTTGGTGAGTCATATCCAAACAACAACCCTCTTCGGTCGTCTAAGTGCGTCATATCTTAGGACTGTTGAGGTTGGAATATCAAGGGCCTTCCGCAACCCTTGTGCGACCAATCGATCCATCACTTTGTTCTTTCAAGCTAGTAGCTTACTGAGTTCAAAGTTTATCCAACAAACCATCCCTCCAAAGTTCAATCCTTGGGAGACCTCGTGTCATAACCGATGAATAGCAATCCGTGAATAGTAAACCTGGTCTCGATTTAGCGTAAATTGATTTTTCGGTTAACTTTTTCTCGGGATGAATAGTGTTTCTTGAATAGTATTCAATGGTTTTCCCGCGTGAATAGTGTTCCGAACATTTCTACGATTTCCGAGACTGAACCGCCCATTTTTTCTCTTTGAACCTTCAGCCGCCCGCTTCGTGTGTGACGTTCAGCCGCCCACTCTCTGCTTGTTGTGAATGGGCGGCTGACTATGGTCCACGGGCGGCTGGCCAAAGCTCGTGGGCTGCTGGACAATGATCGTGAGCCGCTGGCCAAACTTGGGATCAGAACGTGCAAACCTCTTGCCTTGGATCGATTCCGAGCCCGGGAATATGCTCAAAGGAAGGGTGATGGGCGGCTGGCAATGCTCGGGATAAGTCCAGCAATGCTCGGGATGAGTTCAGCCGCCATTTGTTGATGCAATGAAGCTGGACGGCTGGAGCATTGCTCGGGACAAGTCCAGCCGCCATGTACTGGTTGACGGAATGCTGGGCGTCTGAAGCATGATGCTCGGGATGAGTTCAGCCGCCATGCACTGATTGAGAAGACGCTGGGCGGCTGAAGCGTGATGCACGGGATAAGTTCAGCCACCGTGTCTTGATGCAAAGATGCTGGGCGGCAGGAGCATTGCTCGGGACAAGTCCAGCCGCCATGTACTGCTTGACGGAATGCTGGGCGGCTGAAGCATGATGCTCGGGATAAGTTCAGCTGCCATGCACTGATTGAGAAGACGCTGGGCGGCTGAAGCATGATGCTCGGGATAAGTTCAGCCGCCGTGTCTTGATGCAAAGATGCTGGGCGGCTGGAGCATTGCTCGAGACAAGTCCAACCGCCATGTACTGCTTGACGGAATGTTGGGTAGCTGAAGCATGATGCTCGAGAAGAGTTCAGCCGCCGTGCACTGATTGAGAAAACGCTGGGCGGCTGAAGCGTGATGCTCGGGAAGAGTTCAGCCGTCGTGTCTTGATGCAAAGATGCTGGGCGGCTGGAGCTTGGTTCGGGACGAGTCCAGCCGCCAAGGTTCGGTGAAGAGATGTGAGCGGCTGGAACTTGGTTCGGCACAAGTCCAGCCGTTTGATCTTGATCTTGAGTTCTCGTTCTATCAATGTCCGAGGAGAGGATTTTGACCCTAACAGTTGGCCACCCAGCTCTTTGCTTTCGTAGTCCGAAGCAATGAGCTTCGAGTGGAGAGTTTACCGGGATTGATGGAACGGGAAGGCAACTAGTTTTTCGTTCGTCCGTTCATCCGTTCTGTGATGTTCCTTCACGTCTGCATGGGAACTCGTGTTGTTTTGCTATATCATAGGATGGCTTCTCCTTCACTCTTCACAACTTCACTTCTTTCTTAAAGTTTTCCTTTGAAGATTTTTCTAAGTATTGTTCTTCTTTGTCAGATATGGCTGGGAAATCTCGAGCTCTTCTTGAGTTTGACTTGGACGCGATGCTGAACTGCCCTATCGGTTTCGATGACTATCCGGAACAAGACGCGGAACTTGTGGGTGATCTTTTTGCGGCTGGTGAGAATGCTATCCCACAAGTGCAGTCAGGCTCCGAAGGCGTGCCGCAGTGGGCGTCCAGGGCTCAGGTACCCTTCGGATATCATAAGGCTTTGCCTGATGTTGTCTGGCCGGAAGAAGTGGAGGTGAAGCTTGGATACAACTCCCCGGGAGCATGCAACGCTTATTGGGGTGAAGACATCTCTGCTTCTCAGATTTCGCAGGCTACGCAGACCGTGGGATATAGGAGGGCGGCCGGCGATTTTGAGCTCGGGGTTACTCTGAGCACGCAAGAGGCGCTAGATGAGCTTCGGGTCGATTTCCGCATTCCGGATGGGATCAAGTTTCGTCTTCCGAAAGATTACGATCGGATGGACAAGGCCCGAAGGGATATTTCGCGGCATACGAATCGTTCTTCTACGAGGCTTTCCTCTGGTTCCCGATTCCGGGAGTTATCTTCAAATTTTTAGAGCTGCATGAGGTAGCGATCTCGCAACTCATTCCCTCTTCGATGAGGATATTAATGAGTCTCGTTGTTCGGTTCGCCGAGCTGGGGATTAAGTTGGAAGTGGACCACGTTCGGAATTTCTTCTCCTTAGAGAAGACTTGTGCTGCGGATCTCTTTTGCCAAGTTTCTATTCGGCGATACCCGAAGGCATTTTACACTGGGCTCCAGGATCACTACAAAGCTTCACGAGATCAGTTTTTCTTCGTGAAACGTAGTTCTCTCTCGATCAGTCCCGACTACAGCGGTGGGGTCCGGACCACTTGGGGAGAGCCACATAAGAATTTTGTCTTTTGGTGAAGTTCATTTTCTATAAATAAGTTGCGTGCTCTTCATAATTTGATATTCTCTTTCAGTTTCTCTTCCTCCTCCCTCGGTGTTTGATCTTTCGAATATTTTTGATGACGTTGCCAAGAAGAAAATCGACTGGAAGGATCCTACACTTTGGGGTCGTTTTTAGGAGGCGAAAGATATTCTTGAAGGGCGGGCTCCTCCGAAAAGTCCAGACTTTGTTGACCTGATGACGACTTATCCCGGAATGGTTGGCGTTTTGATGTACTGTTACCAGAAGTACGGAGAGGCTGGTCCTTCTGAGCCGGCGGCTGGATTTGAGCCGGTGGCCGGATTTGAGCCAGAGGCGGAGCCTTCTGTTCTGGTGGCGTCTGAAGGACAAGTTCCCGTTCCCCAGGAGTCCAATCGTGCCGCTGCAGCTGACAAAGGCAAAGGGGTTGCTAGTGGTTCGGATCGCTCGAGAAAGACCAAGGCTTCTCGAAGGGCCACGGCTCCTGATTCCGGTTTGATTTTCGATGCCCGTAAGGCCGCAGAAGGAGACTTGGTCGAATCCGCGAGGCTCGTGGATTATATCGGCGGGCCTGCCGCGACTACTGATCGGCCGTTTGATCCCTCGGCAGCGTATGGGGATTTATCTTCCGGCCTTGTGATGGTATCTTCTTACTTCGTTGCTTTGGATATGAGTTTGCTCTTCTCTTGATTTTTCTTATCTAATACTTGTCTTGTTTTGACTCAGATCGCCACTCGGGCGCATGCGACCCGGCTCGAACTCGAGGCCACGGTAAAAGAGTCCCAGAAGAAGGACAAAGAGATTTGAAATCTGGAGGTCCGGCTCAAGAGAGCGGAGAAGAAGGCCCAGAGACTTGAATCTGCCGCTGTCGCGGAGGTGCAGGCTCTTAAAGACGAGCTCAAGGAGGCCAAGCGTGAGATGGATAAGGCGGTGAAATGTTGCCAATGGGAGGCGGCGGAGAAGTTCTGTCTTCGCGTTGAGAGTGCGAAGGCTGCCTTAGCTCCGCTGCGTCAGGCCAGGTTCGGCGAGGCTGCATTGACCGAGGTCGGCTCGAACCTGGTGATGGTCCGGGATATTAAATCCGGGAAGAAGAAGGTTGAAGAAGAGGAGGCCGAGTTGGAGTCCACATTGGCGGAGCTCAAAGGAAAAGGTTGGGTAGGCTCTTTTGACCGGGCTATCTCCGAGTTCGACGGTTTTTGGCCTACTCGCCTGTTTCTCCATATCAGTCTCCGGGTGCAGATGTCCAGGACATGGATGAAGCTGGCGTTACTCCTCTCATCGAGCATGATTAGGCTTTTGCTTATTGTACTTGCATTTCTGTTGTTGTTTTCGGGTCTCTAGAGCTCCCGATGTATTTGCTTCTTTTGAACTTACTGGATTGTTTGATTTTTCCTTTTACGGATATCATTTCATCATTCAGTTATATTTGCTTCGACGTTGATTGCTTTCGCTCAAGCTTTGAAACCGGCGTATCATTTTAGATACTATTCGGATTTTAGTTTTCGTCGGGATTATTAGACCGTTCTCGGTTTTGCCTTTCGGTTCTGGACTTGCGTTGTGAAACCAGCGTATCGTTTCAGATATTGTCTGGATTTAGGTTGAGGCTGCTGAAACCTTGCTTGTCTTCGCTGGATCCTTCGGACCTCTTATCTTGTCTACTTGTACTTTGTATAGTGCGTCGGAGATGATTTTCTTGGGCATTCCGAACTTAAGGAACCAGTGTATCGTTGCGGATACTGTCTGGGTTTAGATTTTTCGTTGGGATCACCGGATTCATTCTCGGCCTCGCTGGACTCTTGATCCGTTTTTGTTCCTACTTGTTTATTCGACTTTCCTTCCATGGATCGTCTTTTAATCCTTTCGGTTATGTTGACTTGTTCTTTGGACTTGGGCTTTTCATGCTGCGTTGGAGATGCTTTTCCGGGCACTCCGAGCTTTTTGACCAGGGTTCTTGGATTGCGGATGTCTCCTGGTTTAATGCTTGTTTTTCGTGTCGCGGGGAACTGAGTTCGCTTGACTCCCTCTTTCGACGGAACGCTTTTAAGATCTCGTAACAGAGTTGGTTTGACACTGCGTTCTCGCGATGTCTTAGACCAGCTTTCCATGTCAGGCGCTTTATTGGGTTTGGTGAGTTTACCTCGTGGTTTACACCTCGCACTATTTGCCTACGCTAAGTGTTTTTGAAGATAAACTAATCAGAACATCGTCATGACGCTTCCCGCATTCCCGATCAGGTTACGCCTTTCGGATGTTAGTCCAGAAATTTGTATATCGCGCTACTTTTATCCGCTGCGGGATGTCGAAAGAACCATGGTTGAGAAATAAGAGTCTTGTTGTGGCCAACAACAGACATGTTTGTTTGGGAGGACTTGAATACTTGAGGGATATTTTCGGTATCTCAATTGATGGGTAGTCCCGGGTGGACTATGAGATGCTACGTCCCTATGTTTATCCGGGTTCGTTTCTCCGGGATCGTTTGAGTTTTTGACATGTTATAAGATGCTAAGTCTCGATTTTCGTCCGGATCGGTATTTTCGGGAAACTTTCCGAGTTTCTGGACGTGTTATTGTGAGAGCCGAAACTCACACTGTCAAAACTTATATTTAGTGGGGGCTCGAAAATTCTATTTATAAAGAACTAAAGGACCGAAAAATGCAAAAGAGAGATTTTTATTGATATTTTCCGAAAGTACAAGGGAAATTAGCAAAAGCTGAATAGTCTTAAATTGCTAAAACTCCTAATACTCGGATCTGGGATGGATTTAACCCTTACATGAGCGTACATATATATACTGACAATCCTAGGAGGCTAAGACTTCAGATTTCCGATGTGGGACCTTGTCTTTCGCTCCCAGCCGCCGATCTAAGCTTTTTGGGCCCGATTTCCGGCCCGAGAGTCTTCCGTGATCCGTTTGCGCATCCTGACCCAAATCTGGCCCGCCGATGAATAGTAAACCGATGAATAGTATTCCGAATTTTCGGTTTAGACTCAATTCGATTTTTCGGTTAACTTTGTCTCGGGATGAATAGTGTTTTTCAATGGTATTTCCCGCGTGAACAGTGTTCCGAGCGTTTTACGACTTCTGAGATTTGAACCGCCCGTTTTTTGTTCGAACTTCCAGCCGCCGGTTTCGGTATTGATGGCCAGCCGCCGGTTCCTCTGGCTCGTGTGCGCGGCGACTGGTCCATGGACGGCTGGATGTTCGTCACGATCTTTCGGGGAATGTTTATGGACGTCTTTTGAGTCAGGACATGCAAATGGATGATCTTCGGGTCGGTCCGGACATAGAGTTATGTTTGACGGTCGGTCGACTGGACGATGTTCGGATAATGAGTCTTGACTTGAGAAATGATTGTGGGCATATGATGAAGACCCGGCGGCTGGCCTTATCCCAGCCGCCGGCCGTGGATCAAAGAAGACCCGGCGGCTGGCCTTATCCCAGCCGCTGGCCTTGGACGAGTGAAGACCCGGCGGCTGGCACTTATCCCAGCCGCCGGCCATGGTCGTGTGAAGACCCGGCGGCTAGCCTTGTCCCAGCCGCCGGCCGTGGACAAGTAAAGACCCGGCGGCTGGCCTTATCCCAGCCACCGGTTGATGGACCAAGACGACCCGGCGGCTGGCCTTATCCCAGCCGCCGGCTGTGGCATGATGAAGACCCGGCGGCTGGCCTTATCCCAGCTACCGGTTGATGGACCAAGACGACCCGGGAGCTGGCCTTATCCCAGCCGCCAGCCGTGGCATGATGAAGACCCGGCGGCTGGCCTTATCCCAGCCGCCGGTTGATGGACCAAGACGACCCGGCGGCTGGCCTTATCCCAGCCGCCGGCCGTGGCATGATGAAGACCCGGCGGCTGTCACTCATCCCAGCCGCCGGCCTTGGACGAAGAAGACCCGGCGGCTGGCACTCATCCCAGCCGCCGGTTTATGTCTTGGACGGGTCGTGGGCTCGTCTGTTCCATGTTCGGGATTTCATCTCGACCTTGACTTCTCGTTCCGTCAATCTTCGAGGAGGCTATTTCGACCCCAACAGTTAGCCCCCCAGCTCTTTGCTTCCGTGGTTTGGAACAAGGAGCTCCGAGCTGAGAGTTTTATCGGGATTGACTGAAACGAGACGGCAATGAGTTTTTCCGTTCGTCCGTTCGTCCGCTTCTCTTAAATGTCTTGTCAGAGCATAGTTCACCATGGAAGTTCGTGCCATGTTTGCTATATCAAAGGAGTGGCTTCATTCACTTTTTTCACACTCCTTTCTTTTTTCAAGCTTTCTTCTTCAAGTTTCTTCTTCAATGAGAGCATTCCCGAGACGGCGGCTGGGAATGAGACCAGACCCGAGCCGGCGGCCGGGAGTTCGACGAGTATGGCATCTGGTTCGAAGAGGGCGGCTGGCTCTAAGAACGCTTCCAAGAGGGCGGCTGGCATAGTAGCCGTATCAAGATGGGCGCTCGGCTCTGGAGGTGTCTTAGAGAGGGCGTCCGGTTCCTCCTGAGTCGAAATTGAAGGCGTTGCACCGAGGACGAGTATAGTACGTGGCGTTTGGACTCCTCCTCAACATGTTGAGGACAACGGCGGATGGCGTGCATGGCCGTCCCGAGCTCTGGTCCCCTCCGAATATCGTCGTACTTGGCCAGAGACGAGTGATAGTCCGGCCATATCCGGGGAAGAAGTCAGGTCGGATCACCCGAAAGTGCCTATCTTTGTGCATCCGGACGTGAAGTCCGAATGTCGCTCTCCCGGAGAAGCTAAAGCCTATTGGGGTGAGGATATTTTTGCTTGGCGGTTTAAGAAGCCTGGACCGTCTACGAGTTACAGATCGATATCCGAGGGATTCAAGCATGGTCCTACTTTGAGCGATCGGGATTCACTAGCCGAGCTCAGATACGACTTTCGGATTTCGGACAAGATTAAGTTCCCTCTCCCGAAAGATGGGGATAGGATGAACAAGGCGCCAGAGGGCTATTTTGCCATGTATGAGTCGATGTTTTACGAAGCTTTCCTCTGGTTCCCGATCCCAGGAGCCATCTTCGAATTTCTCGAGCTATATGGGGTTGCGATCTCTCAACTTACCCCATCCGCTATAAGGATTTTGATGGGACTTGTGGTCCGTTGCGCCGAATGCGGGATCAAGTTGGAGGGTGATCTTATACGAAATTTCTTTTCGTTGAGGAAGGTTTCCAAGTCGGATTTCTTCTGCTCGGTCAATGTTCGGAAGAACGTGAAGCGTTTCTACACCGGGCTTCGACAGCATTGCAAAGCTTCGCGGCACGAATTTTTCTACGTGAAGCGCAGCCCGCTCACGGTTGGTCCTGACTTCGGCGGTTCGGTTAGGACCGAGTGGAGTCTGCCACGTAAGTGTTTCGTCTTTTTGTGAATTTTTTTTTTTTTTCTATAAGTACTCCTTACTCCTTTACTTCATTCTTCATAACTTCATTTCTCACAACTTTTCATCTTTTTCTTCTTTCTCTAGTTCGAGATCCCTTTGCTCCTAGAGTTTCCGAGTTCGAGGATATTGTTGTAGAAGTTAACAAGAAGAAGATCGATTGGGAGTGTCCTGATCTCTGGTGCCGCTTTCTGGACCCGAAAGATATTTTAGAAGGGCGCGCTCCTCCGAAAGGCCCCGACTCTATCGATCCGATGGCGACGTACCCCGGTATGGAGGGTGTTTGGAAGTACCGCCAGCAGAAGTATGGCGAGTCTGGACCGTCCGGAGAGGCGGCTGAGTTTGATCCGGCGTCCGGGTTTGCTCTCCCGCCCGGGCCTGATTTCCATGGCGTGCCCGAGGAACAGATTGCTGCTCCTCAGAGTTCTGCTTGTGCCGTCGTTGTGGATAAAGGGAAGGGAGCTTCCAACAGCCCGGACCGTCCGAGGAAGGGCAAAGTGGCTCGGACGGCCGAGGCGTCTTATCATGGTCTTCTCTTCGATGCTCGCAAGGCGGCGGGAGGCGATCCAGCTGAGTCTGTGAAGGTTGTGGATTACTTTGGAGCGTTGGCTCCGGCTTCAGCTGTGCCGTTTGATCGTTCAGCGGCTTACGGAGATCTGTCCTCCGGCCTTATGATGGTAATTTTTTTCTTCCTTTGGAGTTGTTTTGACTTAGTTTGGTCTTTGCTGATATTCGCTTTTCTTTGATTCAGGTCGCCACCCGAGCTCATGCAAACCAGGTTGCCTTGGAAGCTTCGGAGAAAGAGTCCCGGAAGAAGGACAAGAAGATCAAGGCCCTGGAAGTCAAGCTTCGGAATGTGGAGAGGAGATCTCAGAAAGAGCTCAAGAAGGCGCTTGCGGAGGCTGAGCGGAAGATGGATCTGGCGCTCAAGCAAAGCCGCTGGGAGTTAGTGGAGAAGTACCGTCTCCGCATCGAGGGTGTTAAAGCTGCCCTTGCACCGATGCGTCAGGCGAAGTATGGCGAGACTGCCTTGAGTGAGGTCAGCTCGAACCTTGACCTAGTCCGGGACATTAAGTCCGGGAAGTCCAAGGTCGAGGAGGAGGAAGGAAAGCTGGAGGCTTCGTTGCAGCGGCTCGAAGGAGGAGGCTGGGTTGGCTCCTATGATCGAGCTGCTGCCGTCCTTGACAGCTACTTAGTTTGCTCTCCGGTTTCTCCGTGCCAGTCTCCAGAGGCCGAGGCTTTGGATTACGCTGCACCTACTCCTCTTGTTGAGTATGATTTGGCTTTGGCCTTTGTATCTTGCACTTTCTGCTTTGGTTGTGTTTGGGTCTTTTGACCCTTTTTATTGTATTTGCTTTGTTAATTGAACTTGGTCACTTATATCTCCTTTCATGGAGATTTATTATCTATCTGCTTTTGCCTTCAGTTGTTATGGACTTCCTTGCTTGCTTTGCTTTTATAGTCTTGATAAAGGGGAAGATGGGCGGCCGGTATGTTTCTCTTCCGAGAGGGCAGCTGGCCCATTTTGTAGAGTGAAGGGCGGCTGGCCCGTTGTCCGGGCGTCTGGCCCATTTTGCGGAATGAAGGGCGGCTGGCCCGTTTTGCAGCTGATTGATACTGCGTTGGAACGAAGGGTGGCTGGTCCGTCTCTCTACAGAGGACGGACGGCTGGCCCGTTTTGGAATTGATTGGCGTTGCGTCGGAGTGTTATCCCGGACACTCGAACTTTGGACCAGGTCATCTCTGCGAATATTTCCTGGGTTTAATGCAATTTTTTGTTGTCGCAGGGGATCAAGCTTGTTCAGATCCCTCTTGCGACTGAACGCTTTTAAGATCTCGCATCAGAGCCGGTTTGATACTGCGCTTTCGAGATGTCTTTGACCAGTGTTCCATGTCAGGCGCTTTACTGGGTTTAAAGAGTTTACTTTGTGTATTGTGCTTCGCACTATTTGCCTGTGCGAAGCGCTGGTGAAAGTAAACTAATCAGAACATCGTCTCGAGCGCTTCCTGCAGGATCGCGGGATACAGGTTACGCCCTTCGGATGTTAATCCGGAAATTTGTATAGCGCGCTAGTTTTATCGTCTGCGGGATGTTGAGAGAACCATGGTTTAAAAAAGATAGTCTTGTTGTGGCCAGCAACAGACGGATTCGTTGGAGAGGACTTAAGTATTTGGGAGAAGTATCTTGATTGGTTGGTGGTCATGGATAAGTTACGAGATGCTAAGTCTCGATGTTTATCTGATTTTTAGTTCGAGTTGAAGATGTGCTATGAGATTCTAAGTCTCAATGTTCATTTTCCTTTGGTGTTTGTGGATCCATTCGGTTTCCGGATCAAGTTTCGAGATACTGAGTCTCGACGTTTGTCGGAATGGTGTTTTCGGGAAACTTTTTCAAGCTTTTGATGTGTTATGAGATGCTAAGTCCCAATGTCCATCTTCTTGATTTGTTTGCGAAAATTTGGGAGTATGTATATACGGACCCACCCCCCTTTTTAAGGAGAGGGGCAACTGAACTCGTTTTTTAAGCGAGCTGCCTACGTACCCTTCGTGAAAAGGGATCAAGTCACCCGTAGTTCTGTTTTTTTTTTTTTTTGTGTGTGGTAGGAAGACGGTTAAGTCTTAGTCATGGAACCGTCGGATGTAGCTTCGACGGTTTCTGAGGCAGTTTTCGTCTCTTCCTGGTTCGTTTCTGTGGGCGGAACCTCCGTTTTCTCGAACTGTTCGGTTCTGCTTACTTTCTTTCCCAGTTCAGGGACTTCGTCTTCTATCTTCCTTTTCGGGTTCTCTCTCTGTGGGATGGTCGGGTTCCGGAGCTGCCAGAAAACAGATCCGAGCCTCCTTCGGATTTCCCCATACGGTCTTGATTCCGTTTGGCGTTGGGAACTTCAGGCAAAGATGGTAAGTTGATGGGATAGCTCGCATTGAATTGATCCAAGGAGTTCCCATTATCACGTTATAAATCGCGGGGTGGTTTGCCACCGCGAAGTTAACGATTTTCGTGATTCCACCGGCACGAACCGGGAGCTGGATTGTTCCATCCGTCATTGTGACTTCGCCAGAGAATCCGGTCAGCGACCTTGGATTGGGCTTTATCATTGACGGATCCACCTTCATCCTTTGAAGTGTCTCTCGAAAAATGACGTCTACCGAACTTCCGGTGTCGATCAAGACTCGTGAGACGTCGTGGTCGTTGATGTCCAACTCTACCACCAATGGATCGTCGTGAGGTTGGTCAAGGCCTTCTGCGTCTTTTTCGTGGAAGGCGATCCGATCGTCGTTTTCGGTGATCGGTCCTCGCGGGTTTGACTCCTTGTCTCCTCTTCTCAGGAATGCTTTTATCGAGGCTACTGTCTCTCGGTAGTACTGAGATCCTCCGATGATCATGTGGATCCTCCTGCGGTTGGCGGCGGAGTCGTCACCGTTTGGTCTCCTTCCCCGTTTGGGGGCATCTTCGTCGGGCCTTTCGGGACGTTCCTGGTTTGGTTGTCCGTCCGGGGCGCCAACGCCTTTTTCGATAGCTCCGAGACTCTCGAGGGTTACTCCGTTTCCGAGCTCCCCGGCTAATATCTTTGCCGCGAGCCTTCTTCCGACAGTCCTGCAGTTTTCGTTTGAGTGGCCCTTTGTCTTGTGGAAGGAACAAAAGGCGTTCTCTTCGAATCCTGGTCGGGTCCAAGTATTCCACGGTCCTTTGTTTCGCTCATCATACGGTCTCTCCGTGTTTATTTGGTAGTTATGCGCTCCGCCTGGGTTGGGTTCCTCATCTCGGCTGGTTCGCTTACTTCTCCTCTCGTTTGGAAAGTTGGAAGGTTGCAACGTGCCTTTGGCGACCAATTTCGATGATTGGTGCTTTCCGGCCGGGACCCTCATTTCTTCCTCGTAGATGACGAAGTTGGAAGCACGGTGGAGAGCATCTTGAATGGTCACCGGTGGGTTCACGGTAATCTCCTTTCGGAAGTTTGAAGTCTTCAGCAAGGACTTCTTCAGGGCGTTGATCGCTGTGAGAGCCGAAACTCACACTGTCAAAACTTATATTTAATGGGGGCTCGAAAATTCTATTTATAAAGAACTAAAGGACCGAAAATACAAAAAGATGAAAAAGGGAGATTTTATTGATATTTTCCGAAAGTACAAAGGAAATTAGCAAAAGCTGAATAGTCTTAAATTGCTAAAACTCCTAATACTCGGATTTGGGGGGATTTAACCTTTACATGAGCGTACATATATATACTGGCAATCCTAGGAGGCTAAGACTTCAGATTTCCGATGTGGGACCTTGTCCTTCGCTCCCAGCCGCCGACTTAAGCTTTTTGGGCCCAATTTCCGGCCCGAGAGTCTTCCGTGATCCGTCCGCGCGTTCTGACCCAAATCCGGCCCGCCGATGAATAGTAATCCGAATCTCGGTTTAAGCTCAATTCGATCTTTCGGTTAACCTTGTCTCGGGATGAATAGTGTTTTTAACGGTTTTTCCCGCGTGAATAGTGTTCCGAGCGTTTTACGACTTCTGAGATTTGAACCGCCCGTTTTTTGTTTGAACTTCCAGCCGCCGGTTTCGGTGTTGATGGCCAGCCGCCGGTTCCTCTAGCTCGTGTGCTCGGCGACTGGTCCACGGACGGCTGGACGTTCGTCACGGTCCTTCGGGGAATGTTTACGGACGTCTTTGGAGTCAGAACATGCAAAGGATGATCCTCGGGTCGGTCCGGGCATGATGGTCGGTCGACTGGACGATGTTCGGGTAATGAGTCTTGTCTTGAGAAACGATCGTGTGCATGTGATGATGATCCGGCGGCCGGCCTTATCCCAGCCGCCGGTCGGTATGTGACGAAGATCCGGCGGCTGGCCTTATCCCAGCCGCGGGCCTTGGATGGAGAAGACCCGGCGGCTGGCAATCATCCCAGCCGCCGGCCATGGACGCATAAGGATCCGGCGGCTGGCACTTGTCCCGGCCGCCGGTCATGGACGTGTGATGATCCGGCGGCTGGCACTTGTCCCGGACGCCGGTCATGGTCGTGTGAAGATCCGGCGGCTGGCACTTGTCCCGGCCGCCGGTCATGGACGTGTGACGATCCGGCGGCTGGCACTTGTCCCGGCCGCCGGTCATGGACGTGTGACGATCCGGCGGCTGGCACTTGTCCCGGCCGCCGGTCATGGACGTGTGACGATCCGGCGGCTGGCACTTGTCCCGGACGCCGGTTGATGGACCAAGACGATCCGGCGGCTGGCCTTATCCCGGCCGCCGGTCGTGGATCAATGAAGACCCAGCGGCTGGCCTTATCCCAGCCGCCGGCCGTGGGTGTAAAAAGACCCGGCGGCTGGCCTTGTCCCAGTCGCCGGTTGATGTCTTGGACGGATCTTGGGCAGTTTGCCTTAACTTGTCCGTTCCATGTTCGGGATAAGTTCCATTTGATCACGACCTTGAGTTCTCGTTCCGTCAATCTTCGAGGAGGGGATTTCGACCCCAACAGTTAGCCCCCCAGCTCTTCGTTCTCGTAGTCCAGGACGATGAGCTTTAAGCTGAGGTTTTATCGGGATTGATCGAAACGGGAAAATTTCCTTTTCGTATGAAAGACTCGTGGGCGGTCGGCTCGGAATTGGAAAGACTCAATTCCTTTTCGAACTAGGACTCGAACCGTCCGACTATATATATGGACCCTTCCTTCCTCTTTTTCCTCACGAGTTCTTTCTCTTGTCGAGTGCACTTTCTGTTTTTTAAGATAATGGTTAGGCAATCTTTTCGCGAGAGGAGGCAGATGGAGAAGAAGAGTGAAGTGAATAAACTCGGGAAGGATTCTAAGGATAAGATGGCGGGCGGTCCTTCAGGATCGGGATTGACGGACGGTAGTCAAGCCGTCCCTCCATCCGAGTGGCCTGCGGATAAGTTGGCGGTATCCACCGTTGTGGTCACTCCTCTGAAGAAGGAAGCTATTCTTGAACGAAGTATCGCGAGGCGTTTGCCCAAGGATAAAGTGGCGGCTGGCGGGATCACCTACGGTCTGAATGATGAAGACAACCGGTTGCGCCAAAAGCAGGCGGATTGCCTTGCTGACCCCGGAGTGAAAAACTCTCCTCCCGAGGCTCGGCGCACAGGTCCTTCGCCAGGGCTTGCTTTTCCTGAGGCTGTTTGTAAAAATCGTCGTCAGTCCGCTAGGAGTTTTTCGGTGATCACGGATGCTAGTTTCAGGTTTCCTTCTTGTGATAGTCTGGATGAGCCTGAGAAGTACGAGGATATGGCCTTGAGCGGGATGAAGGTTTATCCATTCTTGCCTTTTCTCTTTCTTCTCCCCTTTTTTTTTTTTTTATACTGACTCTTCCCTGTTATTATTTCAGTTCATGTCTTCCGTGAACAAGTGTATCAGCACGTATGATGCTTCTGTCCATGGAATCCGCAAGCGTGCTGAGGAAGCTAGGGAGGATGCTCGGCTGGTGAGGAGGAAACTTAACGAACTTGAAGCGACGTCTTCGCATCGGGTCAAATCGCTCGAGAAAGAGCTTGCTTCGTTACGTGCGGAGAGATCAGTGGCGTTGCAGTTTAAGACCCGTCCAGAGGCCAAGGATGCGCGTCATGCTAAGGAAGTACAGGCTTTGAAGGATCAGATGGCCAGTGTAAAAGCGGCGCGCAATTCGAAGGTGCAACGGGCTTACGCGGATGGCCGCAAGGCTTCCGTTGCCAAATTCCGCGGCTTCTTGGATGCGCTGAAAGAAGACCTTGGATCTTTGTCTGAGGCAAGGAATCAGGACGTAGATTTGGCTCAGATAGAGAGTAATGTTGAACTTGTCGCTTTGCTACAAGGGGCTGATCCTCCCACCTTGGACGAGGAGAAGGTGAAATTGTCCACATGGATGAACGAGTTCGATAAATCTGCAGTTCGGTTTGATGATGTGATTGCTCGAATCCGTGGGAAGATCGATTCTCAGTTATGTCCAGCCCACAAGGATGACAATGCTTCAATACCCGAGGGAAGATCCGTTGAAGAGGAGGCTGTTTCTCTCGGGGTGGTTGACCTATCGGGATCGAGCGAGTCTGTTCCCGGAATCCCTGATATTGCTATTGCCCAGGCGTTTGGTTCTGATTCTTAACCATGCGGTGGTTTTTCTTTCTTGTTATATTTTTTGAGTTTTTGGCTTTATAGCTTTATGCTATGTATGGCCTGATTTTTGGTTTGGACCGATTCTTTTTGTTTTGAGACTTCAATAAAACTAGCTTTCGAGATTTGTTTCTTGCCATACGCTGTTTCTTTGTACAAGGATCCTGATTGAATGATCGTGGGCGGCTGGGTTTAGTCCGAGACAAACCCGGCCGCCGTGTATTGATTTGGAGAGGATGCTATATCGATATCGGGCGGCTGGCATGTCCCGGCCGCCGGATTACGTTGACTGATCCTGGGCGGCTGGCATGTCCCGGCTGCCGGATTATGCTAGTTAATCCTGGGCGGCTGGCATGTCTCGGCCGCCGGATTATGTTGATTGATCCCGGGCGGCTGGCATGTCCGAGCCGCCGGGCGGCTGGCGTGTCCGAGTCGCCGGGTTATGCTTTTTTGGAGCGGGCTGCTGGCCGTTTATTTGAAGAGATCGGGCGGCCCGTTTATCCGACTGGATTGGGCGCTCGACCTTCCTTGTATCGGTTTGGTTTTGCTTGCTTAGGTTAGTCGGGTTGATCGGGGCGCTGTTCCGGGCGCTCGGACCTGATTGTTCGGGAGGAGTTTCCCTTGAGTTATTCGACCAGCGGAGTTAGCCGCTGGGCTTTTGAGTTTGGTTTAGTTGCTAGTTTCGGACGAGTTTATGATCTCGTACCAGGGCCGGTTTGGTACCTCGTCGTGAGATGTCTAAGACCAGCGTTCCAAGTTGGCGTTTACTGGGTTTAAGGAGTTCATTTAGTGATTCACGCTTTGCATTTTCTACCTATGCGGGGCGTTTAGTGGAAATGAACTCAATAGAACATCGTCTGAGACGTTTCCTGCCAGGATCGCGGAATGTCAGGTTACGCCTTTCGGATGTTAGTCCGGAAATTTGTATAGCGCGCTACGTTTTATCCGCTTTGGGATGTAAGGGGAACCATGGTTAAAAGATCGTCCCGTTGTGATCAGCAACGGACGGTGGCATGCTTGCCAAAAGACAGGTTTTATGTGTGCCAAGGGGCGATTTTTGAAGTGAGGCATATCCGGCGGCCGGTACTCATCCCAGCCGCCGGCTTTGGATGAAGAAGATCCGGCGGCTGGCACTTATCCCAGCCGCCGGCTTCGGATGAAGAAGATCCGGTGGCTGGCCCTTATCCCAGCCGCCGGTTCATATTTCAGATGAGTCGTGCGCAGTTTTTCTGAGTCCATTCGTTTTCCGGATCGAGTTTCGGGATGCTAAGTTCCGATGTTTGCCTGGATGATATCCTCGGGGAACTTTTCAAGCTATGGATGTGTTATGAGATACTAAGTCCCAGCGTCCATCCTCTTGATTTGCTTCCGAAAATTTGGGAGTATGTATATACGGACCCACTCCCCCCTTGAAAATTATAAAATATAAATAGCTGAACTCGTCGGAAGGCGAGCTGCCTACGTACCTTGAATGTAGGGATCAAGCCGGTTCGTAGTTCTATTTTACAACGTCTAGTGGTATTACTTCTTTAGGTGCATTGCATTCCATGTCCTTGGGACTGGCTTCCCTTCTTTGTTTTCTAGCTCATATGCTCCTGGACGGACCACCTTTGCTACTTTGTACGGTCCTTCCCATTTCGCGCCTAGTTTCCCTGCATTCGGCTCCGCGGTGTTCTGGAAAACTTTGCGGAGGACGAGGTCTCCTTCCTTGAATTTGCGGTGGCGCACGTTTGAGTTGTAGTATTTGGCCGCTGCTTGTTGATAGTTTTGGATGCGGATGAGGGCTTGATCCCGTCTTTCGTTTATTAGGTCCAGTTCGTCTAACATCATCAGATGATTAAGGCCTTCCTGTCCGGGCAAGAGCCTTCGTCTGACGCCGGGAAAGTCTACTTCTGACGGTATAACGCATTCGGCACCGTAGACCAGTGCGAATGGCGTTTCTCCGGTTGCGCGTCTTGGAGTTGTCCGATGGGACCAGAGCACCCCTTCGAGTTCGTCCGCCCATCGCCCTTTCTTCTCGTCAAGACGCTTTTTGAGTCCGTCAACGATAGTCTTGTTGGCTGCTTCGGCCTGGCCATTACCCTGCGGATAGCGTGGCGTTGACTTGCTCAGGCGTATCTTCAACTTTTCGCAAAATCCTTCGAAGCGGGTGGAAATGAATTGAGAACCATTGTCCGTGACGATCTCGTAAGGGACTCCGTGCCGGCATATGATGTTTTTCCAGACGAAATGCTCCACTTGGGCGTCCTTGATACTGGCGTAAGAGTCCGCTTCGACCCATTTTGAGAAGTAATCTGTTAGGACAAGTAGGAACCTTTTCTGCTTTGAGTTATGCATTGGCCCCACGATATCCATCGACCACCTCATGAATGGGTACGGCGCAGAAATTGACGAGAGCAGTTCTGCGGGCTGATGGATCACCGGCGTGTGCCTCTGGCATTTCTCGCATTTGAGGGAGAACTTCTCGCAATCTTTTATCATGGTTGGCCAATAGTGTCCATGCCGCTTGATTTTGATTGCGAGAGCTCTTCCTCCGGAGTGATTTCCGCACGACCCACTATGGACTTCTTCCATAATTCGTCTTGCCTCTTCTTTTTCCACGCAGACCATTAATGGTCCGGAGATCCTCCATTTGTAGATGTTGCCGTCGAGGAGAACGAAGCGGGCCGCTTGGGCCTTTAGTTTTCGTGCAGCCCATTTGTCCGCCGGGACTTCCCCGTCCATGATGTATGTTCGTATCGGAGCCATCCATCCGCGATCGCAGCCATATTCTTCCGTTGGACCAGTTGCTAACTCTTCTTCCGGAGGCTCTTCTTCGTCTTCTCCTTCCGGGAGTTGTATAAGGTTGACGACTTGTGGTGGATCGATGCTTGGTTGTTCTATGAATTCGACGGGAATGATACGACTTTCTCCCGGGGCAGACGTTGATGCTAGGGCCGCCAATGCATCGGCCGGGGCGTTTTCTCCTCGCGGGATTCTTGTGAGTTCGAATTTTTTGAATTGTTTTGCGAGCTCCCGGACAATTTTGAGATATGCTTCCATCCGGTCGTCTTTTGCTTCATAGTCTCCGCTGAATTGATTTGCCACCAGCTGGGAATCGCAAAATGCTTGCAGATTTTGGATTTTGAGTCCGAGGGCGAGTTTCAGTCCAGCGATCAAGGCTTCGTACTCCGCTTCGTTGTTGGAAGCGTTGAAGAGCAACCTGAACGACTGTTCTAAGATTTCCCCAGTTGGTGACGTTAACCGCACCCCGACTCCCGAACCTTGCTTTGACGAAGACCCGTCTGCGTGGAGAACCCACGTCGAGTTTGACGTCGGCTCACTAACGCCTGTGGTCGGGAGCTCAATCAAAAAATCTGCAAGGACCTGTGATTTGGCGCATGTTCTACTTCGGTACTCGATATCGTACTCGCTTAATTCTACCGCCCATTTTGCCAGACGTCCCGATTGACTGGGACTGTGCAGGATCGTTCTTAGAGGAAAAACCGTGAGTAAAATGATCGTGTGCGACTGGAAATAAGGCCGTAATTTCCGTGCGCACATCACCACTGCCAAGGCCGCCCTCTCCATTTGCGGGTATCGAGTTTCTGCGTCCGCCAAGGTCTGGCTTACATAGAAGACCGGTTTTTGCTCGTTGCGATCTTCTCTGACCAGCACCCCGCTTACCGCCGTTGATGATACCGCCGTATACAGAAAAAGGGGCTCTCCTTCGACCGGCTTTGAAAGTACGGGTGGGCTTGCTAGGTATTTCTTTAGTTCTTGGAACGCCTGTTCACACTTCTCTGTCCACTCAAACTTTTTGTTTCCCCTGAGTGTGTCGTAGAAGGGCAAACATTTGTCCGTCGACCTCGAGATGAACCGATTCAGCGCCGCGACCCGTCCGGTCAGCCTTTGGATTTCTCTCTTGGTTTTTGGCGAAGCCATCTCTATAAGGGCGTTGATTTGCTTCGGGTTGGCTTCTATCCCTCGATGAGTTACCAGATATCCGAGGAATTCGCCGGATGCTACTCCGAATCTGCACTTCGCCGGGTTTAGTTTCATCGGTGAATAGTAATCCGATGAATAGTAATCCGAATTTTCGGTTTAGACTCAATTCGATTTTTCGGTTAACTTTGGTTAACTTTGTCTCGGGATGAATAGTGTTTTTCAACGGTCTTTCCCGCGTGAACAGTGTTCCGAGCGTTTTACGACTTCTGAGATTTGAACCGCCCGTTTTTTGTTTGAACTTCCAGCCGCCGGTTTCGGTATTGATGGCCAGCCGCCGGTTCCTCTGGCTCGTGTGCTCGGCGACTGGTCCATGGACGGCTGGACGTTCGTCACGATCTTTCGGGGAATGTTTATGGACGTCTTTTGAGTCAGGACATGCAAATGGATGATCTTCGGGTCGGTCCGCACATAGAGTTATGTTTGACGGTCGGTCGACTGGACGATGTTCGGATAATGAGTCTTGACTTGAGAAATGATTGTGGGCATATGATGAAGACCCGGCGGCTGGCCTTATCCCAGCCGCCGGCCGTGGATCAAAGAAGACCCTGCGGCTGGCCTTATCCCAGGCGCCGGCCATGGTCGTGTGAAGACCCGGCGGCTGGCCTTGTCCCAGCCGCCGGCCGTGGACAAGTGAAGACCCGGCGGCTGGGATAAGGCCAGCCGCCGGGTCGTGGCATGATGAAGACCCGGCGGCTGGCCTTATCCCAGCCGCCGGCCGTGGCATGATGAAGACCCGGCGGCTGGCCTTATCCCAGCCGCCGGTTGATGGACCAAGACGACCCGGCAGCTGGCCTTATCCCAGCCGCCGGCCGTGGCAAGATGAAGACCCGGCGGCTGGCCTTATCCCAGCCGCCGGTTGATGGACCAAGACGACCCGGCGGCTGGCCTTATCCCAGCCGCCGGCCGTGGCATGATGAAGACCCGGCGGCTGGCACTCATCCCAGCCGCCGGCCTTGGACGAAGAAGACCCGACGGCTGGCACTCATCTCAGCCGCCGGTTCATATCTTGGACGGGTCGTGGGCAGTTTGCCTTAGCTCGTCCGTTCCATGTTCGGGATTTCATCTCGACCTTGACTTCTCGTTCTGTCAATCTTCGAGGAGGGGATTTCGACCCCAACAGTTATGAGATGCTACGTCTCAATGTTCGTCACCTCAGATCTTTCTGGACTCTATGTTTCTCCGGACGGGTTACAAGATGCTAAGTCTCGATTTTCGCCTGGATCGGTATTTTCGAGAAATTCTTCGAGTTTTTTGATGTGTTATGAGATGCTACGTCTCAATGTTCGTCACCTCGGATCTTGCTGGACTCTTTGTTTCTCCGGACGGGTTACAAGATGCTAAGTCTCGATTTTCGTCCGGATCGGTATTTCCGAGAAATTCTTCGAGTTTTTTTGTGTGTTATGAGATACTAAGTCTCAATGTTCATCATATCGAATCTTTCTGGACTCTTTGTTTTTCCGGACGGGTTACAAGATGCTAAGTCTCAATTTTCGTACGGATCGGTATTTCCGAGAAATTCTTCGAGTTTTTTTGTTGTGTTATGAGATACTAAGTCACAATGTTCATCATATCAAAAACTTTCCGAAAATTTGGAAGCATATGTATATACGGACCCACTCCCCCCCCCTTTTTATGGGGGGGCAACTGAACTCGTTTTTTAAGCTAGCTGCCTACGTACCCTTCGTGAAAAGGGATCAAGTCACCCGTAGTTCCGTTTTTTTTTTTTTTTGGCTTGAAGGCGGCTAAGTTTCCGCCGCGGAACTGCCCATTGCGGCTTCAGTGGTTTCTGCGGTTCTTTCTTAGGTAGTTTTTGTTTCTGCTTGGGCGGTTTTCTCTTCTGTGGGTGGAACCTTCGTTTTTTCAAACTGCTCGGTTCTGCTTACTTTCTTTCCCAACTTGGGGACATCATCTTCCTTCTTTCTTTTCGGGTTCTCTCTCTACGGGACCGTCGGATTCCGGAGCTTGTGTTCTGCCAGAAAACAGATCCGGACCTCTTTCTGGTTCCCCAGACAGTCTTGATTCCGCTCGGCGTCGGGAATTTCAGTCAGAGATGATAAGTCGACCGGATCGCTCGCATTGAGTTGATCCACGGGGTTTCCATTATCACGTTATAAATCGTGGGGTGATTTGCCACCGCGAAATTAACGATCTTTGTGATTCCACCGGCGCGAACTGGGAGCTGGATTGCTCCGTCTGTCATTGTGACTTCGCCAGAGAACCCGGTCAGCGACCTTGGATTGGGTTTTATCATTGACGGATTGTGTTAGTCCGGACAAGACTAATATCCTTAAGCCAAACACCATCTTTTCATCAAACACTTCCTTTTATTCATTCGAAAACAGTTTACAAAGTCTTACATATTACAAAAACTTAAGTGGCCACATGATAGGACTATGGGAAGCAGCAAAGACATACGTTCATTGTTCGGATCATATCTTCTCAACCACAAGGCTAATATGCGTCAAACCACTTGGAAAATGTTCTCAGCTCAATTACAAAGCTCCTCGAAGAAGAATCAGATCAAACGGAGTTCATATGAAGTAGTTATGCCATTTTCAAGTTGGGTGTTTTCCAGCTTACGCGAATGGAGACCTCCGAGCATGCAATGAAGGATTCTGATCAGACCAGATGGAATTATGCCACGAACCAAATTGTTCTAGAATCTTGGTCCAACATAGAAGCTAATTCAGAAGCCCAATTGCCAACTCCACAAGGCCCTGTCGGATTTAATCAGATCAAGAGTCACTTAGAGTTGAAAAGTCATTCAAACTTCATTAAAGCTAGTCTAAGTCTTTGGTCTTTGTTCTAATTTCGAGTGGCCTTGTTTTCCACCACATTTATCCTAGTTTTTAACACATTTGTAATCTATTTAAGCACCATTTCGTGCATAGGAATAAAATAAGCTTGTTTGTTATTGTTGGAACCCTTTTGAGTGGTTAACTCAGTTTCTCTGATCATGGTGTGTAATATCCATTGATCAAAACCTCTTTGTCGTCTAGGTGCGTCATATCCTAGGGCATTGAGTCGGGTATACCAAAGGTCTTCCACAGACTTTGAAGCTCCCTACGATCCATCGGGAATATCAAGAGCCTTTCGCAACTCTTGTGCGACCCTTCGATCCATTTCGATCCGTCTTGGTGCGTCATATCCAAGGGATCAACCGGAATATCAGAAGTCTTCCGCAGCTTCTGTGCGACCATTCAATCCACCGCCTAGTTTAGCAAGGATTATCCAATTCACCAACTTAGAGTGCATCATCCTTGGGAGACTCCCGTCACCACAAGTTCACAAAACACAGCGGAAAGCGTTACATACCTTACAACTTAGTCTTTGCTATGAGCCCGAATAACAAGTCTACCTCCGTCCTTCCTACGTCCCGCCACCAGCTACTCTACTGGTTTCCTGCACAAAGGGGGGAAAGGAGAAAAGGGGTAAGTAATCGGGAGATTACTTAGTGAGTCCAGATATTAAAACCCATCCCATCCCCATCATGCAACACGCAACACAGAAGCATAGAATAATCTAGCAACAATAAAGTAAATAGCCGAAGCATGAAAACGTTAGTAAGTCGAGTGCACCAGCACTCTTCGCGTTCTCGCAAAGCATATCACGCGTGGGCACTGAGATCTCAAAGTATGGCATGGATCCCCGTGAATACCCTGCACTTGACTATCACAAAGACCATCAAGCCGGAACATCACCAAAGGCCATACACCGGCACAAAGGCGTTTTCACAACCTAAGGCGTTTCCAGACCATCAATAAGGCCATACAACGGCTTTCGCACAAGTGTTTCCAGACCCCAGCTCCGCCCTTCCTCTTTCGGTTAGCTGTAAACACAGTACCCCGTCGGGTACACTCGGCCCGGGCTGCCATCCGGTCTCTCCGAGTCTTCCTCCCACCTCTCCGTCGTTATGCCGTGGGAAGGCGTTGGGGATCACACACACACCGCCACTGAACCGTATGCCCCGGTTCCGCTCCAGTCCGAAGACTACCCGTCAACGGACTGACACCACACCACAACATCTCAACACAAACTTCCAACCACACTCATCACATCTCCACCACATCACATCCATAACTCCAACACTCATTCCATAACAACATATCTCTTTGGCGGTACTGAGTTTTCGGTAGAGAGATTGCAAAGGATTTGAAAATCACGGCAATCTTTCTCACCATCCGTGTTAAGGCTCGGTAGGGTGGATAGCACACCTTACGGTTGTGCATCCAATCCGCTACCTCTCCCAGCGGGTTTCTTAGCCCATAGATCTGTAAACTCAGTCCACTTCTGAAAACTCCAAATGGATGCACCTTACTGCATAAATACTCAATCACACCATACCATGGGTGTAACCTGCAAGAACTTGTTATGCACAACATGGATAGTACCTGCACAAGAAAACTTCACCCACACATACATATTCACATTTCAAAGGATTTTTACTTCCATGCAACACTTTTAATTCACATCTTCTCACATCAATCATCAAATTTAACAAGTTGGACATGCATGCAAAACTAGACAGTAAATTCAACCATTTAGCCCTGCATGCAAGGATCTAGTACTCAAACTCAACAAATTAAACTCTGAAAATTTCAATATAACAACCAAGCATGGTTTAAGGTGGGTTTTTCCTATACCGAACTTACCTATAAAGACACAAGCACAGCTTCAGAAACACCTTGCTATAACCAAACTCCTCTTCCTCTCTACTCTCTCTTGCAAACCCACTTAGACAAAGGGGAACAATTTTTCTGATTTTGCTAAAAATGGTCTAGGTGAGAGGGGAGAGGGGTTTATATAGAAGAGAGGGGTTATCTAGAGGAAGACACTTAAGAGGACACCTATCCCTCCCTAACAACCGACACATATCTCTCCAACACTCTCCTGATTCAATTAGATGGCACTTGTACTCCACTACACAGAATTTAGCTAGTTAAATTATTCCATTACCACTTTCATCATCATTGCTACCACCTCTGCCTCTGATCACGAAAAATAGCTTGATTATTCACACGAGCATGTCCAAAGATGAGTCTGATTGAAGATTAAGTTGATCTCTCTGAATATTAAACAGCTGATTCAATCCACAAGCTTATTCACCTTAAAAATCATATCTTCCGTTCCCTTACTCAAAAATTTCTCTGCTTGATTTTGAATGCTCCTTATGATGTCCTCTGTGCCCGTAAAAAGTTTCAGAATTTTTGGATGCGCAAATCTCGACTTATGAATTTTCTACTCCCAACCGTCAATCTTCGTCATGCCATCTTATCCGATTTTTAATTCTCACAGGAGAATTTTTCATTGCCTAACTCTTTTTGAAATAGCTCGATATGGGTCTTTACTATATCTGTGCAAAAGGCCGGAAGTTTTAAAATTGTTATCCTATTTCTTTCGGAATTATTCCTGCCACAACTCCTTGCTCCAAAATAATAATATTCGTTGATTTTATTATTATTTATTATTATTTTTTTTTTTTTGATCGGGGTATTACAATGACGTTCACCGTTCCTCCTGTATCAACTAGGACCCTCCGTATCTCGTGGCCTCCGACCAGAAGATTGATTACGAGCAGGTCGTTGTGTGGATGGTAGATTTCGGCGGCTTCTCCTTCTCGCAAAGTCATCGTCTGGCTGCAGCTGGCACCCACGGCGCTCCAGTCCATCGCTTCTTCGGTCATGATCTTCCTTCTCGTGTCCTCTCGTTCTTTGGGTTAAGAATATTTCTCGTCCCCACAGACGGCGCCAAACTGTGAGAGCCGAAACTCACACTGTCAAAACTTATAATTTTTGGGGATCCGAAAAATTCTATTTTAGAAGAACCAAATGACAGAAAATGTAAAAAGAATATTTTATTGATATTTTTCGAAAGTACAAGAATATCGGCAGAAACTTGAATAAGTCATATAATGCTAAAGCTCTTAATACTCGAATTTGGGATACCCTCAACCTAGTACAAGCATGTTTATTTATACTAGGGGGATCTAGGAGGCTAAAATTCCTTCTGGGCGATGTGGGAAAAAGTTCCTTTCGTCCGGCCGCCGACCTAGTCTTTCGGGCTCGAAATCCGGCCCAAAATCTTCAGAAATCCACCTCCATGTCCTGACCCGAGTCTGGCGCGCCTTTTACTATTTTTTATTTACTTTTTAATGAACAGTAATCGATGAGTAATAATCCTCAAATAGTAAACCAAATCTCAATTGGACTTTAACCGATTTTTCGGTTAACTTTTCCTCGGGATGAACAGTTCTTTACGGTTTTCCTGTGTAAATGGTGTTCCAAACGTTTTACGACTTTTGAGACCGAGCCGCCCGTTTTTTTCCTTAAATATCCAGCCGCCGGTTTTAGTGTTGATGTTCAGCCGCCGGTTTCCGTCTTGTATGCTCAGGCGGCTGGCCAATGGCCGGTCTTCAGTCCTCGGGCGGCCGAACAATGATTGCGGGTATTTTAGGATCAGAACGTGCAGAGGCTCAGTCTTAGGATTGATTTGAGCTAGGAGACGTGCTCGAAAGAAGGACGATGGGATGATTGGGCGGCCGACCCGTGCCCGGGGTGAGTGGGAGCCGCCCATCATTGATGAAAGAAGGTTGGGCGGCCGACCCTTGCTTGGGACAAGGGCGAGCCGCCCGTCCCTGACGCAAGGATGAACGGGCGGCTGGCTAATATCCGGGATGGGAGTGAGCCGCCCATCATTGATGGTAGGATGAATGGGCGGCTGGCTCATATCCGTGATGGGAGTGAGCCGCCCATCATTGACGGAGGAAGGTTGGGCGGCCGACCCATGCTCGGGACAAGGGCGACCGCCCGTCACTGATGCAAGGACGAATGGGCGGCTGGCTCATGTGTGCAGCATGGGCGGCTGGCCTTGATATCAAAGATGCCATTCGTTCGTTCTTGATCTTGAATCCTCGTTTTATCAATCTCCGAGGAGGGGATTTCGACTCCAACAAGTATCCCGGACGATACACTGGTTCGAAATATCGTAGGGCCCGGCAAAGCACCCCCATCGCGACATTCAAAACTCAAGTCAATTGAAAGTCAGAAACAATCAAAAGATAAAGGATAAGTCTTAAAGACGACGAGAGTTCAACGAGTCCAACGGATTCCATGATCCCGTAAGAAAAAAAAATACAACAAAGGTCTAAACTACCCAAACCAAGAAAGCAAATATACAAATTACAAGTGTCATCCTAATCGGAATCGACACTGGGACAATTACGCAGGGCGCCGAGGTTGGCACCGGCAGTGTCTATCACTCCAACATCTGCGGCCTCGCCATCCAACGGGTATGCACTTGGGCGTCATCTTATCAATGAACTATTATAGTGCGCCAAGTACTCAAAGACAGACCTTGGATTCAAGAAACTCTCTTGGCATGCATCTTAACATTCCGGTTCATCAATCCCGATCAGAACTTTACTTAAAACTCTTCACTTCTGCACACGGAAGTTACGAGCTGGGAGGCTAACTGTTGGGGTCAAAACCCACCCCTCAGAGATTGATGAGCCGAGAATTCTAAATATTTACACAAAAGACTTGTCCAAAGACCAAACCAGCTTGCCAACTCACTCCGAGGATGATTAGCCGAGAGGAAGACGCGTCCAGGACTAAAATAGCTCGCCAACTCCCTCCGAGAACGATTGAGAGAACTAAAGACTTGTCCAATGACCAAAAAACTTGTCTCTGGACTATCGTAACTCACTATCAGCTCACCAATTCCATCTTAAAGATAGATTGGGCGACATAGCATCAATCTAAGCAACAAACCATATTGTTCACAAAAAATGTTCACGCGCGTACTGTTCACGAAATACTAATCACGAAAATACTATTCATGCATGTACTATTCACGGATCACTGTTCATGGATATTCATGAAAGTTGGCCCTGAGTCAAGACTAAGATAATTAAATTTATTAAACTGCCAGAGTTACCAACCTCCCATATCGGAAGTAGCTCTCCTCAGAATCTCAAATCTACTAGTATATATATGATAGCTTGTACTACGTTAGATCCATCTCATTCTGAGTACTTAGGATTTTGGTATTGTAAGAGATTAAGCTTTTACGGAAATTCTTGTACTTTGGAAAAAAGATCATTAATAAAATAAACTTTTGATTTCGGTCATTGAAATCTTATTAAATAGGATTTTCGAGCCCCCACTTATTATAAGTTTTGATTATGTGTGTGAGAGTCGAAACTAACACAATCAAAAACTTATATAAATGGGGGTTCGAAAATCCTATCTTATAAGAACTCGAGGACCGAAACTGAAAAAAGATGATTTTATTAAGTGGTTTTTGCCAAAGTACAAGAAAACTCGCAAATGCTTAGTGTCTTATATTGCGAAAGCCCTTATACTCGGATTCTGAATGAATCTCAACCTAATACATACATGTCTATATATACTAGGCGACCTAAGGCGTCAAAAGTACTCATAGGCGATGTGGGACTTTGCTCCTTTCTCCATCCGCCGACCTTAGTTGGTCTGGGCTCGATCCACAGCCCAAGTCTTTTGCAGCCCGCCTCTTTGTCCGGCCTCGGTCCAATTTGATTCCGGTTCACCTAGTCTCGACTCTTTACTGAGATCGAATCCCTTCTTTGGTTTGATTGGTGTGAATAGTATTTCGAGCTAAGCGATTTCGGGTCGGATCTTCGGATAAGGATTCAGTCCGACCGTTCCTCGTCTGATCTCAGCCCGCCCATTTCTTTCTTTCTCTTTTGTTTTTTTTTTAAAAAACTTAGCCCGCTGCTTTCTCAGTCCGACCGTTTCTTTCTCAGTCCGCCCGTTTCTTTCTTTCAAAAACTCAGCCCGCCATTTTCTCAGTCCGCCCGTTTCTTTCTTCAAAACTCAGTCCGCCACTTTCTCGTGTAAACTCAGTCCGCCTGTTTTCCGTGTGAAGTCAGTCAGCCCGTTTCTCGTTGGAATCCAGCCCGCCGGTTTCTTGCTCAGCCCGCCCGTTTCTTTGGGAAGTCCAGACCGCCCATTTCTCATGAGGAGAAACTGGCGGCCTGGGCATTCCTGAGGGGGAATTGGGCGGCCTGGCCGTGCTTATGGAGAAACTGGCGGTTTGGATTGTTCGCGAGGAGAAACTGGCTGGCTGGATCGTGCATAAAGGGAAACGGCGGCCTGGACTGACCATGGGGAAAACTGGCGGCCTGGACTGACCATGGGGAGAAACTGGCGGCCTGGACTGGCCATGGGGAAAACTGGCGGCCTGGACTGGCCATGGGGAGAAACTGGCGGCCTGGACTGGCCATGGGGAGAAACTGGCGGCCTGGACTGGCCATGGGGAGAAACTGGCTGGCTAGCCGTGTTCGTAGAGAAACGGCTGGCTGGATCGTCCATGGAGAGAAACTGGCTGGCTGGCCGTGTTCGTAGAGAAACGGGCTGGCTGGATCATCCATGGAGAGAAACTGGCTGGCTGGCCGTGTTCGTTGAGAAACGGGCTGGCTGGATCGTCCATGGAGAGAAACTGGCTGGCTGGCCGTGTTCGTAGAGAAACGGGCTGGCTGGATCGTCCATGGAGAGAAACTGGCTGGCTGGCCGTGTTCGTAGAGAAACGGGCTGGCTGGATCGTCCATGGAGAGAAATTGGCTGGCTGGCCGTGTTCGTAGAAAACGGGCTGGCTGGATCGTCCATGGAGAATTGGGCGGCCTGGACTTGTGCATGGAGAGAAACTGGCTGGCTGGCCTTTGTGCACAAAGAATCCGGCGGCCTGGTCATGGGCAAGGAATCTGGCTAGCTCGTTTATCCTTAGAATGAACTCGCTTACTGGCCCGATGCTCGGATCGATCTTTAGCGTGCATGCTCGGCTCTTTAGTTCATCAATCCCCGAGGAGTGGGTTTTGACCCCAACAGTTAGCCCCCCAGCTCATTGCTTCCGCTCGCTGAAGTTAAGAGCTTTACGTAGAGCGTTTATCGGGATTGGTGGACGGAGAGCTCGGATAGTATGCCTTGAGGCGAGTTGGATGTGTGTAGAAGAAAATGGCGCCTTGGGCAATAGGAAAAGGCGATTTGATCTTCCCTTTCTCTCTTTTTTTTTTGTTTGTACGGTCCCACTATGCTTGCATTGGGTCCCGTGTCTTTTTCTCTATAAGAGTAAGCTTCTCTTCCTTCATTCTTCACAATTCAAGTTTTCCTTCAAGTTCTCTTAAGGTAGACTCTCTCTCTTTCTTCCTCTTAAACTTTTTTATTGTTATTATTGTTATTTTTCTTTTTTGTTTGAGATGTTCGGTCACCCCTCCGGATATGTTGAGGGTACCAACTCTTCGGATTCCTTCGAGATCAATCTTAGCGACGTTCCGAACTTTGAGATCGATCCGGCCCATATTCGTCAAACCGAGGATTTTGATGCTGGGGTAGTCCACGACTTGTTTCAGCCTGATGGTCCGCAGTGGAGTGTCAATATCGGTCATCTTCCTCAGGTTGGTGAGTATGGTGGATCTGGGCTCGATTATCCGGATGGTGCTGCGGGCCGAGATGGAATGGGCGGTTTGGTCCCAGAAGGAACTGGCGGCCTCGGAGAAATGGGCGGACTCGTTCCTTCTGGGGATTTAGGCGGCCTGGCCGACGCAGGAGAAAATGGCGGTCTGGCCAGTCCGAAGGATGATGGCGGTCTGCCCCTTTCACGAAGGAGGAAGAATCGTTTAGCTAGCTCCTCGAGATCGGGCGACTTGGCTTCTTCTACTAGTAGAAGTGGCGGTCTGAGCTCTTCAAGTAGAAGAAGTGGCGGTCTGGCCAGCTCTTGCGAAGTGGGCAGACTTCCTTTGGTTGGTGACGGCTTAGTTATGCCTAGAGGCGAGGATGAATATAGACAGGATGGTCGAGTTCCTGATTCGTGTCCTCCTTGCTACAACTTGGTCAAGTCGGAACCTATATCTCCGGGTGAGCGGGATGCATACTTCGGATATGAGAGGGCGGTTGTCCGAGTTCCAGCCCCGAAATCTTCTAAGGTCAATTCTAGGCCGGAGTATCCTGTCCCGGCAGGGACTACTTGGTCTTCCGAAATCTCTTTGAGCGACTTGAAGTTCAAATTTAATTTTTCGGACGAGATTCGGATCATGCTTCCCAAAGTGGGTGAGAGTATTGATCGCTGTTCGGATGGGTACTTCTCGATGTACGAGGCTATGTTTTACAAGTCGTTCATGTGGTTCCCAATCCCGAGGCTGATCCTTCAATTCGCGGCGTTTTACGGGATTGCAATCTCGCAGCTGAAAGCTCAGGCGCTTAAGCAGCTTATGGCCGGCGTGGTCCAAAGTATTGAGACTGGGGCAGACTTGAGGCTGAGTCACCTGTTGAATTGCTTCAACGTGAAGAAATCCGGGGAATTATCTTATCTCATTTCCTACCGAACCAGTTTGCTTCGCAGATTTTCCACCGGCCTTGATAGCAACTGCAAGGTTCCGAGGGAGAAGTTCTTTTACGTTGCCGCAAACGCCGCCGCTGTTGGCGAACAGTATGCGGGCCGGATGCAATCTCAGTGGAAAGCACTTGGTAGATGATTGCTTGTGCGCACATCATGTTGTGTTCCTTGTGTTTATTCTAACAAGTTGTTCTTTGTTGTTCGTTTTGCAGTTCCGTCTATTTTTCCGTACTTTCCGCTTAACTTTGACGAAGTTATCGACACTCTTTGCCTGAAGAAGGTGAACTGGAAAGACCTTGATCTTTGGACTCGGTTCTTAGAGGCTCGGCTTATCCTCGACGGAGAGCTTCCACTTAAGGGTCCAGACTTCCGCGATCCAATCGACTTGCCGAGAATGAAAGCAGTTGTCAACTACCGTAAGTCTAAGAAGCTGGATGCCTCGCAGACCGAGGGGTCTCAGGTTCGGGTTGATCCTCCAGTCAATCATGTCGAGGAAGGTGGCTCGTCTGGGAATACTCCGGAGGTGCCGAAGATTGTTCCTGTCCTTGGAGCGGTGTGTGCCCTTCCTTCATCTCGTCCTTAAAGGAGGACGAGATCTTCTGCAGCTGGTAAAGGAAAAGAAGTCGATGATGGGACCAGCAGGCCGAGGAACACTCGAGGCACTAGGTCCGATCCGACTGAAACCGCTGGTTCTGGTTTTTCCTTTGATGCTAGCAAAACCGTTGATGGGAGTCACTCTGAATCACTAAGGTTGGCCGCCTGGATTAACGATTCTCCTTCTGGGATTGTCCCTTCTTGGGAGTACCCGAACTCCTACGGCTTAATGGCTTCTCACGCGGTTGCGGTGAGTCCTGTGTTTCTTTCCCTTCGTCTTTTTGCGTTTAGATTCTGGCCTCTTTCTTTTGGCTAAGTGTTTTCCATGGTTTGTTTTAGCTTTGTGCCGCCGCGCATTCGTCCAAGGTAGCGCACGATGCTGCTGTCCTCGAGGCTCAGCGCCAAGCGGAGAAAGCCAGGATCCATGCTGAGGAAGCTGAGGCTTTGAAGAAGGCGCTGGAGGCCGAGAAGAAGAAGTCCAAGAAGTACAGGAAGGAGATGAAGGAATATCGGGACGCGCTGGAACGAGAGAAGAAGGTCAATGAGAAGAGCCTTAGCAAGGCTATGAAGCAGCAGAGGTGGGCGGACGCTCAGAAGTTCTACGCTCGTCTCGAGACGGCGAAGGCTTCGTTGGCCGCGTTGGCCGATGCTCATCGCATTGATGCGGAGGTCACGAAGATCTCGGGGAACATGATTATGCTTGAAGATATCGTGGAGAAACGATCGACTGTTGAAAAGGAGTATGCCGATGTGAAGGTAACGGCAAAAGAGCGTGAGAGCGAAGTAGGTACTTTCGAGAGGGGTTTGGATGCCTACTCTAAGTTGCTGGTTTACTCGCCCGTGTCTCCGTATGTATCTGAGTGTTGTCCTGGTGAGGTTGCGGATGAGGCTGCTGGGGTTGGAGTGATGGACACTGCCGGTACCAACCTTGGAGCCCAGGATGATGGTGCCCAGTCCGAGTAGGACGGTGCTTTGTAATTTGTACTTGTGTTATTTCAGGTCTCTTTGAACCTTGTTTGTATTTGCTATCTTCGGATCGTCGGATCCTTTGTTGAACTCTCTGTTTCTTTATGCATTATCTTTGATTCGTCTTTTGACTGCCTTTGAATTTTGATTGACTTGAGTCTTGAATATTGTGATTGGGATGCTTTGCCGGGCATGCCGATCGTTAGGACCAGTGTATCGTCGAGGATACTTTCTGGGTTAGTTTTGTTGTTGCGAGAAACTTGGTGCACTTGCCCCCTTCGTTTTCCCTTTTAAAGATACGCTTTTAAGATCTCGTACTAGAGCCGGTTTGGTACTGCGCCTTCGAGATGTGTTACGACCAGTGTTCGTGCATGGTGTTTACTGGGTTTAGTGAGCTTATTTCGCGGTTGACGCCTAGTAATATTCCCAATTTACGAGATGCTCCTGAAGATAAGCTTAACAGAATATCGTCCTGACGCTTCCCGCATTCCCGATCAGGTTACGCCTCTCAGATATTATCCGGAAATTTGTATAGCGCGCTACTTTTATCCGCTGCGGGATGTTGAAAGAACCATGGTTGTGATGTGAATGTCTTGTTGTGCCCAGCAACAGACGAATTTTTTGAAAGCTTGAGTGAATCATGAAAACTTGTCCGAGTTGAATCGTCGGGTGAACGAACCTGGATGGGTTGCGAGATGCTAAGTCCCGGTGTTCATCCGTGGTTCGCCCTTTTCTTTGTTCGTTGGGTGGATCGTCAGTTAATCCGGATGGGTTGTGAGATGCTAAGTCCCAGTGTTCATCCGGAGTTCATGCCTTGGTCGACATTTTCGAGAGATTGTTCGAATTTTTGATGGGTTGTGAGATGCTAAGTCTCAGTGTTCATCGTTCGAACTTTTCCCGAAAATATAGTGCCGATTAGGTTCTGCGGGAGTATAGATATATACGGACCCACTCCCCCCCTTTTTTATGGAGGGGGGCAACTGAACTCGTTTTTTAAGCGAGCTGCCTACGTACTCTTCGCGAAAAGGGATCAAGTCACCCGTAGTTCCGTTTTTTTTTTTTTTTTTTTTTTTAGTGAGTTTAGGCCTTGGGTAAGGCATCGTCCTTCACGACTTCTATGGTCTTGGACTTGTTTTCTTCTGTAGTTGTTGGCTTGTCCGAGTTGCTTTCATCTTTTGCGGGCAGAGCTTCGGTTTCTTCGAATTTTTCGGTTCTGCTTGTCTTGTTTGGTGGCTCTAGACTTGTGTCGGCATCCTTGCCCTTGGGATTTTCTCTTGGCGGCACTGTCGGATTCCTGAGTTTGTGCTCTGCCAGGAAACAGACCCTTGCCTCTTTTTGGTTTCCCCATACTGTCTTGATTCCGCTCGGGGTCGGGAATTTCAGACACAAGTGATACGTCGATGGAATTGCTCGCATCGAGTTGATCCACGGGGTCCCCAGGATAACATTATAAATTGCAGGATGATTAGCCACCGCGAAGTTTACTATCTTCGTTACTCCGCCTGCACGCACCGGGAGTTGGATCGTTCCATCCGTCACAGTAACCTCGCCAGAAAATCCGGTCAAAGACCTTGGGTTCGGCTTCACTTCTGATAGGTCGATCTTCATTCGCCGCAATGTCTCTCGGAATATTACATCTACGGAACTTCCAGTGTCGATTAAGATTCTGGACACATCGTAATCGTTGATATCTAGTTCTACCACTAGCGGGTCGTCGTGTGGTTGTTCCAGTCCCTCGGCGTCGCTTTCTTTGAACGCGATCAGGTCGCTGTTTTGCTTGATTGGTGCTTGTGGGTTGGTTTCTTGGTCTCCTCGCCTTAGGAAAGCTTTGATGGATGCGACTGTATCTCGGCAATATTGGGACCCACCGATGATCATGTGGATTCTCCTTCGGTTTCCGGTAGGGGCGTCCTCGTTTGATCTTCTCCCTCGCTTAGGCGTTTCTTCGGCTGGCTTTTGGGGAAGCTCCCCGTTGGGGCGATCGTCTTGGACCTCTTCAGTTTCGTTTACCGCTCCGAGGCTTTCCAAGGTGACTCCGCCCTAAAGTTCTCCCGCCAAAAATTTCGTCGTGAGTTTTCTCGCGATTGTCCTGCAATTTTCGGTCGAGTGTCCTTTGGTCTTATGGAAGGTGCAGTACGCTTTGTCGTCGTAGCCCGTCCGAGTCCAAGTGTTCCATGATCCCTTTCCTCGTCCGGATTCTTCAGGTGACCTTTCGGTGCTCACTTGGTAATTGTGGGCTCCGCCCGTACCTGTTTCGTCACTTGCGCTGCTTCGTCCACTCCTTCTGTCAGTCGCTGGTGCCGTGCTCTTTATCGTTGTCCTGGACGGTTGATTTTTTCTAGTGAAGGCCTTTATGTCTTCCTCATGGATGACGAAATTGGAAGCGCGGTGAAGGGCGTCTTGAATGGTCACAGGTGGACGCAAAGTGATTTCCTCCCTGAAACGGGAGTTGATCCACAGGGACTTCTTCATGGCGTCGATAGCGGCATTGTTGCTCAGACCGTCGACCTTTGATACTATCGTCTTGAATTTCT